>JAUIMM010000670.1:9467500-10667500 GCA_031769625.1 Taudactylus pleione
AGCGGTGCCTGTAGATGATATTAAGCAGACATGCTAAGCGTTACCTGACATAACCTCAAGGGTTTCCCTATTGTAAACATGCAATAGTTCTACAGATATTGCTGTGCAAAATAGAAACAAATTACTTTACCATTGCTGGTGCAAATATGAGGATAGATAGATAGATAGATAGATAGATAGATAGATAGATAGATAGATAGATAGATAGATAGATAGATAGATAGATAGATAGATAGATAGGACATTAAAATGCTATCCAATTACCAAATTAACCAAGTAACCATGTCTAATTAAATATTAACATTATTCACCATTGCAATAATAACCACTATAGTATCACTGTATGGTGCCTTAAAAATTAATGGTAAATTTTATATATATATATATATATATATATATATATATATATATACATACAGTCAGTTGTATAAATATTGGGACATTGACAGAATTTTCATATTTTGGCCTCTGTTCACCACCACAATGGCTTTGAAATGAAACAAACAAGATGTGCTTTAACTGTAGACTTTCAGATTTAATTTGAGGGTAATTACATCCAAATCAGGTGAACGGTGTAGGAATAACAACGGTTTCTATATGTGCCTCACACTTTTTAAGGGGCCAAAAGTAATGGGACAAACTAATCAATCCTAAATCTAACTTTCACTTTTTAATACTTTGTTGCAAATCCTTTGCAGGCAATTACAGCCTGAAGTCTGGAACGCATAGACATCACCAGACGCAGGGTTTCATCCCTGGTGATGCTCTGCTAGGCCTCTACTGCAAATGTCTTCAGTTCCTGCTTGTTCTTGGGTCATTTTCCCTTCAGTTTTGTCTTCATCAAGTGAAATACATGCTCAATCGGATTCAGGTCAGGGGATTGACTTGGCCATTGCATAACATTCCACTTTTTAGCCTTAAAAAACTCTTTGGTTGCTTTTGCAGTATGCTTCTGGTCATTGTCCATCTGCACTGTGAAGCGCCGTCCAATGATTTCTGAAGCATTTGACTGAATATGAGCATATAATATTCCCGAAATACTTCAGAATTCATTCTGCTGCTTTCGTCACATCACATCATCAATAAATACAAGGGAACCAGTTCCATTGGCAGCCATACATGCCCATGCCATAACACTACCACCACCATGCTTCACTGATGAGGTGGTTCCTTCTCCATATTCTTCTCTTCCCATCACTCTGGTACATGTTGATCTTTGTCTCATCTGTCCATAGGATGTTGTTCCAGAACTGTAATGGATTTTTTAGATGTTGTTTGGCAAACTCTAATCTGGTCTTCCTGTTTTTGTGGCTCACCAATGGTTTACATCTTGTGGTGAACCCTCCAGATTCACTCTTGTGAAGTCTTCTCTTGATTATTGACTCGGACACATATACACCTACCTCCTGGAGAGTGTTCTTGATTTGGCCAACTGTTGTGAAGGGGTTTTTCTTCACCAGGGAAATAATTCTTCTGTCATCCACCACAGTTGTTTTCCGGGTCTTTTGGTGTTGCTGAGCTCTCCTGTGCGTTCTTTCTTTTTAAGAATGTTCCAAACAGTTGATTTGGCCACACCTAATGTTTTTGCTATCTCTCTGATGGGTTTGTTTTGATTTTTCAGCCTAATGATGGCTTGCTTCACTGATAGTGACAGCTCTTTGGAAATCATATTGAGAGTCGACAGCAACTGATTCCAAATGCAAATGTCACACCTAGAATCAACTCCAGACCTTTTACCTGCTTAACTGATAATGAAATAACGAGGGAATAGCCCACACCTGTCCATGAAATAGCTTTTGAGTTGATAGTCCCATTACTTTTGGCCCCTTAAAAAGTGGGAGGCACATATAGAAGCCGTTGTAATTCCTACACCGTTCACCTAATTTGGATGTAATTACCCTCAAATTAAATCTGAAAGTCTGCAGTTAAAGTACAACTTGTTTGTTTCATTTCAAAGCCATTGTGGTGGTGAATAGAGGCCAAAATATGAAAATTCTGGCAATGTCCCAATATTTATGCACCTGACTGTATATATATATATATATACACATCCATTGTGTACTCCATTGCATTTGTTACAATCTTAGTATCCTTATTAGAGATGTAGGGTTTCGTTCTCCAGATATCCGAATCTACCCGAATTTCGTGAATCCAGACAGATCCAGACAGATCCAAGTGGCGGTTCTGATCTCCTGAGGAGATCCGTATACGTAAATCTGAGTTGCGGTTCTGATCTTACCGCAGTTCAGAATTCGGATTTTAAATCCAAATTTGGGGTATTGGATTACATTATTTTGGTTGTTTTTAGAAACTTTTTATAAAAGAATTCCGGCGCAGAGTTTATAATACAGTATAAATTAATTAGTTAAATCACCTATGTATACAGCTGCAACGAGTTTGTGTTGGCTCAAAAAAAGAAAAATAACAGAAGATAAAAATAAATGGATTCTGCGCTAGATATCAATTAAAAGATAATTTATGAGATGCTAGAAACCAAACCGGTCAGGACACAACTATGTAAATTATCAAAAGGGATATTTTATTCAATAAAATGACATACTATAACTATATGCTTCACAATAAAATACATTTTATAACAATAAAGAATAAAATATTGATATGTATACGAACAATGTGTCCAGTTTCCAATTTATATAGTAGCGCTACTATGCAAAATTAATATGTCTTTAGGTGTCTCAAGAGTCTATATTTAACGGCTTTGAACCTTACAAGAAAATCATCAGTTTGACAGAAGATCGAATTGCATCCACAGGTACTCTATATGTGCCGCTGTATAAAAAAGATTAGTACAGTAGCTATTAAATACAAAGTTTCTGGATATTCTCCAGATTATTACCGGGCATGTGAGTACAGCCTCTCATTCACAAAGTCAAGCCGGCAGCTATGAAGAAAGCAGTGCTGCTTTTGATGACTTGGTCCGCTGGTCACAAGCGGCTATTAAGGTATCGCCAGATAGTATTGTTTGTAATAGGCTCCGTGTGGCTCTTAATCCAACAGCCCACAATTATTCGGTAGGCTGGTAACAGGTTGCTGGACAGACATCGGGTATCGTCATATCAAATAAGATGCAGCTATAGAGGCTCACCGCTCCGTTTGGCCAAGTTCACTGGACACAGGGTCTCCAATTCAGTATATCCCAACAAGAGTCAGCAATTGGGCTTACCTGACGCGTTTCGACCCTATACATATGGGGGCTTTTTCAAAGAGTTGATTTCTGCCATTTCATAATTTATTTTTCTTAATTAATAACTAGCGCAAAATCTCTTTATTTTTATCTTCTTTAAAAACTTTTTTCACATTTTTTTTCAAATAACCCAGATCCAAAACACTTGAGGGTGGTTTTGCAAAAGCAAAGCACAAAAATAAATCCGGATCCTTTAGTTGACCCTCATCTCAGTTTACTAATCCCTCCCATGAAGCCCCATGTAGCCACTCACAGCACCCTTTATCACAGCCCCTTACTGCACCCATCATCACAACCCCTCACTGCATCCCTCATCACAGCCCATTACAGCACCTCTCATTAGAGTCCCTCTCATCCCCCTCATCACAGCCCCTCACAGCACCCCTCATCAGAGTCCCACTCATCCCTTCACATCATAGCCCCTAACAGCACCCCTCATCACAGCACCTCTCATCACAGACTCTCTCATCCCCCTCATTATAGCCCCTCATAGCACCCCTCATCACTGCCCCTCACAACACCCCTCATCACTGCCCCTCACAGCACCCCTCATCACTGCCCCTCACAGCACCTCTCATCACAGCCCCTCACAGCACCCCTCATCACTGCCCCTCACGCACCCCTCATTACTGCCCCTCACAGCACCTCTCATTACAGCCCCTCACAGTACCCCTCATTACAGCCCCTCACAGCACCCCTCATCACTGCCCCTCACAGCACCCCTCATCACTGCCCCTCACAGCACCCCTCATTACTGCCCCTCACAGCAGCTATTACAGCCCCTCACAGTACCCCTCATCACTGCCCCTCACAGCACCTCTCATCAAAGCACCCCTCATCACAGCGCTTCACAGCACCCCTTATCACTGCCCCTCACAGCACCTCTCATTACAGCCCCTCACAGCACCCCTCATCACTGCCCCTCACAGCACCTGTCATTACAGCCCCTCACAGCACCCTTCATCACAGCACCTCTCATCACAGTCCCTCCTCACAGCACCCCTCATCACTGCCCCTCACAGCACCTCTCGTTACAGCCCCTCACAGCACCCCTCATCACTGCCCCTTACAGCACCTCTCATCACAGCACCCCTCATCACAGCACTTCTCATTAAAGCTCCTCACAGCACCCCTCATCACAGACCCTCACAGCACCTCTCATCACAGCACCCCTCATCACAGCCCCTCTCATCCGCCTCATCACAGCTCCTCACAGCCCGTCTCATCATAGCTCCTCACAGCACCCCTCATCACAGTCCCTCTCATCCACCTCATCACAGCCCCTCTCATCATAGATCCTCACAGCACCCCTCATCAAAGTCCCTCACAGCCCCTTTCATCACAGTTAATCACAGCCCCTCTCATTGCAACCCCCTCATCACAGCCCATCACATCCCTGATCACATAATCAAATAAGATGCAGCTATAGAGGCTCACCGCTCCGTTTGGCCAAGTTCACTGGACACAGGGTCTCCAATTCAGTATATCCCAACAAGAGTCAGCAATTGGGCTTACCTGACGCGTTTCGACCCTATACATATGGGGGCTTTTTCAAAGAGTTGATTTCTGCCATCTCATAATTTATTTTTCTTAATTAATAACTAGCGCAAAATCTCTTTATTTTTATCTTCTTTAAAAACTTTTTTCACATTTTTTTTCAAATAACCCAGATCCAAAACACTTGAGGGTGGTTTTGCAAAAGCAAAGCACAAAAATAAATCCGGATCCTTTAGTTGACCCTCATCTCAGTTTACTAATCCCTCCCATGAAGCCCCATGTAGCCACTCACAGCACCCTTTATCACAGCCCCTTACTGCACCCATCATCACAACCCCTCACTGCATCCCTCATCACAGCCCATTACAGCACCTCTCATTAGAGTCCCTCTCATCCCCCTCATCACAGCCCCTCACAGCACCCCTCATCAGAGTCCCACTCATCCCTTCACATCATAGCCCCTAACAGCACCCCTCATCACAGCACCTCTCATCACAGACTCTCATCCCCCTCATTATAGCCCCTCATAGCACCCCTCATCACTGCCCCTCACAACACCCCTCATCACTGCCCCTCACAGCACCCCTCATCACTGCCCCTCACAGCACCTCTCATCACAGCCCCTCACAGCACCCCTCATCACTGCCCCTCACGCACCCCTCATTACTGCCCCTCACAGCACCTCTCATTACAGCCCCTCACAGTACCCCTCATTACAGCCCCTCACAGCACCCCTCATCACTGCCCCTCACAGCACCCCTCATCACTGCCCCTCACAGCACCCCTCATTACTGCCCCTCACAGCAGCTATTACAGCCCCTCACAGTACCCCTCATCACTGCCCCTCACAGCACCTCTCATCAAAGCACCCCTCATCACAGCGCTTCACAGCACCCCTTATCACTGCCCCTCACAGCACCTCTCATTACAGCCCCTCACAGCACCCCTCATCACTGCCCCTCACAGCACCTGTCATTACAGCCCCTCACAGCACCCTTCATCACAGCACCTCTCATCACAGTCCCTCCTCACAGCACCCCTCATCACTGCCCCTCACAGCACCTCTCATTACAGCCCCTCACAGCACCCCTCATCACTGCCCCTTACAGCACCTCTCATCACAGCACCCCTCATCACAGCACTTCTCATTAAAGCTCCTCACAGCACCCCTCATCACAGACCCTCACAGCACCTCTCATCACAGCACCCCTCATCACAGCCCCTCTCATCCGCCTCATCACAGCTCCTCACAGCCCGTCTCATCATAGCTCCTCACAGCACCCCTCATCACAGTCCCTCTCATCCACCTCATCACAGCCCCTCTCATCATAGATCCTCACAGCACCCCTCATCAAAGTCCCTCACAGCCCCTTTCATCACAGTTAATCACAGCCCCTCTCATTGCAACCCCCTCATCACAGCCCATCACATCCCTGATCACAGCTTCTCTCATCCCTCTCATCGCAGACCCCTCTATCACAGCCCGTCATCCCCCTCATCACAGCCCCTCCATCACAGCCCCTTTCACCAAGCCTCATCACAGCACCCTCATCACAGCCCCTCTCATCCCCCTCATCACAGCCCCTCTCACCCACCTCATCACATCCCCTCTCGACCCCCTCTATCAAAGCCCCCTCCATCACCCCCTCGTTCACAGCCCCTCACACTTACCTGCTAGCTCCTATCCTTAACGGCGGCAGCAGAGGACTGGTGGTGGGAGACTGGTCTGGTGGCAGCGGCTAGGTCAGGGCGCCCTCATCTACGTGGCACCCTACTCGGTCGCTTAACCAGCATATATATGTAAAACTGGCCCTGTCTCTAATCCTGTCCAGGTTGGTTAAGCTATTATGTGAAGCATTGTGATGCATTGCACATTAAACACATGATAAAATGCAAATACCTATGAGCCCAAATGTGATAGACTCAGATTTGCTAGCTGGTTTTGCCTTAATACTAATTGCCACCTTAAATCAAGCAGCTATCTCACTGGTAAGACCAACAAGTCTGAGCCTATTACATTTGGGCCATGGTCTCATTAGATACAATTATTGTCCCATCTTTTTATAAGCACAAAGTTACATTGCAAATCACATGTTACTCAGTTTCACAGTAGTGTGTATAAAGTCTAAGGCAGAAACATGTAATATTCAGCAGTTGTAGACCTGTAGGGCTCTATTCAGCAAGGCAAATTTTATTTGAATTATGCGGAAACGAACATTTCCGCATGGTTTCAGTAACCCAGCTATGTAGGAAAGGCTTAACGGAGAAGATAAAGCAATTATCTTTTCCATGAAAGCCCGACTCCTGAAGAGAGCTGGCCATTGCTTTCTACAGAGCTTGAAGTTTTCTGCTATCTAGGTAGCAGAAAAACTTTTTAAAAATCTGCAAGGGTTAACGCCATCTGAGAATCTACTATATAAAAGCGAAAATTTGTCCTTCTGTCTTTCTATACAAATTCACAGTTTACAAGCCAAGATTGTGAAATTTTACATACGAGCAATTTAAAACACGGCGGAGGCAACTAAAAACATTTGAAATCGAAATTACTGTTCATTTTTAATTAATTAAAAACTACAATTTTTGCATAGCATTCACCCTCTACAGGTCAGGTACGGAATTAGAAAAGGATTTAGCTTTTCTACTATTTTTTCTTTTCTGTCTCTACTATCTACTATATAAAAGCGAAAATGTTTCCTTCTGTCATTCTGTCTTTCTATACAAATCCACAGTTTACAAGCCAAGATCTCTCATGGTTCTACACCTAAAACACGAAAGAGGAATAAAAGCATTGTCCTGTTTGGTTTATTGTTAGATGCAGATTTGGACACTACTCTTCTTGGGCCATCTGCAAGGTCAATAATAAAATTATTAAAATTTTATTTTTATTTAATTTCATTATTTGATTTTATAACATGTATTTTGCTACATACTAAGGAATTATGGAATTTTATTCTGTAGCATATAATCTAAGTCTCTGAACATCAGTTACTATGGCTCTCGCGTGGAGTTTACAGTACCTTTTAAATGCTGTATGAATTTATAACCACTATTGATATTAAGCCAGGCTTATTATGAGTCTGAATATGGTAAAAATTGCTATCTGCATCCATGAGGAGAGATCCATCTGATTTAGAATCAGGCCCATAAAGATGGCAACTACACTGGGATGCAAAAACACAGCTCTGCAGCACAAATTTTTATTTATACTTGCTCATGCATGAGCTTACACAACTAGATGGTGTCAAGTTGTCAACAGTGGCGACAAAACTTTTTTGTCTACCTCTACTTGCTGGACTGCACTATGGAACGCACAGAGGCTACTTCCGGGTCATTCCTTTGTCAGCCCCTGAAGGGTAAAACCGATTGGATGAATCTTATACACCGTGGAGACTCTGAATGCTGGAAACAGCTGCACAAGGAACTGGAAGTAGTCGCTGTGCATTTCACAGTGCGATCCAGCAACCAGGAAGTACACATTCATCCTAGTATCAGAGCAACAGAAGCTCTTGGCCGTGTTTACACTGTACATCAGACACATTTTGAATGCTTCTATCTCTGAAGTTTGCTTTACACCGTTACAGGTCCTACTTCCTTCGAAGACCTTAGGACTGTGGATGGGGAAGTTTGTCACACTATTCATGAGGCCTGCCTAAGGAGAGGTTTGTTGCAGGATGATGTGTAAACAAACATTCTTGAAATCCCGGGCAATGCCAGGTAGTCCAGCTAGTACCCTTATAAAAGGAGCATCCTTATTTCTGACGATGACTGCAGGGACAGATGTATCTCATCCAATCAGTCCTTCCGGCCGTCTGAAACTCCGCCCACTCTCCTCCCCTTATTCAGTAATTACACTGCCCCACACGCTCCTCCGTGGAAACTTCACCTGGGAGAGGGAGGAGCGTTTGGAGGAGAGAGCAATATGAATTGAAGGCTGACAAGGGCCGGGAAGTGCAATATAGGGAGTGTAGTGTATGTGGGGACTTCATAGGGAATAGCGTTTTAATGCAACTGCTGTCACTGAGGAGTTTTTTTCCTGCATAACGGGGAAAACTTTGAAGATGACAACAATAAAAGCACTGAAACGTTGCTGATCTAATATGCCGTTGTCTTGGACTATTATTAAGTGCATGGAGTGCTGCACCATCCATTTGTGTATATATATATTTTGGAACCAACATTCCCTATGTTCAAAGGAGTTGCAGTTTGAAAAGCATGTGAGTGCCTAGTTTGTATGATATTTTTTATGTAGATGGTGTGGTCACATACCAAGGGCACCCCAGCTGGTTGAGTGCCGTGGATTGAGCCTGTCGTTTATTTAAATTTTGTGGTCACGCTTGCTAGGGCACCCTGTTTTTCAAATGTAAGACAAACTTTTTTCTGTTTCCAGGTGCTAGCCCTGGGTGTGGTCCTGTCTCTTTAAGGCAGGACCCAGTTTAATGTTTAAAATGTGTGCAAGCTTGAGCCCAAGATGGCAGATCAATTTCATTTATCTGAGAATCAGTGTAGGGACTGGCTAGATGGGAATGACCGTGAAGCGGTGGCCAGCTTAACAAATTATTGCAATATTTTGGAACCAACATTCCCTATGTTCAAAGGAGTTGCAGTTTGAAAAGCATGTGAGTGCCGACTTTGTATGATATTTTATATATATATATATATATATATATAAAAACCAGTAGTGATAAGAAATAGCGCCCTCCATATGATAATTATCCTTCAATATATGTAACATGTGCGGCATGAGGAGGTTCCACGCTTATCTCTATTTCCTTTTATCCGAGGGACTTTACTTTCATCCAGGATATTTGGATTTGGCATAGACCAAAAAAAGTATAATTGTTAGTTCTATTTGGTATAGACCAAAGAAAAGGAAAAAAATATGTAATGTAGAACTGAAATAACAATTACTAGTGTTCACTTGCAAAATAAATTGTGAAAAATATATATATAGGCTTACCCTACTATCCCTTTAAACCGGGACACTCATGAATTACACAGGTTCTGTGGCAGTATAGCAGTAATATCTCTGCACCAGCTTAATATAAAGCAGGTGCAGTCAATAATTTAGCTGTGGTTCTGACTTTCCGACTCTAGGCCGGCAGTGCTGAACGCATACGCTCGTCACATGTCAGCCAAGATCTGCCACCTTCATAGAGAACATTGTTAAAGGGGGCATCCACTACACGATTTTAGCAGGCGATTGAACGATAACTACGTCGTTATCGTTCAATCGTTTAAAAATTATTTTACAAATCGTGCAGTGTTTGGCCGTTAACGATCAACGATGCGCGCTCCCGCTGGTCGTTTGATCGTCTCGTCACTCGACCGAACATGCAGGTCAATTTCACTTGATCTATTAAAGATCGTTTGCAAATCGTTCAGACTGAAAGATAAAATTTCAAGGGAAAAAATCAAGGGAAAATCGTTTAGAGATTGGACATGGAGTAGATCGTCTAGTGGATGTGTTCCTTTATACACTCTGATGGGAGCTTAGTGCTTGTTATCAGATTTATAGGCAGGTTCTGGAAATGTATTCTATATTTTCTGACAGGCTATTCACTGTCAGAAAATATAGAACAAGTTAAACAGATCCAAAATACATGATTTTAGCTGTTTTTATGAATTTCAAAAAAAATCCAAAACCAAAACAGAATCCGAACCATAACATTTGAGGGCGGTTTTACCCTCCGGGAGCAGATGTTAAGCAGTGAATAGTGTATTTATGCATCACAAGATTGCTTAGCATCTACTCGTAGAAGGTGCATTCATCTCTATTTAACTTGTGTGTGTATATAAATATAGAGAGAGCGCATATGTGTGAATATAAATATATAGCGCACATATTTATATATCTATATATATATCTATATATATATATATGTGTGTGTGTGTGTGTCTATGTATATAAATATATATATATATTCTATCTCAGAGCAGCATTTAAGGCACATGTGCATATTTGAGAAGTTTTCTTACCATTTAATTTTTGTAGTAGGTGGCTGCAGAGGAGTAAAGATATGATATAATAATAATAGTGAGTCACTGAGTAATAACACCCACACACTCCCACTCTCTCCCTCTTCCTGGGTCCTAGACTCACATAGGCTGTTGCCCTTTTAAGAAGCTCTGCCAGGAGGTGGGCGTAGCTCTGTGACGTCACTGTCCTACCCATTCATATAAATTGTTCTCCCCGGAATCAGCAGCCAGGAGGAATTACACACAGTACAGTGGCTGCTGAATAGGGACAGCAGCGCTCTATAGGGGCATCAGCCTGGATTCTAGCATCACAGCAGCCGGGAGAGGCTCTGACAATGTGGAGGGAGCTGCCTACCAGGCACTGAGGAGGGTGAGATGACCCCATGCAGAGGTAACAGCTCTATGTACAGTAATTCTATTATTATGTAGCCGGAGCAAATACTGCACAGTGCTAGACTTCCAATACTGCTGAATTAGGACTAGCACTGCGTATTGCAAGTTCCTGAATGACAGTAGTAGACTTGTGTGTGCATATGAGACAGTACACATACACAGACTTTGACTATTATGTCTTCCACTGGAGTGTAAGCTCTTTGGATCAATGAGCCCTATGTGTTACTTATACTTTGATCTGATTCCCCCTACATTTATGAAAGTGTGATTATTAATATATAATCCATTATCTAGATAAGCAGCATATACATCTGCAGGTCGGTGGTTCCATGTCCGTGCTAAATTGTGTTTGGGTGTACAGAGTGGGGTCCTGGCTGTGTATGGGTTTACAGAGAATGGGTTCCTGGCTGTGTATGGGTATACAGTGCGGGGTCCTGGCTGTGTATTGGTTTACAGAGTGGGGTCCTGGCTGTGTATGGGTTTACAGAGTGGGGTCCTGGCTGTGTATGGGTATACAGAGTGGGTTCCTGGCAGTATATGGTTTTACAGAGAATGGGTTCCTGGCTGTGTATGGGGATACAGTGTGGGGTCCTGGCTGTGTATGGTATACAGAGTGGGGTCCTCGCTGTGTATGGGTACACAGAGCGGGGTCCTGGCTGTGTATGGGTACACAGAGCGGGGTCCTGGCTGTGTATGGGTGTACAGAGCGGGGTCCTGGCTGTGTATGGGGATACAGTGTGGGATCCTGGCTGTGTATGGGTACACAGAGTGGGATCCTGGCTGTGTATGGGGATACAGTGCGGGGTCCTGGCTGTGTATGGGTATACAGTGCGGGGTCCTGGCTGTGTATGGGTATACAGTGCGGGGTCCTGGCTGTGTATGGGTATACAGAGCGGGGTCCTGGCTGTGTATGGGTATACAGAGCGGGGTCCTGGCTGTGTATGGGTATACAGTGCGGGGTCCTGGCTGTGTATGGGTATACAGTGCGGGGTCCTGGCTGTGTATGGGTATACAGTGCGGGGTCCTGGCTGTGTATGGGTATACATTGCGGGGTCCTGGCTGTGTATGGGTATACAGAGCGGGGTCCTGGCTGTGTATGGGTATACAGAGCGGGGTCCTGGCTGTGTATGGGTATACAGAGCGGGGTCCTGGCTGTGTATGGGTGTACAGAGCGGGGTCCTGGCTGTGTATGGGTTGCAATTGATCAAAATCTTCATCCAGCCTTCACGTGGTATTACCAGCTGTATTGTGATTTACTCGGTGGTCCTGGCTGTGTATGGGTGTACAGAGCGGGGTCCTGGCTGTGTATGGGTGTACAGAGCGGGGTCCTGGCTGTGTATGGGTATACAGAGCGGGGTCCTGGCTGTGTATGGGTATACAGAGCGGGGTCGGGGTTGTGGGTGGCTGATGCCCACGGAGATTGGCTGAGGTTGCTACAAATTAAAAATCCTCGGGGATCTTCTGTTCTATAGATGCAAATTATAGGCTTTCTCTTATTTCACCCTGAATTTTCACATCTTGCATTAAGATGAACTGCACTTTCCACAGGTGCAGGGAAAAATAATATTAATATACATATATTAAAGAGATGGAAAATGCTGGTGCAGTATAAGTATCTATCTCTATATATTTCCCATTTACATTTTGGAGCATATCTTTATAATGTGTGTGTGTGTTGTGTGAATAAATCAGAATTAAATTATTATTATTATTATTATTATTATTGTTTAAACAACTGATATTTTTCTTTACTAAAGCTTAACAAATACAATGCACTGTATAGTCTCTGAATGTGTGGAAACTACAGTAGAGATGTTACATTGTAGATAAATTGTGTGTGTGCGTCAGACAATTCCATTTTAATCTGGGGGGAAAAAATTGTGATCACTCAAAAAATATGTTAAGTAGGTTTAGGGAGTGAAGTGTCCCTTTAAGGGGGTGTGTCAATGGCTAAAGGTGCACCTGCCACACAGGTATTACAAGAATGGTTACTAAGCAACTGTCAGGGGTGAAGAAAGGTGAGGTTGGGTTTTTTTTTTTTTCATTTTACGGGCTGGTGCCTTGTTTATTTCTGAAGCAATCAGCATTGTAAACATATAATATGGACTATGTACTTTTCCAATGCTGAATGCATTTGCCGGATCTCAAATGTTCATCGTTATGGTTCAAGATTTTAATTCAAGAATATTCCTCTTAAATGCCTAATCCTGCTGCAGCCATCTCGTTCTGACGTTCTGCAAATATATCAAATCTAAATAGTGCATTCACTGTAGGTGCAGTGTTGTGGGTCCCGCTTGTGTGCAGGTTTAGGTGACTTGGGTGATCGTATCCGCATGATGTGAGTGGAACATAGGTCAGCAGTAATGTGAGTCACTGATCTGTATCTCTCCACGGAGCAATCTAGTGGTCTAGGTTGTAAATGTTGTAATCTCCAATTGTACTGCCTTGTACACAGTCATGTTGTCAGCGCAGTTTCTTCCTTCTGTAAATAACAAAGCAAGGTGTCCGTACTCCTATTACTACACCCATATATTTTACACAATACAGGACATGACTTAATATTTAATATTACATGTACAGAAAGTGCTGGATCAGTAGAAAGCGGGTTTACACATTAAGAAACAAGTGAAGAAAAACTGTAATCTGTATTTGCATGATCTGAAATTCTCCCAATTCATTATAATCTACATAAAAAAATTCAGTAAATGTCAATATTTTGATATCGGCAAAAGGACAAAACGGGTTCTATCATTGTCTTAAAGAGAGTGCACGTATTACTGTAATTAATTACGCGTGGTGGCCTAGATACTAAGCTAGTGACAGATCAGCAATCCATAGTTGGTCTGATGTTGGAACTACTGGTTCTGTGTCCAGTGGAGACCAGCAAATGGACATAAACCTTATTACTCACAATTGGTCTTTGATCTGCTTCAGTAACTATCAGGGCAGTTTGTGGTTGCAATTGATCAAAATCTTCATCCAGCCTTCACGTGGTATTACCAGCAGTATTGTGATTTACTCGGTGGGCATCACTTATGGTGCGTACACACTGGGCGATTAAAGTGGACGACTGAACGATAACGATATCGTTATCGTTCAGTCGTCCACTTTATCGTCCATTTTTAACACAAAAAAGATGAACGATGACGACGACGCGCGTTCCCGCGGGTCGTTCGTCATCCTCGTTCATCGGGCTGACATGCAGGCCAACCTGACGACCTCGTCAGGTTGCTGCATGTCAGGGAATGGGTGAGAGAGCCCGGCGCTGAACGATATCGCTAATGATATCGTTCAGCGGCTGTGCTCAATGTCATGAACGACATTGAGCACAGCCTGCCGGGGACACACTAGACGATATCGCTCAGGGAGCATATCGTCTAGTGTGTATGCACCTTTAGGCTATAGGATTCTGTATTTCCCGACCTTAGTGTAGACATTTCAGTCACTTAGCTTCTGCTATTCTGGTACATAATGCATGCTTAGCTACTATTGAAAAAGCATTTTAGGGAGATTGTGAAAGCAGCACCTATGAGCGCGGCGGTAAAGTGGGCGTGTACTGCTACATCTGAGAGGCGTGTCATACACTGACTGACATCCACATGTAAACGAGCCCCAAAGCAGTTAGTAAGATCTTTTTGTTGATGAAAACACAATGATACTTCTCAGAAAATCTATGTAGCCATAGGGATCATTGTGCCTTATAACCAATGCAGGGAAATTATACTAATGATCCCATTTGAATGTATATATCTGTTTTTTTTTTATTTTGTTTATGTAACAGTTACATAAATGTGCAATCAGGGAGGTTACTAGTCTCTTCAGGGAATCAGGGAGATTGCTTCTATGTCAGGGATACCCCCTGACAATCAGTGAAGCATCCAGATTGGTTTTATGCCGTTATCCACTTCATTTCTCATGTATGATGGTGTGAGGGAGGTGTGTGTGTGGGGGGGGGGGGGGATTACAACCCAGTTGCACCCACCTTCCCACTTTTAGAGGCACAGTGTAAAGGTGGTCTCTTTATTTATAGGGCTGGACAAGATCCAGGAGCCAGGTAAACAATTCATGGTTAATGGATGATTGCTTCTTTGGTTCCTTAAGATCCTATTGGCTTCCAGATTGTATTGACTGGCTCCTGAGATACACATATACCTCAGTGATCAACAGCGCTGTACAATCCCAATTCTATTCAAGCAAGTGAGCATACAATCTAATTTCCTTAGCACTGACACTGGGGGTATATATAGCTTTTCCTCCTAGCACCTCCTTTTCCCATTTCCTTCCTCATGGTGCCTTACTATGCCGGCTGCTGTATGCAAATCGCCTCATCCTCATCAGCCTATTGTCATTGCTTTCATCCTTCACGTACTGTACAGCCCAAATCACCCCTCGCTCATTCATTCGTACAGTATTTCCTCCCCATTAGTCATAAATATACTACAGCAAGTTATGGGTGTGAGGCAGCAGGTTATGGTAGTTGAACTCGAAATATTATTTGAAGAGCTGATATACACCGGGAGGAAGTTTGCTTTGCTGCTTTTTTTCCCCTGAGAATTATTACAATAAAATATCATTTTTGGTACCATGATGACATAATCTGGTGTGAGGTGGGTGAAATTCTCAGGCCGAGTACATAGCGTTCTGAGATAATGTCACGCTTTGACTTTTGACTGTGTTATGGCTGCCAACTGCCCCTGCCTGCGAATGAACAAAACACGATGTGTTTCTGTCTATCCATGTCCCTGTGTTTGTTTTATTTCTGTTTAATAACTACCCAGTCTTTAGTGTCTATTTGTGTGCATTCAGTAGCTTGATATTAAAGTGGATCTACGTTCTAATCCAAATTCTTGGAGAAATTCTTTTTTTTTTTTTTTTAGGGGGACAGCCCCCCACATGCCTATATTTCACTCCTTCACCACTATCCCACTTTACGATTCTACGATCATATTTTAGGAATACCACCCTACCCTAGACCCTACCCTAGACCCTACTACAGCCTCCAACAATTCTGTATTCCTAGCACTTGTCGCTGTTGTGTCTATAAGTTTGCATCGTAAGCTGTGATTTTACAAACTTTTGGTCTCATTCAGACCCGGTCGCAAGCGCCGATGCTCTCGCAACCGGGTCGATGGTTAGACCTGCGCACGCGCAGCGGCTGCACTGCGCGTGCACAAGCCCCGGAGCGAGAGAGCAACTCTCTCGCTCCGAGGCTCACTACCAAAGGGGCGGCTGTCGATGTTGATCGACAGCTCGCCCCATTTGGTAGGCGGGTCGGGGGGGGGAGGCTGAACAAACGGTGACCTGGGCATACACTATAAACTCTGGGCACACTCTAGTGCCCAGAGTCTATAACTCCGGCACTGGCCGCGCACAACTCAGTGCGCTGCCGGCTACTGGGCGGAGAGGAGGGGGCCCGTGTCAGAGACTGCACAGGGGCCCCCTCCTCTCTAGAAACGCCCCTGATGGCTACATACATTTTTTTAGAAGTGTCAGTGTGTTTTCATCAAGAAGTAGTTATTAACTCCTTTGGGGCTCATTTACATTTGTATGTAAATCAATTTTATGGCACGCCTCTTAGATGTAGCAGTACACGCCCACTTTACCGCCGCGCTCATAGGTGTTTCTTTCACAATCTCCCTAAAATGCTTTTTCAAAAGTAGGCAAGTATGATTAAGTGGCACAACAGAACAGTAAAGGCCGCACTCCGGTCTTTTTTTGGAGATGGATCTTTGTGATATTTTTTTTTTATTATTATTATTATTATTATTATTATTTATTATTCTTTTTTTTTTTTTTTGGCTGTGTGTATGCGAAGGTTACTCTGTTTTTATTCAATCATCGGATATAATCCTGGCAATTGGAGACGGAGATGGGGACACACTGTGTAAATGTACTCCTCTTCCTGAGAAGGGAATTCATACATTTTTTACTTTTAATTGGTTTCAGTATGTAAGCTTTGACATTGTTCAATGCAAGAAATCCCTTCTGTACCATTTGCATCATGGGATTGCAGTTTCCTCTTTAAGGTTCAGAAGTCATTGATGAAACTTGCAGCATGCAAGAGGAGCCGTGTCACACGTGGGCCTGTCCTCCTTAAACCGACTACTGTTAATTAATAATATGCCAGCAAGCAAAGCAAGGTGATACCTTTTAATTACAGGAGCGTAAAACTGTAAGGATCACTCCCTTCATCAGGAATGAATAATAAAAGGAAGCTTACACCCTTATCTGACAAATGCAGAGTAACCTCTTGTACAAGTTTAGGAGTCTGTCACTGTTTCCTAAGTATATTTTGCCTCTTGTTTGTTTTTGCATTGTTTATCAGTGCAGTAATAATTGGTATTCAATACATAAAACAAAATGGCCTAGCACTAGGCTGCTCAACTGGTGGCCAGATAAATATATATAATTTTTAAATTCATACTTGCTGAAAGTCGAGGACTGAGGTCACATCTCTGTCCCACCCATCCACTAATAAATACTGTGATTTGTGCCATTGAACAAGCCATAATGACCCAATCCATCATGAAATGTATTCTAAAGCCCCTGGACTGTCCAGTTCAAAAGGAAGTGGGTGAAATCCAGGAGGCAGATGTACACACCTCCCAGGAGTGCTGTCTGAAATTTGGGAACCTCACGGACACTTAAGTTGCCTTCAAAATAAATGATGTGCTCACGATGCAATATCGTGAGCGATGTCTCTTGAACTCTCCCAGACAACTTCCCGGCACTCCAGGACACGATATGGCGCTGAAAAGTGTCCAATCTGACCAACGATCTATCGTGCATCCTTAACAATTTCCAGTGCGTCGTGTACGAGATTATCAGACCTTGCCTGCTGTAGGCAAGATTTTAAGATGGAATGTACGACCCACAGGTACGCGCATCAGCATCGTGATCGTGAGAGAACAATCATGATTTGGACATATTTGTGCATGCGCAGAAGGATGTCAGAGGCACTTCTGGGTGTTAAACCCGGTAGTCCCTCTGTGCAGAGCCATCGCAAAGGACAGCTCTTATCAGGAGAGCTGTACTTTGCAATATTCTTGGTACATACTGCAGTAATGAACCGCGGTATGTACCTGAAGACAGGCGGGATGTACCGCAGCACTAATGCGATGCTTGGTACGGGATGTCCCCTTAGAGATTTAACTGGATTTTTCAGTAGTTTTATTAATCCTGGACAGTAGGGCTCATTCACTACTATTGCTTTTAGAATTAAACCAACCAGCACTTGGCGCTTTTTTTTTTTTGTCTAGTGCAAGTTACACAATAAAAGAGCATCTGATTGGTTGCTATGGTTTATTGCAGATTAAGCACCTAAATGGAACTTTAGTTAATGAGCCCTAGTGACTAAATGTGTTCTATACCCCAGTTACAGAGACTGCATTGTTTGGAGGGTGGAGGGAACACATCAGAACGTCGTCTGAAGTACGAGGGGTTTAACCTAATGAAGTCTGAAGGGTGCTAACCTAACTTCCTTAGTAAATCTGCAAATCTGTAACTGTTTAATAATATATCCCACCCTGGTGGTACTGTACCATTTTTTTGTCATTGATTTACTGTGTATTTATGCTACTAGAACTGCATTAGAATGTTTTCTCCCTGCCTAGACATTCTCGTTTTTAGAAAAGACCCTTCCCCCTTCCAAACCAGGCACATAGCCCCCCCCCCCCAGTCCTCACAAACACTCTTTTCAGAGTTTTTTCATACAAGACGGATGTTAATCACTGTAACGCACACCAACCTAGTAACTAAGGCCATATTATAGGTTACAAAATGTTTTAACATTCTGCTTGATATGAATCTTCAGAGTTTGACTCGTCAACAATCGGTAATTACTCTTGTATCCCCTACCCCCAGTCTTCTTTTTTTTTTCTTTCCTGTCAAAGTAGGATTGTCCAAGCGCACATTCATAATAATACTGCCCATTCACAATTCTCCACAGCAGCTTAAGGCAGGTCACCTCATGTGACACAAAGGCTTCTTGTCTGCCATGAGCCAGGCTAAGGATTTTCTCCTCCCCCCACGCTTGGAAGCTGGGCAACATTTTTAAAAGAGAAACAAAAATAATCTTTTTTTAGCGCAAGCATAAATATTTTTTAAGCGTTCGTTAAAAGTTTAGAATTCCACAGGGATTTTGGAGCAGACCCTAGTTTGCACAATCGCTCTGTTGACAGAAGAGTTTAGATGGGATCTTCGCTCTGACACGCTGGTAATGATGACTTTGGGGGCACCGATGGCAGGTGCAGGTTGGAATAGTACAATGGATGCCTACAAGGCTTCTGACTAGATGACTTAGACCAGGGAAAACATATTATCCGTTTTGAAGGGGTGTGTGTTTTTTTTGTTTTTTTTTACATTTAGGGGTTTATGTATCAAGAAGTGTAGAAGTTGCCTGTAGCAACCAACCAGCTCCTCCATATTATTTTATAGACTGTACCTGATAAATGCTACTGCAAAGCTGATTCTGGGGGTGCATAAATTAGCCCCTGCGTTCATATTCGCAGCAGGAGAGCCCTCCGCATGCCTGGAGAGCCGCTGTGTCTGCGGACGTACTCAGATGGCTGTCGGCCGCCTGATCTGCGTTCGATGTTTCTGGCTTTGTGTGTGAGGGGCAGATGTGAGATGCTTTCAGTGGGCGTCTCTAAGCACTGGATAAGACATTAGCATATTTACGCAGCTGCCTTCTGTGTGAAATTGCAGCTGCAATTGCATTAGCGTACATTTCTGAGTCAGGGCCTATATTATAACTAGGGTATATGATTTTTAGTTTATAGTCAAATAGTCATTGGGCTCGATTCAATTGAACACGAATAAAATGGTGCTGGAAGGGAGCTGTTAGGTCAGAGAATGCCCCTTCTCCTGCTCCTCGCACCTCAAACAGGGTTTTTAGTCACAAGAACGGGCATTCTCTGACTAAACTTCCTGGCGCGATGCTGTTTCTAAGGTCAGAAAACAGCATCGCGTCTGTACTTTTGTCGGATTTCTGCTCGCACCCCTGTTTTTGGCACTTTTCTCAATGTTTGCCAATCTATCCACTGTCTGGGCTGTTACTGTATGACTATTGATGGGTGTTAATGAGAGTGTGAACATCCCATATGCCAGGAGCATACTCCGCCTGTTCCAGAGGAGCATTCAATTCCTCAAATAACTAAATATTCTGCATTAAGTGTATTATAATATATAAGAATACAACACTTCTAATGGGGATGTGGTCGGCCTGCCGGCGGTCAGAATACCGACTGCTGACAGTAAGCGTTAGGGGGAGGGTTTGGATTGGGCTGTGGGAGGGGAGGGTTGGTGTTAGGCTGCGGGAAAGGTATGTTAGGGGGATGGTTGTGATACTTACCTGATTCCGCTGTCGGTATTCTGACCACCAGGGTCCCGTACCCAACCCTTCTGATGTTAGTGTGCTGTGCTGGCTCAGAATGTCATACATATGACATGTACCAGCTGCCAGATCTGGGAAGTTCTGTTCTCCTCAATGGCAATGCAGATGCGCAAGAATCCACCAAAAGGCTAAATAACCTTGCGTGCACCCACCTAGCCCCATTATTTTATCCTGTCGCGCCATTGGTGGTCTTATTGCCCCAGATCTCCATCCCAAGCTCACTGCAGGTGCCCCTGTCCTGCCCAGAATGCCTCAAAGTGCCTTAGCGCTGACAGTGGGAAAACACCCATGGTCCTTCTCTATGGAGTTTGAGGATCAAGGTTCCCATCTGGCCAATTCGGGTGAGAATTGTGGACCACTGCCCAATGAGCAACAGTTGGACATGGCCTCGCTATATCTATTGGATCCAAGAGGCTGGTGGTGGTGTAGAGTCTCTTGGGCATGGTACTGCTGGCTATTAACAGCAGTGATGAGGATATGAATGCTGGGACATATGAGAAGCAGTGGGAGCATTAGACCACTGGACTTCCATTCTAGGCAGTTTGCAAGCTTAAGTCCCTGGAGGAACTCCATCGCCCAGTCTGGTGGTATTTGTGTGATTCCCTTATGTTTGCAGATACTTTTGACTGTTCATTAGTTTTGCTTTGTTTGTTGCTTTACGCAACATGGTGTTTACTGTCTAGTTTTTTTGTTTGTTTGTTTGTTTTTCTCTTTGTAAATCAACTTCTCGTGGGCAAAGGTTCCTGCCACATGATGGTAGCCAGTATTTCTGTTCCTAAATCTCGAAGGACGACTGTTAAGCCCTCTATAAGCAATAGAGGGGGGAGGCCAGCTGAGGTTAGACCTTTGTCTTTGCCCCTAGGCATTCTTGCGAGGATGTGTGTAATAAATATAGGTAGAAACCATCTCTGCATTTAGAGCAACACTTCCTTAACATAGAGGAATATTTGTTCTAGTGGGGCTGTTCCAAGGCCTTGACATAAAAGCAGTGCCATGTCCCAGGTCTCCGCCAAAGGGAGATCTGTTTGCTGTATGTAAAAGCATCCATTTCCTGTGCCGCAGCTTTCATAAATGCCCCTACTGGCCTATAGAAAAGTTATTTTCTAATCATACCTCTGAGTACAGTGCAATAAAGCTATATATTATCCCTGGGAGGTTTTCAACTTGTTTAAAAAAAAAAAAAGTGTGGTTCAGCATCCAACAACATTGAGCTTCTGTACTACTTTCCACTCTGCATTCGTCACCACGTCTAAAGTCTCTTAATGCTCACTAATGGCCATTCCCTAGGCATCCAGTAAAAGCCCTTGTGACCTGTCAGCTAATATGCATTAAGCAGCCACTTGGAGACCGATCTGTGCTGCCTTGTTCTCCCAAATGTAAGAGGCTTCTAAGTTCTAACACTTGTGCGCATTTTAATTTCCTTGTACTACACTGCTACAAATTATCCTCAGTAGCTATATCGGTGGATCAACAGAAAGGGTCTGATAGATTTAGCAATGCTTGGAGAGAGATAAAGTACCAACCAAGCAGCTCCTAACTCATTTGAAAAATGTCAGTTAGGAGCTGATTGGTTGGTACTTTTGGGAGAGAGATAAGAGTACCAACCAACAGCCCTTAACTGTCATTTTTCAAACACAGCCTGTAAAGTGACGGTTAGGAGCTGATTGGTAGGTACTTTTATCTCCATCTACTTTATCTCTCTCCAATGTTTGATACGTCTTTCTCCAAGCTTTGATAATTCTCCCCCTTGGTTCTACATTTATCTTTGCTTTCCTGCTCCTGTCATCCAGGATAAAGGAATGTGGCGTTTGGCTCTCCTTGCTGTTCATTAAATGGCTGAAAACTGAAGGATTACTGCCAGGCAAATAAAACTGATGTTTCAGTGTGTAATGATTGTGAGTGTGTAGCTGGGGATGTAGGAGGGACACTAAGTCATCACAATAAATTCCTGGTGTCTCTGGAAGGGAAGAAGATGATGGGCAATTTAAACTCTGATTGTGTACTGTAGTTATGGGATATGTATGTAGATGGGGGGGGGTGCAGAGTTGTCCTCATTAATTTATCTTGTAGCTAATAAGGAAGCCACTAACATACCTTGTCATAGAGGTGGTATAACACATTTAGGTGTCTATTTACTAAGCAGTGTTAGGAGACAGAGTGAAAAGTGATAAGGTACCAGCCAATCAGCTCCCAACTGTCATCTCACAGGCTGTGTTTGAAAAATGACAGTTGGGAGCTGATTGGCTGGCACCTTATCACTTTTCACTCTGTCTCCTAACACTGCTTAGTAAATAGACCCCGTAGTCTGCTGCCAGCGGACGGTCAGGCTGTGCTGCGATATGTAGTCGACACACTGGAATCCAAATTATTCCCAGTGCTATACTATCACTACGGACCTCATCAGTGGGGAAACTCTTCAAAAACCTTTTGGGAGAGGTGACCATAAAATCGATAAATACATACACTGTATACCTTGTACGCTTTCATAAACTCCAGTATTCCCGGTGATAAACCTTGAACCATGCCTGGTGTGCATGAGAGGGGGCAATAGCATTAGAGCATAAAATGTGAGTTACATATTCCCCAAATGTCTCTATGTGCAATCTGTACAGTGGTGTGATTCATAGGTGCATTATATGGACTCTAGTCAGTCCTGAAGAAATGATGTTGTAGACTAGGGCGGGGTGGATATGTACCCTGCACTGCTCATTGTTACATGGCACATTACGTCTGAGTGGCTCCCAGCTCTTACATAACCAGAGGTGCCTGTTTTTATTTAAAAATCCTTTATGCTGACTTTACTAGTCTGTAATCTCCATCCCTAGGGGGAGATGTATCAAAGTTTGGAGATAAAGTAAACAGAGATAAAGTACCAGCCAATCAGCTCTTAACTGCCATGTCACAGGCTGTGATTGAAAAATTACAGTTAGGAGCTGATTGGTTGGTACTTTGGGGTCTATTTACTAAGCCTTGGTTGGAGATAAAGAATCAGCCAATCAGGTCCTAACTGTAATTTTTCAAACACAGCTGATGACATGACGTTAAAGCTGGGTACACATTCTGAGAAGCCTTAAGGTGCCCACAGACATAGCGATGTGCTCACGATCCGACATCGATTTCCCCTGAACTCTGCCCAGGCAGCTCCCTGGCAGTCGTGGCCACGATTTGGAGTAAAAAATGTCCAATCTGACTTAAGATCTATCTTGAATCCAGTGCCTTGTGTCCCAGATTGGCAAATCTGCCCTACAGCATGGCAGATCTGAAGATGCAATGTGCGACCTGCGGGGAGTCACGAATTACTCATGATTTGGGCATATGTTACACGATTTGTCGTCACAATTCGTCGAAATCGGCCAAATCGTGTAAAATATCGCTATGTGTGTGGGCAGCCTAAGGCTCACTCAGATGGCCGATGCTGCGGCTGATGGTCGCGTTGCAGACCCGATGCTGTGTCTTCGGACTTAGCCCTAGGATCTGCGATGCTGGCAGTAAGTGTCTATACACTAGGGGCCTCCTGCTGCATTAGCACCGTTTCGCAGAGGTGCTGCTTACATAGACCCAGCGGCTGTGTTATTTGCGCCCATCTCTGCAGCAGCCTGGCCCTATGTTATTGGAAACATCAGCTTAGCCATTCACATTGTGTTTATCACTTTTAGAACGTGGTGCAGAAGGAAACTCATCCTGAAGCCCGTACATGGTATGAAGAGCTGGGGGAATCTGATGCCAGCAGTCAAAACAAATGAATCTCATGATAAATGTTTATAGTGGATTAGACTTGCCATACGGGTTCCATAGAAACGCTCAGTGTAACTTCAGTGTTTTTAATGGCAATTTTCCTTCTAAATCTGGCCTAGTGGATCAGCTCGGAGAATTGGAAGATAGGCTTTTGCCAAGAATCTTTCCCTAAATGGAATACCTAAGCAATAAACGTGTTTTGTGTCCTAAAGTGTGCATATAAACCAGATTAAAGGTGTACACTTTACAGGTGTTCTAAGTAAATAGTTGCAGGGTTTGCACTGGGCCTAGTCTTTTATTGATTTTTTTTTTTTCTTCTTTTTTAACCCTTCCTATTTAGCTATTAAATTGTGGCGTTTTTTTATTTTATGTATTTAACAGGCTTTTAAAAACTTTATATATAAATTTGTAGGTTCTCAAAATAGTTGGGGCTCTTAGCTTCTGATTGAGAGCTGTACGGTATTGCATAAGCGACCGTGCTTGCAATTTATGTGCGAAAATAAGCTAATGCCCACCAACAGACTCCCCGACCTAAAAATAGTGCACAACCCACTTCCCCTACCTGTGTTGTGTGCAAATCCTCTGCAAGGTGGTGTGTTCTCAACCCCCAATCACTGAGACCTTGCGAATGGTGTGTTAAACCACAGCTCGCATGTGGGCATAGGGACTTCCATCTGTGTTTCACGTATGCGCAGTAGCAAAAAATATCACTCAACTGCGGGAACATCTGCAAAGCGTACGCATCTAGCGTACAAATCCGTCTTTGTCTACATTAGGAAGCATCAAGAAACCAATTAAAAAACTGGTGCCTGCAACAACTAATCAGGAGTTTGCTTTCATTTTGACATCTGCGCTAGAAAAACAATTCGTATCTGGATGCTATGGTCAGCACTGACTTTTTTTTATTTTCTTTCCCCCACTAGATTTAATACATGTCTGCATGGTGATCTGTGTTAATAGCTAAGCCAGTATGTGCTTGATGGAAAGTTTTAGACACAAGTAAAACTCAGTTGCTGGGGTTTTTTTTTTTTTTTAAGGAGCTCTGTAAAGTGCAAAACCTCAGCACAGCCCAGGCCTTGTTTACGCTGCTCTTATAGATCTATTTGATACAAACTGCTCCAGTGTAAAATATAATCTCTATTCCTATTGAATCAGGCTATGACATGACAAGTGATGTCAGTGGGAGTGCCTTCGGCTCTGAGAGAGCCGAAAGCACTCCAAGGCTTGCGGCAACGAGACCCTACCACAAGGGTCTCGTCGCAAGCCCGATGGTTGCAATGGTCTTGACCATCGCGACCATCTTCCTGGCTGCTCGCTATAGCTGTGGGTGGTCAGGAGGCCGCTCTAAAACTTCAGAAGGACGGCCCTGATTCAGAGCGAGCGCTCCGTCAGAGCATCCGGCTCTGAATCGGGGCCTATGTACGAAGCCTTAGAGAGAAAGATAAAGTGGGCAGAGATAACGTACCAACCAATTAGCTCCTCACTACCATTTTTCTCAAACACAGCCTGTAAAGTGACAGGAGCTGATTGGTTGGTACTTTATCTCCGTCCACTTTAGTTCTCTCCAAGGCTTACTTAGTACATAGACCCCTTAATCCCATTTTAAATGTATTTTCATGAACTGGAGGTTAGGAATGTATTTCGGGAAAAAAAAATCTGTACTGTAGCTTCAGTTGTACAAGAGTAAGGTCGCTGCCTATGATGATCTTCATGAGAAGTTGCTCATGTATATACTCGTCAAGGTCGCATGAAATGTAATCTATGTGCTAAGCTCCAGATACTGAGGGCTGTAAGGCTAATGTGATATGTGCATCCCGTATAAAGAAGTGGAAGTGCATTGGTGTAACAATATATAACGTGTCTTTATAATGACCATTTCTTTTTTCTTTTTCCAGTTGAAGGAATGACAGCTGCTCATAGAACCACAGTCTGTAGCTCTTTGTAAATAGCCAACATCTGTACAGAACAAGACACAATGACAACAGCTGGACTTGCAGCTCAAGACGTTTCATTGAAAAATGGCTTTATGCACGCTGCACGGGATTTAATGTGCTCCAAATCATGTTGGGCAAATGATGCTGCTGAATATGAACAGTAAGTAACATAAATGTGAGACTGATAGCTACCAGCAATATATAGAATATTTATTCATCAAAGGACTGATTTTGACTCTGGGTTGGTAGTAAAGCTAAACAAAAAATGCTAGTAACTTTGCTCCTGGAACAAACCATGTGACAATGGAAGGGGTGCAAATACATTTATTTTGGCCATGTAGGGTAAATACCGGAATTTGGACACGCTCCTCCAGAAATCTAAATCTATCTGCGCATAGTCCGTTTACGTGTGGTGTTTTTTTTTTGTTTTTGTTTTCCTGGTTTGCCCCCAACCCAGAGTCTGCCTCAAACTGCTGACAGGAGGTAACATATATTACTGATGTTGCATGAAGAAGACCCTACATGATTTAGGACCATACGCCCATGTACTTATGTAAGCATTCTGGCTTCCTAAAATGGTGGGTTGAATCAGACTGTAGCCTATCCATGCACTAGGAACCCACTCAGAACATGACTGCCTCCAGTGTACTGTTTAATAATTAATCAAGTTGCAATAAGAGATTTATACCTCCTAGAAATAAAAAAAATGTTTAAGAAATCAATAACTACCACTTTTCTAAACTTTAATTATGAGAAGAGAAAACTAGTATAAAGTCTGATTATTAATAACCCTTTGTTCTGTTACAGTACATTCTATGGTGTGGAACATTTGTCCTTACCCTACAGTATGAAGTCCCCAGCACAGCAGATATCTTCTATCGGTAAGCAGTGTTACAGTGTGTTTGACAATCTGCTTGTTCATATAACTGTATAATGTAAGCCACTCCTCAATGTGCTGCTGTATTTTTTTTTTAAAAGCGGTACAAAAAATGGCTCAAAACTCTTTTTAGGCTGGATTTTTGTGATGTCTGACCTCTAACTGCAAGATTAATGTCTGTTCAATGAGCGCAAAGCGTCTCCACCTTTCACAGTATCCCCAAAAGCCAATTTACACCAGATGAACCGATGTGTGTATCGTTTGTTCTTCCCGTTTATTTAGTAGATAGGGGTTTTTGCCACTTTGTAGATTTTGCTGATGTTCCAGCACTACTTTCTTTTAGTTAGTGAATATCTATATCTGCCATTGAAGTGTGTTAGAGAAAACTATATTTTGCTTCCAACAATCCCTTGTGACCTCCATTTATGTTCTATTTTATAGTAGAGATCGGCGGTTCAGTTTTGTTGAACACCGAACACACCTGAAGTTTGGGGTACTGAGTAGAACCAAGTCATGGCTCTGGTATTCCCGCAAGTTGATTCTCTGATCTAAATACGGATCTTTTGTGTTTTGGAATTGCATGCGAGTCCTTCTCTCATGAATTTCAGGTGCTCAAATTGGCCAAAATTGACTGGAAATTAATGATATAGGAACAAAAAGCGGTTCAAGTTGCATGAATTTAGCGGTTATCAATTTTTTAAAGAAAACCAAAACACTTGAACGTGGTTTTGCCAAAGCTAAAACAAGCGGGTCCGCACACATCTCTATTCTAATGTAGAACTCTTAGAAGAATGTAGAAAAAAACAAGCAATAAAACTACATTTAATGTTGCTGGTTGAGTGACTAGATCTTTGCTGGCTTGCAGAATTCATCGTTCATTCAGTATGTCATGTCCATAACGAGCTTGGATCGGTTTGGCTATTGTTAAATGAGTCCATTTAAACTCCCCCATATGACTTCTTAATTTAATTCGTATACCTAAACTAAAGCTGCTAATTCACTCATCTATAAAGCAAACATTATGGAATGTTAGGACATGGTAACTGTGTACTGGTTGACTGCAAACAATATCTCTCTTTATATTATAGGCCAAATGTCAAGACCATACATGATGAATGGACACTGCTGCTCTGAAAATTGTATGAAGGTCCCTTTAAAGAAACCCAACTTTTTGCATCTTGGAATGCCTATTGTAGAACATTCAGCAAACTGTGAAGATGACCAAGTTGTTCCCTCCTTTAAGAAACTGTCAATGAATGTGGGGGCGGAAAAGACCCCTCCTCTGACACCTGTTAAATTTGGACCACCTCAGTTTTATGCTATTCCTTCTAGTGATCGGAGCTCAAGGCCTCTTCCACCCCTTCCAATTTCAGAAGATAATTTTTTTGATGATGCAGATAGCGAGGTTGAATTTATTACAAGTTCTGAAACAGACTTGCTCATACAAGATGGAAGGCCTTTGGCATTTAAATACGGTGTCCCAAGCAGGCGAAGCTTCAGGGGATGCGGACAGATTAATTATGCCTATTTTGAGTCAACAGCTGCAAACAAACCAGCAGATGTAAGCCCAACATCTAACCAGAATGAACATGTAGAGTACTCAAAACCTCAGAAACCAGAACCAAACCCCCGGAGGTTAAGGCGGTCTCATTCAGGACCAGCTGGATCATACAATAAACCAGCAATTCGGGTACATACAAATAGGACTTCCCCTAATTCTGATGAAGACAAACCCGAAGTTCCACCAAGGATTCCAATACCCCCTAGGCCATTAAAGCCTGATTACAGAAGGTGGTCAGCAGAAGTTTCTTCAAACACATACAGTGATGAGGACAGGCCTCCTAAGGTACCACCAAGAGAACCTCTTTCCAGGAGTAACTCTCGTACTCCAAGCCCAAAGAGTCTGCCTTCGTACATCAATGGGGTAATGCCCCCAACACAGAGTTTTGCGCCTGACCCAAAATACGTCAGTAGCAAAGCTCTCCAGAGACAAAACAGTGAAGGATCTGCCAATAAGATCCCTTGTATTTTGCCAATTATGGAAAATGGAAAGAAAGCCAGTTCAACACATTATTATCTCTTACCGGAGAAGCCCCCATACCTTCACCGATATGAAAAGTATTTGATGGAATCTAAAGACACTTGCCCTGACTCCAAAGTGCCATCGTGGTCTAGTGATAGTAGCATATCTTTAACTTCTCCAAGGCCAGATACCAAACGTAAACAATTAACTAATGTAGTTTCTCTATAACGTATTGGATGAATAGGTCATTAGCATAATAATGGATGTTACACTAAACTCTGCCTAGTTGGCTGGTTATGGGCTGAATCAAGGAAAAACTGGACCGATTCCTCAAACAAAATTGGGAATACTTTCTCAATTTTAAGTGATCCTTCTCGGTTCTTATGAAGCAAAACTAAAGGCATATGGAGTCTGTGAAAAGTCTCCTTATTGCAGTAATGTGAGGTATTCATTCATAATTGTATTAATGTGATGGATATATAAGGGACCTGAGTCACTGCTGGACAATTAATTACTGTCGATCACAGTAAGAATAGGCTACAACCAGTGACTGCATACTGCTGATATTTTGGAAAAGTGAGCGGTTTCTGGAAGAATAGTGCAGTATTTGTGTATACTCCTCTTATTTTTAATACTTTTCCTCAAATTTGTACTTCATTGTACCTGAATTTGTCTGAATACCTGGACTGTTAACTCACGCTCAATATGCTGCTAGCTGTGTGTTCTGTTAGGTTAGAACCCACTGTATCTACTTCCAGGTGACACTAAAAAGCACAAGTAAAATGGAGTTTTTAAGATGTTCTAAACAGACTTAACATTTTTATGTTTTTAAAGCGTGCCCATCTCCTATGCACAGCAGTGGCAGCCATTTTGTAGGATGAACCAATGTTTCTATAGAAGAGCTGCCTATCGGCTATCAGTGACCGTACTGAGGAGGCCAAGTACCTTGTGCCTCAGTAATGTCACTACTTGATAGGCTGCATTTTCATGTGTTCAAAATGGCAGCCAACACCATGGGAAAATGATGGTGGCAAATGGCTCTTGCTCACATACAGTTATAGTGTTTGTCAACCTCCGCTTAATGTTTTATGGTCCAAAGAGAAGGAAATGAAGAAAACCCAGTGTTCTTTTTCTAAAGCTGTCGTCAAGTGTTTATTATAGGTTGCCAGTAAATCCTCTGTTCATTCTGTTTTCCTCTCTTTCTAGCATGTTATTAATAGAGCTGAAATGCAAGCTGGTCTTGTATTACTGTTATCTGTTCAGTATTTTTTATTTTTTTTGTTTATTCACGCCTCTAATACATCTGATAAATCTCATTTTAAGTGACACTATTGCATTACAGGAAGTTATACACAAGTGACTGCTTGTGAAGGTCAATAATTGAGTTAATGTGTGTCTATGTATGCGTGTATATAAAGAGATGAGCAAAATGTCATGTGACACAAGTTTTGTGCTGGAACAAGCTGTCACAGACCTGCGAAGTTCTGTCCATAGAATCTTCATGTTTCACCATTCCTTGGAGCCGCACTGTATTTTGTACTGATATTTTCATGAATTTGCAGTCTGAATAGAGCTGAGGACGTCAATTGCCCATTAAGTCCGCTGTATGGCGCGGTAAACAGTTTAGGCCAAATTACGCAGGCGAAATTTCACGGCCAAAGTTGGAATGAGTCGATTAATCCATGGAACAGTTTTTTGGGGGGGTTAATTTTATTTTTTGTGTACAATTTAGCTCATCTCTGCTATATATCACATAGTTTTCTAAGGAACTTTTCATTTTTAGAACAGCAGGGGTTAAAAAAAATCATGTGGTCTCTTAACGGATGAATCATTGGACAGAGCAGTAATTTCTTATATTTTACATTTTAAAATATCAATATTGTGCAAATAAATACATCGGTTTGTTGAGTTGGTCATTCAGCAATCACCCAGCAGCATTCCTCTAAACTGCATCTTATTGGGACACAATTGATATGTACGTGGTATTCACAGGGTAGAATGTAGTAACCTAGTAGCTGGTACAAGTAATAAAAGCTCTGTCTCCTGTCAAGACTGTCCAAGTTACGGCCCGGGGGGGGGGGGGGGGGGGGCAGGGGGGGGCCATATGTGGGGGGGGGGGGGCAGGGGGGCCATATGTGGCTTTCAAAGAGGCCCTTGCCTCATAATTATATTATTCATGTTGACTAAAATGTGCCTTAAGGAAACATAGATGACATGACTTTATTATTGGGATTGCTGAGGGCATGTTTCCATTGAAATAAGGGCTGTGCTGCGAGTAATACATACATAAGACCTCACCCCATTATATGTGAAAAACTGAGGCAAACAGATTGCATTAATGCTGAATATTACACGCGCTTCCCAAATCAAGACTGTTATTGCTCTTACTGCAGCCATACTGTTTAAATAGAAAATGTTTGAACATTACAGGCCCTCTTACCTATAGCAAGCTGATGTGTCCTGTAACTAATGAATAATGCAACAACGATATAACAAAATGTATGCTCTAGAAAAATCATAGGTCATTTTAGTGATATAAGGAAATACATTTGGGCCAAAAGTGTGCATCAAAAGTCTACAGTGTTCACTAGACTAGTCACTGGAGACAACTTGTTACTGGTTTTGAGTGAACGAAGCAGCATTCTAAGCAATGGTCACCATTGCCAAAAAAGTGGCTGCCCCCGTTGATAATAAGCCACTGGTGCTCTTTTTTCGGTTAGTTCAAGCCAGTGGCTTATCTATAATGTGTGCACCTGCATCTGATGGGGCACTCCGGAGTCCTGAGGCTACCGTTTTCCCTGTGATTTGCTTATGGGCCGTAGAAAAAACGCAGGTAAAATGGCCGCTGTGCCATTTCCCCAAAGACCTGTACATGCGCAGTAGGCTCTGGTTAAAGAGGAGGGGGCCCGGCCGGAGACTTCATACGGGCCCTCTCCTCTCATAATACGCCTCTGGTTTAAGGGTAGGCAACCGGCGGTGGCAGACAAGTTATATTAGGAATATTAAATAGATCTCAGAGCAATTTATTATCTATACTTCAGCTAGCAGGAAATAAACAAAACGCTAAACTGTTTGCTATCTACACTATTTTCTTTCTGTCTATATCTTATCGGCTTCTTTTTTTTTTTTATTATTTAGATTTACTGGGAAGTAAATGGGGTGCTGTAGCAGTTTTCCAGGGATTGGTGTGCTCTGCAGCTGTTCTTGGACTACAACTCTATTCAGGGTTGATAGGAGTTCCAGTCATTAAGCTAATGAGCACTTTAACTCATACTTTGCTGGAGGGTGACTTCAAGGTGGGGGGGCGTGGCATCATTGCATCCCCAACTGTGCAGTGTTGTGATTTGCGGCAACATGGCGTGGGGGCGGGGCCTTGATACAAAGTGCGTCATCAGGCCCCAGGAACACACAATTTATGGGGGAAGTGTGTGGGATCCTGGTCTACTACTCTTCTGGGAAAGCTCCTTTAAATATGTGAGCCTCCTGCACATCCTGGCAGAGTAGACTCGTAGGATTTCACGGTCCCTGCTCTAGCAGGGACCGTGGAGACAGAGGGGGACAGAGGTGGTGCTGCTGGTAAAAGGATACGACACTGTCTGTCTCTTCATAATCCAGTGATACACATGCTGTTTACAGTCTGAAACTGATGTATGGTTTATAATTAACTATTTAAGTTTTTGTTTTTTTTAATACAGACTAAATGAAGGTATAAATATTAGCGTAAAATGCACTGATATTCCTGCATATGTACAGTATTTGACAAGGAATGATTCTATTCATTTTGTTGTTTTTTGGATAATACTGTGTGTTATCATGTCTTTTGAAATTAATAAAACTATAATGTACTTATTTATGACAGAGTTGATGATGCCTGTTTTTATTGGTCTAATTCACTGGAACGTATCGGCTTGTATGGCTGAATCTATGTTTTCAGAGTGCAGCCATTTCGGTGATCTCATGGAGGTTCCGGCCAATCAGAAACATAACTGCAGAAACAAGGCTGTGGAGCAAGGATTAGGAATATAAAATATGTGTTTTCCAACCCCTAATGAACTGATCGTTGTTACCATAGGCTAGGCTGGGAAAGGGGGAGATGCATTTAAATAATAGATATGCAATTAATGTAGATGGCACACAAAATACCAGACTCTGGGGGAAGATGCACTAAGTAATATAGAGGAAAGTGATAAAGTACCAACCAATCAGCTCCTAACTGTCATTTTTCAAACACAGCCAGTAAATTGATAGCTAGCAGCTGATTGGCTGGTACTTTATCACTGTCCACTTTGTTACTCTCAAGACTTATGGTGCATACACACAGTCAGATTTTTCTTCAGATCTGAACGATAACGATTTGAAAAAATCGTTCAGTCGTTCATATCTGAAGGAAAATCTGTCAGATGAACAATTTGAACGATGCGCATTCTCGATTGTCAGATAACGATATCTGACATCTGATGTGTTTGCAGTCAGACTTGGATGATTCCATTCATTTTCAAAAATCGTTCAATCGTTCAAATCTTTGGTATAATCGTTCATCTGACAAATCTGACCGTGTGTATGCTCCATTAGTGCAGACCCTTCAACATGACCCCTTCCATCTGGTACAAAATGCTCTGCTCCTGGACTTCCTTCTTAATTGATGATTGTAGACACCTGTGGTGAAACACCTGTCTCATCTCTTAACTAGTTCAATACAGGTGTCTGCAATCATTAATTAAGAAGGAAGTCCAGGAGCAGAGCATTTTGTACCAGATGGATGGGGTCATGTTGGAGGGCCGGCTAGTGCCCCCCCTCCCCCCCGAAACAACTCTTTTTCACTTTACAAAATGCTCCCTTCCCAATTAATTAACTATTGCGTGTACCTGGGCGATGATGATGATAATAGTAAAGTAGAGGCCCCCATACTTCTGCGATAGATTGGGACAATTCCCAGATCCGGAGATGGGCCATCTGTGAATCCAACATGTTGGATTTCCTGATCCCGACCAAAATATGATCATGATCAGCAAATTCAGGGATTTGTAACATGAAGCATTTCACCGATTCCCCGAAGGAACAGCGATCATCGATGACTGGCGGCTCCGGTCCAAATGGGGAAATTGCCAGCATATGTATGGGGCCCTTAAGGGGAGATTCAATTCTCAAAATGATAGCACAATAGTGCTCTGTGCACATTAGGGAAAGGTCATCATTGCACTTTACTGTAAACAAAAGTCTGTGTTGGAAGTCTGTATAAAGGTGCAAGATTTGCAATTCTCACTTTAAGACAGAATTCCAATGACTGGGTTCCACCACTTTAAATCCGTCAACTAATGGTGGGTACACACTGGGTGATATTACTGAGCGACTGCACGATTACGACATCGTAATCGTGCAATCGCTCAGTAATCGTGCACTTTTATGTCGGAAACGACCAGCGATGCGCACTCCCGCTGGTCGTTTCCGACATTGTCCATCGCCTGAACATGTAGTGTGTACGCACCATAACAGCTTCCTAGTGCCAGATTTCAAGTGACATTTATTTACATGATGTGCCTGTAATTTACAACCACACACCTGTGACACTCATCTTTTTAATGCTTACACAAAGGTAGGATCATTTTGGCATCTCAATTATACACTTAGGGGTGTGTGTATTTAATGAGATTACACCAGAATGGGTTTTACATCTAAGACAAACTTCTAGTTCCTCCCTAAAATAGTTCAACTGAACGAGCACATGCCCCTCCCGATCTCTACACCCGGCAAAGCCCTATAAAATCTGTTAGTCTGGGAAGCCAGTGACACTGTATATACTGAAATACAAGTTACTGTACAGCTGGTAATACAGGGTCCTCCATTAACAGTCACATAACCTTTCCTTTAGTTTTCAATGATTTGCACTGAAAACTGTTCTGCAACTAAATCCTATTGGGCCTGATTCAGAATTGGACGCTGTTCGCGCTAGTGCGTCTGTGGACACAGCAGCAATGCTAACATACGCTAATGCAGCAGGAGGCGTCTGATGACAAAAGGCTCCTCCTGCCAACATCGCACACCCACGTACTGTGTCCGGAAAAATGGGCAATGGGACTGCTCAGCCAGGAGCCAGGAAATCTGCATCGGAAGACGCAGACCCTGGTACACATACACTTTCTGGTACGAGGGCGACTCTCTTGTTTTGTAAAATGGTCACCATCTCCAAATGGCCGCAGCATGTCAACCATGAGGAGAACTGCGATCTCGAAGGACCCATTCTGCAATGCACAGTCCTTCCGCCATTGGAGATGTAGGTACTGTAATGTAGGAAAACAACACTTTCATTTATTGAAAAGAAGAAATGGTTAACCCTGCATCCTTGTTTATATAACGCCAGCAGCTTATACACTTCTTTTAGAGCGCACCCATATCTCTCAAACAATATAAAAAGAAATTTCAAATAGTGACTAGCGCTGTGTTCTATGTAGCAAGTCTGTGTGGACCAGATACATTAATCCTTTGTAATTTGGAGATACTGTTTCTTTCTGTTTCTCTTTTTCTTTTTATCATTAATAGTTTTTATTAGAATATAAATCCGTGAACCACGGAGGGGAAGGGATACAGAAAGGGAAAAAGGAAGGGAAAGGGGGAGGGAATCAGATACAATATATCCAACAATACATTTAATAATGTTTGAAAAAAGAAAAACAAGGAAAAAACAATGGCAGATAAATTACAGACCTCAAATTCAAATAGTAGCAAAAACAGTGACAAAAGAAAAATTAATTAAAAAAAAGGAGAGAGAAACACCAGAGACTGGATGATCTATAGGGTCCTACCAACTAAAAGAGGAGGCAACCAACTGGAAAAGCGAAAAAAAAAAGAGTTTAAGGAGTTTCAAGAAGGAGTGATGCACCTTCTCCATTAGAAGTAAATTTGTGCCGGCTAAACCACTTCATAAGAGGAGAAGAGGCTGAGGAAGAATACGGTACTCCTAGGGTTTCCATTAAGAAAGCATGATGGATTTTACGTATTATCTTAAGGAGGGGGGGGGAGGCATAGAACATTTCCAGTTCTGCACAATAGCCACTCTGGTAGCAATAAATATGTGGCCTAATACCGCCAGAGAGGGGGATTCCTGAAGACGGACGTGTAGAACTTTATAAGCTAGTGTAAACACCTCGCTCCACAAAGATCGAATGCTAGAACAGCTCCAAAAGAAGTGAAAAATATCACCTATTTCCATACAGTTTCTCCAGCAAATTTTCGACTGGGTAGGCCAGATTTGATGTAGTTTAGCCAGTGTAAAATAAAGCCTCTGCAATAGTTTAAATTGCATTTCCAGATGGTTATGGCATCTAGAGAAGCGATGAGCAGTTAAATATATAGTCTCCCACTGTTGTAGCGAAAATGTGGTATGTAGATCAGATTCCCATTGTAGTTGCGTAGAGGATTTACCCACTTCCTCACGTTCTTGATAAATAGTATACCAGAACCGTATTGAACCTCTAGAAATACCGGATAGCAATCTTGACAATATATTAGGTGGTGGTCGGAGTAGAGAACCAGAAATTTTAAGCATACTGGAGAGTCAGTGATGTAACCTAACATAAGTAAACAATTCCCTAGCTGGGAGCTTATATTGTAGTTGGAGGTAAAAGAAAGACCTAATGGATCTATTATCCATCAGATCTACAATAGAGATGAGACCACATATTTGCCATATCGAGATATCGAAGTCTGGTATTAAGCGGGGAAGGGCAGACAACGATAGATTACAGGTCGGGAGAGAAAGCCCTCTAGTGGAAACTACCATGAGATCCCACATTTTTAAAGAATCAATTATGGCACAGGGGGTATCTGTAGTCAAAGGGCGTAGTTGTTTATGGGTCCAAATGAGTTCCATCAGGGGAAATTGAGGACAAAGGCTCTTCTCTAGATCTACCCATGGTTTGGTGCCAGGAGGAAGGGACCAATCGCTGATCTGAGCAACCAAACAGGCATATTGATAGGCCACCAAATCGGGGACCTCCAGCCCACCTAAGCTTTGGGATCTAGACAAACGAGTAAAAGCAATCCATGGGGTCCTACCCTTCCAGAGATACCGCAAAATAAGGGACTGGATCTATCTAATATACACATGGGGAATCAAGTAGGGGATTGTTCGGAACAAGTACATTAGTTTGGGTAGAATTTACATTTTAAATGCAGCTAGTCTGCCTAGCCAGGAAATCTCAAAACGTATCCATTGCTTCAGTAAGTCATCAACGTGCTTCAGGAGGGGTTTATAGTTAATATCTGCTAAGCTAGACATCTTATTGGAGATATGGAAACCTAGATAGGAAATAGAATCCTTATCCATATATAATTATAGGAAGTTTTGAGTACAGACAGGGTATCAAGGGGCACATGGAAGTGCAAGGCTTCTGTTTTAGCAGTGTTGAGCCTGTAGTAAGATACTTCACTATATTGATCAATGATATTATGCAGGGTACGTAAAGAAGAACTAGGTTCAGTGACGAACATAATTACGTCATCCGCAAACAGACTCAATTTATGATAAGAGGCACCCACCCGTATCCCAGGGAAAGTTAAAGCATTGTAAATGGAAGCAGCGAACGCCTCAACAGCTAGTACATATATAAACGGGGAGACGGGGCAGCCTTGTCGAGTACCATTGGTGATCTCAAAGGTTGGAGATGTGAAACCATTACTCAGCACTGAAGCCGTAGGGCAGCTATAAAGTGCCGAGATAGATGTTGCTATCTCGCCCTGAAATCCAAACTCCGACAAAACCGCATTTAGGAAATCCCAATTAAGGCGGTCGAATGCCTTTTCGGCGCCTAGGGAAAGGAGTATAGCTTCCCGTTTTTCCCTAAGCATTAATTCCGCAAGATCATATACTCAACGGGTATTGTCGGACATATGTCTACCTTGAACAAAACCAGCCTGATCCGGATGGATAAGATGGGGGATGAAAGGAGATAGTCTATTGGCAATTATTTTGGAAAAGATTTTCACATCTGTGTTAAGCAAGGCAATTGGTCTATAACTCTGCACAGAGAAGGGTCTTTTCCGTGCTTATGGATAGTAATTATTTGGGCTTGTAGCATTTCCTTAGGGAGGGAACCTTTTTTTGTAGAATATGTAAAAAGATTATGGAGTACGGGGGTGAGGTCAGATGAAAATTTCTTGTAAAAAGAGTTTGTGAATCCATCCGGACCAGGTGCCTTCTCTGACGGTAATGGTTTAATCACCTCTGAGATTTCCTCAGCAGACCAAGCTGAATTAAGGGACTCCAAATCATCCCCCCTTAATTTTGGCAGATTAAGGTCCTTCAGGAAAGAGGAAATAAGGGTAGCTGTAGGCTGGGAGACAGTGGAAACATCTTTTAAGTTATATCATTTCTCGTAATATCGAGAAAACTCCTTAGCTGTATCTGATGGGTTTAATAAAATTTGTCCATCGGTAGTCCGGATGGATTTAATTCTAATTTCTAGTATATCGAGCTCGGAGTTTGTTGGCTAAAAGCTTGCCGGATCTATTACCTAAAATATAGAACTTCTGTTGTAGTTTAGTATAGGCAAATTGCATGCAAGACAGAAACAGCTTATGAAGCTGGTGTCGGATAGAGACCAACTCTCTTTTAAGCAAGCGGGTGGGGTGGGTCCTATTCAGCGACACCACTTGTTGGAGGTGTTCTTCTAGGGCAGTCTGTCGATTAAGGAATTCTTTCCGAAGTCTAGACCCTGTCTGAATGGCTATCCCTCATAGCACAGCTTTCAATGCGCACCAAAATGTCGGGACAGACGTATCAGAGGGGGAATTAGTCCCCAAATAAGCAGACAGAGCGTCAGACAGCACCTTGACCGCTTCAGGAGAAGACAACAAGTAACTTGGGAATCTCCACTGCCTAGGGGGTATATTGGATTGGGAACAATTCCATGTCCAAGTTACCGCTGCATGGTCTGACCACACCACAGGGATAATGGTAGAGCTACGTGTGTGTTGCAGCGACCACTTATCTAGTAAAGTAAAATCAGTTCGGGAATAGGAGTTGTGGACGTGAGTATAATCCTTAACTAAAGGAGAACGAATCCTCCAGACATCGTAAAGATCAAATTCGACAAGTAGTCGCTGCAAAGCACCAGCAGAGCTTCTCCCCGCTGTAGGACCAGAGCTATTGGTGACTTATCTAGCTTATCATCTAACACCAAATTGAAATCACCCATGAGTATTAGATTACCCTGCTGGACCGTTTGAAGAGTTTCTAAGAGTTTGCGTAAAAAAGGTGAATTTGGGGCATACACTGAAGCCAATGTCACCACTCTATCTTCCAGTTTCCCTACTAAGATAAGGTATCTGCCATCTTTATCAGCTAACTGAGTTGTCGTTTCAAACTGTACTGAGCGGTGAAACAAAATGGCTACTCCGTTTCTTTTAAAAGGGCCGTTTGCATAATAAGCAATAGGATATCGGGAATTACATTTAACAGGGGGGGCCAAGGATGAAAAATGGGTTTCCTGGAAAGCAACCACCCTCGCCTTTTCCTTATGGAATGTGTCTAGAGCTAGACGTCGTTTATTTGGAGAGTTAAGGCCGTGGACGTTCAAAGACTAAAACTTAACCATGACATATTAGAGAAAAAAATAATGCGGTCATGTAATCGGGCACAAATCTCAATTCCCCAGGGGGAGGAGGGGAGGGAGCAAAGGGAAAAATAGGAAAGTAAGGCATAGGGATAAAGGGTATTGAAAAACTGAAATAGCCCTAGGAAAAAAATTAGGGCCATAGTGTTTGTCTCTGGGAAATTTTTGGAGACAAAACTATTAGAAAAAAAGGAGCAGTGGGAAGGCGGCCCAAGCGGGACCCACCCATACAGTGTCCAATATCCTACATATCAATAATATAAAAAGAGCATAGTGAACCTGATAAACATAATGAACTAATGGAAATATCATATAATATAACAGAGGTCATCTTATACAATAGTTAGTAACATTAAGAAAGAAAAGTGACTACAATATTATTGCATATATGAACCTGAATCCACATAAGAGTAAAATAATATCCAAAAACAGGAATCAGCGAAAATAGCATAAAAAAACAAAACAAAACTGTGTGGATCTATCATATTAGCTAAACGATTAACCGGTTCCAGCATTCCAGGGGGTCTGACTGGTAAATTTTAAACATATCACATTATAAATTGCAATAGAATTAGTAAAGAAAAACAAATAGAAATAAAGCAGCGAATATAGCTAATATTAATTGAATATATCAATAACAAGCTTTAATATTAATCGGAAATATATCCAACCAAAAATACTAGTATAATACCTAAGAGCAGCTGGAACAATTTCAAAAATAGTTTCAAGCATAAGCATATCACAAACATATAGATACCACATCAGCCAGGAGAAATCCGTTCCGAAGAGGTGGGAGCAGTAGACGAGATAGTAGTGTCCCAGTCCGCTAATAGCTTGACACCTGCTTCTTCAATAGAAGATATTACATTTGTGGAAGAATCGTGTTGGACCAGGATCTTAACAGGGAATCCTCAACTATAAGGTAGTTCATTATCTCGTAGTGCGGCAGTTATGGCATTATATGAGTGCCTTTTGGCCAAAGTATAGGGTGATAGATCTGGGAAGATTTGTAGACCACCAAATCATCGGATCCTTCAGCCTGTCTAGCCGCTTTTAGAATATTTTCCGTCACATGAAAGAAATGTATCCTCATCAGGGTGTCCCTCGGAAAGTTAGCAGAGCCATCTCTTGGTCTTGGTAAGCAATGTATTCTGTCGATGAGCAGATCCTGCTCTGCCGCTGATGAGAGAAGTCTCTGGAACTGCTTGGTTACGTATTCCTGCAACTCCTTAGGTGCTACAGAAGCAGGAATGCCTCTAATCTTAATGTTGTTTCTTCTCGACCTATCCTCTAAATCCGCCAGCTTGTCTTTGACGGAGGTCATTTCGGCCTGTAACTCAGAGTGCACAGTTTGAAGGTCATTGTGAGACTCCACCAACTCTTGCATCTTACCCTCAAAGTGGTCTGTGCGGCCTGCTATCCCCACAAGGTCTGCACGGAGTGCTTGAACTGATGTTTCCATGCCCGAAAGGATATCTGTATGGAAAGCAGTGAACAACTGGAGCATGGTTTGGGTAGTAAGAGTGGCTGCAGGGTCCAGATCCAGACCCGCTCTTGCGATGGAAGATGAACTTAAGGTTAATAGTGGTACAACAGTACCCGACAATTTCCCCGGGGTAGTTGTGGGGGCTCTATGCCTGGAACTAGATGATTTAGCAAACTGGATAGGAGCGGGCAGACGAGGGGTCTTCCCCCCTTTCTTTGTCAGCATGTTGACGGAAAAGTGGTCCAGAAGAGCACCAGGGGGAGAGCCAGGAGACCAGAGGACAGGGGATATCACAGGTATTTCAGGTCACCAATAGGACACTGCATGGGTGTGCTGGAGATCAGCCCATCATTGGAGGCATCGTGAGGGGTAAGGTACTGTCCCGTATAGGTGGGGCGCCCAAATTCACAGTTACATGTTCTAGGAGACACAGGGGGCAACTGCTTATGGAAAGCTAGCCAGAGCCTTGGATGGAGAGCCATAGACAGTACCTGTGGTTGTGTTGTGGCAGAATTCACATAGAGTGCTGTCAAGATGGCCGCCAGAGGTTCTGCTCCCAGAGAGAGAAGCCCCTACAGTGAGAAGACCCTGTAATTTCGTGGTGTCAGGGGTTGCTGAGAAGATTCATGCCAGCGATTCACAGCGGGTCTCGTCAAACCAAAGTGCCACAATTGCACTCGTGGGAGCTCGTCGCGGGCAGCACCTGTAAATATAGATCGCGGCTTCGGTGCCCGTCTAGGCCCCGATGTGCGGATCCGCCGCTATGAGGACCCACTGCGGCTGATGTGACCCCCAGGGGGGGACAGGTCTCCAGCCGCCTCAGAGGGCAATAGAAGGGCAGAGAATCTCAATGGGGAGGGAGATATCCCTCAATGTCTCCAGAGCTGGGTCCAGACGCGTCCACACCTAATGCCGGCCAAGGCACGCCCCTCCTCGGTTTCTCATTTTCACGTAACCAGACAGACACTCACATTATAATCCTGCCACGTGTGTGTAGAAAGGTTTCTTTGGGGTCTATTTATTAATCAGTGTTAGGAGACAGAGTGAAAAGTGATAAGAAAGTGATAAGGTGCCAGCCAATCAGCTCCCAACTGTCATTTTTCAAACACAACCTGTGAGATGACAGTTGGGAGCTGATTGGCTGGCACCTTATCACTTTCTTATCACTTTTCACTCTGTCTCCTAACACTGCTTAGAAAACAGACCCCTTTATCTTGTTTTGATCGAAATCTCTGTAGCAAGACCATACCCTTTTGCCCAAAAAGATAGACACTTACCTACATGCACTCGTGAGAGAATGATAATGTATCTTTCAAATCCCTTCAGCTAGATGAAACATCCTGTCAAGACGTTCCACTTCTCATAAAAAAGTAGGTTTATTATTTCACATATAAAATCCACATCGATATCCATATATTGGTAAAAACGTAGTAAAACTTATGGTGCGTACACACGGTACTATTAAAATGGACGATATGAACGATAACGATCATATCATTCATTTTTTGGTGGCCAACGACCTGCGATGCGTGGGCACGCATGGACGATAACGATATCGTCCATCGCCCGTGCATGCAGTCCTACCTGGTCGATATCGACAAGGTTATTGTAGGGACCTGTCATCGTTGGTGAGTTCATGGTGTGCTGGATGATCGATATCGATCATCCAGCACACCCGGGAGATCGTTCAACGATATCGTTATTGTTGATGATCGTCCCGTGTGTATGGACCATTAGTGAAAAAAGTAAATAAAAATAAGTCCCATAAACAGTATACAAATACCACAATCCCAGAGGAAGGATGGAACACTGCTACCGCTCTACGTGCTGTAGATCACGGGCCAGGTGGATAATGTTCTTTTACAGAAGCACTGACTGGGACTTGGCGATCACCAGCCAGCAGGACATTCCTGATCAGCAGTCAGAGTCTCAGCTGCACTGCAAGATTGACACTGGAGAGTCAGGATCAGGAACCTGGTCAGCTGGCCCAGTCCCCTTCCCAAAGATAAGTTCCTTCTCCGCGCTTAGGCAGGGTACGGTGGCGGTAGCGGCACTTACGATGTCACGCGGTGCGGAGGAAGCACTGAGGGACAATACTTTCATTTATTGGCTGTGCCCTTATACACATTGTCATTCAGAAAATGGAAAGGGTTAGCCTCAAAACAGAACAGGGACACCTTCTGGTAGTCTGCAACCAAATCAATCCCCCATAGTGCAGGACTGTGTGTTTGTGTGTAGAAGGTGGCCACCGATTTATTGGGCACGTACTTGCAAGGGTCCCCGGTCACTTATATACTAGTGGCTGGGGACACAAGCCATACAGCTAAGATGGGCCATCAAAGGAAAATATTGGTACTTTATGTGGACTACATGTAATGATGTGGCATATACATTTTTTTTGTAGATAGCTGTGGAGTCTGATCATCTGCGCTGCACTTGTAAACTCTGAGCTGTCCACTGGGCAGTGGCACTGCATCTTTCAAGCTGGTAATACTCCACAACCAGCCCTGGCCTCTGAGTCTAGACTGGGTTTGGAAAATAGGGGAAAATGGCATTGGGTTCCCTCTATTTTCCAGTAACCAGCACTAGGCTGAACCAGTCGGGGGGTTGATGATATAGCAGGGGGACACATAGGGGCATATTACATTGGGCGCGAGGTTTAGCGAGGTAAAAAACCTTGCGCCCCTCGTGCCCAATTTTGGAATATCGCGGGTATGCGCACTACCGATACCCGTGGTATCCAATAAAAAAAAGTGGTCGTGGAGTTTTCAGCTCTGTCCGGGGGTCTCCGGTGGTCTCCCCTCTGCTGGGAGTCTCCAGGGGCTGCTGGGAGATGTAGTTCTCCCAGCACCCATTCAGGGGGGCACACAGACACTGGGGGGCCACACACACCGGGGGTCACACACACACAAAACACTCATACTCGCACACACACACACACTAACAAACACTCACACAATGACATACTCACCCTGCAGCAGAGGACCTGGTTTCCGACGCTGGATGCAGAAGAAGATGCAGAAGACAGCGCTGCGGAAGGTAAGTAATTAAGGACTAATTAAGCAAATTGGAAACTTCCAATTGCATGATTCGTCCTCAGGGGGGGTGCCCGGCGGGGTACCAGAGCAAGTCCCAGTGATTTTCCCCCCAAAAATAGATTTTGGGAAAAATAACACTTGCTCAGGAGGTGCGGGAAAAAAAACTTCCCGGGGCTCTAAATTGAAACAAACGCGCAACTAATGAACAGCAAAAATCACGCACCTGCAGGAAAAACCTTGCAGGTGTGGGATTTTTGCTTTTCACGCACCCAATTGAATACACCCCATAGTGTGCGGTCCCCCTGCCATAACGTTAACCAGCCCCAAACTGGCCAGCCCAGGGCTAAAATTCCTAGGGAAATGGAGACATGGAAAAAAGGTTGTTCCAATGTTCTGCATTGTTGGATTTATCCAATGCCCTGACCCTGGAGTCTGGGGATCGGGGAATTGGCCCAATACATTGCAGAGGTAAGTAGGCATTTACAAAGTCTTTGCTGCAGTCATAATTCTACAGGGATACTTGCTATATTAGACTGCACCCAGTGGCGTACTGTGGGGGGTGGTCGAGCAGGGCACATGAACTGTCGCTATGGGACCAGGCGGCGCCACCAGCCGCAGTCCAGGGCATGTGCGGTCCTCAGCACTGCCCATTAAAACAAACACGCCACCGGCGGTGTGTTTGTTTAACACTGCAGCCAATAAGAGTCAGACAGACTCTTATTGACTGCTGCACCCAAGGCTGGAGCCAGGCTGGAGCTCACTCATGAGCTCCGCCTTCCGGTTCCCGCACTGGATGAAGGGAGAGACGTCTCTCCCACAGTGCCAAACGAGACAGGAGCAGCGGACAGCGGTGGCGGGCGCAGGAGTGGGGATTCCAGTAAGTAAATCATGTGTTGTATGTGTGTCCTATGCGTAAATGTACTACTGCTGGGGGCACTGTATATTGGGCACTACTGGGGGCACTGCAAAAGGGGTATTACTGGTGGCACTATATAAGGGGCACTGGATATTGGGCACTACTAGGGGCACTGTATAAGGGGTATACTACTGGGGGCACTATATAAGGAGCCCTATATATTGGGCACTGCATAAGGGGCAATATTGGGGGCACTGTATAAGAGGCACTACTGGGGCACTGGATAAGGGGCACTACTGGGGGCACTGTATAAGGGACACTATATATTGGGCATTAATGGGGGCACTGCATAATCTGCTCTACAACAAGGTGTATTGCTTAAGGGGCACTACTACTGGGGGCACTGCATAATGTACACTACAACAGGGGGCATTGCATAAGGGGCACTACTACTGGGAACATTGCATAAGGGCAACTACTACTGGGGACATTGCATAAGGGGAACTACTACAGTGGGCATTGCATGAGGGGCACTACTATTGAGCACATTGCATAAGGGGCACGACTACAGTGGGCATTACAGTCATCAGTATACATAGCATCCACCAGGGATTAGTTCATCCTGGGTAATGTGAGACTGTCCAAAGATACCGTTTCGGTGCTACTGCACCTTCCTCAAGGACTGCTCAACTATACTGGCCAAACTCAGGCTTTATATATGTGTCAATTAAAAGTTGGCTAATCTAAATTACGAATTGCATCATATTAAACACAATACAAATCACACTAGTGCATATAAATATGTAACACACCATAAAATTACATATAAATCAACAAATTTATTGTACATATTAAACCAAATTGTCATCCAGATTCATCCATTCGATCACAGTGGAACACATCCCGGAAGAGTCGCGCCAAAGCCACGCCCCATAATACCGGAAATTGGTGACCTCAATTCAATTCCTGGCTCCATCAGATTCACTTGCAAGAGCAGTCCATTTGAGATTGATATTTTTGGATGTCGCCATCAAGATATCCAATGGACAGTTTGTTACTGTTTTTGCCAAAAACACATTACTACCTTTCCCACAACCCATCACAGTGGTGCGTATCACCTCAGAGAAATCGGAGTTGTTTAATGCACTTGAAATAATGCGTCAAAAATTCATAGAACGTGGTTATGATCGGAAAGAAGTATTAAGTGCCATCAAAAAGTGCCTAAGTTTAAACAGAGATGAATTACTGAAACCTAAACTTAAACCTGTGACAGAAACCAGGACTGTTTTCACGAGTACATATTCAATTACCTTTGAAGTTGTGAGTAATGCTATTCGTAGACATTTGCATTAGAGATGTGCGCTGGACCATTTCTGCTGGATTTGGATATGGCTCTGATTTGTCATCCGGTTTTGGATTTAATTTTTTTTTTAATTTACAAAAATAGCTAAAATTACATAATTTGGGCTTTTTTTTGTTCCTAGAGTCTTATTAACCTCAATAACAGTAATTTCCAGTCAATTTTGAAACCTCACAGCTGCGTGGCGTCAGACCGCTTTTGCACACACACTTTAGGTACTACAACATACTGGGGTGCAGTGCGCAGAACAGTACAAATACAACAAATAAGTTTTATTTTTATTTTTTTCACATATTTTTTTTACTGACAAATATGGAGTTACACGATGAACGCTGTGGGTGGGGCCTACGGATTCAGTGCAGCACCACTGTGATGGAATTAGACTAATTAGACTAAAGGGACTGGACACAGCTTGTGAATGGACACAGCACAGCCCCTTAGATATTGGACACTGCCCCAGCAGCACAACCCCTTAGAGGTGGACACAGCCCCTTAGAGATGGACACAGCCCCAGCAGCACAACCCCTTAGAGGTGGACACAGCCCCTTAGAGATGGACACAGCCCCAGCAGCACAGCCCCTTAGAGATGGACACAGCCCCAGCAGCATAGCCCCTTAGAGATGGACACACAGCAGCACAGCCCCTTAGAGATGGACACAGCCCCTTAGAGATGGACACAGCCCCAGCAGCACAGCCCCTTAGAGATGGACACACCCCCAGCAGCACAGCCCCTTATAGATGGACACCACAGAACGCAGCATGCAGAAGCATGTCTGGACTGAAGTGAAAGGGCACTGAGTCCCGGCCGCGGCTCCTTATATGGAATCCAAAACCCATGAGAATCCCACGCCAGAGGATGGCATTCGGCCTCGATCTGACATCCGAGCTTGGCGGGCAACTCCGAGCCCTAACTCCGATTCGGCTCTGATTAACAAGTTCGGAGCGGTATATAGTTTTATATCGTATATAGTTATATATAATACAGTTTTATACATAACTATTCATACATTTATAATTTAATTACTTTTGAACAACTGCATCCACTAACAGCTGCGTGGTCAACCATTAAATAAATGTGCTGTGGTGATTTTAGCAGCAAACCCCGTGTGTCTCATATTCACTGGGTAATTGGGGTTGTGAGGTGTCGGACCAAGGTTACCTGAATGGATCTTTGGTCAATGAAAATACGCATACTCACCTACTCTCCTGGTTTTTGCAGTAGGCTCACAAATTTTTGGGTAGCCTCCCGCAACCCCGTAAGAGTGTCCGGATCCCCCACATCCCACCCACTTCCTAGTGAACTGTGCAGGATGGGGAGATAATTGCTAGGAATCGCTGCTCTGTATGGAGGGGGCAGGGCTAAATGACACAGCCCCCTCATAGCGGTCCTGCAATTTGCACCTGTTTGCCATGATGGGCATGGGGCCTATTGACATAGGAACCCGTCCCTGCCGCCCAAAGTGTCCAAGCTGTGTCTATTCTTCGGGCATCTCCCGGAGAGGAGATATTAAAAGTCGGTAAGTATGAATAAGTTCTCTGCCTCATAGCCTGTCAAGATTCAGGTGGAGGCACTGCCAGGAACCGAGAAAGGTGAGAGATATGGGATAGGATCCAATGATCATTGTAGTTTAGGAGGCTGCCACTAGGTGGGGCTGTATTGAGACAAAAAGAGACAAACCAGGAACAGAATAGTAAGTTACTGGTTGCACATTCGCAGGCATATCCACTACACCAGAGTGTACGATTACAACATCGTAATCGTTCATCATACTGTGCAGTAGATAATGTGCCCACACTGAACGTTATGTCGTTCAGTGTGGGCACCCTCTCTCATCCCCGAACATGCACAACCTGACGATCTCATTGCCGGCATAATTACTGCACAATTAATGAACAATTGAATGATAACGATGTCGTTATCGTTCATTTTAATCGTGTAGTGGATATGCACCTTTAGAGAGATGCCGTGGAGAGCAGGGTGAGGTGCCGCGAGTCTGAAGAGAGAGATAGGGAAAGCGACAATGCTGAAGTGAAAAGTGCCACTGAATACCAGCTGATGCTGCACTGGTACCGCTGCAGAGCACCAGCAGAGTGAGGCTGAGATCTGGAGACAGTGTGTCAGCATTGGGAGTCACAGCTAAAGCTGGGTACACAAGTCAGCAATACAGCTTCCAGCGTTATGACAACGCGATCTATCAATATATTGCATCCTTATAGACACTGCACTATTCCCATATTGTCCCATCTGATGTGCAGCACATCAGATAGAGTGGCGCAACCACATTATTCATCCAACTGTGAATAGTGTGTACACACTACATGATGCTCGTGCACAGTGGTCACACTGATTACGTGGTGATTGAACAACTAATCATGTAGTGTGTACCAGGCTTTATATCCGTGAGATATGCTAAGAGCTACTGAGAGATACTAAGTACTGTTGAGAGATACTGAGAACCATGGGGAACTATAGAGAGTGATTGGGAATATACTGAGTGATATGAAAGTACTGTGTAACCCTAACTTGCAAGAAACTGAGCTAAAGATCTGAGTGTGCTTAAATCATTATATATACCTTGTTTGAGCTGCTACTGAATCAGTGTAGAGAGTGGAAGCCATTTTGTTTTAGAATATTAAGCTGATTAAAGAGCATTTTGGGGCTGAGCTGTTGATACTGTGAAGTGCTGAAGATAATTGTGCTATTGAAAAGGGAACTGTGTTTATTATGCCTTATTGAAAACCAAAGTAATTGGTTCTCTGGAATCAGGAAAGACCAGCATTAGATGCTATACTTACTAATTTTGCCTGTTATGGATTACCAGTACATGCATGTTATAGGACAGTGACTGTCCAGCAACAGAGTACGACTAAACTTTAACATAAATTACTGATCAGTTTGCGTTTTTTTGCAAATTTTGCTGAGTTTTTCCACTGTATTACCTTTTATCTGTGTTTAGTAAAGGTTATTGTATTTATATTATAGTATAGTAAACCATTGAGAAACTGCATTCTCCCTAGTCATAGACAAAGAGGTGCTGCAGCAGTTAAGATAAAGAAGTCTATTTCACTAATAGAGTTATTGTCTATTGCCTAATTGCCACTGTATTGCAAGCTACATTGTTATATATGATATATCCCTTATGTGCTGCAATTAACTGTCATTTGTACGGTGATTAGTATTTTCGTCATGCAGTGACCCTCCCTCGACTCACATCCTCTTACTCCCCCCTTTAATAAATCGACTTGATTATTTTATTTACCAAGGCTGTCGAAGCAAAAAGAAGATCAGCTAGAGCTGGCGTATCAGCTGTAAGATACCATCTAAACCTTACTTACCTGTGCCCACTCCAACATCCGGTAACACAGATATACCAGTTACATATTCACTACTATAGTCTTTGAAAAGGGTGTTATACCTATACTATAGTCACAGATTGTGGGAAAATTTGTATGAGCTGGTTTGTACAGTAAAAGCAACACTGCCCCACTAAATGAAATACTGAATGAGTGCAGTGCCCATCTCTCAGCCACTAGCGCACAGGTTCTCAAACTCGATCCTCAGGACCCCACAGTGCATCTTTTCCAGGTCTCCTCACAGAAACGCAAGCGAAATAATTAGCTCCACCTGTGGATCTTTTAAAATGTGTTAGTGAGTAATTAATACACCTGTGCACCTACTGGATGACCTGGAAAATGTGAACTGTGTGGAGTCCAGAGGACCGCGTTTGAGAACCACTGCACTAGAGAAATAGAAAGCCACAGGGTGAACCCTTGTACCCCTAATATTCTTCCCTTGGGATCTACAGTATAGGTACATCTGAAGATAATTTATTGCATTCTTAATTAAATGGTTCTGTGTGGTTGGATAATGCGAACTGCAAATGTTTTTAATACACGCTCTGGTCTTAGGTTGTGTTTTTTGACCTTGGGTGTGTTCACCTGCTATTGCATGACACTCTCCTGTGTGTAGGATTTCTGAGCAACTAATGGAGCCTCCACCCAGTTCGGTGAGCTATGTTTATACTTTGCTGTCAGCCCACATTTATTTTCCAGATATTCCATTAATTTCCTGTACAGTGCAATAAGCCTTTTATAGTCTTTGAGCTGTCTTAATTCATAATTCATTCAAGCATGTTCTGCATGCTTTAATGGATTCTGCTAAAGCTTTTTATTTTATTATACATATATCCTATTAATATGCAAATAGAGTTTTATCCAGACTCACAACACTAACATTCCCCCCCCCCCCAAAAAAAAAGAATGTCCATATATATCTCTAGAATATTTTCAGTTTATTTTTTTTCTCAAACCATATTTCTATTATCTTATGCCTTTTTCATAAGGACTATGGGGCTAATTTATTAAAGAGTATTTGCAGGATCTCAGGGGGTACCCACAAATATTAAGGATCCCCTAAGTGTATATATGGGAGATTGCAGCAAAGATAGGATATATCTTTTGCGCAGGGGTATATTAAGAGAGGAGCGGGCCCGTGTGCACTCTCCGTTCGGCCCACTCCTCTCTAGCCGCAAGTGAGTAGACTCTGGCGCTGTGCCACAGTCTAGCGAGCAGGCGCAGGTGTCCAAGAAAATGGGATGGCAGCTATTTATGCAGCTGGAGCGCTGCCCATGCAGGACTCTGGAGAGGTGAGTATTGAAGAACGTGGGTGCAGGTTGTGCGCTGTGGGCCCCCTGGACCCAGGGGCCCTTGTGCACCGCACACCCTGCACCCATTATAGATACGCAACTGCTTCTGTGATCCCCATTTTCAATAGCAAAAGCAGACCCTATAGGTTTATTCACATGTACTTTACAGATATTTATATGGGGAATTCCTCCCTTAGGGCCTGATTAAGAGGTGCACAAAGTTTCGATGTCGCCTGCAAGTGGGCGATGTTTCAGTCTGAGCATGTGTCCAAGTCAAATTGTGCCCGCATCATGATGGTTAAGGCTCTAAGATGCAGAATGAAATTGGATGCATGGAGAGGAAATTTCGGTGGGCATTTCTGAGTGGCAACAGATGGGGGTTATCCAGACGTGGGCATGTTGCGGTCAGTAACTGTGACTTAAGATGCAGTTGCACTGACACAGGTGGCCAGTCACACAGCCGATGTACGCCTCCATAGGGTTGGTGAAATGTTCGATGGTACAACTGATGCATCCGATGGTGCTTCTTAATACGCACAGCGTTGGATTAGCACTGCAGCCGAAGTCTCTGCACGAATACCATCGGCTTCAGCATTAGCATAAAAACGCAGTCATGGCTGAAATAACGTGCACCCCTGAATCAGGCCCTTAGACTTTTTCTATTGACTTTTAATCATATCAGGTGAATCTATGAAAGTTTCATTTAGTAAATGAATCTTGTAAATGAATATAAATGTTTTCACTGGTTTCCAACACTGGAGATCTGTTCAAAACCAGTGAGAAGGAAAAAACAAACTTTTCTACACGTACTAGCATTGAGATGACTGGGCACATTCATTCCAGTGTTGTTTCCTAAAGGTGCAATAATAACCCCATTGACATGAATAGGTTCATTGACATAAATGGGAAAACCTCTGTCTATTGAGGTTTTCATTACTAGGCAAACAGGCTAGTTCTAGAATCGTCGGACATCCATCTGGCGTTGTCAGATCAATTTTATATAACGTGACCAGAGTTCCCCAGAAAAATTACCAGTAATATTGCTTTTATCTTCCTCAATAGAGATTCAAAGGTACATTAATGCTTATTTAATTTGTTATTACTTTGGTAATGCTGAAGATTGAAATGTATAACAGCAGTGGGAGCTTCCCGCATTCAACATATTAACACATTGATTAATTAACAATTTACGTAGAGGTTTCAGAATCTCTATAGTTGTGATGGCAAAGCCCATTTATGCTGCCGGGCATTGACAAAATAAAATGGAATACTTATGTTACCCCATTCAGGGTTCTAAGCAGGGCACTGCCATGCTCTAAGTTAGCAACCTCCGTCCTCAACACCCATATGTGATGCCATGAAAAGAGGATCAGGTGGGAACACCCTCGATGCCATTCTAGGCATCCCACAAGCCAGAGAAGGGTGCCACTGGGGCAGCGACAGTGCCCTGGGTGATGGTAATGGCCAGGCACCATTATGGCCCAAATGTTTTGTTAACTAGCATGGGAAATATCTAAACATTTCTCATGAACTCACAGCCTTTAAGTCGCTGCTTCATGGATAAGAAAATGAAAAGATGGTCAGGTGAGTTATAGCACTTTTTGATGGATGTAAAACAGATTAGAGAATCAAACCTAAAGGGGCCTATCCATTAGCAGATGTTTTTCTCAAAGATGAAAGACAAAAGATGTCTATTGAAAATTCCGGTGGCTGTGCTGAGAGATATCTGTCATGTACATGACAGATTTTGGCAATATATAAACAATATCGCATGACCTCATTCAGGGAGTGGATTTTTTTTCTCTGTAGCTGCTGCTAATATCTTTCGTCGTTTACCTCATATAAACTGCCAGATATTTCTAATATCTGTCAGCGATATGCGATAATTGACCAACATGTTGGAGAGATGAAAGATTCAATTTATCGGCCGCGGGAGTGCGCCTCTGTCATCGTTCAGGGCCTATCCATAGCAGATAAATTGAATGACTGAACGATGTATTGTTCAGTCGTTCAATTTATCTGCTAATGGATAGGCCCCTTTAGTCTTCCCCTGACTTTGTTCCCAATACAGAGGTGTAACTAGTCACCGATGTCCCTGATCCAATATCATTTCTATGCATCTCCTGTTGAACTTCAATTTTCACACCGACAGCTGTTTAATGAGAGCAGCAACGTTTGTAAACATACTAAAACACATTATCGTACTGTTCTAGATGGACTTTGAATTTGTGACGTCGTTCGTTCCTAGTTTTGTATATATTATGAACAAAGTCGCCCTTCGTTACCAAATAGAAACCAGTGACAAAAGGCCAACTGCAAATGAAAATTGTAATCTTCACTGGTAGTAATAAAAGTTCAGTACAATCTATTGTATTAGTAAATGGAAATCGATGAGGTGATTTGTCAGCTCCCGATAAAGTACATGTAACAATAGTCAGTGTTTTCATTTTTTTCTATTCTTTAGGTCATTTTGTATGGCTCACTTATTATAGATGGAATCCTCCAGCAAGATTTATGTCTAGCAGCTATGGGCAATGTTATAGTTACAACTCTAATGGTGCATACACACGGTCAGACTTTTCTTTAGATCTGTACAATAAAGATTTTAAAAATTGTTCACTCGTTCATATCTGAAGGAAAATCTGACATATCTGACATGTTTGTCAGATGAACGATTCGCGTTCCCGTTTGTCAGATAACGATATCTGACTTCTGATGTGTTTGCAGTCAGATTTCATTCATTTTAATACAGGCAAAAATCATTCAAATCGTTGGTCAATCGTTCATCTGGCATTTCTAACCGTGTGTATGCACCAATAGGGGTCTAATTATAAAAGATGATATGACTTTGCCCTATACAATAAAATTTCTATCACTAATGATAACCGGAAAGGTTATAGCCAACTTATGATGGAGCTAACAGAATGAATGATAAATGCTTTCTTCTTTGTAAACACCATTTTTCATTGGCAAACAGTTTTTTTAATATATCATTTTTTGTTTTTAAATGATTTGTAACTGTTTTATTTATGTTTACTGAATTAACTTAAAGCCTGCATGCGGGGATACTAAGTGCCTAACCTTGGCAAGCTTTTATTAATAGAGGGCCTGATGCCAACATGGACGGTAATGCACAGCCGGGATGTAGTTATCAGACTGGCAGACGGTATGCCGCCGGTCTGAATCGCGACGCTGAAAGTCCGACATGGGCGTCGAATTAACAGCCCGAACAAGGTAAGTGGTTGGCACCCTTAGCGGTTAGCCATGGGGGGGTTTAGGCAGTGTAGCCGGGTTAGGGTTAGGTTTTGGAGGGGAAGGTTATGGCTAGGCACCCCTAGGGGGGAAGAGTTAGGCACCACTTAAGGAGGGTTAGGTTTAGGCACAAAGGGAGAGACTTAGGTTTTGCCACTAACAGAGAGGGTTAGGCTACAAGAAGGGAGGGTTTGGGGGAGAAGGGAAAAGGGTAAGTATACTTACCCGACCACTGTCGGGAACCAACCATCGGGATGCCGCTGTCTGTATTTTGACAGGAGACATCCAGACAGCCGGCATTACATACCGAATCCTGCACAGCCATCCAGGAAATATTTAAAAGCTGCAGAAGGAGTCTATAGGAGAAGCAGACGCCTCCCGACAGCAATTGCGATCTGAGTGCAGCGTCCGAAGACGCTAGCTGGCTGGCTTTGTTGTACCCTCTTCTCCCATCACTACAGAAGTCCCCATCCTCTGGGTACATCCCATTTTACAGTAGATGGGAACCATTAAGAATAGTCCTTTTGCATGTGCCTTGTCCTTTATGAGGGCCCCGGCGACCCCCTGGGAACAGTGCAGCACGCTGCCTGTACTTTAAGCCATTCCACATGTGGCTGGTGGTCTATGATGCAACAAGTAGAAGGTGGCCTATCCCCTTTGCGTTACCTCTGATTATATTAATGATATTTGCTGCCCTCTACATCCCACAGGTCTTGGTGTAAGGAGACCAGTATACGGCTCTAATGATTGCGCCACCGGAAACAGTGCCAGGAAGGACAGTGACCTGACAGCTTTATTTCGAGCCCTTCCACAAAGCTCCAGCGCCTCAGAGAAAATAATTGTCTTGTGTACTTTTGTCTAAGTATAATTATAAATTAAAATATAGTAACAATATATACACATGACACTCATACTATTTAGGGTGTAGGCCTGCTGCTAATTAATCCTGTATTTTATGACTTGCCTTGCAATTCACCTTGGTGTGTAGTTGATGCACTTATGTAACATTTCCATTTTATTGCCTTAGCTGTGCTTATTACAAGCTGTACAATAAAGATAATAGCAAACATCCCATTTGTGCCTGAGGGGACACAGTCCTGTGAGGGGGCTATGCTGTGGTCCTGTGAGGGGGCTATCCTGTGGTCCTGTGAGGGGGCACAGCCTTGTGAGGGGGCTATCCTGTGGTCCTGTGAGGGGGCTATCCTGTGGTCCTTTGAGAGGGCTATCCTGTGGTCCTGTGAGAGGGCTATCCTGTGGTCCTGTGAGGGGGCTATGCTGTGGTCCTGTGAGGGGGCTATGCTGTGGTCCTGTGAGGGGGCTATCCTGTGGTACTGTAAGGGGGCTATCCTGTGGTCCTGTGAGGGGGCTATCCTGTGGTCCTGTGAGGGGGCTATCCTGTGGTCCTGTGAGAGGGCTATCCTGTGGTCCTGTGAGGGGGCTATGCTGTGGACCTGTGAGGGGGCTATCCTGTGAGGGGGCTATCCTGTGGTCCTGTGAGGGGGCTATCCTGTGGTCCTGTGAGAGGGCTATCCTGTGGTCCTGTGAGGGGGCTATGCTGTGGACCTGTGAGGGGGCTATCCTGTGGTCCTGTGAGGGGGCTATCCTGTGGTCCTGTGAGGGGGCTATCCTGTGGTCATGTGAGTCCTGACTATTCATGTACAGTCCTTGGATTTTTCTATCAACTGATAGCTGTATTTGGCTATTTCAACTTTTTCCACAATGATTCAAATTCCTGTTCTAAGCAGTCCGGCAATATCATCTCAAACATAACAGTAAGTCCCACATAGGCAGCGCTGTTCTGCGACAGACTTAATGTAGAACGATCATGAAAGTATTATTCCCATTGATGGTCAAATTAAAACTGTTGGACTTTGCAAATGTCATCTGAATTTATTCCAACATATTTTTTTTGTGCAATATTGATTATTGTTAAGTTATGTTGAGCTTTTTATTTACCATTGCTACAGATAATAAGGGGTAAATATACTAAAGATCGATTTCAATTGATTTCAAATTCGATGTTGTGTTAAATCACCCCAGCCGGTGGGCGTTTCAATATAAATCCTGGTGGCTGAAACATTTACATACTTTTGCAGAGCGGATGCGTAGAAATTCGCAGCCGCTGCGGCATAAGCGTCCATCTCTGAATCCGCACCACGGAAAGGAGCAATGTTTGTGCATATTGGGCCAAGTTTGGGCAGATAGGAGTCAGGGGGTTAATTCACGTCTCTAACTTTTGGAATGTATGCAATTTTATTTTACATCTGTTGGCAGCAAAATAGATGCAAAAAAATATTTCTAAAAGGGCAGAACTACCACCAGCACAGCCCAAGCAGGATTCACTGCACATGCGTTGGGCCCATGCATGCCCAGAGAACAGTAGAGCAGGGCCAAAGTGCAGGATATCTGACACAATTACCTAGCAGAGTATATTGCTAACTGACTTTCTGTTATAGAAAGTCTGGCTCCTATGCGTGTGGCATGCACTGGGGATGACGTCATACCCAGGGAGATAACAGTGACTTCCTGTGCGTGTGCGTGGTCAGGAACACTAACACCTGCAGGTTTCGGAGTACTGTTCTCCTATGACAGAGACTAAAGGCTGGTTTACCAAAGGTCAGAGAGCCATATATCTGCTTGCCAGGTGTTTATTGAGACTATGGACTTGACATCAGGGGCAGAACTATGGGAGACAATGGAGGCACCTGTCGCTGGGCTTCAGCACTGAAGGGGCACCTCCTCCATTGCCCACAATATATTCACCCCTCTTAGGGCTGTAACTATGTACCCGGAGTCAGTGGCAGAACAGGAGAGTGGATGCAAGAATATGCAGTGCCCCACAAACAGTGGTCCCCCCTACGCACTGCCCCCAGTAGTCCCCCCCCCAGAGCCGTAACTAGACTTTTTGGTGCCCTGTGCCAGAAAGAGCATTGGTGCCCCCCTCATTTTTGAAAGGGACATAATACACCCAAAAAAGGGCCATGGATTCATGGGGAAGGGCCAGGGAAGAGACAGGGGAGACCAGGAGATACTGGGGATGAAATAAGAGGAAGCTACAAGTGAGAATGATAATAAACAGAAATTTGACAGGCCCAAACAGCACCCCCTGCTCTGTGGTGCCCTGTGCGATGGCACCGGCCGCGCTACCCTAGCTACGGCCCTGGTCCCCCCAGTTGTAGTCCCCCCTATGCATTGCCTCCAGTAGTAGTCCCCGTATACATTGCCCCCAGTAGTAGTCCCCCCTATGCAGTTCCCCCAGTTGTAGTCCCCCCTATGCATTGCCTCCAGTAGTCCCCGTATGCATTGCCCCCAGTAGTCCCCCCTATGCAGTTCCCCCAGTTGTAGTCCCCCCTATGCATTGCCTCCAGTAGTAGTCCCCCCCTATGCATTTCCCCCATTAGCGGCCACCCCCCTATGCAGTTCCAGTGCCCCTTACACACACGAAAAAAACCACACACACAACTTACCTGAATGCCCGCTGTGCATTATGGGATAGACATCATGACGTCTCTCCCATAACCAGCTGCGGTGGGAGCCGGAAGGCGAAGCTCCTGAGTGAGCTCCAACCGGCTCCCTCCATGGACTCAGCAGCCAATGAGAATCTGTCTGACTCTCATTGGCTGCTATAACAAACACACAGCAGCCGCTGGCAGCGTCGTGTTTGTTACTGTGTAGTGCGGACTGCTCTCACTACACTTAAATATTGTGGGGCCCGGGGGACACTGGCTGGCGGCAGGTGCAGTGGCTATTGGCTCCTGCACCACAGCGGGCCCCGGTGCAAGCCACAGTCTGCACAGTTGCTAGTTCCGCCACTGCCCGGAGTGTACCATTACAGCCGCCCAATACAGGAGACCTCTTCCTGGCACCTTAGAAGCCACCATACACTAGTGGAGAGTTCTGTGTCAGACCATCATCTGCTGCCTCCGTCTGTCTATAGCCTGTCCCTACTCATTGGTGTTATTGCTACTCAGCAGCTTCAGTTGTCAGTATGACACGTCCGGCGTCCCCCTCACCCACAACTCTGTCTCACTCCTCCATGGCATGCCTATAGTCTGTGTGTAACTGCGGGTGTATCTGCTTGCGAAATGCTACATTGCAGTGTCAGCGGCTGTGAAGGGGGGGCGCCATATTATAACTTGCTTCCGGGTGTCTGGGATGAACTTACGCCACTGCTTGACATTATACGCATGAGTCTGAGGCCCTGGCGTATTGATTGACGCAGATTGCGACGAAAACACAACCATGCAAAAGGGTGCTGATAAGGTACATTATTCAATTATTCCTAATTTTACTCAACAAAATACAGATAATACAAAAATAATTAAATTATAGTTTGCCTTCAATTGAGAATTAAAATATGCAATACATGTATAAGAAGTATACCATACACAGATATATATATATATATATATATATATATACACACAGTATATATTTATTAAATATGCCATATCACTAATATATGTATTAACACACAGGATGACCCTAGATACTGAACGGTGAGGACCCGTAGTGCAGCGACGTGTGGTTGGGTCCGTGTTTCTGATTCGGTCCACACACGTGTGTCTGTGTCAGGGGTGCATGTGTTGGTTGGCTGTCATAGCCGCTCTTGGATGATCTGAGCCATAGGAAGCATGTTTTTGTTGTGTGAGCAGAATCTCAGAAGAGGAAACATGGCAGCAATAGTTTGGCGGGTGCAAGGTTGGCTGACAACGAGTGAAGGAGAAATAGGACGGCTTGGTGAGTGAGCCAGACGGTGAAATCCAGTCTGTGCCACCCACACACTCAGCTACCAGCCATCCAAATCCTAATGAGAGAAAGCAAAGCAGTGACGAATAGTCAACTACCCCTAATATTATAATGTTACTCATAACATAGCTAAGGAAGGAAATAAATGTTATGTTTAAATGTTCTGTTCAGTGTTTCCTGTTATCCAACTGCGGTTCTGATGTGTGGGTTTACAGACGGGTTACACATATAAGCGAGTAACAAATTGTGCCAGAGCAGATCTACTGTATAGTGTAATGTATGAGAAATAAAATATATAATATGTCGTTAGGCACTGCCCTAGTCTGATTATATATCCAATATTTTGCTAATATTCATGTTATTATTTATTCATATTATTATTATTCAACAGCCAGCTGACGCATATGAGCTGTGCACATCTGCCATACAGTTATATTTGTACATTATTTATCACATAGAGTTTCCTAATAATTAACAATAAGGGATATATTAAGTCATCACCAGGAGTGTTTGCTGTGCATCTGCCCCCCCCCTGGCTGCTACAATTACAATCTTTGGGGCCAGTTGTGGCTGCACAGTAGGGATGGCCAACGACCATCGATGGCCTGTCACCAATGGCAGATAGTTTCGGCATGAATGGATGTTCACTGATGGTGAGCATCAGCGGCAGAGGTTCGAAGGTGGCCGCGGAACACACAAGCACAACCAGAGACCATCGATGGTTCAACCATAAATGTTTTTTAACCACTGACTATGGATGACCGTGCCTACTTCAAAACTCTCTGCTGCATCCTGTAGCCAACAGAGGATGCTACCAGCTACCAGCCACTCTGATTCTGTTTTAAGTTGTGCAGCCTGTCGAAGGCCACGATTCCTAGTAGATGTCTCCAAGCATGCTGATTGGTGGATGGCACTGGTTAGACACCAATCTGAGTGGTGGGTGATCTGTAAATACCGATTGCTGATTGACTAGAACTATACCGTTCAGAGAACAGGAAGCTGTCAAACGTCTTTGTGCCAAGATACAGTGGGTGGGAGGGGAGATGTATTATAATGTCACTGTAGACCAGTGGTCTTGTGATTTTTTTTTATTAGGGTGGAGGCAGTATATAACCAAGAAATCTGGAGTCTGGGCCCTGCTTTTGGCCCTACGGAACTATAGGAATTGCAGAGGGTGTGATTGCTACGGGAAAACTATCTTGGAAACTGATAACTGAAAAAAAAAATGTGTGGTAACCCATAGCATCTCCATGTTTTCTTTTATATTCAAACCTGCATTGGAAAATAATAGCAAAAAAATCTGGAAGGTAACTATTGGCAAATCCAACTTCTGTTCACAATTATGTGATTGGATAATTTGGAAGCCTCCCTCCTAAGGATATCCCAGAGTCAAGTGTAGGGTGTATGGTATGGTGCCCCGTCACACTGCCGCCAATGGCATCATAAAGCCCCTAACCCAGTGGTTCCCAAACTTTTTTGAATCATGGCGCCCTAGAGTATCAGCATTGTTTTCACGGCACCCCTAAAGATGCCCACACATATAGCAACATTTTTCACGAGTGGGCCGATTTCGACGAATCGCGGCGACGAATCGGGTAAAAAAAGTACAAATCGTGAGTTTATACTCATGAGCACGATGCCGATGCGCGTCCCCGCTTGTCGTATATTGCATCTTCTGATCTGCCGTGCCGTGCTGTAGGGCAGATTAGCCAACCATGAACACGATGGAAGCCGATCGTGAGGGTTTTTTTCCTCACGATGAATCTTACGATTCATCACACAATGACACGCCCCATCGCCATCTTGTGCAGCATCGTGTATGGAGCAAGACAGTCGCACATTGAGGAGCCTGCATACTGGATTCTTGTTTTGGATCATTTTTGGTGAGTATTGGTACAGTTTAAATACAAGCACACTGACCACCAATATGTTCTCCCCACTGCCCACCAATGTGTGCCCCCAGGTAATAAATGCATGACCCAGCCACCGCCCGCCGTATTGAGGCGGGCGGTGGCTGGGTCATGCATTAAGCTCCCACTGCCCACCAATGTGTGCCCCCAGGTAATAAATGCATAACCCAGCCACCGCCCGCCGTATTGAGGCGGGCGGTGGCTGGGTCATGCATTAAGCTCCCACTGCCCACCAATGTGTGTAATACATCCAAAAAATAAATAAATAAACACGTATTTTACAAAAAAATCACCATACATTACATTTAAAAACACACATTATTTAAAGCTGGGGGTCTTCTACCTTTCGGTCTCCAGCTGTTGTGGAACTACAGATCCCAGGATGACCTGCCACCCACCTTTGAAACTGTTTTTAGGGCATCCTGGGATCTGTAGTTCTACCACAACGACAGGCCCAAAGGTGGAAAACCCATACTGTCAAACAAAGAAAAACATTATATTACCAAGCAATAAACACATAACATTCCTGTAAAAGAAAACATGATTAGAATACCATAACAAACCTTTAAAAACCTGTAAAAAAGAAAATATTAAAACATTAAAAATGTGAACTATAACAACATTACATTTTACAAAACTATATACACAAATATTTAAATGTCCTTTTTTTTCTTATTCATAGATAATGTCCATGGATTCAGAACGTGAATTCGTTACAGGATTCATTGAAATCCTGCACTCGAAAGACTGTCTGTGGAAGATCAGTTCTCGGAAGTACCACAATAAGTCGCAAAAGTTGTCCGCACACGAGGAACTGTTGGCGTATACGAAAAAATACATATCTGATGCAGACCTGAAAACTGTACGGCAAAAGATTCAAAATCTCAGGACAGTGTACATCAAAGAAAAAAAGAAGGTGGATGACTCCAAAAAATCAGGAGCGGCTACAGATGAAATATATACTCCTGCGCTGTGGTACTACCAAATGATGTCATTCATCAGTGAACAAGAGCCTCAAAGGGAATCAATCACCTTGATGTCTGAGCGTGAGGGAGATGAGGAGGTTGCAGAAGTCTTGGTAAGTAGTGACACAGTTTAAAGCAAAATCCTTAATGTTTTTGTTGTTAAATCTCAAATGTCCAATTTAGTCAGTAGTTCACAGACAGTCCTCCTGCCATGGTACAGCACCTGGTCCATTGAAATAGGTCATGTACTCCTCCCTCACTTCTTTGGCACGTGCGTGGATGTTGTTGTAGTTGGTGGTGCAGACACAGATGTCAAATGTTCAATGTCCTCCAGGGGTCCTACATCTTCTGGTCTAGCAGGGACTGGTCCTCGTTGAGTAGATTTTCTTCGCAGAAAGTTGTGCAGCACACAGCACGCCATCACGACCCAGTCTATCTTCTCCACATGTAGATTGATGGTGGTGTGGAAAATGCGGAAGCGGTTGCTCATTATTCCAAACGCATTTTCCACAATGCGCCGTGCCCGGGATAGACGGTAGTTGTAGATCCTTTTCTCTCTGGTCAGGCCCCTGTGTGCAAATGGCGTCATCACATGTTCATGTAATGCAAAAGCCTCATCTGCAACGAAAACGTAATTTAGGCCGTGCTTTGTCTGGTCCAGTGAGGGCAGGTTGAGGGTTTTGTTGGCGAGTCTCTGGTAGAAAACCGTCTTTTTGAAGGACCCACCATCCGAAGCACGCCCATTCTTGCCGACATCCACAAACAGAAATTCGTAGTTGGCATTCACCACTGCAATGAGAACGATGCTGAAGAATCCTTTGTAGTTGTAGTAATATGATCCGGTGTTGGCAGGTGGGTTGATGCGGATGTGTTTCCCATCGATGGCTCCTCCGCAGTTAGGGAAATTCCAACGTTGTTCAAAATCTTCCGCGATGCTGGTCCACTTCTCCACGGTGTTAGGAAACTGTAAAAATAGTAAAAAAGATGTTAAAACATGACTATAATATTTTTTATATCTTTTTACCCTATATAGACTCCCACCCAAGACCCTGATTTAACATCCACACCGGACCTCAGTCTGCTCGGTGGCGACAGTGATCCGGAGAATAGCACACAAGTGGAAACTCAAGTTCCACCTGGACCCTCATCTGCTCAACAACCCCAAAAAAAGAAAAAAAAAGGCAGAAAGGAGAATTTTACAGAACGAGAGGACCATTTTTTACAAAACACAGAACGGCTGCTGCAGAAACCCCCAAATGCAATAGATGATTTCACAGCTCATGTGAACAGCACATTGAGAAATCTGGATGCAGATATCCAAAGAAATTTTTTAAGGTTAAACTACGACCTCTTGAGTCGCTGTATGAGCAAAAATATCTAAAATTCAACATACATTGCAGATCCAATGCTATTTTCCCCTGCCCCAAATAGATATGTCCGCCCCCCCCCTGCCCAGTTAGATATTACTCCCCCACCAAGCACCCCAAGCACCAGCACCACCTTGTATAATGCTCTGCTGGATGCAGCAGATGAGTCGCCCCAATATACAGAGATGTAAATTTTTTCTTGATTTTAATATCACCAAATTTTATGAATTCTAATAGGTGCTTGCTGCATGGGATAGGGTGGTGATGACGCCATTTGGACAAGGTCACACTCACTACGCACATGGCACAAGTACACATTGCTGGAAGCCGGGGCCACAATGTGTACTTGTGCCACGTGTGTATTGGCCTGTTCAAACTGGCGTCTGACCCACCCTATCACATACAGCCAGCTACCTATTGGGATTCATAAAATTTGATGATAATGTTCTTTTGTGAACTTGTTACAAAAAAAGTATTTTGCACACAGTTTAGTGCACACTTTCAGTTGCCTGCAGGTCAGTGCACATTGTACTAAAAGAAGGCAATTTTTTGCTTTATGTTGAGTAAAAAAAAACAAAAACATTTTTCTTTGCACAAGAAACCAATGTGTGGTGTTTTTTTAACTTACCTTGCAATACTGGTACTGTAGAACTTTTACGATGGCTTTGCAGGTCTCCGGAAGGATGGCGCCCAAGGACTGAGGTGAGATGAGTGTCCCAAACTTTAGGTCTTCCAGTGACCTTCCTGTAGCCAGGTACCTTAGGGTAGCCACCAGTCTGTCTTCAGCAGGGATTGCCCTCCGCCACCTTGTGTCCTGTCTCTTGATGTGGGGGGTCACCAGATGCAGCAATTCTTGGAAGCTGGCGTCATCCATTTTCAGGTAGTTCCGATAGTCGTCCGGGTTGTTCTCCTTGATCTCCATCAGCAGGGACATGTGAGAGCGGGTATCCCTTTGTAGCAGCCACTCCTTGGTCCAGCATGCTCTCGTCCTTCTTCGCTGGGCCCTCTTCCTAATCTCCCGGACCCCAGCTTCAGCGACCAACACTCTATACTGATAGGGACGCATCAGTACAGAATTCAGGAACAGGATAGAATGCAGGTAGGTAGCACACACTTGCAGGTAGAATAAACTTTGTATAAGGCAAGCCAAATACAAAGAGCACAGTAGCAATGTACAGGATTCAGCAGGAATACACCTAGCCTCATCTAGTAGCAGAGCAGAATGTACACAGAGTTTAAAGGGTGCCTGCTATTTATACTCCCTAGATAGCCCCTCCCATTGTTATGGCTATTTAAATTTCCCTCCAATAGTCAAGAGCCTGTTTTATTTTTTTTTTCAACTCATGATTTGTTATGGCCAATCTCACAATACGTACAATCCGATAGATCATGAGATCGTAAGACAGATTGGGTATCTTTTTTCCAAAATCGTGATCACGACGGCAATGGAGCTCCCGTGAAAGTTCATGAGGAAATTGGCCATAAAATCGTATCGTGAGCACATCGGTATATGTGTGGGCACCTTAAGCCAAAAGTTTGTTATTGAGAAATTCAGAAAAAAAATGTAGCGAAGTAGTAAAGTAAATTGTGCTCAGCTATCATCCTATCATCATATGTGGTGGGGGACAGGTTTGTGCTTCTGTTTGTCCATATATTTACATTACATTGAGCATAAATAATATGATGTGGTGCTGGATCACCAACCTGAGGCACCCCTGCAAGTGTCCCGAGGCACCCTAGGGTGCTACGGCGCAGAGTTTGGGAACCACTGCCCTAACCACTTAAATAGGGATGCATCACAATCTGGTAGGGTGCACAATTATTTGGAAAATCCCACGGATTACGGGAGAGTAGAGAAGTGTAATGTGGACCACTCCTCACAAGCGTCCCTTTTCAGAGGTCTTCCATTTCAATGTGATTTAATTCAACAGAGAAATTAATGAAGGAGATTTACGGCCCGATTTCGAGATGGACGATATTGTAGCCGCGACTGTGTCTTTATGCCAATGCCACAGCCGATGGGATTCATGCAGAGATGCCCACCGGGTGTGGCACTAATCGGCTGCTGTGCGTTCTAAGAGGCACCATTGGCCACACCAACGAACACTGCACCATTCCTACAGAGGTGCAGAATCTCCAGTTGAACATGGCTGCTGAAATAATGCAACTGAGGCAAAACCCGCAGCCACTGAACACGACATGCCCGTGTCTGGCTAGCCACCCGGCCACCCCCTTCCCCCGTTACTACCCAAAAGTGCCCACTGAAATCACCTCTCTCTGCATCCAAATTCATTCTGCGGCTTTGGCCGGTTCCCAACAGGACCCATGCACAGTGTGACCCGGACGCAGTAGCAGACTTAAAACATCAGGTGCTTGCACCCGACATCAACACCGCGCCCACCTCTGAATGAGGCCCTTAATGTAAATTTCAAAATGTACTTTTTTTAAATTAAGTTATATGTGAATAACAACTTATTGTATTATATTTTAGTTACCATTTAGATCTGTGTGGTGTTGGTATGTCCTCCCCACCATGTTTGCATAGGTTTTCTCCCACACTCCAAAAACATAAAGGTAGGTTAATTAAGTGTGGACAAAAAATATGGGCCTTAGGATGCATGTGTTCCATGTGGTAGGGAATATAGATTGGTGTAAGCTAAAATTGGGCAGGAACTGATGTGAAGAACTGAAATATTCTCTGTAAAGCACTGTGCAATATGTGTGCGTGGGTTGGGTATGGGATGCCAGGATTCGGAATCCCGGTGGTCAGAATCCTGATGCCAACATCCCGACTGGGTTAGCATTCCGACAGCTGAAGGCAAGTATTCGTAACCTAACCCTACCCCTCCCTCCCCAGTGCCTAAACCTAAGGTGCCCCTCCCCCCCTATTGCCTAAACCTAACCCCTTCCCCCTTAGTGCCTAACCCTCCTCCAACCCCTACCTTCGAGATTCCAGTGGTCGGGATGCCGGCGCCGATATTCCGATAATTGTCGGGATTCCGGTGTCAGAATTGTGACCGCCGGAATCCCCGCTGTCTGGATATTAAAAAGTATCCCGTGTGCGCTACATAAGTAACTGGTAATAAATAAATTCAAAATAAGAGGAGACCCTCCTGGAGAAAAATCTATTTTCATTTAAAAAGGTATAAAAATAAAAAAAATTTAATTAAAAAATGCTTATTTCTTGGTGACAAAGTGCAATAAAAACATAAAATAAAAAAAAAGAATCTTAAATCCAGAAATATAAGTGGTCCTCATTTGGAACGAATGTAATTGTGCCTGCATTGCAAGGCAGCCATAGGTTTCCTTTATTACAGTTGCTAAGGTTTATCTCTTTATAACTGCAATTTACATCAATGGGAGATAAGGCAGCTAAACCTTAGCACTCCATGATAAGTGGCAGCCAATGATAATACAAGGAGCTCTTCCCCAGCGAGATTAGGACATTATCTGCACCGATTACTTCTAGATAATCACTTACTTTCATTAACTTCATAAACCCTCCTCTCTCTGGCCACACACTAGATCAACTTACATCCAACCAGTTGATTGGTTGGAATGAAAATCTGGTAATGTATGGGAGTAACTGATGATCAGCAATTTGCTCCTAAATGCCAGAAACAGATGAAAATGGTCGTCAGACAAGTTTGTTAAATGTTTGATCTAAACTATTTGTTCAAACAACAGTTTTGGTCCATTTTCCAGCGTTTGGGAGCAAATTGCTGATTGTATTCCTTACCAGATTTTCATTCCAACCAATCAACTAGTTGGCTGGTTGGATGTAAGTTGGTCTAGTGTGTGGCCAGCTTTACAGACTAAATCACGGTCAACCTCATATATGCTCTCTATAGTCTGCTGGTTATTATATTTACCTTTTTTAGTTTTGGAATGAGATCTCAAAAAAATGTAAGGCTAATAACACATGAAGTGCAAAAAAAAAATTCTACGGGGTTCTGCCATTGTATGAAGTGACACAGAAGAGTGTCCCAATGATATTTATATACCATCAGCAGGTCTCACAGCGTTTTACAATTAGGGACAAACTGGTTACTAACACGCATGACAAAGTGGTAAGAGGGTGCTGCTCACAAGCTTGCAATCTATAGGATCAGCTGCTAAAGCCTTTAGAGATGTACGGTTCGGTTTTCCTGAAATACAAACACACCCAAACTTAGGGGTTCCAAGTCGAATGGAGTCACCAGTTCAGAATCATTTTGGTGTTCCGGGTAAAACAGAGTCCCGGTACGGGCCTGCTGTCAGTACGGAGCTAGTATTTAAATTAGGGATGTGCGCCGGACCATTTTTGCCGGATTTGGATTTGGATTTGGTTCTAATTCGTCGTCCGGCTTTGGATTTGGATTTGGATTTGCCAAACTGCGGTGACTGGCTTTGGATTTGGATTTGGATTTGGATTTTTTTACAAAAATTGACAAAAAAAGCTAAAATCACATAAATTGGTCTTTTTTTTCTTCCTAGAGTATTATTAACCTCAATAACATTAATTTCCAGTCAATTTAGACCATATCACAGCTTATAATATTGTTTTCAACATTATTGGCCAAAGGTTGCAGTGAGCTGACTGGTTACTAAGCGACAAAGCAGCGGCACAACGACACAGACACCACAGTATAAAGCACATCTATGACACATTGCCACACAGCAGTGGCAGAAATGAAAAGTAGTGCACCCACCCAGTGGGGTACGGCCAGCAGAGTCACAGTACTTGTTTACAAAGTGGGCTACGGCCCTAGGAGTCACAGTGCACAATCTTATTAGCATTACACCGCACATAGGGCCTGATTCACATTACACCATAAAGTAGTGTCTCTTATTTATGTTACGACACACAGTAGTGCCCCTTTTACACAATGCCCACAGTAGTGACCCTTTTACACAATGCCCACAGTAGCGGTGTCCCTTACACAATGTCCCCCAGCAGTGGTGCCCCCTATGCAGTCCCCTTAGTAGTACGGTCCACTATGCAGTGCCCCCAGTTGAATGCTCCCCAGTAGTATGCCCCCCATTAGCAGGCCCCCCCAGTAGTATGTCCCCCATTAGCAGGCCCCCCCAGTAGTATGCCCCCCATTAGCATGCCACCCAGTAGTATGCCCCCCCAGTAGTATGGCTCCCCCAGTAGTAGGCTGCCCCAGTAGCAGGCCCCCCCAGTAGTAGGCTGCTCCAGTAGTAGCCCCCCCTGTAGTATGGGCCCCCCCTGTAGTATGGCCCCCCCTGTAGTAGGCCCCCCCAGTAGTATGCCCCCCCCCAGTAGCAGGCCCCTCAGTAGTATGGCCCCCCCAGTAGCAGACCCCCCCCAGTAGTATAGCCCCCCCCAGTAGCAGGCCCCTCTGTAGTATGGCCCCCCCAGTAGTATAGCCCTGCCCAGTAGCAGACCCCCCCCAGTAGTGCAGACCCCCCCAGTAGTATAGCCCCCCCCCCAGTAGCAGGCCCCTCTGTAGTATGGCCCCCCAATAGTGCAGATCCCCCCCAGTAGTATGGCCCCCCCAGTAGCAGACCCCCCCCCAGTAGTATAGCCCCCCCCAGTAGCAGGCCCCCCCAGTAGTATTGCCTCCCCCAGTAGCAGACCCCCCCCAGTAGTGCAGACCCCCCCCCAGTAGTATAGCCCCCCCAGTAGCAGGCCCCTCTGTAGTATGGCCCCCCCAGTAGTATAGCCCCCCCCCAGTAGCAGACCCCCCCAGTAGTGCAGACCCCCCCCCCAGTAGCGCCCCCGGACCTTTGACAAGTAAAAAAATAAAAAAAATAAAACTTACCTGTATCCCCGCTCCCGCGCCGTCCGCTCTGTCACACGCTGAGGAGGGAGCCGGAAGACGGAGCTCATGTGTGAGCTCCAGCCGGCTCCCTCCGTGCAGCAGCCAATGAGAGTCTGTGTGACTCTCATTGGCTGCTGTAACAAACACACAGCTGCCGCTGGCGGCTGTGTGTCTGTGTCTGTGTAGGGCAGAGCGCTATCACTGCGCTCTGCCCTACACGCGAGGAGACCTGATGTCGGATTCTCTAGTGAGAATCCGACATCAGGCGGCCGCCGTTCGGCCCCGAACGGGGATCCGAGTCAGGCGGTGAACACCCGAACAGGGTTCGGGTGGACTCGGATCCCCAATGTTCGGAGCGGTTCGGATTCCACAGAATCCGAACCGCTCATCTCTAATTTAAATACTGAACTCAGGTTTTGGATTGCATGTAAATTAGAGATGAGCGGTTCGGATTCTGTGGAATCCGAACCGCTCCGAACATTGGGGATCCGAGTCCACCCGAACCCTGTTCGGGTGTTCACCGCCTGACTCGGATCCCCGTTCGGGGCCGAACGGCGGCCGCCTGATGTCGGATTCTCACTAGAGAATCCGACATCAGGTCTCCTCGCGTGTAGGGCAGAGCGCAGTGATAGCGCTCTGCCCTACACAGACACAGACACACAGCCGCCAGCGGCAGCTGTGTGTTTGTTACAGCAGCCAATGAGAGTCACACAGACTCTCATTGGCTGCTGCACGGAGGGAGCCGGCTGGAGCTCACACATGAGCTCCGTCTTCCGGCTCCCTCCTCAGCGTGTGACAGAGCGGACGGCGCTGGAGCGGGGATACAGGTAAGTTTTATTTTTTTTATTTTTTTACTTGTCAAAGGTCCGGGGGCGCTACTGGGGGGGGGGTCTGCACTACTGGGGGGGTCTGCTACTGGGGGGGGGCTATACTACTGGGGGGGCCATACTACAGAGGGGCCTGCTACTGGGGGGGCTATACTACTGGGGGGGGGTCTGCACTACTGGGGGGGGGTCTGCTACTGGGGGAGGCAATACTACTGGGGGGGCCATACTACAGAGGGGCCTGCTACTGGGGGGGGCTATACTACTGGGGGGGGGTCTGCTACTGGGGGGGCCATACTACTGGGGGGGATCTGCACTATTGGGGGGCCATACTACAGAGGGGCCTGCTACTGGGGGGGGTCTGCACTACTGGGGGGGGTCTGCTACTGGGCAGGGCTATACTACTGGGGGGGCCATACTACAGAGGGGCCTGCTACTGGGGGGGGCTATACTACTGGGGGGGGTCTGCTACTGGGGGGGCCATACTACTGAGGGGCCTGCTACTGGGGGGGCCATACTACTGGGGGGGCCTACTACAGGGGGGCCATACTACAGGGGGGGCCCATACTACAGGGGGGGCTACTACTGGAGCAGCCTACTACTGGGGGGGCCTGCTACTGGGGCAGCCTACTACTGGGGGAGCCATACTACTGGGGGGGCATACTACTGGGTGGCATGCTAATGGGGGGCATACTACTGGGGGGGCCTGCTAATGGGGGACATACTACTGGGGGGGCCTGCTAATGGGGGGCATACTACTGGGGAGCATTCAACTGGGGGCACTGCATAGTGGACCGTACTACTAAGGGGACTGCATAGGGGGCACCACTGCTGGGGGACATTGTGTAAGGGACACCGCTACTGTGGGCATTGTGTAAAAGGGTCACTACTGTGGGCATTGTGTAAAAGGGGCACTACTGTGTGTCGTAACATAAATAAGAGACACTACTTTATGGTGTAATGTGAATCAGGCCCTATGTGCGGTGTAATGCTAATAAGATTGTGCACTGTGACTCCTAGGGCCGTAGCCCACTTTGTAAACAAGTACTGTGACTCTGCTGGCCGTACCCCACTGGGTGGGTGCACTACTTTTCATTTCTGCCACTGCTGTGTGGCAATGTGTCATAGATGTGCTTTATACTGTGGTGTCTGTGTCGTTGTGCCGCTGCTTTGTCGCTTAGTAACCAGTCAGCTCACTGCAACCTTTGGCCAATAATGTTGAAAACAATATTATAAGCTGTGATATGGTCTAAATTGACTGGAAATTAATGTTATTGAGGTTAATAATACTCTAGGAAGAAAAAAAAGACCAATTTATGTGATTTTAGCTTTTTTTGTCAATTTTTGTAAAAAAATCCAAATCCAAATCCAAATCCAAAGCCAGTCACCGCAGTTTGGCAAATCCAAATCCAAATCCAAAGCCGGACGACGAATTAGAACCAAATCCAAATCCGGCAAAAATGGTCCGGCGCACATCCCTAATGTAAATAGGTCCAAATTACATGATTTTAGCCGTTTTTATTGATTTTGTTTAAGGATTCCAAAACCAAACCAAATCCGAAACAAAAATACTCAAAGGTGGTTTGGCCAAGACCAAAACCCTATGATGAATTATAACCAAAACATGGGGGTCTGCTCACATCTCTAATACCACTGTCAGATAATAAAAAGACGAAATCACGGTTTCTACACGGCATTTGTGTGCCGGGTTACCGTATATACTCGAGTATAAGTCGACCCGAATTTAAGCCGAGGTACCTAATTTTACCCCAAAAAACTGGGAAAACTGATTGACTCGAGTATAAGCCTAGGGTGGGAAATGCAGCAGCTGGTTGTGCCCCCAGTAGTAATTCCCCCCTGGTAGTGCCCCCAGAATTAATTCCCCCTGGTAGTGCCCCCAGTAGTAATCCCCCCTGGTAGTGCCCCCAGAATTAATTCCCCCTGGTAGTGCCCCCAGTAGTAATCCCCCCCCTGGTAGTGTCCCCAGAAGTAATCCCCCCCTGGTAGTGCCCCCAGAATTAATTCCCCCTGGTAGTGCCCCCAGTAGTAATCCCCCCCCTGGTAGTGCCCCCAGAAGTAATCTCCCCCTCGCAGTGCCCCCAGTAGTAATCTCCCCCTGGTAGTGTCCCCAGAAGTAATCCCCCCCTGGTAGTGCCCCCAGAAGCAATCCCCCCCTGGTAGTGCCCCCAGTAGTCCTAATAAAAATAAACACTTACCTGAAACCCCGCTCCTGGTCCCGCCGCTGCTATCAGCTCCTCCGGCCGCTTTGCATTATGGGAGAGACGTCGTCATGACGTCTCTCCCATTACCCACTGCGGGAGCCGAAAGATGGCTCCCACAGCGGGAGCAGCAGCCGATGAGAGTCTGACAGATTCTCATCGGCTGCTGATTACAACAAACACACAGCTGCTGGCTCCGGCGTCAATCATCCCCCTTTCTGTCCGAAAGGGGGATGATTGACATTTAAATATTTTTTTCACATTATCACTTCTGAATTATTAGAATAAAAAAAATTCATAAAATCGAAAAATCTGTGTTAACTAATAATTGCCCAGTCTAGAAGGATAACTACTTCGCTCCTATTATGAAGTTTGTTTGGGGGGAAAAAAAAAAAAATTCTCTCTTTAGCCCGCTAAGTGGGACTCATTCTCTGCCTGTTCAGCAAAAATGGATTGGTCCCATTTCTCTAATGCTGGGTACACACAGTCTGACATATCGGCCGTTCAATGGAACAACAGATATATCGTGTGTGCGTGTCGGCCAGTGTGTACCAGCGATATGTTTGCGAACGATGTTGTTAACAGACATATCGCGTCGGCTGTGCTGCACAGCCGATGCCCAATACTGTATATCTGCAGATATATCCATAGATAGATACCATATATCTGTGGTATCATAGATATATCCATGCAAGAATGATTCATAACCCATTTAGCACTTGCCGAAAGGGTTATGACACCCGTGCAGTATTTATCAAACAGCGAAAGCTCAGCTTACAACTTTTTATGACTTTACAGCTTACGTCATATATAGATGGTGTTAGCGGTACGGTCCCCTTTGCTGGAAATAGGGAGCCACCAAAGCCTGTTTCTGCTGGGTTACAGTAGTATGGGCCTGATTCACAGTAATACGTGAACCCAATGTTTTACATACTAATCCGATTGTTTGGGGTTTGTGAATGTGCAGAACGGGTCCTGCGATCTCGATCGCGGATCCCCCAAGTGTTTGGGGGTGGAGCGGGGGGGTGTCTGAGCTGTGGTCCTGGAAATAGGTGCATATCATCCGGTTTTCCGGGACGCCAAGACCAGGGTCTGTGTTGACGAATGCAGATTTCCTGGCTCACAGGCTGCCAGTCTGAATAAACTGAAGCTTACTCAGACTGGCAGGTTCTGATGCCATCCCGACCAGTGATCAAATGCAGCGTCTACGGACACTGCATTCAGACCGCAATAGCTGTCAGGAGGCCTCTGCTTCCTATAGATGCCTCCTGCAGTATGTAAATATTTGCTGGACAGTATTGGACAGCTGCCTCCTTGCATCTGTAAATACCGACCACATCTGAATAAGGCCCTATGCGACTATGCAAATTGGCCATCGCGCTCGTGCATAATATGGAGCCCAATTAAATTTGGTTGGTGATCTTCTTTATGACTAGTATGTAAATCACTATGTAAAAACACCACAATGGACTTTCATAGATGTCTCAGTTTCTTGAACTTATAATAGCATTCACAGTGCACTAATGTAAATGTTTTACTGCCTTGAAATGTAGAATAAAATTCGCTATTTTCAACTGATACATTTTAATCAGTGTCAGACTGGCTCCTGGGATATCGGGAGAAATCTTCTGTGGGCCCCACTAAGCCTGAGTGCCCGCATTGTATCCTCAGGGGGTGGTGCCAAGATTGCTGCCTTAAGTGTCCCGGCAGCAACTTGCTCCACGATACATCTGCAATGCTTTAGACCAGCGGTTTACAACCGAAGTGCCGAGTGCCGCAGCGTCGTCAGAGCCGGCAGTCAGATTAAGTACTGCAGTCAGTGTGGACCGGGCAGCGCTGCCGCTGATCTTTTCTTGGCCGTGACCTGTGGAGACGTGGCAGCGTGACATCACAGGTCAAGCTCTCCCGCTCAGCCAGCCAGCCCACCTGCACTCTGCTGTGCTGACAGCTCTGCACTGTGTCAGCCGATGAGGCACAGGTAGGTGCCAAAAAAATATTATATTTATTCTTAATGTGGGAGCCAGTGTGATTGTTGTTTTTTGGGGGAGCATTTTTTTTTGTGTGCAGAGCAATGTGGTATTATTATTATTATCCATTATTTATATATTGCCACAAGTGTTCCGCAGCGCCGTACATAGAACTAATAAGTGAATAAGAAACATGGTATATAATATATAAACGTGGTATATATTTATTCTGTGTGGCCAGCCAATGTTTTGTTTTTTTTCCTGTGGGGAGCAAATGTGTTTCTGTGGGGGCCAGTCAATGTTATTTTTTTTTTCTGTGGGGGCCAATGTATGTGTTTTATTCCTGTGGAGGCCAATGTAGTGTGTTTTATTCCTATGGGGGCCAATGTAGTGTGTTTTCTTCCTGGGGGGGGCAATGTAGTGTGTTTTATTCCTATGGAGGCCAATGTAGTATGTTTTATTTCTGTGGAGGCCAATGTATGTGGGTTTTATTTCTATGGAGGCCAATGTAGTGTGTTTTATTCCTGAGGAGGCCAATGTAATGCGTTTTAATCCTATGGAGGCCAATGTAGTGTGTTTTCTTCCTATGGAGGCCAATGTAGTGTGTTTTATTCCTATGGGGGCCAATGTAGTGTGTTTTATTCCTGTGGGGGCCAATGTAGTGCGTTTTATTCCTGTGGAGGCCAATATAGTGCGTTTTATTCCTATGGAGGCCAATGTAGTGTGTTTTATTCCTGTGGGGGCCAATGTATGTGCGTTTCATTTCTCTGGGGTGAATGTAGTGTGTATTATTCCTGTGGAGGCCAATGTAGTGTGTTTTATTCCTGTGGGGGCCAATGTATGTGTTTTATTTCTCTGGGGTCAATGTAGTGTGTTTTATTCCTGTGGAGGCCAATGTAGTGTGTTTTATTCCTGTGGGGGCCAATGTATGTGTTTTATTTCTCTGGGGTCAATGTAGTGTGTTTTATTCCCGTGGAGGCCAATGTAGTGTGTTTTATTCCTGTGGAGGCCAATGTAGTGTGTTTTATTCCTGTGGAGGCCAATGTAGTGTGTTTTATTCCTGTGGAGGCCAATGTAGTGTGTTTTATTCCTGTGGAGGCCAATGTAGTGTGTTTTATTCCTGTGGAGGCCAATGTAGTGTGTTTTATTTCTCTGGGGTCAATGTAGTGTGTTTTATTCCTGTGGGGGCCAATGTATGTGTGTTTTATTTCTCTGGGGTCAATGTAGTGTGCTTTATTCCTGTGGAGGCCAATGTAGTGTGCTTTATTTCTGTGGAGGCCAATGTAGTGTGCTTTATTCCTGTGGGGGCCAATGTATCTGTGTTTTATTTCTCTGGAGTTAATGTAGTGTGTTTTATTCCTGTGGAGGGAAGTGAGTGCGTTTTGTTTTTCTGTGGGAGCCAATGTGTATTGTTTTTTCATTTGTCGCACATGCCGTATCACCAGAAGGTGTGCCTTGTGCCTCGAGTTGAAAATCACTGCTTTAGACAGTAGAAAGCCTCTTTTTGCTATAGTCTGGGGACAGGTGATGTTCAGGGGAGAAGCCTTATGGTTTGTGCAGTACTGCAGGGATTGGAGAGACTGCTGTGCACCCACCACACCGATGACACTCTGCTGGTGACTGGCCAAAACAGGACCAGGAATTTTCTTTCAGGATCTGAAGAGGAGCCTGAAAACCTTGTGACACGTAGAGGAGGACTGGAGGGGGAATAATGTACAGTAAATGATACATGGGGGAGAAAAATAAGGGTCAACACAGGAATGAAGAGAAAGTGACTGACGGGCAACAAGAGGCCGAGAACATAATTAAAAAATATATCCTGGTTTACACGAATATACGTGAAGTTAAGGACCACTGGGAGGGTATTAGGCACTAGGGGGCTGGGTTTAGGCTGCAGGGAGAAGTGGGGTTAGGCAGTGGCATCACTAGGGGGGGGTACGGACCGCACCGGGTTACACCATCCATGGGGGTAACACTAAAATGACAGAAGCAGAGTCTGCAGCGCTCGGCTCCTGGTCAGGCCTGGTGACAGTGTGAGGAGTCTTTTCATCACCGAGTGGCAGTACAATAAAGTATTTTCTCTGATTGGCGCATCGTGTGTTATGATGTTGCGCTGCAGGATGGCAGCTGAGGAGCCACAAAGAGAAGATGAGCAGCAAGCAGAAGTCCAGGAAGGTAAGTTCCGGAAGGGACTGGAGTGACATGCACCAGAACGTCTGGTCAGCTGACCGTCAGGTGACACGCGCTGCATTCTATTCACGATAATCTAGAAATATTCTTCACTCTTCCTAACTGATATCTAACTGTTTGCACCCAGGAAGGGAGGAGATTCACTTTGAGCCTAATAAAGGCTGGGTTGGCCCTCTCAAGACGAATCTACCAACCCACCCAGCTTTCCCACCACAAGGTTGTGGGCTCCATTGACTCCTAAAGGACAGGGCCGCATACTGGGAAACCTACTTGTGTAGACTCGCTCTTAGACCCGATTATAGCAGCCACAAGTGCCCATCTCAATCACAAGTCACCCACCCTCCAGTCTTCATCCATGTGGGGATCCTGTATAAACGGGGTTGGGTACAGGATGCTGTTGGCCAGAATACCGACAGCAGAATCCTGACCCAATTACGCAAGTGTCCTAACCCTTCCACCCCACATCCTAAACCTACCCTTAATGCTGGATAACAATGGCTGACATATCGGCCATTCAATTGAAGGGCCGATATATCGTGTGCACGTCGGCCAGTGTGTCTAGACGATAGGTCTGAACGACATCAGTCACAGATATATCAGCTCATCGTGCAGTGTCTACGGGCGGTCAGGCAACTTGCTGCAGAGGCCACTGGTGAGTGGGTCGCAATGCGATCCCCGGCCAGCAGGACCGCAGTGATGGTTACTCAGGGTGTATGAACAGCCATCATCTGCAGATATGTCTTTCCGGTGTGTACCCACCTTAACCCTAATACTCACTGTCGGGATACTGGCTGCTGTCGAGATTCTGGCACCAGTATTCTGAACACCCGCATCCCTACTGCTGGGATGGTAACTACATCCCATATAAACATCTACCACAGGACAGTGCAATAACTACCTACCTGCACGCCAGAGGGAATTCTCGAGGCTCTGCAGGCACCAGCTCAGCCAGTCTGCATTCACAACTAGTCAGATTCCTTACTTACAGTATAGACTTTTGACAATTCTCTGTGTTCTGCTGCCACCTTCTGGCTGCTTAAGAAAAATGCAGCCTCTATGGCTTATCTGTGGCATTTCTCATTGCTGCCTGTGACATTGTGCACCCCTTCTATATTGTTTAGTAGTATGATTAAATCTCCTTCTCACTGGGAAGAATTTTAGAGCACAACAAACAACACTGCACAACAATGAAAATGTTTCCGATGTGAAAATAGTTACTTCTAATTGATTTCAGCATGCAAAGAATGAATGACATTTAAAACTGTTAGCTCTAAGTTCCGAAATATAGCCCATTTATGACGATGTAGGGGTATTCCTAGTGAAGTGGGCAGAATGGAGAGAATCTTACCAGCAATCTGCGTTCCGCACAGAGGGGCAGGGCCTAATGACCCAATTAAATGGATCAGTTATTTGTCCCCTCCCCTATTCAAATATATGTGATTCATGGGATTACCCCCACAAGATAACGGTGGTGCACTGAGTGACAAGCATAGTGAGCGATTCCACCAAGACATTTCAGCAATGGAACAAAGATATCAGGGTAGGCTTTGCCTGCAAGCTCTGGCTCCCCCAGAATGGGCACGAGCAGCTTTTAGAAAAGTCCCCCTTCATGTCTGCTTTTCTCACGTTACCACAGTCACGTTATTGGGCTCTCTAGCAGTATTGGTTATCTCTGTTGATATGTGATCTAAATCTGTATTGGCTCAATATGAGGCAGGCATACCCCTTCATGATTAATATGACCAGGAAGCCTATTGGTGTAAAACAATGGGCATCTTTGCGGCTTCATTCTACGTAGCACCAGTACTGGTGTATTGTGAGGGATACACAGCCAATATACAGTACCTGGGTCCAGCTCAGCTCTCAGCAGTCCTAACTAGGGGGAGGGTGGGAGCTACACTGACAACATCTTAAATATGGTCAGGAGATATAAAGAGGAGAGGATTGGGTGAGGGTTTTTGAGTGTGAGGAGTCAGATTTGGGTTCTGAAGGGGGTGGGGGAGAAGAGCCGGGGTGGGGCTTGTAAGAGAGGGGAGGCAGATGTAGTGCGTTTGAACAGGAAGATGAGCCGGGCAGCAGCATTGAGGACAAATTGGGTTGGAGAGAGGTAGACGACAGGGAGGCCAGATAAGAAGAGGTTGCAGTAGTCCACAGTTTGGAGATGACCAGCGAGTGGATGAGGGTCTAAGTTGCCTCAAGGGTGAGAGAACCTGCTTCAGGAAATATTTTTGAGATGGAAACAGCAGGACTGCAAAAGGTAGTGAATGTGTGGTTTGAAGGAAAGGGAGGAGTTGAGGACAATTCCAAGACAGCGCATTTGGGGGCTAGAGGAGATGGTGGTGCTGTTAACAGATAATGAAATTATGGGAGGTGAGGTTATTTGGGAAGATGATCAGCTCAGTCATTCTAAGTTTAAGAAAGTGCTGATGAGCTCACCTAAGGAGGATGTATAAAAGGAAATAGAAGAGGTCCAAGAACAGAAGCTTGGTGGTCACCTACCGGTAGTGGAAGTTGAATCATGAGAGGAGACAGAGGTAGGAGGACAGCCAGGAGAGGGCAGTATCACAGAGGGAGTGAAGGATTTGCAGGAGGAGATTAGAGTAGATGCAGCTGAACTATGACTGGGAGTGTGGTCTCAGGTTGAGTTTTCAAAATGGGTTGGGTAGAGGATTCAGATGGTCAGAATAACGAAAGCGTCATCCTGGACAGATTTCTGTAAGTAGTATACTGTGTACCTCAGCAGCAAAAATAAATAAACATTGAAGTACGGCTGTATCGTTTGCAACAATCTATAATAAAATTCTACAAAGCACATTCCAAAATGGACATGGGACAGCTTATCCCCTCACCAACAGCTCTTACTGCCACAGGTTACGTATAGTCGGTGCAGGGGTAAGATGAGTGGACCCAGCATAGGCCGGGTCCATAGTATTAGTGCATCTATAAAGTTAGAGGGTTTCTTCACCAATCCATATGGTTAGTTCATTATTACTGAAGCACAATACCATTACTCCTTCCTCACAGTGGCCCCAGTATACACTCAGCGAGGGAAAGGGTACATTACTATTAGACGTCTGGAAACATTTGCAAAACACCACATTGCAGTCAGAGACTACTTCTGTCCAGTACCTGATCCCAAATGTGATCGCTCACAGAATGTCCATATTAAGTCACCTGCTCTCCGCAAAACTTTGCTAAAGCATCTTGAAAACAAAATGTCCCATTTACTGCATGAAGGGTTTTACCTCCACAAAAGCATAAATACATGTGATTCTCAACACCCCAAAATCCCCACTCATGGATAGATCTCATTTTGCAACGGTTCATTCTTACATTGTGGAACCCTGCTGCAGTCATGGATTGCGTTTACTATGACATCTGTCATCTCTGCTGGAGACTTGCAGGGGTAAGTTCACGTCCCCCGCTTTGCAAAAATAGTTCATAGTTTTTGAAAATCGGTAATTATTTTAGTAAAACGATTTTCGTTCACTTTTTCAAGGGAAAATCTGAACAAAAATCATTCATTAAAATCGTTGATTACTAACATCGTTGTGTGTGTGTGTGTGTGTACACGCAGCTTCAGTGTTAACTCATGGTCTACCTCCCCATGTACTATGTTATAGTTCCATTTATCTTAAAATGCAATAAAAGGGTGGACTAGGAACACTGCTGCGTCCCTGAAATACCAATGCAACATGAAAGGTGGACAGACAGTACATGGTTACACAGCCAACTGCATAGTTACAGGAGTGGAAAAGTGGACCAGCTGCCCATAGCAACCAATCAGCTTCAAGGAAGCATCTATCAAGTGGGTTGGGTAAGAAATGTTGACAGCCATAATTTCGACATTCATCATGTCGACATGGTGGTAATGTTATCGTTGACCATCTCGACATTCATCATGTAGACAGTGATGAAGTGTCGACATGTTAGAAAGTCAACACTTTGTCCTGGAGGGCCAACAGTGACGTACCTGCTCCCAGGTCCCAACAGTCATGTGACCATTGCTTCCAGGTGAGAGAGACAGTCCTCCGACATGTCGGTAAGTATTTCTCTGCTATCCCTAACCCCCCCCCCCCCCATATTTGAACGTCCTATTGGATGTTGAATATAAACAGAGTTGTCCGCACATCCTCCCAATTTAGCGAGCCACAGAATTTGCTGCGCCAAATACTAATTCCAACTACCTAGTTTTGTGTCTTTGTTGGCTTATAGAGTACTGAGGGGAAAAAAAAAAAAAAAAAAATACACAATCTAGGGTAAAAAGGCAAAAGACAGGCTCGATATGAAGGACCCCTTCCCATGCATCCTAATGCTTCATCCGCAACTTTATACTAGCTCCTTGCTACAGAAAAAAACAATCATAAGCAGCTAGCAGACTTCCCGGCAACGTAGCTGGGAGGGGCAACCTGAGTAACGCACAGGATTAACCAGATGGTCGATGGTATCGCACAAGATCCGATGATGCATCTCAGGACGCAGCATTCGGATCTGCAATATCGGCAGGAGGAGTTTTCTCCTCAGATGCCACCTGAGGTATTAGCATATCAGGTGTACAGTATTGCACAGTCTCCTGCTAGTGGCTGTACAATACCGTACAACTGATTCAGGCCCAATATGCCAATTTAGGCTGGGTACACATTAGACAATATATAATTTTGAGGCGGATCAGAAACATATATCGGCACATTCGCCGTACTGCACAGTACACAAAATATCACGCGATACCACATGTGGAACTGTGCAGTTTAATGAAAGACGAAACAAGTGATCATTCAGTCTCATTAAATCTACCCTTCGCCCTGGACCATGCAAGATTGCCGTTACACACTAGAAAATAGCCCCGAACATCTGCAACATTGCCGGTCGTTTAGACTGTACCCAGCCTAAAACGCAAAATGCGCACAGCATGGGAATCGCGCCATATTAGCTAAAAAGAATCAGTGGGTGAGGCACATCTCTACCACCACATTCCTGACTATTATAAATTTTATTATTAGAGAAGAATAAAAATAAACTTCAAAAAAGGGTTTATTGTAAATCAGCCAAGTCACATGTATCACCATTACTGTATCAACCAGAATAGGTCTTACATGTACGAAGTGCAGTATTACTGATAATGAAGGGACCTTCAGAAAATTCTTGACACCACAGCTTTAGAAGGCATGAATATTTAAGAATTACTTTTAAAGTGCAAGGTGGGCACCTATTGCCCATGGTGGTCTTAATCTTTTAGAACAAGTGGTGCCTTTACTTGATCAGCCACTTCTTTCCCAGCCACATACTCCACAATAGCAAGCCCAAACTCGAAGCTGGTGCCGGGTCCGCGGCTGGTGAGGAAATGTCCATCCTTCTCCACTCGATTGTCCGAATACTTGTAGTGATCTGGAAAGACATCGGAGACACAAGAGTGACTTGGGCATGTTTCGAAGAGAAAAGGAAAGATGGACCCAACACTGGTTAATAAACACTACTTTAAGATGTATAAAAATCTTTCAAACTGTAAAGCGCATGCTTCAGACGTCTGTGATGTCATTGGCTTGTGCTGACTGAACAGGGCAACTATTAGATCTCCAATACTAACTATTAGATGTGTATGCAATACATGCAGCCTGTGCTATCTATACACTGAAGTGCCAAAAGTCAAGGGATAACTTTATGTAAAGGTATTGGTAGGTGGCCTCACTGTACTTTGAAGTCTTGGAGATGCCCAGACCTGCATCAGTTATAATCTGACATCTTGCAAGTCAGTCTGAACACTGGCTAGGCTGCTCATGGCATCTTGAATTATTGGGTGTTCAAAACGGGGCATGATGGTGGCTGCCTGACGGACAGGACACATTCAACATTCCTAAATCTACTGCGTCACATGTGTACCGGAATACCTCATGGAAGGCATCACCACCCACCGTGGACAGCGCAATGGCCCGACCATGGGTGCTTAATGATCATATTACCAGCGGCGCCTGGCCAGAATTGTCCGTGGTAACAGACCAGTGACACTGGCTCAAATCACATCCACTTTCAATTCAGGAGGTACCAGACACACATACAGCAGGTCAGTGCAGCGTTCTTTAGCTTCCATGGCAGCAGAAGGCCCACCAGAGAGAGTGTCCGTTAACACTACGACACCGGACATAGCGCCTCACCTGGGCTTGTGACGTCGCTAATTGGACCCTAGAGGACTGGCAACATTTGGCGTGGTCCTATGAGTCACATTACCAGTTGTTTCAGGCTTATGGTAGGGTTCAGGTGTGGCGCAGACCCCATGAGTCCATGGACCCCAGTTGTAAATATGGCATAAGTGCAGGCTGGTGATGGCTTATGCATAATGGTGGGGTGTGTTCACGTGGCACAAGTTGGGTCTGCTGGTTCGCCTGAACAAGTTGTCATTGACCAGTAACAGCTACGTTGCATTGGTTGATGACCATTTGCAGCCCTTCATGGACTTCATGTACTCCCACAATGATGGAATATTCCAGCAGAATAATGCACTGTGTCACTGGTCTCAAGTTCTCCAGAATTGGTTTGAGGAGCATTCTGGAGAGTTTTGATGAATGGTGTGGCCACCACGTTTGGCGGACATGAACCCAATCGAGCATTTATGGGACATGGTGGAGAGGCCCATTCACACCCAAGATCTGGCACCATCAGGGAGCTGTGGGAAGCTATCCAGGCAGCATGGGTCAATATCTCTTCAGAGCCTTCCATCCACTTGTGGAATCAATGCCAGTTGAGTTGCTGCACTTCACTGAGCTATTGGGGGTTCTATACTATAATAGGTACCTGTCTATCCCATGACTATTGGCACTTCAGTGTAGATTGGCACTTCAGTGTAGATCTACAAATATACAGGTATGTACATATTTAGTGTAGGTTCTCTGCCTGCCAACCTTTGCCCACTTCAAACTCTATTTTGGGTTCTCTTATCTGCAGGTGTTAACTTACTACCAAGCTGCCTGCAACATTTAATGTTTGGTATCCTGTGACATATCGCAGGGGAGAGATTGACAGTATTGTGTAGTTTACAGCCAGATTCAGAGTTGCATGCGAACCCGATGGTCCATGTACATCGCCGAAAGTTGCCGGTCGGCGCATGATCTGTATCTGCAGCAATGGTCACAGTGTTCCCAGTCACTAATGCTGCAGCCATTTGGGAGCTGCGACCGCCAAAGTTCAAGAAAACAGGGGGGAGGGGGCAGGGGGAGTCAACCCAGTTTTCAATTTGTGCCTAGGCCGGCGTCAGGGTCTTCTGACGCAGATTCACTGGCCCCGGAGGTGTGAATTTCATGGCCATCATAAGTAATCGAGAGTTACTCAGATGGCCGATGCTCACGCAAGTAATACGATGGCTGGGTCCTCGGGCACGGCAGCGGATCATAGCAGCCGGCATCTAATTAGACAAGAGTACAAAGGACATCTAATTAGACAAGAGTACAAAGGACAAAGTCGCAGAGGCTGTGCAATACCGTACTCTGTCAGACGATAACGATATATATGGTCGTACGTACATGCAGGCCAACTTGGACCATTTCATCAAGATTTGCATGTTCAGAGATGTGGCAGGATTACTTCACTGAAACGTCTCTATCATAGATATCTATCAGTGTGTACACCCAATATCGTTTGTCCTGCACTACAGAAAGTTCAAGGGAAATAGTTCAGCAATATCATTGGTTGTGCAGATCCTACAGTGTATGCAGCTTTAGAGTACAAGTTCTCAAACTCGGTCCTCAGGACCACAAACAGTGCATGTTTTCCATGTCTCCTCACAGAATCACAAGTGAAATAATTTGCTTCACCTGTGGATCTTTTAAAATGTGTCAGTGAGTAATGAATGCACCTGTGCACCTGCTGGGTGACCTTGAAAACATGACCTGTGAGGGGTCCTGAGGACAGAGTTTGAGAACCACTGGCTTAGAGTGCCGGCATGAGGTATGGGTCACATCAGTCCAGTGAATGTTACAATCTATAATCCTTATCACATGTACTCAGACACAGGAATTAAATTCTTGTTGGGAGCCAATTAACCCATCAGTATATTTTTGGGAGGAAAGCCCAAGCAAAACACGGTAAGAATATGCAAACTCCACACAGTTAGGGCTATGGTGGGAATCAAACCCACGACATCAGTGCTGTGAGGCAGTAATAGTATTTATTATACCATGTCTTTACACCACCCTCCCATCATATTATATCCATAGTTATGGCCACTCACCTCCAGTCATCATTTTATCCTTCGCTAGGGGATGAGTAGTGACAGATCGTCCATATCCTATTCCATGAGCCAGCAGTGCAGTGGGGCCTACAATCAGCAAAATGTACAGTCAGAGCCATCAATTAGCATAGGGTTCCCAGCACAGTAATTTCTAGTCTGGATACACAAATAATATGCAAGCCGTACTAGTCCTTCCATCTGTCCTCATTGCCTCGCAGTTCCTGCCCCAGTACATTCTCTTCTAGATACATTTAAAATGGTTTTGTGCAATTTAGCTGCACTAACAAACTTCAAACATCCTGGAGATGTCACCATAAAGGGTAAAACAGTGGGGACGGCTAATATAAAAAGTCTTAAAATCTACTAAAAACTTCAGTAAAACAAATGGGCACATGGAAATTGGTGGGTACAGCTCAGTCTGTGGCCTATCATCAGCCACCCCCGAATAGTGATAGAATAGCCTTAACTTCTAGCATTGTGAATCCCAAATGTCTCCGATTTCCCTGACCCCTCATGTAGTCATCAATGGGCTTTCCAAATGCAAAAATACATATATTTATCATCCGTAGTGTTTCAACATCAATTGAAGTTAAAAAAAACACTACAGATGATTAATATGCAGATTTTGGGCCATTGAGGTTTATAAGATTTAAATAGATCTAAAAGTCGACCAGTTAGTAAATTGACCCCTGAAAGTCTGAAACCGAATGACCTTTGGCGATTTCCAAGTTAAAATTGATTAAAGTGATTTTCATCACCCTTTCTACAAATTGACCTATAGAAGATCCCACCTACGTACTGTAACAGCCCCCCACCAGCATCACCTGTGTGTCACTGCAGTTGCTGAGGATTACTGTGTAAACATTTCTAGGAAGAACATACAGGATAAGGACCTTAGTATTTGGCATCATCTTCTACAGGTAGCAGCCATACAGACGGAATGGGTATGAACCCCCCCCCCCTCCCCCTTTTAGTGGTGCCTAACCCTAAGACTCCTGGGGTGGTGCCTAACCCTAACTTCCCCCAAGTGGGGCCTAACCCCCCCTCCCCCTATCCTAACCCACCCCAGGAGTCCCTAAAACCTAACCATCCCCCGCGGCCAAGTGCTAAAGCGCCCGGACTTCCCTCGATCAGTCCAACGTCTTTCTGTATTCTGGTGTCGGGGTTAAGATAGGCATTGATATTCCAACGCCTTTCTTAAGTCCCCTGTTGGGCTTTAGTTGTCGGAATACAGACCGGCGGCATGCAGTCTGCTGGTCTATTAACTACATCCCATACAGACACTACCTAGCTCGCAGACGTATTTCTCGCTCAGCCATGAAGCTGCAAATGTCACTGACACAAATCAGTGATGAGGTCTTCAAGTTGCCCACAGTCTGTGCTTTTCTGTTACAGAGGTTTCATAACCCCGATCATCCCAACATGTACACCGCGGCATCATTTATCTAAAAGGATCCCTATAAGCCATTCAATGGCTAGCGCACCTTGTGGCATGCTGCATTCTTGTGAGAGAAAGCTACCAGGAATGTATAATTAGGAGACGCTTAGTGTTTATAAGGGTGAGGGAACAAAAGTTGATTGACAGCTTGCAGGGGGTATTATAAAATGGCTGTTGCCAAGGGCACCCAAAAGGAAGCAATGAATTGTAACAGTATAAGGTCAACTAGCCTCAAGAAAACAAGGACAGCCTGCAACAAGCCGGACGGCACAATACACATCTAAAAAGGTGCGTATCCAGTAATAGATAGTGGGACGGTACGATTAAGACATCGTAATCGTACTATCGTTCCCCATCCCCTGCAGTGACGATCAGTCATTCAGTGTAGGCACCCTCCATCATCCCCGAACATGGCCAATCTGTCGTTATCGGCAGACTGACTGGTACGTTCAGCCGATGGATATCGGAAACAAGCAGTAGGAGCGCGCGTCGCTGGTCGTTTCCGACATTATAGTGCACGATTACGATGTCGGAATTGTGCAATCACTCATTAATATCTGCTAGTGGATACGCGGCAGAATAGTTTTCACTTTGTTATGTTTCAGTTACCATAGATGCGCTCTGAGTTCAGCAATAAGATTCCTTTATTACCCCCCCATGCTGTCCCATTGCCCGAGCCACAAAAATACTCCGCAATGTCAAATTTAAACAAATGACACGCCTCTGTTCCATACATAGTGACACGCCTCTGTTCCATACATAGTGAAAGAAATACATCTGATTTATTTGTATGTGTTAACAAGCTCTTAAGCCAGTGGTTCCCAATCTTCCTTGTATTACTGTGCACTAGAGTATCAGCGTGTTTGTCCACTTCTATTATGAATGGCAGCCACCAGCACTGTCCATATATAATTTCACTTGTTCCTGTACCACCCCTGCAAGTGCCCTGCAGCACCCAGTGTGCAAACTACTGCCTTAAGCAATGCCTGCTCTCCCAGGTAGGGTGAACACTTCAGGTGTGAGTGGGTGAAGCAATCAATCCACAATCAAGTAAATGGGCCTCATGTAAAGATTTGCACCATGTGAAAATGAGACTTGTTTAAGGTGAATGTAAAATACACATAACTCGTGTCTGTACATGGAGCAGAGCCTCTATTATAACCCTTTCACACATAAGGCAAAAACTCGGTGTGAATGCAAACGACCCGGGTCGAAGTCCTGTGTCCACAACCCTGCTCTGTACCAGGGCTGGGGACAGAGACCCAGGAAAGTCACAGGTTGATAAACCCGTGTATTACCCAGGTAGTCTGTCTGAAAGGGGTATTATACGCACACCCACTTGTGCTGGAAACGTTACTAAAGTAGACACATCAAATTATATCGAGCGTCAAAACTCCTTGTAGGGGGCGTAATCCATGCCTAGTTCATAAGGCTTGTGCGCGAGTCTCACCAGGATTACCTGTACGGCAAGATGAAAGATTAATGTCCTTATGTGCAGCTCGAAATACAGTGCACACTTTTGCATGTACACAAAAGCCACAATTTTACATTTAACGCTACAACAGAGCCAATGTGTCAAAACACTGGCTCCAACTATGTAATGTATGCTTAGCCTCTGATTACCGCACGGACAACTAGCACTGGGGTCTTCATAGTAATACATAAACCCCCATTTCCATAGTGTCTCATGCGCCGACCGGAATAACTTATGGCAAGGCACCGCAGGCGAATATACAGCCGCCCGTTAGCGCACACTGAGTGACTGGATAAAACGTATGGTTACAGTTCTATCTACAACTTTAGAACATGTATAGATGGTGTAGAAGAGTAGCACGTACGGTATCCAGCCAACAACAAATATTCCCTTCCACTAATGTAGTTCCAGTTAAAACAAGTGAGAGCAAATATCCGAATTGTGGTTACATCTAGATTAGAACAAATAAGTCTTAGGACGTACATCAATATTATTACATAGGAAATAATAGCAGGTCCCTACCTGCACATATGGCAGCGATTAGGCCTTTCTTGGCATCCTGTTCCTGCAGCACTTCCTTTACTGCAGCAGACTGGAGAAAATATGCATGTTTAGTCCATTATTTCACCCCTAAAGAATCCTCCTAAAGTAAAGCTTTAGCCCAATAGCCTACCAAAGAGGCCAATCATTCCTAAACACAAAGGAACGTTCAGTTGACTACTCAAAGTAGAAAATACATTCCTCATTTTAATCAAGAACAGAACAAAATGGAGTCTGGTCACGGAGGTTATGAAAATACTTGGGGGTAAGAAGGCGTTAAATGAAATAATTGGCGATTATGGGAAGGGTTCTTACATTGATGTATCCACCTCTTGGAAAATACAAATAACTGTGGTGGTGACATATGGCAGCTCCAAACCCCAAACAGAGCGCGGCAGCCATAGAAATTGTGGTACCCAGAGCGGATTGGTTGGTACTTTCTCTCTCAAAGACATAATACATATTCCACTGTCAGGGGAAACCATGGGGAGCTATCAGACATTTTGTGGAGATCCTTCCATTGCTTCTTGGCCTTTTGGTTGATGTGGAAAAGAACTTTTATGACGCAGGCTGAAGGTTTGAGGGCAACTATTTATTACTTTTGATGACCAAAAACAAAACAAAAATGGATACACAGACTGCTGTGGTATTGGGATCCCCTTACCCAGAATGTAGGAGAGGGAGTGGTGTGATCCCCCACAATACACCTTAGGAGGAGCAAAATATTCCCGCTTTGTGCTCAGGTGGATTCCAGTGTAAAGGCCCTAGCCTGGTGTCATAGGATTTTCTGGATTCTGGGCTGTTAAGGGTCCCATCCTCTTTGTATATAGCCTTAAATATATTTATAGGTCAGTAGAAAGTAAGAGGACTGCAGCCTAAACAGGCAATATGTATTCCAAAGTTGGAGATAAAGGCACATTGATCCTTTAGAACAGGGGTGGGGAACCTTTTTTCTGCCGAGGGCCATTTTGATATATAGAACAGGCAGGCCACGTCCCCTCCATGTGACATCACATGGGGCGGTGCCACAATAGCCGGTGATTACAGCAATGCCCGGAACATCCTCAGCGGAGTGACCATCTGTAGCACCGTAAGGATGCTCCATGCGGCACTGCTGCATAGATTCTGGCTGCAGGATGCCATTCTAGGAACCCTGCTAGTCAGATGAGGCTAGCAGAAAAAAGCTCTGAGGGCCATGATTTCGAGGGCCTTATAAAGCCCCCGGGCAGGAGGTTCCCCATCCCTGCTTTAGAAGGACATTGAAAATGTACCAAAACCTGCAGATTAAAAAAAGAACCTCATAACTAGACCCACTAACCCTGAAAGCAGTTCCCCCACTTTATCCCTAGTGTTAGTGTATTACTACATCTAATACTCTACCATCCTCCTAGCATGGTGACAAAGAATAGCTGCGTTAGTCAATCACCATGAAGCATCACAACAATGTAATGTACCATATATAATACAACAAGGCATCTCGTTCTAGCCAATAAAATAGGACGATCTGCTACAATGGAAAGGTCACACTTGTATTACAGAACAGTAAGACTGACATAGTGGAGGCTCCTTGATGCTGAAAATGGGATCCACGTTTTATCATTAGCCCATCCCAATCCTTAGGTCTCTTACCATGTAGAGAAGTCTTTCTAGCACTATAGACTTCAGAATGCCCACATGACACCACATGGCCTTCAGATGTAAGAATACAGAACAAACAGCTTGTATTCTCACTCAAGAAGTTATACATTATCACAATACACATCAAGTTTTAAGTCTTAAACCATTTCTTATATTCTACAGCCTAATACTATGTTACTCCACTAAATTAATGTCTTCTTAACCACACTGACATTGCAGAGGTATGTAGCCCGGTTCTGCCGGCAGGGGAAGGGCCGAGGTTTATAGGGCGATCTAAGTACAGACAGACGTATTGTACGGTGCACACACATTGTAAGATTGTGCCACAGATCTGACCGAAAGCACATATCACTTCCGCATGAATCACAATTAGCACGGTGCAATGCTTAATGAAACAGGAACCAAGCAAAGTCATTAATGGACCAATAACAGGACCCCAATGAGTTGGTTGATTGACTTTTGTACACTTCACTATGAAATGTAACTTCATATAAGTCTCTTCAGTAAAGCTGGCTTACCTCTGACAGATTCTGAGCGCCGAGGTTACCCCCAGGAAGCACCACAACATCATACGGGCCCTGAAGGAAGAAACAAACCAATATAGAAGTGGCAGACTGTTGATATGTAACAAGTTCAGTGTGAGACACCCTGTAGCCCATCACCCCACATCTAAGGGCTACTGTACACTTGTGAGTCCATGTTCCTCAGGTGTTAGATCGGTACAGACACAATACAGTGGGCTGCAAAACTTGTCATTTATCTGACACAAGGCATTAAGCAGATTTATTGTCGCCCTGTACTGCCAGACTGCCCACAGATGTATTCCTCACCTACAGACTGGCAGTGACAGCCAACCACTCACTATCACAATGTTATATATGCCAGAAAAGAAGCTATAGGTTCTACCAGAAATGTTTTCAAAGTCTTCCCAATACCTTTGTTTCATGCATTCTTGAATTGCTTATAATGAATTTGAGACGTAATACCATATTTGCCATATGCCCACAACAGTTTTAGTAGCTCTCCTATGAAGTTGTTCGATTTTAACTATGTTTTTGGAAATAGGGCCTCCATAACTATATACAGTGTATGCAGGTGAAGCATTACCAGTGTCCTCACATCGAGTCCAGCATGGATACCTCCCGATCTATGTGATCCTGTGCCTGAAAGTGATAAGACTGTTTGGACTGGACATGGTTGATGTGAGAAACTCAACCAGGAGGGAGTTGGGAGTTGAGTATTCTGCATGCCTATTTTTATGTCCCGCTGTCGCTAAAAGACTGCCTGGGTGAGATTTGTTCAGAGGTTTTGATTCTTATTAACTCTCAGAGGATCCCCCTGAAGTTTAGAGACAGCATTAGTAGGGCATGCTGGTTCTAGTAGTGCTAGTTGGAGTTCCCAGGGGTGACTCTCAGGTAAGCTGGCTCTCAATGTGGATGCATTTATGCATGTGCCTTTATCAGGAGGCCTTACATTTGACAAAATTTATATGTACCTTTATCATGAGCCCTTATAATTGGTATATTTTACATTTGGGGTGAGCGTTCGGGTGTAAGGCCCCCGGGGCTGGTCTGGCTGGGCCCCCTCACGGCATCACCACTTAATACACATAGTTGCTTCTTACATCACATATTATGTTTGTATTTTTTTCATGTAATAATTCACATATATTTTAACCCCTTTTTCCAACACTCCTTAATTAGTCTTACACACCTATACTTTACACTGCACTGTCACTCTTTTTCCATTTTTCATGTGATGCCCTGGGAGGGTCCTGGGCTGGACATTTTTCGGGGTGCACTGCGCCCCAGATGTGAACCCCTTAGTGTTAGGGACTGTTAGAGACAGAGAAGCAGTGACGTGGCCTAGCAGCTTCCCATGTATTTGCAACTGCATGCAACTAATATCTCTGATTTCTATGACCATATAGTTTTCATATATTGTTGCAGGTACTATTCAGTGTGCTGAGGAACAATAGGGGGTTAAACCCCCCTCCTTTTTCTACTTAGTATGACTCCTCCCTTTCATGCACCTGATCTGCTAGATTGATTGAGCAGCTGCCATTTTTTGTTAGTTTAGAGAAATCGCCTGGCTCTCCTTCCATGGAAGGCTTTATGTGAGAGGGAATTTCGTATGGAAAAGTGCAGATGATCGTGGTTGCCCACTGGGAGGAGTGTCACAGGGAGGAGGAGACCATGGACCACTTTTTCTGTGGGTGTCCCTTTAACATAAATGTGTATAAAAAGGTTTCAAGAGCTCTGCGCTTCCCGTGCCTTTTTGGGGAGTTACCCTGAATGAGCTTATGGGGCATTCAAGAGATACGGTAGGTTTGATTTGTGCACTATTTTTTTAGTTAGCGTAGCAGTTAGATTACGAATCAGGGTAAAGTCCTTCCCTTTGAGACGGTGGTAGTTGAGATTCTGTATGAGGTGAGAAGGATAACAAACATTGACAAGGAGAGGATGAACGCGGTCAGTTGGTCCCGGTTGTGGCGCCATCTGAGGCCCCCTTGATTGGGTAGCAAAAATCTTATTTCTTGTCAATTCTTAAAGGCTTTCTGTCCTGTCACAGGAATGGTGTTGAGTAAAATTTAGAGGAATGCTGTACATACACCTAGATGACTGTACTTAAGTTTCCGCTACTTAGGGCTAGGTTAGGAGTGTGAGGGGGAGGGGTGTTCTTTTGTTATTGTTGTGGGGGTCTGTTAAAGGGGTAGGGTGTGAGGCGACGTGTGAAGAAATAAGAAGTTATAAATTATTATGCAACAATGTGCAATGTATGTATTCTAATTTATGTAATATTGTTGCAATCTGCTTTTAATAAACAAAAACAGTGCCCTCTACAGGAACAATGACAGACTCTTCATGTATGAAGAAGTATTCTACTGGCTCCTTCCACTCTATCATCTTATTGTCCGAAACCGTAACACCAAAGTCTCTTTCCCCGGTTACTGACAACACTACATCACCAGTTATTTGCTGTTCTGCTTTTAGACTTGTGGGTCCTAAAAACATTTACATTTTGATGTATTCATTTTAAGATTATACATTTCAGCTTATTATTCCATTTTATTTTTTTTATATTAATTTATTTATTTTTTTCCTACATGAAACAAAACACGACCCACTGGTTACACTGAGCTACAGACTTCTGTGCTTGTTTCAGATCAATTAAAGTTATTTCCTTAAAGGGCAGGTGGATTCCTTACACACAGTATGGAGCATAAACTATGTAGAAACAGGGGTTGCAGCAGTTGCTATTAAAGCCAATGGTACTTGGGAGCAATCCTTACATGCACCTCATTCTACTGAAACCTTTGCCCTATCTCCATCCCAGGGATCTACCATCTTATGTTGGGTACACACTAGATAATGTGTCGTCCGATCGCGCGGACGGGCCAATATATTGGCCAGCCTAGTGTGTTCCCACGGGTCGTTCCATCGGCCTGCATGCACAACCGATGGAGCGACTCAGCTTCCGACAAGGTCAATGGTGCCGATGCGTGACATATCGTGCGGTCATTCACTGGATCGTGCAGGGTGTACCAACCGTCTGATATATCATTAACCGGTACCATCGGGTATTGCATTGCCGAGTCACTTAGTGTGTGTACCCAGCCTTAATCCTGCAGTCTGTCTGCACTCACCAGGTACAGAGGGCTGTCAAATAGTGAAATAATCACTGGAAAAGCGGCTTAATGACATCACCAGAAAGCCAACCCATGAAATTTCACCATTCGAAAGATCTCATCTATCACTATGTGAATCAATGTAGGAATGAAATAGAAGTATGATCATTTTCTCTGTAATATACAGTTTAAATGGCAAGACATGGGACCGTTGCAGCACAGATCACGGTGTGGGTGTGTGGATTGGTTTTGAACTGTTGCATGAAAGAAAGAAAGAAAAAAATAAATAAACAAAAAAAATTTGACCTTGTAAAATAAGTTAAATCACCACAAATATGGCTTCATAAAATCCCCTCTCCTCTGTAAAGTTGACAAAACAGCAGCACGTATGAGAGCTAAGCTGCAGATGGAAGTAGAATTAGCAGAGGAGTAATTCCTAAATTAGACTGAGCAATGGCCAGATTATGTGACCTTTACTGCTGCAATGCTCTGCCTGGCTGAGGTCACAGAACAGCATTCGGCAATGTCCAGAGCTTTAAACGTTTAGGAGGAAGTCAGGCTAATCACACACCGGCAGATCTGGTAGCCCATTTTGGTAATCTTCAAAAAAAATTGGTCAGGTCTCTCTGAGTGTTGATAATAATGAAATAATAAAATAGCCTATCCACTTTTTTTTTGGTAATCAGGTTGCATGATAGTAAAACACAAATTGCCATATAAAAAAGTTCCATTAACAAGTATCAGCATAAACGTATAATTGGTCACATATAAGATTACCAGACACACAGACCAACTGCATACCCGGATCAAGGTCCCGATTCAGCAAGGATCGCAATTGCAAAGCTGCATGCAGGCTACAGATATATGATTTATGCACGCAGGCATATACTGTAGTGTGTAGTGCATGCAGGCAGCTTTGCAATTGTGATCCTTGCTATTATGCAAATGCAGGAGGAGGTGTAGGACACCCCCTGCTGCATTTGCGATCCCACCACTGCGACAGAGGTCGCAGGCTGGAATCACCATCGCGACCATCGGTGGTTGCGATAATGGAAGGTGCCGGGCCAATGGCCAGCTGAGTAAGCCTAACACGCCCCCGTTTCCAGGAACGCCGGCCGACCACACAAACAGTAAATAAAAATACAAAGTTCCATCTTGCTGAAGTGACTCACTGCTACGAAATAATGGATGCCCACCCAAATACACCATCTTACCTGTGCCCGGGCTTCCTCCAGGCTGGTGTCAGGACAGATCACTACATCTCGGCTGCACTGAACTGGATCCTTGCCAGTTAGTCCGGCAACAGTCACTTTGATCTGATAAAGAAACAGGAGAGGGGGGTTATCAAAATAATCCCACCACATACATATAGCGGCCATGCAAAATAATAAAAAGAGGATGGCACTTGCCACACGATTCAGGGCAACTGGCAAAGCCACAAGTGTAGTACCCACATGAATGCTGTGACAACAAAAATCGAACCTTCGTAGTTATTGAAAGACGACCGTAATAAGGACATTACCAACAAGCAAAAGATCAGCTGAAGTTGCATAAACTGCAAGATAAAGTGTTGTTTTCATTAACTTCTACCAGCTCTTAAAATATAATTTGCAAAAAGACTGAAACACATTGGAGGCTCTCTAAACACTGCTCTATCACTTTCCATGCTTGCGAAAAATATGCCGAACACCTTACATTTAGGGGTAAGCGTAGTGAGCTGCACTATTCTAATTTACGAACTTTCAGGCGGCTGTTTTTGAGACAGAAATGCTAGCCGCCGGCAAAAATCAACAATTTTGGAAACTTGCAACGTGCAATATATTTACCCCTTAGTACTGCGAGAGCCATGTAGGAGGATTCCATGTGCCTACATCATAGGAAGGTTATAAACTGACAACTAGATAATAAATGGATTCATCAGCACATTTAACATATTTTATCAATAGACAAATGTTCATAGTAAGTGGTCAACAACGTCCCACACAGCCAGCCACCCAGCAAGGCCCCCTCCCCACACAGCCAGCCACCCAGCAACGGCCCCCCACACAGCCAGCCACCCAGCAACGGCCCCCCACACAGCCAGCCACCCAGCAAGGCCCCCCCCCACACAGCCAGCCACCCAGCAAGGCCCCCCCCACACAGCCAGCCACCCAGCAAGGCCCCCCCCCCCCCACACACAGCCAGCCACCCAGCAAGGCCCCCCCCCCCACACACAGCCAGCCACCCAGCAAGGCCCCCCCCCCACACAGCCAGCCACCCAGCAAGGCCCCCCCCCCACACAGCCAGCCACCCAGCAAGGCCCCCCCCCACACAGCCAGCCACGGCCCCCCACACAGCCAGCCACCCAGCAAGGCCCCCTCCCCACACAGCCAGCCACCCAGCAACGGCCCCCCACACAGCCAGCCACCCAGCAACGGCCCCCCACACAGCCAGCCACCGGGACGGTAATGTCTAAATCCCCTTCACCGAGAGGACCCTGACGTCATCAGCCAGTGTCCAGCGTCATTCCCTGCCATCCAAGTGGGCATAGAGGGGGAATATAACCATGTGGCGAGCGCAGCGAGCCATCGTGCCCGAAGCATGGCGAGCGCAGCAAGCCCACGAGGGGACAACAAACTTGTGTAAGTGGGGACAAAGTTCTTCTGTATCTGGCTGTCATGGACTGGAACTGCACTTCCGCCCTCACTCACATCACTTCCAGGTCCCTAGCGCGAAGGGAAAATACAGCCTACCCCACCGGGACCCTCCTAACTGCCACCAGGGTGTCGCTATAGAGTTTTTACTATCTCAATATCATTAGTCTGAAACCTTGATCACCATAAAGTTGTCTTACTCACCTTTGTATATCTCTTTCTAAATGAGTTTTTCCTCAACAAGTTATAGATCTTTTCACAGATCAATTAAAGGCAGAATATCCCAAAAATATATATTCTAGTATTAGCCACATCCCATATATTAGTCATATTCCTATTGATCATACTCATTAAAGCCACAGAACTTTTTTTACTTCATTAGGACCCAGTTTAAAGGGACAGTATGGGGAGGAGGGGGAATAACATGAGCGGCTCAAAAAAAATGCAGTACCCCACTGCCACTCAGCACAGGTACCAGCCATCCCTGTGTAACACTAACTACCCTGCACTCTCTCCCCATGGCAGAGCTCCCTGCACACATTACACAGCAATGACACCTGCCGCGCTTTGTATACAGCAGAGGTTATACTCACTCCTGCTCTTCTCATCACATCAGTAGGTATCACCGTCTCCATCTCCTCGGCGCCTTTGGCCAGGATCACCAGGGCTCTCTTGGCGGCCATAGTGTCAGAGAAGTGGGTACAGATTCCTCCTTCTGCAGCTGGGATGTCAGCAGCGCCACAGACAGTGCAGAGCCGGACGGGACGACACGCGGGCCAAACTTTCCCAAGCGCGATTTATGTGTGACTGTTACAGCGCCACCTGCTGCTTATTTCCAAATATCACACCTTCAGCTATAACTGCTGTCTAGGTTATTTCTTTACCAGTCCTCAAGGCACCGTACAGTCCAGGTTTTAAGGATATCATGCATGTGGCACAGGTGACTTAAGGCCTGATTCAGAGTTGTACGCTGCATGCACAGGATGTGTAGTGTACTGCGCATGTGTGGATCTCCATCTGTGAGTTTGCTTGCAGTCTCCATGCCGCAGCCTGATTGACAGGGTGAGCATTTGAAGGGTTCTTGGAGCAAAGGCGTTCTTGGACAGCATTTATGGAAATTGGGGGGTGTTGCCCTGTTTTCAGGGAGGGGCAAGGCCAGGGTCTGCGTCAGTGGACGTGGATTTCCTGGCCTCGAAGCTACCAAGAACCGTCCAGGCTGAGTAAGTCTTAGCCTGGCTAAAGGAGCAACCATCGCTACCATTGCATGCGATAGCTGCAATGGTGATCCGAGACAGCATCTATGGACGCTGCACTTGATCGCAGATGCATGCAGGCGGTGGCTTTTTCCTACAGACACCTCCTGCATCTGCATTTTAGTTGGACGGTATTGTACAGCCGCTTTCTTGCGCCTGTGCAATACTGTTTATCTCTGAGTCAGGCCCTTAGTAAGCTTGATTCAACCATCTGTGCTTAAGTATGGATATCCTTAAAAACTAGACTGTTAGGGTGCCTTGAGGATCAAGTTTGAGAAAACTTGTATCAGAACCATAACTAGACTTTTTGGTGCCCTGTGCCAGAAAGAGCATTGGCGCCCCCCTCATTTTTCAATGGGACATAATGCACCCAAAAAAGGGCCATGGCTTCATGGGGAAGGGCCAAGGAAGAAATAGAGGAGGCCAGGAGATGCTGGAGATGAAATAAGAGGAAGCTACAAGCAAGAATGATAATAAACAGAAATTTGACAGGCCCAAACAGCGCCCCCTGATCTGTGGTGCCGTGTGCGATGGCACTGGCCGCACTACCCTAGCTACGGCCCTGCCTTGCTTTAAACCTATTTTAATGAAAGGAAAAGTTAGGGCCCCATTTAAGAACATACAGCGACATATTTCGTTTAGTATCACAGTGATGAATGAATTAATGAAAATGCCACTGGTACTCATCATTACTTACCTCTCTGACGAGCCTCCTCCGCCCTGTTGCTGGCAGCCTATCGCTGCGAGCAATTGGTTGCTGTTCTTTTACCCGGCAGGGACACAGGAAAAAGGCTGCTGCGACCGTATCCCTTACTGCTGTTTGTTAAAAATTTAAAGGACATAACCCTTTAGCGCAGGGATGGGGAACCTCAGGCCCGGGGACGGTATAAGGCCCCCGGAATCATTTGATATGGCCCTCAGAGCTTTTCTGTGCTAGCCTCATCTGGCCAGCAGGGTACCTAGAATGGCATCCTGCAGCCAGAATATATGCAGCAGCGCCGCCTGGGGCGTCCTTAGGACGCTTCAAATGGTCACACCGCTGCCCTTACAGCTCCCCAGAGCATCCTCAGGATGCTCCAGGCATTGTAATCACCGGCGATTGTGGCCCTGCCCCCATGTGATGTCACAGGGAGGGTCGTGGCCTGCACTGGGCCCCCAAATAATGTTATATACAGTCAGGTGCATAAATATTGGGACATTGACAGAATTTTCATATTTTGGCCTTTATTCACCACCACAATGGCTTTTAAATGAAACAAACAAGATGTGCTTTAACTGCAGACTTTCAGATTTAATTTGAGGGTAATTACATCCAAATCAGGTGAACGGTGTAGGAATTACAACGGTTTCTATATGTGGTGGTGAATAGAGGTCAAAATATGAAAATTCTGTCAATGTCCCAATATTTATGCACCTGACTGTATATCAAAATGGCCCTCGGAAGAAAAAAGGTTCCCCACTCCTGCTTTAGCGAGTGCTAGAAGGGTTATGTCTCGTTGTTAAATGGGGCTCTTAGTAAGAAATAGAGATAAATACCTAAGTGACTCTAAATGAATGTTACATCTACTCTACCTATCTCTATCTAGCTATCTCTATCCTTTTAAGTCTCATAACCTTCATTTAAATACTGCTAGAATTTCAGTGGTAAAATGGAGAGAAAGGAGACATTGTACACCTGGTTCAGTGGCTTTTAAAAAAAAAAAAAAACATTTCTGTATTTTTTGAGCCTGGGCTGATATAGATCTTAGGGCTTGATTCAGACCCGGTCGCAAGCGCTGTGCGTTCGCAACCGGGTCGATGGTGGCCCACAGCACATGCGCAGGATGGAGCCAGCGCCGTCGTGCGCATGCGCGAGACCCGGCTAGCGACGGGCACTCCGTCGCTCCGGGTCTCGCAACAAAGGGGGCGAGTTGTCGATGTTGAGTGACAGCTCGCCCCCTTTGGTGGGCGGGCCGGGGGGGGTGGCTGCCCAAACGGAGACATTCCCATGAGAATGCCTGTCGTTTGGGGCAGCCCCACTGACATCACAGCTCTCTGGGGCTTGCGGCCACGAGACCCTACCACAAGGGTCTCGTCGCATGCCCGATAGTCGCGATGGTCTTGACCATCGCGACCATCATCATGGCCGCTCGCTATAGCTGTGGGTGGTGACCTACAGCTATGTGAGCGGCCAGGAGGCCGTTCTAAAAAAAAAAAGCCTAGCCCTGCTTCAGAGCGAGCGGCTCTGAATCAGGCCCTTAGTGTTTATTTATTTATTAAGTTTCTTATATAGCGCAGCATATTCCGTTCTGCTTTACAATTGTAAACATTAATAGAACAAAACTGGGTAATAACAGACAGATATATAGGTACTTTGTGTAAGGACGCCTATACAGGAACACCTGTTTTTGCGCCCATTAGAACGCTCACTTCGCCCCCGGCTAACCAACTGTGCAATACAGCAAACTGATCAATAAATCAGTACAAACTCTCAAGAGCGACTGATGGACCATGAATGCTATATGTTGCTTTGGTCATTATCTATTATGCATTTGGGAATTTGCTATAGAGAACAATCATCTCTCAATGCACTGACTCAATGCTGCCTTACTGCTTTATTTTGTCATCGCATTATAAGAAAAAGCAACAAGAAATATTATAAAAGATACCAATGACATCTCTACTTTTATGGACTGCCACCTCCTCACTAGTGCCGTTTTCACGGATTTGATAAAGGCGCTTTGGGAACGTATCTTGTGTGACTCACGTTGCACATGCTCAGAAAGCAGAAGAGACATTCTCATATACTGTAGGCATGGGTGTGTGCAGCCTCTGGGCAAGGGGTGTGCGACAAACCTTCCCCCCCCCCCCCCCCCGACTAGTCACCAATTTCCCCCTGGTATAGCCTGGCGGTGACTTACTTGCTCCCAACAGCTGTAGCGGCGTCTTCCAGGTCCCGGCGGTCATGTGACCGTGATTTCCGGGTCAGATCTACCTGATCCCTTCCTCTAGTGCCTAACCCTAACCCCCTCTGCAGCCTAAACCTGATTTTGGGTCACACGCACTGCCGTTGTCGGACGCAGTGGAGCGTTTTTTCTACTGCTCATACGACTAAGTCGCACAACGCATGCATCCCGATTGTTAGCGCACAGAATTACAGTACTGAATGAGATACACGGTTTCTGAAATGTATAAGAAATGTATTGGGCGTTCTAGGGCGGTGGCTAATCGGACTCACAGAGACGCTGGGTCTTATTATTATTATCCTTTATTTTGTATAGCGCCACAAGTGTTCTGCAGCACCTTACATTGGGCCTGATTCAGAGCCGGACGCTATTTGCGCTCGCTCGTCCAGAAAAAGGGGCTGGGTATTTAAATTAACCATTCGCTCTTTGCGGTCTGTTCACGCCTCTATGTCTGAACGAGCGAACGAAACATGCGAACGTAATTTTGAAAAAAACGGCCCCTGGCCGCTCGCACCATACGTCATGTCCGCTATTTATTAGATTAATCGAATACATCGGACGGCGTATGAACTGCTCGCTATTCTTGTGGTTGGTTTTTCCTACCACAATCATGCGAGCAGTTCTAACTATAAAACAACCCAGTGACGTGGGCAATGACGCTGCTTTGTTAATTATGCACACCCTTAAAACGCCCGTTTTGGCACGCCTGCGTTCTGATCTCCACTCCCCGTTTTCAAGCACCTTCCTCTGTTACCACCCACAAAATAGCTCACTCAAAATAGCAGGCATTCGCTATTTAGCGAGCACACGATTTTCGGCCGCACTGACTGGTTCGCGCATGCGTATTAAAATCCGTACGCATGCGCAGTTGTGCGAACATCGGTCGGAACGAACGAGCGGCTCTGAATCAGGTCCATAGTACATAAAACTAATAGGTGAACAAGAATCGAGTAACTTACAATTCAATACAGTGCAGGACAAGGACACGATTTAGATACGTAGCTGCGATAGCGATTAAACACTCACAATAAGCAGCCGGGAGTTGGCAGAGACGTGTTAGGTCCCCTTATGGGGAGTAAGGAGTAGAAGAAAATGTAAAGAGAAGCACCTGAGGGAAGAGGTCCCTGCTCGTGAGAGCTTACATTCTAAAGATGTCTTATAGAAGTGTCGCGGGAAGTGTTTGCGTACAAAGACGCTTCATCGCTCACATTGGAGGCCATACGCAGATGGAAAATCTGCACCTAGCATAGGGCTGGCGCAAGCTTCGATGGTGCAGCCAATAGTGGCATCTAAAGACGCTCAAAGCGGGCATCTCAGTACTTGCACATTTGGGCGCATGGCTGTACACCGGGGAAGTGCTTTGTAGTGGTATTAGCAGGAAGTGGCAGACACGGGTGTTGCTGCATGCGACTGAGAATCAGCCCCATTATATGCTCCTTCCATCCGCTGTCCCAGAGTCAGTGCAGACAGTACACATAATAGCTCACTTCCCATAACATACGGGTGGACGGTTCTGCAGCTACTTCATCAAGCCCCACAATACCCTCCTCTCAATTTGGAATTTTGTACAAACAAATATTAGGATTGTTGTTAGAGTGAATACGTCCATACACATAGTCCTGCCTCAATAAAGATTAAACATTATATATCTCATGTATATATATATATATATATATATAAAATCAGGGGCGGGGAACCATTTTTCTGCCAAGGGCCATTCGGATATTTATAAAATCATTCGTGGGCCATACAAAATTATTAACTAAAAAATTTGCCTGATATATATAATATATATATATAAATTGCTATACCCCTGAAGAAGTCCCCAGAGATTACAGTGGGACAAAACGCATTGGGTGTTCCTGTGGTCACCTCCTACATTTGAGACAGATAAGATGATTATTTTCTTCTTCATTGTACTGGTCTTTAGTGTTGTGGTTATATTTATTAGAGTGTGTGTTTTCCGGAATACCACACGATTAGAGGCTGTATCTTTTTTTTATCTCACTACTCATCCATGTACCTCTGGCACGAGGGAAACATCTGTGGGAGTTGCAGCATGCTTCATGCCAGAATCTCCTGCGCATGCGCGGGTCTCCGGGAAAATGGCCACCGCCATTTTCCCAGTGAATTTTGCTACTCTGCAGCGCCGATGCTGCAGAGCAGCACATCGGAATCTGTAGAGAGATATTAACAACTATGGGTGCAGGTTGTGCAGTGTGGGCCCCTCTGCACCCATTATAAAGACGCTTATGGTTGACTGTATGTCTGAATCAGACCATGCTGGCCGCTGAGGATAACTGACCTGCTCAGCGTCTGACTTATGACCGGCGTCGCGTTGCCCACTGCCTGTGCACTGCTAAGGGATGGTCTTGTGCACAAACGGACCACCCCTTGGTTTCGCACGGCTCCTGCTAAAACAACCAGACTGCCCACACAGTGGTTCATTGACTGGAGCACAAGCACCATACACTCCTCTGCGCCACCGCTGCTCCTGACTAACGGCATCCTGAGTGCCCGGGAGCCAGAGCAGCTGACAGCTTCCTGTTTGCGTTCCACAGGGGAGCGCAAATCCAGGAAGCGTGGCAGTTGGCACATAGTATTTGGCCTGGGGTGTCAGCCGGCACAGCAGGCAGTGTCAGCCGGCCCAAGAGGTCTGCTGGCTGAGGGAGAGAGTCACACCGGACAAAATGATCTTGGGGTCAGAAGTTCCGTATCGCTGATATAGTTTTAAAACAGTGTTGTCAAACTTGGAAGAGGGTAAAAGCCGGAAACAATGTAGAGTGTAATAGAAAAGCTGGAAACCCATAGTAAATGTATTGGAAAAGCTGGAAATCCATAGTAAATGTATTGGAAAAGCCGGAAATCATATTAGGCTACGTTTTCGCATGTGCAAACTCTTTGCACCTTCGCTCAAATGTGTCACTTTTCGCCACGATCGCATATGCGGGTTTTCGGGCAATCCTATTACAAAAAAACGCGATGCAGCATTTTCCTTAAAAAAGATACAGCAAAAAGTGCGCCTGAAAATTGGGAAATGTGCCTGTACCCCCCAAAAAGGTAAACTAACATTGGGTAATAGTTTAGTTTTAAATTGTGTCAAATGGCTGTTATTTATTAATATTTCTTTAACAGTGGAAAAATTATGGAAAGCAAATTTTTTGGACAAAATAAATCCTGCAGGTCAATTAGGGGTACATAGTACATAAAACTGGGTGCTAGTATATTTATTTTGTCATTGTACGGTACAAAAAGTTAAAAATACACCTGCTGTAGCCACCTGTAATCCCAAAAACACTTTTCCCATTCATATAGCCCCCAAAATACTTACCACACTACTTAAAACCCATTTTCTAACACTGCTTATATTTGGACCCCCAAAATGACATGTAATTAATATGGGGAATTAAGTTAATTAAAAAAAGGTTTTGCTTAATTACTCATTGGGGGGGGGGGGGGGGATTAGGTGCAAATGGTTCTGAACCAAGCCCCCACATTTTTAGTCCAAAATAGAGTTTTGTACATTGTTTGCTGAAAACTATTTTCCGCTTTTAGCTGCACAAAATTCACATGTGCGAAAAGCCCCGGCTAACAGGATAGTACGATGCGCATTTTTGGTGAAAAGTTTGCACAAGTGTAAACTTTTCACCAAACCACAGCATTTCACAGCTAATTGGATATGGCCCTTAATATGATTTCCAGATTTTGTCAATACATTTAATAAGATTTCCGGCTTTTTCAATACACTTTCCGGCTTTTTTCATGCATTTACTATTCCGGCTTTTACCCGCACCTGTCAAACTTCTTTAGAAAGCTACTATTTTCCAACCACTGAAGAGAGATTGCCCCTTAAATTACAATGTAAATACTTGCACTTTTTTTGAATGTTGTGTATTCACCGGCTGCTTGTAGTACTAAACATTGCTCATTTACAGCGTTTTCCGTACTGTAATTGCTGTAAACTTGTACAGAAGGCTACGAGACATCACACTTAAAAGGAATCTTAATCAAAAATGTTGACAGAGTGATAGATTTCAAGCCAATAATTTTTTGGTTTTGTTTAAATACACAATGATTAACATACTTAATAGCAGGGCCAAGGGCCTAACAGACGAAAGTACAGGTCGAGTCTCCCATATCCATATTTTTTTTGCCATGACTGAGATAATGAAACCTTTGATTTTTGATGGTTCAATGTACACAAACTGTCTAAGGCACAAAATTATTAAAAAGATTGTATAAAATTACCTCCAGGCTGTGTATAAGGTGTATAAGAAACATCAATTAATTTAATTTCTGTACACAAACTTTGTTTGAGCCACAAAATTATTAAAAATATTGTATAAAATGACCTGGAGGCTGTGTGTATAAGGTGTATATAATACATAAATGCATTCTGTGTGTATATTTGGGTCCTATTCCCAAGATATTTCATTATAATATGCAAATATTCCAAAATACGGAATATTCCGATATTCAAAATACCCCTGGTCCCAAGCATTTTGGATATGGGAGACTCAACCTGTACTAAAGGACGGAAGGGATGAGGGTGTGTCATGGGGAGGAGGTTCCTGAAGTGAATCCTATTGGTGAGAAAGCTTAGGTCCCCAAGATGGTTTTGTGGGTGTTCATCTTGGGGAAACTCTAGTTTACACATCAGGGGCATAATCGATTTAGCAGCGTTCACAAGATCCTTCAAAGACCATAAGGAATCGGGGCAGAAAATAACAAACAAAACTTCAGGGGAGAAAAAATAAATATTCAAGGCGAGCAGGCAACGCCCATGCTCTACAGGAGGAGGTGTATGACATAGGGGACTGGATTCATAGGTCTATAATAAAAAGGTAGACAATCAAATAGACCAACACCTGAAGATCGACAGTCAATAGGTCGACATTAAATTAGTCAACACAAAAAAGCTTGACACATTTTCTTCATTAACGTAGCTTAGCCCTAAACTTAACAATCATGAAAAACCAGGTGTTGACCATTTGAATGTCAGCCTTTGAACCCCGTCGATCTATTGACCTTTTTAGTGTAGACCTACCATCCGGATACTATAACGCAGAAGTACACTACATACTTTACATGGGCAAACAAATTGGGCCAGATACAGAGTTGGTAGTAAATCCGGTGTATGTTGAACAAAAAAAAAAAAAAAAGAGCGAACATAAAAACAAATTGCAAGTATTCACCGGTATGAAGAAGTGTGTGCACCTCATTGTGTACAAGGTTCCCAAACTCTAGGTGTATGCGTGTGCTGCTAGTGATCACCACCACAGCACACTTCCACCTCCCTCCAAGCTGACCTCTAGTTATGCTGTATATAGGACTCTTGCCCCAGTATAAACACTGTACAATATACATAAATACGGGAATGGGCGTAGTCTTTACCCTTTGCATCCAGCAGTGGGACAGTTAGGATTTACTTGGGAGAGATTACATGCAGCAATCTTGCCAAGACAGACAAGCTGGAACTTGTAGTTCCACAAAAGAGGGACAGCCTAAAAGCCTTCTACCTGCACTTTAGAGGAGATACAGGACAGGGGTAGGCTGATCGTAAAAGCATCGCCCAGCTGTACATCTAGAACCCAACTAGGGTGATCTTCCTCACTTTTTAAAAATGTAAACAAAAATGTACATTAATTATATCAGGTTATTTCAAAAACTCTCTCTTCCTTTATATATAGCCTCTGGGAGCAGCTGGCATGTATCCCCAGAATGAGTACGATACTATAGGTGCCCTGCCCTACCCAAATGTACTAAAGAAAAAAAAAAAAAACCCTAATCATACGAGTTACTTGTTTTAACTCCTAAACATGATTTCAATGAGTCTAATGATGCTTTATATGTATTTACTCTTATAAACTCCACCTGTATACACACAGACAGTGTATGTGCTGAGTTGCAGAAAGGTTGGCAGGACATGGGGCTTGCAGACTACCACCTCTAGAAAGCCATAAGCATCTAAGGCTGTTTTAGACAGTTTGGATGACCACTGTGGTTCCAGTTGCCTGCTCCCTCTAACGGCAGGGAGTATGTGCATCCAATGTTCACACAGTTCTAAACAATTGAAAACCAATCCTTCTTACACAGATCGGAGTTTAGATTAGAGGCACATTTATTAAACAAAAAAAAAAAAACAAATATCGTGTGCATCCCAAGTATGTTCTATACATCTAGACACTAGATGGCGCTAGAGAGGTAGATTTAGTGGGGACGGATTGAGCACTGGTAAGAAACCTCACAGAACACTTGCAAGAGATTCCCCAATGGCTTTCCTTTATTATGTAATCTTATGACTTTAGGCTCCGGTACCAAAGTACGTTTTTCATCAGCTTTTCATGCTTTTGTTTATAATGCAATGTGCCCACATCACACATTAGCCTATGGTGCAGTACACACTATTTCTGTTGCAGCCTCCTCTATAATTAGCGTTTCATTTCTGTTTCTTTAATGTGAATCTGAGCTTTAAGAAAAAACAAAAAACATAGGAAAATATTCAGCAAAAAGCAACGTGTTCGTGTCATGTCTCATCTTTCTCAAACTTCTGTAAAGCTAGCAAGAAAACATTATCTCGTCTGTTAAATTATCCATTTGGTCTCTATATTTTATCCAGAACAGAAAACTAATACACTAATTCCGTACAAAGTAAACTCGGAACTAATATTTAGGAGCATGACAAATGCACATGGTAACAATACGACCAGCTGAAAACGTCTTTTACACTGACTTGGCAATTTTGTTTGCTCACAAATGAAATACTTATTATGTCTCTATAACTTGGTCCATAATTTAAGGACTTTTAGGAATCAAGATCTATAAAGCTCGGGTTCTAAAACATATTAAGCTTTGCTGCGTGTAATGAATAGACAACCGCTTCAAATAGAATGAAACAAAAGCAAAAGTAGTCCTTTAGTTCTTCAGGAGGGGCTATAAATAAAGATAAAACAAACTAAAAGTTCCTCATAGGACGGGACTACAGTTCATCGTGGTAGAAGTGCTCGTCCTGCAGCTGGCGCCCATAGTCTGTGGCTTCGCTGGTGAGGAATATGTCTCTGTTTTGTAGTATTTCATCTTCACTCAGTTTCCCGTCTCCATTCTGGTCAATGGATTCTACTAAGTGATTCGCCTGTAAGAAAATCCAAACAAGATCTTTATTACTATTCTACAGGGGGCACATGAAGAAAATGACTTGCTGGACAGAAGCATGGACATGTTATATTAACACACACACACACACACACACACACACTACAGTGCCGTACGGGGAGTAATACAATAGTAAAAACAAACATAAAAAAAGGGGCAAAATATAAAACAGCGAGATAATGATAGAACAAAACAAGAGAAGCAAGAGGGTGGAGGGCCCTGCATATGAGCGTTTGCAATCTTTGGGTTCGATTCTATTCAGTGCGATGTAAATAGCTCCGGGAGTGAGCTCCCGGAGCTATTCAATACACTGCGCTGACAAGTCCGACTAATGATTTCTTCTCTCATCCCTCCGGGGATGAGAAAAGAAATCCGACAAAAGTCCCGGCGCGAGGCTGTTTTCTGCCCTTAGCGCCGGGAAAACAGCCTCGCGCCGGGAAGTTAGGTCGGGGAATGCCCGTTATCGCGCCTAAACACCCTGTTTAAGGCGCGATAACGAGCCTTCCCCGACCTAACAGCGCTGAATTGAATCGTGCCCTAAAAGTACGGAGGCTAAATCAGAGAGATGAATTGGGTAGAGATGAAGAGGAAGGACAGGCAGAGAGGGCATTTGCGAAGATTATGAAGAGGGCTAGTGAGTTTTAATGAACAGGTGCGATTTCAGGGTAATGTTTGAATCCTTGTACGCCATCAAAATATACTTGCACCCATTTTAACGTACCCCCAATTTAAGTGCAGCAGTAATTTCCTGAAAAAAAAAATAGCTTTCTATAATTTTTTTTTTTCATATATACGCAAATTACAGCTGTCCGACGCAATTTAAGTACCCGGAATACGTTTATTACGGCCAATAATACACTTCCAAATTTTTGTCCGTTTTCGGAGGATAAATCATTGCACCTGTTTTCTGGCGAAAAATGGGAGCGCGCATGCTGGAATCGTCAATAGTGTAGCGCAAAAATCCTCAAAATCAGCCGATATCGCCGCAAATTGAATACGGCCCAAAGGGAGGAATTCTATTAGGTGTGAGTTTGGTCCCGCAAGGCAAATTTGCATTGCGAAATATAGATTTGCAATTCAATTCCAAACTCGCATTTCTTTTTCAGAGTAAATTCACCTGTTTTGTTCGCTACCCCCTGAGCAGGTGAGAAAGTAGGGAAAATCTTTATTTGAAGGTAAAAATGTAGGGACCTGCTTCAGAACCCCTTGGACGCCCCCTAATCACTAGTTAGACATTTTTACGTTTTTAGCTTAATTGAGCCAATAATTACGTGTCATTTTTGGGGGTTTTCTAACATTTTTTTGCATTTTCTGTTTAATCTCATTGTATTTGAATTAAATTCTACAGCTTTTTATATTATTTTACTTTTTTATGAAAATGCACAAATCAGCAATTTGAAATCTTTTAAAAGCGAACAGAACTTTCTATATGCCCACTTACAGTCTTCTATATGATTTTGCTAATGAAGTTGTCACTTTTTTGGGGTCCAGAAAGGTCTCCCCATATTTTATGCTACTTTCCCTGTTCGCATTTTTGGTAAATGATTTGCACACTCTCGCTGCGAATTAGCATTTATAATTGAATTGTACGTATCTCGGGTGCTCGCATGAAGGCGAAGTGTGCGAGTTTAACGCCTTTTGCAAACCCACACCTAACTGGATTCCCCCCGATGCTCCACCAGCACCAGCAGCAGCACCCATTGCGTGTTTTCAGCAGATATTTTCGGCAGTTGAGTTTCCTGGATGGCAAGTTAGATTGTAAAGGGGAGCAGAAATGAATTAGCAGTTGGGACGGGACTTTCAAACTAAAGTGTAATCGTAAGTAAAATCGGAAAGTATGATTGCTCAAGTGTGTACTTAGCTTACCAGAGCTCTGGACCAAAGAACATACATGTTTGGAGTTGAAAAATTCCAGGTTTTGTTGAATAAATACCCAACTAATTAAAACTAGCATGAGCTGTAAGGGGGCCACAAATAGGCCGATCCCACTGGTCGATCTGAGCATCAAGATGTTGATATTGATATAGGTGGACAAACTGGATGCTCAGGCTGAGCGGCTGGATTGTTTTCAGCTTCTTTACAGCCTTGCTAGTGTGGTAATAAGACTACTGCGCACACAAGGCGATAGCGGCCATCTTTTCACCTAATTTACCAATCAGCGCTGTAACAGGGCATGGCCCAAGCATGACGTCCTCGCCGGGCGGCACTGAAGCAGCAACACTGGCTGTGGGGTGGCGTTCTAGGCACCGGTTAGCCTGACGCAGGGGCCGTGGGGCAGCAACAGTGCCGCCCACATGGCTCTGCGCTCTGTATGGTGGCACCGCTCCCATACATCTAGTTACGGCCCTGTTACCAACATACCCGATACCAGTCCTTATTTGATAGAATCCCTAGAAAGCATTGTGGGAGTCTTGAAATACAAAAGCTAAATAAACACATTACCTCTTCCTGCGAGACTCCGATATTGTTTGGAACAATCCAAGACAGCAATTCTGTAGGGTTGAGCTTTCCATCGCCATCCTTGTCATAATCATTCTCAAATCGGTCTCTCTCAACAACCACCCACTGCGGATCTTCTGCAGCATCTCAACGAACAAGGAAAAACAATTAAAACACCACAACTTCCCTAACAGCAGTGCTAAAGGAAAGTATTGTTAGGAGAAGGAAACGGCTCTGTGTTTAAGAAAAGCTAAACAGTAGAAGGACACGTGTTTGATGTCTGGCACCGGCTCTTCACTCACCCTCCTGCCTCCTTTTACTTCTAACAGTACATTATTCCTTATTGTGATATCTGGCCACTGCTTAAAGGTCTCCATGGAAGATATATAATGTGAGCAAGATGCTTCCACAATAAAGGAACGGCTAAGATAGTAGGAGGCAGGTTCTCTTACTTTCTTGCATGCTTTGCCAAAAGCCCAAAGGGGCACCAATCGCTTAGAGCCAACGTTCAGCACCTCACAAGATGGAGGGGAACTGGAACTAGATTTCTGTAGATGACTGCCATGATGTAATGACGGATGCTGAGCATACTGCGATGCCCACTTGCAGTGGCGGTAATCTCTCATGCTGCACCAGGAGATGCACCATCAGAGCTTGTATCAGCCCCACGGCAGGTGCTTTTCTCATAGTGCAACTCGGACACATGCGCTGTACTTCCAACATTGGCCGACTGCGCGCATATCGGCATTGCATGCAGTTGGCGTGCTTATCGCCATGGCGTGCACCTGTATTAGGACCCATAGCATTTATGGCGTAGCAAAAAGGTTTCTAAGAGCGATTAAAAAAAACCAAAACAGAACAAGGAATTTCCTCTTCATGGTTCCTATCTGAAAATGTACATTTTGAGGTTCAGACGTCCTTTAGGACGCTTCCTTCATCCGTGTCACCGAAACACTGAGCGTTAGCCCTGAGTACAAGCGATTTAGTTATATTATGTTCCTCCGTTTGAGTGATTATATTACTACTACCTTAGACACAGTGAGATTTAAGATAGCCTCTATTGATACTTTATGTCAGGGATGGGGAACCTCAGGCCCCTGGAGTCATTTGCTCTGGCCCTCAGAGCTTTTTTTTGCTAACCTCATCTGGATAGCAGGGTGCCTATAATGGTACCCTGCGGCCAGAATCTATGCAGTAGTACTGCCTGGAGCGTCCTTAGGATGCTTCAGACGGTCACACCGCTGCCCTTACAGCTCCCCGAAGCATCCTCAGAATGCTCCGGGCATTGCTGTAATCACCAGCAATTGTGACCCCGCCCTGTGTGACATCACATAGAGGGGGCGTGGCCTGCGCCAGGCCCGCAAATAATGTTATATCAAAATGGCCCTCGGCAGAAAAAAGAAAAAGGTTCCCCACCCCTGCTTTATGTACTTACGCCAGGCTGGCGAATGTCCCTAGGTCAGCAGGAAAAGAGGGACAAATAGATCTTATTCTGGCCGGGCATGCTGTGACTTCTAGTTCCACAGCAGGTGACCAGTCGTAGGTGGTCTCTGGATTAGATAAACCCTAAATGGGGATGACATGTTCATTTTAAGGGCTGTAAACATACCTGCATCTTTTGTGTATTCGCCAAGGTATTCCTCTAAACTGACAAAATTATCCCCATCCTTGTCATGTTCTTCCAATGCCCCTTCGATAACAAACTCCTGAAATAATGAAAATATTGCCATACAGTAAGAAAGCAATCTACTTACACGTGTCCCGAGAAAGGTGACTATAGTGACTGTGCGCTCAGCCAGAGGGAGAAGGGACTTGAATGGTAAAGGCTCTTCCCACTGAAACCAACAACATTCTGACAGGGGAATCTCCTTGGTGTAACAGTGTTTCCCATTCTCCGTATCATCATTTTAGAACACCAGTTTCTTAATTCAGAGCCAAGTTACCTGGAGGCACCATAGGATTATCCCATATGGCAATACATGGATCAGCTTTCCCTCTCAGCCACTGATCTCATACATGCCTCCCAGAACAGTGATACACAGAAGGGAATGTATGGGATCAGTAACTAAAGGGAATGCTGATCCTTGTAGTGCCATATTGGAGGATATTGGGGTGCCTCCAGGTGAGTAGTCTTAATTTAGAAGCATATGAATATGTGACCCATATTGGATCACCTTAACAGAGACGCCTTGACACGGCTGGTGGCTTATCATATGTTTGAAAATGTGTGTAATGGAGTCCCCTGCATTTCATTGTGACGTAGGATGCCCGTCTCTTTTGCTGGCCCATTACAGAGTGCTGGGGGAATTTTCTTGTCTAGACTAACCCCTCCCTTGCATGCACATGCGATGGGCCAATAAACGGATTCTGAGCAGCTCCCATTCTATCACAACTTTGGATCTTACCAACATATGATCAGTTTCTTCGGGATGCTCGAAATCTGTAAATTCATTCAGATTCAATCCAGAGATGTTATCTCGGTCAGCGTGGTCAAATCGTTTCTTGTCCTTCAAGTGGATCTTTACAAAGAAATACAAATTAAATGAATTTCGCAAGGCTGTTCAGTTACTGCTAAGGCATAGTAATCCAGGTTTCCAACAGACGTGCCCATGTACACTCACTCAATCTATATAGAAATAATGTTGTATGCATAAAAAAAATGTCAGGCATACCACTAACCACACAGACTTAATAAAACAGGTCGCATTTGCACACAAATTAATTTCAAGAATTTCTGCTGGTCAATGCATATATACCATCAAGTAAAAAGCTGGAACACTACAGCATCTTATCCCACGCCGCCTCACAGCAACTGCTATCAAAGGACCATGCTTGGACATGAATCATTCTCCAATGATAGGAAAATCTTTAATTTCATTAGTGTGATGTAGCGAGAGTGCACAGTGGTGTCATAATGATATGGGGAGAGTGCACACTGGTGTCATAGTGTGACATGGGGAGAGTGCACACTGGTGTCATAGTGCAATATTGTGAGAGTGCACACTGGTGTAATATGGGTAAAGTGTACACTGGTGTTAGTGCAATATGGGTAGAGTGCACACTGGTGTAATATGGGTAGAGTGCACACTGGTGTCATAGTGCAATATTGTGAGAGTGCACACTGGTGTAATATGGGTAGAGTGTACACTGATGTCATAGCGCAAAATGGGTAGAGTGCACACTGGTGTCCTAGTGGGATATGGTGAGAGTACACACTGGTGTCCTAGTGTGATATGGGGAGAGTGCACACTGGCGTCAATGATATGGGGAGAGTGCACACTGGTGTCATAGGGTGATATGGTGAGAGTGCACACTTGTGTCATAGGGTGATATGGTGAGCGTGCACACTTGTGTCATAGGGTGATATGGTGAGAGTGCACACTTGTGTCATAGGGTGATATGGTGAGAGTGCACACTTGTGTCCTAGGGTGATATGGTGAGAGTGCACACTGGTGTCCTAGTGTGATATGGTGAGAGTGCACACTGGTGTCATAGTGATATGGTGACGTGTCATAGTGTAATATGGGTAGACTGCACACTGGTATAGTGTGATATGGGTAGAGTGCACAGTGGTGTCGGTGTAATATGATTGGGATGGAAGAGGCCAGGATCTTCGTCGGCTGAGGGAGATTTCCTGGCCTCTTTCTTTCACCTGCAGCGGCCGGCTAGCGTGACTCCATAGGTCACTTAGTCGGCCAAAGTTAGCGCAGATTATCCGATAGTGCGTTCTACAACACGGCTCGGATAAATAATGCATGCAGGAGGCGCGACGCCTCCTGCTGCATTACCATATCTACAAGGACGGAATTGCAAAGCTGCTTGCGTGCAGCTTTGCAATTCCGTCCCAAGATTAATCGCTCCCATAGTGTGATATGGTAAGCGTGCACACTGGTGTCATAGTTTGATATGGTTAAAGTGCACACTGATGTCATAGGGGGTATTCAATTGTTATAGCGCGCCCGATCTCCCGTCTAAAGTGACGGGAGATCGCGGGGCGCTATTCAATTGTTGCTGTTTTTCGCACTGATCACGCCCGAAGTGGTCGGGTTTAGCAGCGTAAACCAACTTCCGCCGACCAAAGTGCTGGGCGCAATCGTGAAAAGTGCCGTTTCGGCGCCCAAACAGGTCACTTTTCACCCATTTCAGCTCCCACCCCTTTGGAGCTGCAAGCTGAAATGGTGCGCTGGCAGCTGATCGCATCCGACAGGAGCAACAATTAAATAGCTCCTGTCGGGCGCATAAAGGGGCGTGACAACTGAATAGTGTGACATGGGCAGAGTGCACACTAGTGTCATAGTGTGACATGGGGAGAGTGCACACTGGTGTCAGTGTGACATGGGGAGAGTGCACACTGGTGTCATAGTGTGACATGGGGAGAGTGCACACTGGTGTCAGTGTGACATGGGGAGAGTGCACACTGGTGTCAGTGTGACATGGGGAGAGTGCACACTAGTGCCATAGTGTGACATGAGAGTGCACACTAGTGTCAGTGTGACATGGGGAGAGTGCACACTAGTGTCAGTGTGACATGGGGAGAGTGCACACTAGTGTCATAGTGTGACATGGGGACAGTGCACATGGGGAGAGTGCACACTAGTGGCATAGTGTGACATGAGGAGAGTGCACACTAGTGTCATAGTGTGACATGGGGACAGTGCACATGGGGAGAGTGCACACTAGTGCCATAGTGTGACATGGGGAGAGTGCACACTGGTGTCATAGTGTGACATGCTGAGAGTGCACACTGGTGTCAGTGTGACATGGGGAGAGTGCACACTAGTGTCATAGTGTGACATGGGGAGAGTGCACACTAGTGTCATAGTGTGACATGGGAACAGTGCACATGGGGAGAGTGCACACTAGTGTCATAGTGTGACATGGGGAGAGTGCACACTGGTGTAAGTGGGATATGCTGAGAGTGCACACTGGTGTCATAGTGTGACATGGGGAGAGTGCACACTGGTGTCATAGTGTGACATGGGGAGAGTGCACACTGGTGTCAGTGTGACATGGGGAGAGTGCACACTGGTGTCATAGTGTGACATGGGGAGAGTGCACACTGGTGTCATAGTGTGACATGGGGAGAGTGCACACTGATGTCATAGTGTGACATGGGGAGAGTGCACACTGGTGTCATAGTGTGACATGGGGAGAGTGCACACTGGTGTCATAGTGTGACATGGGGAGAGTGCACATTGGTGTCATAGTGTGACATGGGGAGAGTGCACACTGGTGTCATAGTGTGACATGGGGAGAGTGCACACTAGTGTCAGTGTGACATGGGGAGAGTGCACACTGGTGTCATAGTGTGACACGGGGAGAGTACACACTGGTGATTGGTATATATACAGAATTGGAGAATTACAATGAAAATAAAGAGTGGGCCTTTTAGTTTCCAATAGCTATATGAAAAGCCTATTTAGATTAGCATGCTGCCTATTATCGGGATAATAGAGTATATAAAAACATTTACTTAAGATCTAGACAAGTAGAATAAAAATTAATACAAACATTTATTTTTGCTCAACTGCCAAGAAGATATAAAAATATCACAGGGATTTAGTTACATTGCATAAGCTGGGTACACACTTACCCAACCTAACAGCTTACCAATCGGCCGTACACACTTATCGGCCGCTCAATATGTCTGTCCTAACATCACAACTGGGCACGCAGTTGTGATGCTAGTGTTGGCGGTCCCTGCAGCCAGTGTACAGGTGGTAGGCAAATCGCTTGTACATACATGCAGATGCACCACTATATCTGCTTCAGCTGTGCAGGAAGGCCAACCTGATATGTCTGTGAACGATGTAGTTCACAGACATATCGGGTGTAGACACTCGCTCATTCGCTACCAATAAATAGTTTATCATTCGATCGAACAATATATCTAGTAGGGTTACCCACATGATGAGCAGTTACAATCATTAAACATACAGTTCTAAATTGCTATCTTGTAATATTGCCCACCTCTTCTGTTCCTTACCTGACGGAATGATTCTTCCTCGACATCTTCAAGAACAGTATCTTCAGAATAGTCAATTATCCTATCATACATATGCATATTGTATTCCTCCCAGGTAACTATTCCATCACCATCCATGTCAACTTCTGCAAACTGCTCCTTGGTGTCTTCTAGGACATAATGCTTGAAGGAATTCTGGATCCACAGGCTGAGCTCCTCTTAGGCCACAGGTAAGAAAGAGTACATCAGTGAGTACACCAATGACATACAGGGCATCCACATATGTTGGTAAGATAAGTTATACAAGTGTGCAGAGAGCTAATTGTTTACTACGCAAACCTGTTGATTAAATGCACAGATATACATACACTCGAATGCAGGGCAGTTATAAGGATCATGGGACATTTATCACAATCTGTATTTCTAATGCTGATATGATAAATATTTTACACCTAAATTCACAAAATTGAAATGTAATTTTTATTTGAATTTAGCTTCAACCTCTTGCCAGGAGACAGCCTCCGATAAGAGCCCGTCCCGGAGAACATCTGGAGTCTGAGTGACAGCTTATGCCATCACTCTGCTTCTTGGTTCGGGACCTTGTGCAGCCAACAGTAGGAGCACGAGTCAGTGGAAGGCGACAGAACGGGATCCTGAGGATCCCTCTATAAAGGAAACCCGATACAGTAGCCCATATAGTGTTCACTCTAGGTCCAGCGTCGGGCAGGGTGCAGGACCTAGAGAAAGGGCACTCCGGCCCACGCGTCCGAAAAGGACGCATGGCCACGAGAAAAGGGGACGTGTCTTTAAGAAGCGCTCTCTTTTCATCACCCTTGGGGGCGTGCTCGGCACTTCTATACATGCCGGGCTGCCCCCAAGCTCTCCCTTCTCATTTATTCACCGGCGGTGATCGCTACACCGCAGTTTTCCCCACCCGCGGGACACTATGGCCTGCGGGTGGGGATGGCTCCAGCAGGCTGTTTTAACAGGGCGTCGCGAAAATGGGCAGGGTGCATTCAGCCCTTTTAAAATAGGGCAGAGGGCAGCGCCTCACTAAGACAGCCTAGCGGGAACGTTACCCACAGGCTACTATAGTATAATGCCATCTTCAGATGGAGGTAGCTATCGCATCGACTTTATGGTTGGAAATGGAGGGGTCACATCAGATATTGGAGATCTGGGGGATTCTTAACATTTGCAGGTACCCCCTGAAAACTTGTGTCTTCGGGAGATATCCCGCAAATCGTATTTAAAATAAATAAGCCCCCATATCTTATATATCAAACACATTCTATATAACAGAAGTATACACTTTTCCAGAAAACAGAGGTGTTAAACAATGGATGTAAGCACTTTTGATAAAAAGCTTTAACCGTGATGGTCCTCTTATACAACTCTAGGAAACTATAATAGGCAGTAGTCTAGGCTCACACTATTACAATCTGTCCTTCAGGCGTGTGACGATGATGATGCAAAAAAATTGAAATAAAAAAAAGTCCACTGAAAATTCAGTAAAAAGAAAATTTTTTTCAGGAGTAGCTTTGCAGCATCTCACTATTATACTTGGCTCGTACATAACCCACACACACTGCAACCACTACAAACAGAACATGGATTGCTCCAGTGTAATGAAATGTGATGCAAGGTGACTGTCAAGTGCAAAGGTAGCTTACTGCACCATGAGGTGGTTGGGGAGGGCACCCACACCTGGACAACCCCTTTAAGGTTATAAATGCTATATACAAACAGAAATTGACCTTACCTTCGGTGAGATAGCCATCTGCATTAATATCAATTTTTTTAATGATAGATTTCAGCCTTTTCTGCTGTTCTTCAGGATTTAACTCCGCAAACTCTTCTGCTTCCTCCTAAATACAGACAAACAGTACAAGACTGAGACTCTCTGTAAACCAGATCACCATAAACCTAAACTGCCTGGATAACATTCCAACACAGATATATAGTGGGGAGATGTATCACGCCTTCTAGAACAGTGTTTCCCGAACTCGGTCCTCAAGGCACACTAACAGTGCAGGTTATAGTGATGTCCATGCTTGAGCACAGATGGTTAAATCAAAATAAGACACCCGTGCTCAAGTATGGCTATACTTAAAACCTGGACTGTTAGTGTACCTTGAGGACCCCCTGTTCTAGAGTGTAGAAGTGGACAAGTGGAAAAATTACCCATAGCAACCACTCTTCACATTTGAGGTAGCATTTATCAAGTATATGATTAATAGAACCTAATTGGTTGGTATGGGCAACTTCTTCACTCTTTAGAAGGCTGGATACATCTTCCCCAATGTAACAAGCTCTTCACATGTAACAAGTGGCCCAAACAAAAGCATTGCTCTGTCTCACTGTACCTCTCCTCCCAGGAACATCTTCTTGTCATAGTCACTATTGTGTTCCTCGTTCTCATAGTGGTCATCGGCTGGAAGATTGGAGGATCTGTGCAGGTGTGACTTACTGAGAGTCAGGCACACAGACAGGAAAACCACTAATGTAGTCATGTAATAATGCATCTTCACTCTTGATGGAATCACTGTAAGAAAAACAAAAACAAAAAAACCATTACAATGAAGGTCAAAGTTATATTCATTGTGGTGTCACCTTACAGGACAATAGAAGATAGTTGTTTGTGTTACACCCTTGCGGCCTCACTGTGCCTGGAAGTGCACAGTAACACAGTGGTTAGCTGCCTCAGAGCATTGGGGTCATGATTGCAACCTGAGCTCTATCTGTATGTACACTGAAGTGCCAAAACTCATTGGATAGCAGTACCTGAAGGTAACGGTAGGTGGCGTCACTGTACTGTGACTTTTTTTTTCGAAATGCCCAGACCTGCATCAGTTGTAATCTGACATCTTGTGAGTCAGTTAGCAAACATGCTAGGCTGCTCACGGCAAAGCAACGTGATTTATCGGCGTTCGAACGGGACATGATAATGGGCGCCCGACGGATGGGACATTCCATTTCCGAAGTTGTGCGAACATTCAACATTCCTCGATCTACGGTGTCACTGTAACACTGGCTCAAATCACATCCACATTCAATTCAGGAGGCACCAGATGCATATCCAGCAGGTCAGTGCAACGTTCTTTAACTTCCATGGGATTTGGAAGCAGAACACCCAGTAGAGACCCCCTGTTAAAACTACAGTGGATTTGTGCTAATAGTGTTCGGTTGTGGCGCAGACCCCATGAAGCCATGGACCCCAGTTGCCAACATGGCACCGTGCAGGCTGGTGGTGATAAAACAATGGTGTGGGGTGTGTTCAAGTGGCATCGGCTGGGTCCGTCTGAACACATCATTGACCGGTAACTGTTATGTTGCATTACTTGATGTCCATTTGCAGCCCTTCGTGTATCCCCACAATGATACGATGAAATATTCCAGCAGGATAATGCACTCTGTCATTGTGCCAAAGTTGCCCAGAATTAGTTTGAGGAGCATTCTGGAAAGTTCCAGCGAATGGTGTGGCTACCATGTTCGCCCGATATGAACCCAATTAAGCATTTATGGGACGTGGTGGAGAGGTCCATTCGCACCCAAGACTTGCACTTACAAATATCAGGGAACTGTGGTAAGCTACCCAGACAGCATGGGTCAACATCTCTCCAGAGGTCTTCCATCCACTTGGGGAATTGATGCCAAGTCGAGTTGATGCACTTTGCCGGGAAAGAGGGGGTCCTACACAATACTAGGCCTTGGCACTTCAGTGTATATTTGTGTGGGTTTCCTCTCTGCTTCTCATACTAACTAAAATAAACGCTTCCTGACCGTCGATGCTCAGTCTCCTCCATCTGTCGCGGAATTGGTATGAAATACCGTCAGCCGCATGGCCGGCGGTTCGATTCCCGTCAGCGGCAGCCCGACAGGAGCAGAGTGCGACGCAGCGGAAGCCCGACAGCGCTGGAAATCCCGATCGTGGATAGGTAAGTATCCACTAACCTAACCCCCCTAACCCTAACCCTTCTTAGGGGTGCCTAACCCTAACTTCCCCCCCAAGTGCCTAACCCTAACCACCCCCTTCCCCGCTGCCTAAACCTAAGTCCCCCGGGGGGGTGCCTAACCCCCGGGGGTGCCTAACCCTAACCCTCCCTCCCCCTAGCCTAACCCTAACCCTCCCGGGGGGGTACCTAACCCTAAGTCCCCCGCGGGAGCCCTAAACCTAACCCTCCCCCCCCGCGGCTGTCCGCTCGCGGCGCCCGGCATCAGTACGATCGTGATGCCGGGCGCCGGGGAAATGCAGGCGTCTATATGTAGACGCCCGGCATTTCACCCATGCCGGGAGAAGACAGTCGGGAAGCCGGCTGCCGGTATTTAGGCAGTCGGCTTCCCGACTGCCTCCCTCTGTCGCTGAGGAGTAAATGCTGCAGTGTGATTTCTGTGGTAAACAAAAGAAGAGCAACTTGCATCACTCAGCAGACTGCACAGATATCTGGTGTCCACCATTTTTATTCTCCGATTCACAGGTGAAGGTTGTTTTACTAATCACTACTGAATGGGATTAAAGCTGCTATAGAAACCTGGCTCAGTCTCTTTCTGTACATGTGCCCCTGATAATGTCTTGGTGACATTATACACAGTGCCATGATGATACGCGTTGGGGACTGGACCTGGTCTATTTGGCTGAGTTCCTGTATATAATTCAGATAAGTGCAAATTGTTATTTTTAAATGTACAAATAACTTATTACTTGCTATTGGTATGTATTATACAGGTTGAGTCTCCCATATCCAAATATTCCGAAACACGGAATATTCCGAAATACAGAATTTTTTTGGCTTGACTGAGAAAATAAAACCTTTGATTTTATTTGTGGTAGTTCAATGTACACAAACTTTGTCTAATACAGATATTATAAATATTGTATAAAATTACCTTTAGGCTGTGTGTATAAAGTGTATATGAAACATAACTGAATTTTATGTATGTACACAAACTTTGTTTGAGCCCAAATTATTGAAAATATTGTATAAAATGACCTGCAGGCTGTGTGTATAAGGTGTATATAACACATAAATGCATTCTGTGTGTATATTTGGGTCCCATTCCCAAGATATCTCATTATGATATGCAAATATTCCAAAATACGGAATATTCCGTTCTCCAAAATACCCCTGGTCCCAAGCATTTTGGATATTGGAGACTCAACCTGCACCTTGACGGTATTACAATCTGCTTATTTTTGTCTTTTATTCTAGTGATCGTGATAACCTATGACTTTGGCTGAAATTGTTGGTTCCTCAAACTCAACACAAACACTAATATATAAATATATATATATATATATATATATACACATACATCTCAGATAATTTGTGTATTCTTTATAAATTGGTACGGGTCCACTTTATATATTTTTTTTCCAAGCACATTAGTGAGTACACCAGCTGTGACGTCATGACATGACCTGATGTCATTAGTATCAATGGCCAATAACTAGTTGCGCAGCACCCCCCCCCCCCCTTCCCGAGTCAACCGCCGGACCACCCGCGACACCCACTAGATCCCCCCCCCCCGCAGCACATGCAGGGCCTGCCGTAGCACCCACAAGATTTTCCCCCTCCCTCCAGGTATTCTGAAAACCAAAATAATGCAAAATCTGAAATGCTCCTAGTCCCGAGCATTTCGGATATGGGAGACTCAACCTGTACTGCTATTGTTTGAAAGGAATCATGTGACATGACCTAAAATCCATTGGTAATAAATAACACAAGAAACAATTACTACATTTTCAAATCTCTGTTAATTATTACCATAAGAAATCAAATCAATCTGTGTAAAGGCTTGTTCCCAGATCTTTCCTAATCTCTCCTACCAAAGCCAAGTGAAAACAGACCCTGTATTTTTCAATAACAAACCCTATATGGATCACTGTTGCGTGTACATATTTGTTAATATAATAACAAATGGTAATATTCTAATTCAATTCTCTGTCACATTCAACTTGATACCAATGCTCCAAAAATGCTGTACTGTATATCAGATGAAGACGCAGTGCACCTAATAATATCGATTTGATCATCTTATAGAGGTTACATAAGTATGGCCATTTCCTAGTAAAGCTTGTACTGTATGTGAATTTGTCTGATATACTTTTATGCTGTGAATACTATACAGGAAATAACAAAGATGTCAATACATAAATATGTCTATAGCGCTCTATATCACCCCTCTACAGCATGACACGATGTTAGCCATAGAGAGATTCATTCATAGAATAGCAGAGGCTTTCATGTTACATGATCTCAACTGGCATGCAGATGTTTGACCTGTATCAAAACTCATTAGGACACTGGGGGAGATGTATTATAGCGGATTGTGCCGCTATAACTCTTCCTGCTTCGCCTCTTTGCGGAGGAGAAGCAGGAAGAAGTACCGACAAGATGTATTAACATCTCGTCTGCTGGACTGGGCGATCCCCGCCAGAGCCCACAGCCTAGTGTCTCCCTTCCCGGCCAGCTCCACTGGGAATGCGCGAGATCTCACGTGCAGCCCGAAGCCGCCACAGCCAGGGACAGTGCTGTCCTTGCTGTGGTGATAGGGGAACGACAGCTGTAGCTGTCGGAATGGTCAGAGCCACTGACCGTTCATTCATTGGATGGCACATTGGCGCGCTCTCTTGTAGATAGCAGCAGCGATAATAACAGGGGCACATAGTGCCCGTCATTTACCACCCAACCCCACATTAATATTGGAGAGAAGCGGTATAACTGCAAATAACGTGCGCGGATACCACTGAACCCCATAACACCGGGTCATACATATCCTCATTTGCCCTAAAGGTGTGGGGAGCACTTCAGATATCTCCTATTTACATCTCTGACCTTATCTCCCTTCACACTCCCACTAGCCTCACTCCACATATTAATATCGCCAACTGATTACTTTCTCCACTCCTGCATCCAAGATTTTGCCCTTGCTGCTCCCCACCTATGGAACTTTCTTACTATCAGACTCTCCTCCTCTCTACTAAACTTCAAACAGGCTCTCAAGACCCACTATTTCCATCAAAGGCTTCCAGCTCTCATCCTAACCCGCTGTTCCATGCTCACGGTCTCCATCTGTGCCACCCCTGTCTGTCTGCCCCTCCTCTTCAGAATGTAAGCTCTCACAAGCAGGGACCTCTTCCCTCATGTGCTTTCCCTTCCATTACTTATACTATCATCTACTCCATGCTGCCTACACCTAGCCCTCGGTTTCGGTCACCCTGGTGCTTGAATATTATGCAGCAATGTTTATAAACCATGTCCTGCAATGTTTTGTACTGTACTGTACTTGTAATGCTGGCCATACACAGCACGATATAGGTGCTATATCGTACCGTGTATGGGCACAATATCGTACCGGATATCGTGCTGCACGCTCCCGCGGGATCGTACATCGCATCCCCAGATCTTCCCGCAGGTTCATCTGATCTGGGATGCAATGTACAATCCCATTAAGATGGAGGGGGTAGTCGCCCTACAATGGGCACCATTAGTTACTTGTTTTTTACCTTGCTCATTTTGTTTACCGTATATACTAGAGTACAAGCCGAGTTCTTCAGCACATTTTTTTGCTGAAAAAGCCCCCCCTCGGCTTATACTCGAGTGATGCTCCGGTTCTCCCGTTACGCAGCTGAGTAGGGCGCCACATATTGGAGGGCGCCTCACTCAGCTGCGTACCATGTGGGCCGCGGTGCAGACTGTGGCCTGATTCAGAGCTGAATGCTCTGACCAGAGCGCTCGCTCTGAATCAGGGCCCTCCTACCCGTTTTTGGAGCGGCCCCATGGACGCTCGCGTAGCTGTGGGTTACCACCCACAGCTATAGCGAGCGTCCATGATGATGGTCGCAATGGTCAAGACCATCGCGACCATCGGGCTTGCGACGAGACCCCGCGGTAGGGTCTCGGTGACCGCAAGCCCTGGAGTGATTTTGGCTCTATCAGAGCCAAAAGCACTCCCACTGACATCACTAGTGATGTCAGTGGGGCCGGACCCAGACGGTAGGCATTCCCATGGGAACGCCTCCGTCTGGCAGCCACGCCCCCGGCACGTCCACCAAAGGGGGCGTGCTGTCACTCACCATCAACAGCACGCCCCCTTTGGTGCGAGACCCCGAGCGACGTATTTCTCATCGCTTGCCGGGTCTCGCGCATGCGCACGACGGAGCTCCCTCCGTCGTGCGCATGCGCCCAACATCGACCCGCTTGCGAGAGACCTTCGCTCGCGAGCGGGTCTGAATGACCCCATGTGTGTGTGTGACACAGCTGCACCGCGTGTGTAGTGCTGACCGGACGGAGTTCGGTCAGCACTACACAGTGCCAAACACACAGCCGCCGGCTCTGGCAGCTGTGTGTTTGTTGTAATTAGCAGCCTATGAGAGTCTGTCAGACTCTCATCGGCTGCTGCTGCTCCCACTGCGGGAGCCATCTTCCGGCTTTCGCAGTGGGTAATGGGAGAGACGTCATGATGTAATGACGTCTCTCCCATAATGCAAAGCGGCCGGAGGAGCCGGTAGCAGCGTCAGGACCAGGAGCGGGGTTTCAGGTAAGTGTTTTTTTTGTTATTACGTCTCTCTCTACTGGGGGGGGTTGCTACTGGGGGCACTACCAGGGGGGGGGGGATATTACTACTGGGGCACTACCAGGGGGGGGGGATATTACTACTGGGGGCACTATCAAGGGGGTGGGTATATTACTACAGGGGGCACTATCAGGGGGGTGGGTATATTACTACAGGGGGCACTATCAGGGGGGTGGGTATATTACTACAGGGGGCACTATCAGGGAGGTGGGTATATTACTACAGGGGGCACTATCAGGGAGGTGGGTATATTACTACAGGGGGCACTATCGGGGGGGGGTATTACTACAGGGGGCACTACCAGGGAGGGGGTATTACTACTGGGGGCATTACCAGGGTGGGGGTATTACTACTGGGGGCACTACCAGGGAGGGGGTATTACTACTGGGGGCACTACCAGGGAGGGGGTATTACTACTGGGGGCACTACCAGGGAGGGGGTATTACTACTGGGGGCACTACCAGGGAGGCGGTATTACTACTGGGGGCACTACCAGGGAGGGGGTATTACTACTGGGGGCACTACCAGGGAGGGGGTATTACTACTGGGGGCACTACCAGGGGGGGTATTACTACTGGGGGCACCACCAAGTGGTGGGTATTAGTACTGGGGGCACTACCAAGTGGTGGGTATTAGTACTGGGGGCACTACCAGGGGGGGGTATTAGTACTGGGGGCACTACCAGGGGGGGTATTACTACTGGGGGCACTACCAGGGGGGGGTATTACTACTGGGGGCACTACCAGGGGGGGGTATTACTACTGGGGGCACTACCAGGGGGGGGTATTACTACTGGGGGCACTACCAGGGGGGTATTACTACTGGGGGCACTACCAGGGGGGGGTATTACTACTGGGGGCACTACCAGGGGCCCTACCAGGGGGGGGTATTACTACTGGGGGCACTACCAGGGGGGGTATTACTACTGGGGGCACCACCAAGTGGTGGGTATTAGTACTGGGGGCACTACCAAGTGGTGGGTATTAGTACTGGGGGCACTACCAGGGGGGGGTATTACTACTGGGGGCACTACCAGGGGGGGGGTATTACTACTGGGGGCACTACCAGGGGGGGGTATTACTACTGGGGGCACTACCAGGGGGGGGGGGGTTTACTAGTGGCCGCACTACCGGGGGGGGGGGGTTATTACTACCAGTAGCTGCTGCATTTCCCACCCTAGGCTTATACTCGAGTCAATAAGTTTTCCCAGTTTTTTGTGGTAAAATTAGGTACCTCGGCTTATATTCGGGTCGACTTATACTCGAGTATATACGGTATGTACTTTGTAAGGCACGGCAGGTCCCTTGTGGCACCATATAAATGTAGGATAATAATAACACGGCATATTAGACATTTCAACAAGGTGCGTTGAAAAACCAGGTTGACAATGTACTGTACCTTCATAGTTTTACAGATATATAAATGCCATTTTTTTAGTTTAGTTGTCTTGTACTAAAACACTATACAAAACTGGTTTATTTCAATCATTAACAGCATTTTAACTAACTTCAATCACTGGGTAACATGAGGTCAAAGCAGATGAACGATATCATTGGCCAGTGTCATTTTTTTTTTTTTTTTTTGAAGATAACATCGGAGAGGAGGGGAAAATTACTCCACATATAAACCTCACTGTTACCAGCTACTGACAGTACTGAAATTAACAACAGTTCCTTAAGTGTACGAGCTACTAGGATTGGCACATAGGATGTACACATTTCTGATGCAGTTGGGTTGACATTTGTTGCTCTATAAAACAAATGCCACTTATATTAGCAGCTAATTTGTCTATTATGGACCTGGACGTGTCCACTTTGGAGACTTACATCAGCTCCAAATAACAGGTCTAAAATAGGAAATTCTTGAACCATGTGTATAACAGAAATAGAAGCTTCTCTGCCTGCAGTATTAAGAGGGATGAAAACTCTGAATGAAGGATCAGATAGGTTGAATCTGAATACTACCAGTGAATGAACATTTTTCAGGTTTAATATAGTAATCTTAAGGAGGGTACCCACTTAGCGATTTTACCAAGCGATTGCACGATAACGACGTCGTTATCGTGCAATCGCTTGCAAATTGCGCATGCATCGCGCATATTTTGGTTAGAAACCACCATTGATGCGCGTGCACGCTGGTCGTTTCCGACATCTATCATCGCCCGTACATGCTGGTCAATCTGACGATCCCATCAGGTCCTTAATGTGCGGGGATGATTGATGTGCCTAGACTGAACGAGTGAACGTTCAGTGTAGGCACATCACTAGACATGGAAACGACAGAACAATTACAATGTCGTAATCGTGCTGTTTCCATGTCTACTAGTGGATACACGGCTTTAAATTTTAGTACACACAATCTTAGATTAGATCTATTGACTGTTTTATTGATGTAAATCATATTCATTTTCTGTGCTAATCAGTTCAATTGCTAGGATTAATTTGCTGGTAATTTCTACACCTCTCCTGTTTTTTTATTGTGAAACTCTAACTATTCCTTCAATCTTTAAACCAAAAATGTATTTCAAAAGTATACATAGTAATAATGATGGCACATGCCTCAAAATAGTTTTTATGTTATATCTTCTACATCATACTTGCCACCTCTCCCTGATTGTCAGGGAGACTCCCTGAAATACGTAGTAGCAATTTCCCAGCTTCCCTAAAGAGTCTAGCAATCTCCCTGATTGCACCTTAAGGTGCCCATCCACGAGACGATTAAGTTGAGTGATTGAACGATAACGATCGTTTATAAATCGTTTGGAAAAATGTCTAAAATGACCAGAGATGTGGGTGCCCACTGGTCGTTTAGACATCCATCATCGTGCAAACATGCTGGTCAACCTGACGATAACGTCAGGTTGAGCATGTTTGAAAGTCTGTGATGAGCCTGCACTGAATGAGCAGTCGTTCAGTGCAGGCTCATCAATCATCTGCAAACGACTGCACGATTACAATGTCGTAATCGTGCAGTCGTTTTCATGTCTGTTAGTGGATGGGCACCTTTACCCCCATTATATAGCTGTTATAAACTTGGAAACAAATATATCGAACATATATACATTCATTTGGTTTTATCAGTGCCATTTCCCTGCATTGTTTATAAGGCACAATGACCCCTATGGCTACATGCATTTTCATATAAAGTTTCTCTTGGATACTTATATGGAACCCCTTGTAAAACACAATACGTGAACAAGACTTGAAAAGTATTAGAGTGTTTTCAATCAACAAGTAGATCTTACGGACTGCTTTGGGTCTCGTTGACATTTGGATGTAAGTAAACTTTATGGCACACCTCTCAGATGTAGCAGTACACGTCCACTTTACCGCCCGCTCATAGGTGCTGCTTTTACAATCTCCCTGAAATTCTTTTTCCAAAGGAATGGGTATGGATGACTGGCGGTCAGAAGACCAACAGCCGCATCCCGATCTGCAAAATCCTGACAGGGGCTGGTATGTACACTTACCCTCCCTCTGTCCCCCCTAAGTGGTATCTTCATCCTCTTCGCCATAGTGGTGTCGGTATCTTGATCGTGTTCGGGATTCTGGCGTCGGTATATCGACGTCCGGTATTCCGTCTGCCGGCATTCTGACCAGATCCGTTTCAAAAGTAGGCAAGTATGCTCTACATACACCATGCCCTTAAATTTGAGAATTCCCTTAACCGTTCATTCACTGGCTGATTCAGCCTACTACATGACCGAAGAAATATAGTCACTCAAATATTGCACATAGGCAGTTAATGGTCATCAGCCAACCAAATGCCGTCTGCTGGTCACTTTGGAGCTCACCCACAATTTGTGGCCAAGTTAGTCTAAAAATAGAAAATTGGCTGTCCAAAATCTGTGTACACGAACAGCGTAATATTTGGAACTTTACGTAAGAAATCTGATTGATATGCAGTCAAAATCTTGCCACATGAAAGTAAAAACTATAAGGGGGAGATTCAATTGTTTTTTAGGCGGCAGTTAGTATTGGGTGCCCAATGTAGCTATTCAATTGTTGCTCCGATCGGACGCGAGTGCAGCGGGCGCCCAGATTTCTGCTCCCACCCTCCTGAGATGGCGACAAGAAATCCATGAAAAGTTGAGTTTTTGGCTACCAAAACTACTGTTTGGTAGCACTAACCAGGAATTTGGGGGTAAGCCGCCCCTACAATGGTGCCACCTATTACACAGCTCTAAACCTGCTCTCCTGGGAGTAGCAAATACATATTACCCTGGGAGGGACGGCTGCCAATTCTCTGAGCCAACTATAGTTATGCAAAGTTATGTAAATATTATAGTAAGACAGATTGGGTCATCTTATGGTTTTCTGTGTTTTGCCCTGTTCCGCCAGAGACTTTTTCACAATATATGTCTTAATCACATCGCAAATGTGACAAAACTACAATGTACGGGTACCCCGCCGAATACTGGCATTGCATGCAGCTGCTGGTGGCTCAGGACGCTAACCTGTGTAAAAAGGCGAGACACGGAGGTCCGATACAAGTGATCCGCGCCATGCTTCATCTGTAACTTCATACCAAGTCATTTATGGGTTTACACTGTTTAATAAATAGCCTCCATAAAGTGAAAACATTTATAACCAGCACCCAAGAATATAATCAGAGCAAACAATTAAAAACATGGGGATAGAAATATAAAATAATTTATTGCTAACATTTAATTATATACCCAACACCGACATATTCTATTGCCCTTTACTTTTGTGAACAAAAAAGTACAAAAAAAACCAACACAGAGAAATAAGACAAAGAGGCAAGAAGGTAAAATCAATAGAAGATACAGCCTGGGAAACTATAAATGTGCATAGAGGAGATAGTACATCCAAGTATAGAAGTAGCAGATGAAATCACTACTTACTATACACTTCCAGTGCTCTGTAGGCAGTGTCGTGGAGAGTTTTATATGCACCCATCAGGTTCAATGACAGGACACAATACATTGGACCCAGTTCAGACATTCCTAACTGTGTTACAGCAAATTAAAGGGAACTACGCCATAGATAAAACTTGCTTTCTTCACAATACGTTATGTTCATTTAATAGCACCTAATTCAGTGTTCGCAGGTGACTTATTTCCCTGGTTGCAATAAATTGAGATTTCAGCTGAAAAATTTAATCTCTCAAATCATAATAGAAATGCAGGTTGTGAGGAGACTGAGCTGCTCCCCCATCATCCTACCCAACTATCATTGTAAGGCAGCAATGGTGCCTGAAAGAGCTGCTTTTGCTCTATGGCCCAGTTAGACCCAACAAACAGTCATGGAAAGGACTGTGCTGACCCTAGGGTTTTTCCTCATAGTAGCCGGTCACAGATATATCTGGTCAATCTAATAATGATCCCTATTGCAGCAACCAAGAAAATCCAGTTTACAACAGATGTATTAGTAATAAAAGTAAGGCAGATCTATTGGAGTGTCTGATGACCCATAGAGGTCTTTAATAGAACACAAAAATAAAGCTAACACCAGTGAAATAAGAGGTTGTTGTGGTTCCCAAACGCGGTCCTCGAGGCACCCCAACAGTTCAGGTTATAGAGATATCCATGGTTGACCACAGGTGGTTAAATCAAATTGACTGAGGTTTTAATTAAGTCACCTATGGTAAAGCATGGATATCCTTAAAACCTTGACTTTGGACTGTTACATCGGATTTCTGTGGAGGCTGAGATGAGCAAAGCTTTTGTTATGCCCGGCTTCATGAGCATTAGCCTTCGCAAATGTAAGACGAGAATTAAGACAGTGTACACTGAAGTGCCAAAAGTCTTGCGATAGCAGTATGTAAAAGGTAATGGTAGGTGGCTTCACCTTGCTGTGACATCTTGGAAATGCCCAGACCTGCATCATTTGTAATCTGACATCTCGTGAGTCAGTTTGAACACCAGCGAGGCTGCTCATGGCAAGGCGATATGAATTATCGGAGTTCAAACGGTGCATGATAGTGGGTGTCCGATGGATAGGACATTCCATTTCCAAAGTTGTGCAGACAGGGTTACAGTTGTACCAGGAATAAATTCCTCATGGAAGGTACCACCACCCACTGTGGACAGCGCAGTGGCCGACCACAGGTGCTTAATGATCGTGACCAGCGGCATCTGGCCAGAATTGTCCGTGGTAACAGACAAGCCACAAGAGATGAAATCACATCCAAATTCAACACAGGAGGTGCCAGACGCATCCAGCAGGTCAGTGCAACGTTCTTTAGCTTCCATGGGATATGGGAGCAGAAGACCCACCAGAGTGCCCCTGTTAAAGCTACGGCACCGGACATTGTGCCTCACCTGGGCTTGCAACATCGCTAATTGGACCCTGGAGGACTGGTAACTTGCGACATGGTCCGATGGGTCACGGACCCCAGTTGTCAACAAGTGACCATGCAGACTGATGGCGGTTCCATAATGGTGTGGGATGTGTTCACGTGGCATGGGTTGGGTCCGCTTGAACATGTCATTAACAGGTAACCAATATTGATATGTTGCATTGCTTGATGACCATTTGCAGCTCTTCAGGGACTTCATGTACCACCACAACAATGGAATATTCCAACAGGATAATGCACCATGTGATCAATCCCAAGTTGCCTAAAATTGGTTCGAGGAGCATTCTGGAGGGTTCCCACAAATGGTGTGGCCACCACATTCATCTAACATGAACTCAATGGAGCATTTATGGGAAGTGGTGGAGAGGTCAATTTGCACCCAAGATCCTGCATCTACAAATATCAGAGTTGTGGGAAGTTAGCAAGACGGTATGGGTCAACATCTCTCCAAAGGTCTCCCATCCACTTGTGGAATCAATACCACGTCAAGTTGCTGCACTTCCCCAGTCTAGAGGGGTTCCTAAACTATACTAGGCATCTATCACATGGCTTTTGGCATTTCAGTGTATAGTACCATGTATCAAACTCCTATTTTCCCATAAGGGTATAATGGTAATGGCATAGAAACAGATAAATCACAGGTGCACAACTCCAAATTACTGATTATATATAATGGTAATGGCCCTTACCACCTATTTTCCCATAAGGTTATAATGGAAATGATAATGGTCCTTACCACATCTCAACCTAACCAAATGGCCGTTTTCACCATCTTCAGTCACTAATTCTATTCACTAATGGTGACTATGAGCAAACCTTATATTGGACAATGTGAAAGGGCAAAATATTCCTAAGAGGAGCCCATAAGAAAAGATCACAATCATTTTATAGGAAACCCATTTAAAAGGGACCATCAACTCCTAAACTTACTAACCATGGCTTCACACAGATCATGCATAAAACACTCCTGACATCTGTCTGTCTGACAGGTCTGTGTACAAAAATCTGCAAGTCCGCAGAGAGAAAAGGCTGAGTTGTGACCGCTGCTGGCAACTCGTCCCCTTTGCAAGCAGTATGGCCACACTTTGGTGTCTATCCCATTAGGTGCAAAGTCTACGCTATTTTTACTTAAAGATCAGTGGAGAGACTAGAATGGTCAATGTATTATACTTAATGGGGAAATTACCTTAAAATATCACACCTTTCAACACTTAGGTCCATATTCAATTAGGCTGCGAAATGCAGTTACTGGGGATACTTTATCACCGATAACATCATTTTCGCTTATCCCTGTATTCAATTTGTTCGACTTTTCGCCGGTGCCAAAAGTCAGTGCATCAGACCCTGCGAAAAAGTATCACCTACGAATAGGTGGCAAAAAAAACCCTGCAGAATTGGGGTTTTGGGGTACAAACTTCCAAAAACCACCCTGCACACCTTGGACAGTCCCCCAAAGGTAATCAGTGACAAAATTGAAAAAAAAAAAGTTGTTCCACAGGACACCCCAAAAACAGTACTTTCATTTTGGGGGTGAAAAAAAGATGGGGGACAAACTTTAAAACTAGCGAAATAGACTGAGGCCGGGTCCCCAATTATGCCCCAGGTATTTTCTTGTTTGCAGGTGGTTGCGGAAGGTGGATTTTTAAAACTTCACATTAGCAACTTTAAAATATGCTAGTACCCATTTTCATGTACCCAAATTTGATGGGACTACTTGGTTTTTTTTTTAAGTTGCTAAATGCTATTCTTCACCACTTTCCCAAAGACGCTAAATAGCACCTATTGAGACCATTTAAAGACCCCCAAATACCTTTAGCAGGGCTATTTGGGGGTACCCATAGTGAACCCCCATGTCAGAGCATCTTTTGGGGGACTGTCAGGCTGATTTCCCCATAAATGACAGCACTTTTCGCTGATTACCTTTCCGACGATTTAAAATTGAATACGGGGATACGCGGGGACGAGCATTATACTTTATCGCAGCCAAAACCTCCGACGACGGCGAAAAGTCTGGCAACTGAGTTTTCACTTCTAATTTAGCGTTCCCACTAGGCTGTTTTAGCGGGGCGCGGCGCCCTGCCCTAACAGCCTGTGGGAACCGTCTTCACCCGGGGGTTGCAGTGTCCCGCGGGTGAAGAAATGTGCGGTGACTCGGTCACCGCCGGAGAATAGACGCTGGGCGCATGCGCCCGGCATCTATTCTCCCTCTCTGCAGGGCTTGGGGGCTGCCCGGCGTCTCCGTAAGAGTGACGGGCACGTCCCCAAGAGTGACGAAAAGGGGACGCGTCTTATAGACACGCCCCCTTTTCGATGACCACGCCTCCTTCTCGGTCGCGCGCACGCACGAACGTGCCCTCTCTAGCTCCAGCGCCCTGCCTCGCGCCGGAGGCAGAGTGAACACTATAATTGAATATGCCCCTTAGGGGTATATATACGAAACAGCCGCTTGCTAGCAGGTTTAAGCTCAAAATTTTAAGTGGCACGAATATTAAGTGCAAAGCCCGGCATGCTAATAGAGATCCAAAGAGACTCACAGCTGTAACTTCAGCTACTGCTAACAGTCATTAAAACAAAGGGCAAAATAATAATAGCCCACAATTTGCGGGAGCAAGTGAGATAGTCACTAGATTAAAAACGGCAAATAGTATAAAGGTATAACCAGGTTGGTTTGCCTTTAAACTGCCGCTTTAAATCTAGCGACTAACTAACCAGAATCATGCCAGCTCTCACAAATTGTGGGCTATTCAATTTGGCCCGAAGAGTGTAAAACTTTTGCAATTAATTACGTTCTGCTTTGTATTATCAAGTTATTTTAATTTGTGTTGATCAGTGGTAAGATTGCTGAATAAATCAATATTAATTACATGAGATAAAATTACAAAATGTGAAAGTTTCATTTTTATAGCTATAGTGTTTCACATGGTTGAATTGAGCACTTTTAGGTACATAGCTGAATGGATGTGCCTCACCATTATAATATAGTATGCTGTATGTTGGAAATACTAAAAGGCCGATTTCATTCAGCTCGTTGCTAATGGCGCCGGTAAGGAGTTCCCAGAGCTATTCAATTTAGCGCAGTTAAGTCCGACTAAAAGATTTCTTCTTGCACCCTCTCCTGAGGGTGCAACAGAAATCATACTAATGTGCCGGCCGCGAGGCTGTTTTTCGGCTCAGCACGGTGCTAACAGCCTTGCGGCCGGGAATATAGTCGGAGAATGCCGGTTAGCGCAACTAAATACCCAGCTTTAGTTGCGCTAACCGTCATTCTTTGACTTAAGAGGCTTTAGTCGGACTTAACAGCACGCTGAATCGACTGGCTCCCAGAACTTCCCGGCGGTATTTACAGCACACAGAGTTGAATCGCCCCCAAAGACCAGGTTTTTATTGCCTATCCCAATTAAAGCCTTAAGCTGGCCATCCACTATACAGTTTTCTGTCAGATATCGGTCTAATCTGGCTGGTTGGAATGAAAACCTGGTAATGTATGGGAGCAAATGAGTGTCGATCATATGGTTTTAAACACTGAAAAAAGGACAAATTTTTTTTTCAAATTGGTGTGTTTTAACCTATTTGTCTGAACACCCATTTTGGGATATTTTCCAGTGTTTGTGAGCAAATGGACGATTGTCATTTGCTCCCATACATTACCAGGTTTTCATTCCAACCTGCCAGATTGGACAGATATCTGACAGAAAATTGTATATAATGGATGGCCAGCTTAACACGGATTTACTATGCTTTGTGTCTGCCCTGTCCCGACTTTAGTCTGATCATTTAAGCCACATTTCCAGAAGTTTTGTTTTGTGCTTGACATTGATAAGTTGGGCAGCACATACGGTGTAATGGTTAGCATTACTGCCTTACAGCACTGAGGTCGTGGGTTCGATTCCCACCACGGCCCTAATTGTGTGAAGTTTGTATATTCTCCCTGTGCTTGCGTGGGTTTCCTCCGGGTACTCCGGTTTCCTCCCACACTCAAAAAATATATTTGTAGGTTAATTGGCCCCAAACACAAATGTTAACCCTAGTGTGTATGTGGTAGGGAATACAGAGTGTAAGCTCCACTGGGGCAGGGACTGATATGAATGGACAAATATTCTCTGTAAAGCGCTGCGAAATATGTGTGAGTTATATAAATAACTGGTAATAAAAAATAAATAATGTTTTAAAATTATATTCTTATTTTGCAATTGGGGACAGCGTAGACATTGTATTAAAGCAAAGGAGGAAGCTAAAGAAATGGATATACTAAAATTTTTAATCTATCCCAACCAAGCATGCAACGTCACATCTATCACATTATCATACATCCTTGACAGGGTAAAGCTGGGTACACACTAGGTCGACGGACGATTGGTTTGTGCATACACACTTACAATCGTCTGCCCAATGTGCCAGGGCTTGACGTCATCACTGGGCAGGCATTTAAAATGCCTGCCCAGTTGACATGTCACTCATCGGCAGGTCCATGCAGCATGTGTAAGGGTGATCGGCGGGGTGCACGTACTTACCAGGAGATGACCGATATCTTTCAGATATATCACCCATCTGCTGCGCTGCAGGGCCAATCCAATATGTATGTGAACAACGTCGTTTGCAGACACATCGGATGTACACACCCACCGATGTACTATAAATATATTGGCAATGGAAAGAGACGGAGGTCGGGACGCCCGTGGGTGAACCAAGGTAAGACGCAGTTTAGGAGGAAGTGCCTGGCGGATAGCCCTTGTAGGGTTTAAAAACTAGGGACATCCCCTCCCCAGACTGATACTACGTTTTAGAGGTTTTGGATCAGGGTGAGGCTTACACATAGGCATATCATTGATTACCTGTCCTCTAGATAGACAGTGCAGGGTCCTGACACCGGTACCCCTCGGTCAGTCCCCCCCGCCCGTACACTAGTCCATTGGCCTGTGCACTCTAGGGGTACCCACATCAAAATCTACTCAGCTGCAGAAAGAACTACCACCTTTTGAAGATCCTCTGCAAATCATTTACCGACAGACATCTTCTGCATTAGAATTGTGGGACGCCACTCTCTAATTGGCTACCCATTCATATATACAGGTTGAGTCTCCCATATCCAAAATGCTTGGGACCAAGGGTATTTTGGATAACAGAATATTCCGTATTTTGGAATAATTGCATATCATAATGAAATATCTTGGGAATGGGACCCCAATATACACACAGAATGCATATATGTGTTATATGCACCTTATACACATAGCCTGCAGCTCATTTTATACAATATTTTCAATAATTTTGTGGCTCAAGCAAAGTTTGTGTACATACATGAAATAATTTTATGTTTCATTTACACCCTATACACACAGCCTGAAGGTAATTTTATACCATATTTTTAATAATTTGTGCCTTAGACAAAGTTTGTGTACATTGAACCATCAAAAATCAAAGGTTTTATTATCTCAGTCATGCCAAAATTATTCCGTAATTCGGAATATTCCGTATTTCGGAATATTTGGATATGGGAGACTCAACCTGTATTTAAAATTTTTGACAATGACTACTACCTCATGAAATTATCAATAAGATTCTATTAGTTTTCAACTGGAAGTAAATTTGTATGCATGTTTTCTTTTATTTATTTGTGTTATTTTCTATTTTTATGTCATTTGTTCAGATTAGGTTTACCTAGGTGCATATTCACTACACGCTAAAAATGAACGATTACAACATCGCCATCGTTCATTAATCGTGCAGTGAATATGCCGGCAACGACCAGCGATGCACGGTCCCGCTGGCCGTTACTGGCATCTGTCATCGCCTGAAAATGCAGGCCAACCTGCCGATATTGACAGGTTGTGCATGTTCAGGGATGAGGGATGTCGTTCAGTGAGGGCACAATATCCACTGCACAGTATGATGAACTAGATCCATCCACATCAGTTTCAGAGGTGCAATTTCTATCATTTGTTTATTCAGTATATTGAAGCATACTAGGGTTCCTTCATCTGCATTTTTGCTGCCTACTTAGTACCCTTATCTAGAGAGCACTAGGTGTCTTCCATCATTGAATGGTGTCCGATTGGTGTGTGTGTGTGTGTGTGTGTATAGCTTACCAAATCTGGCGCTAAGTGTGTACCCAGCTTAAGTGCCACAGGTTGTATATTGGTCAAGCCAGTTTCAGTATGATATGTTGACAGTCAATTATATATATATTTATGTGTTATTTTCTATTTTTATGTCATTTGTTCAGTTTAGGTTTACTCAGGTGCATATCCACTACACGATAAAAAAAAAAATATATATATGACACAATAATGTCAACATATTCAGAATGTCAACGCTGACGAAATATTGACAGGTACATAAAGTCAACAACCAATTTTAAGCCTAAAACTTCTATTGTTGACATTTGACCTGTGCACTGTAGCCATTGGGGGAAATTCAATTCACCGCAATGTTTACTCCGATAGGAAGCAGTTAAGTCGGAGAATGCCAGTTCTCGCGTGGCACTAACAGCCTCGAGGCCGCTACTTTAGTCGGAGAATGCAGGTTCTCACTTCAAAACACACGTTAAAGTTACGAGAACTGGCATTCTCAGACAGTAAGGTGGCAAAATAGTATTTATGAAAAAAAAGGGGGCAGAGACTCATTTTATGAGTAACAAGGGCACAGAGACATAGATAAGGGGGCATGATTATTATTTTAAAGACAAAGATTTTATTGATTAGGAGAGACATACACCTTTTTCAGCCATGAGTACCAGAGTGGGACCGATGCTACTTAGTACTGGCGCAGGAATCCCTAGGTGTGGGGATCCAAACCAATATCCAGACCCCCCCTGAACTTCTAAGGAGGTCCCTTAGCGGTCTAGGCCCGGTCAAGAAGGAGAATGTTTTTTTTTGTTTGTTTTTTTACTGTAGCAGTGATTGCAGCTATCACTCTGGTCACAGACACCCCTTGCAGTGATTTGTACAATTGCAATTTATTACATCTGACGATTTGTACACGCAAGGGGGTCAAAAACAAAATGGCACAGCAGGTTGCAGCGACTCATCTTTGAAAATTATGTTTTTTCTGCCCATTTTGCATTTATTACATAAAGTAATTTTTAACTCTGCCAAACAAATCTCAGGAGCCTTTGGGAACAGGCAGTATCCAAAGATAAGCTTTTAAGGTGACCACAGTTCATTCATGATCCCCGTTACTGGCATTCCATTTAATGTACTACAAAGAGTACAATTGTATCACACAGGGACCAAATGTAGCAAATATGCAGCTGAAAAATAAACATGTAAATTTATCCCCCCATCCCCCCCCCAAAAAAAAACAAAAAAAAAAACAGGCATTAAAAATATACACAATACTGTATGCGCCAGATTTTGTCAGTAAAAAGCAAAAGCAGCAATACAGTTTGTAGTACTTTCTGGCATTCATGTAATCTAAATCATTAAATCAAAAACAGGAAAATTACATCCCTGTAATGCATCATTTTAATTACATGTTCTAGCTGTTAAATTTATGTGTGCTCTATTCTGGAATTCCTCTAGGAAAGCCTGTTTATACTCTTCATGCTCCTTTATATAGTGTATTAAATTGCAGTTTAAACATAGTGCGCTCAGCTGATTTCTAGACGTTTCCACATTTACCATATATTGGGATTAGTCCAGATGTAATTCTGCAGCAGTTGGTGAACTACAAGTACAACCATACCCTTAAAGAGATAGTATACACAGTGCAACCAACTTATTAATCAAAGTGTCCGATCTTTGGTAAAATGTGATTTGATTCTGCAGATGTTGAACTGCAAGTACCACCATAGCCTTACATGTTAACTTCCAGTTCTAGGAAGTCCCTAATCTTACCGAAAGAGGATATGGGAAGATGTAAAGCTCCGTACACACGGAGCGATCATCCAGCAATACAATATAGCTGGCTGATCATCCTGCACCCTCCCTGGTGTGCTGGATGATCTATATTGATCATCCAGCACACCATCAACTTACCAATGATTATAGCGACCCGCGATCAACAATCCCTATAGTAACCTTCTCGATATCGAGCAGGTTGGCATGCATGGACAATATCAATATCGTCCAAACGATCACGCGCATCGCAGGTGGGCACTGAAAAATGCACAATATGAACGATAACTATACGATCGATATCGTTCATATCCATTTTAATCGTACCGTGTGTGCGCACCATAATTTTGTAGCTATTGAGAAACAACAAGTACCACCATATCCTTAGGTTGGGTAAACCGTAGACGATATTTCAGCCGATCTAACGGATCTGTCCAATATATTGCAAAAATTGCAATTCTACGCTCCATGTCAGGCCATGTACACTCCCGTTTGGTCGCCAGTCACATTGTCAGGTTGGCCCTACGTGCAGCTCAACATAACAATACGACCGACAACCCCTTGCAGCAGGATGCGGCTGGTGCAGACATATCGGGAGCCGGATCGTCTAGTGTGTACCGGCCGCATCACTGGGTACACATTGTCTAAAGGCCCCCATTCATCAGAGATGGATTGCAGCAATCGTGCAATTTGCAATCGATTGTGTATAAAAAATCTTTCCCTTTTCCAATCGATTGCAAATTGCACGATTGCTGCAATCCATCTCTGATGTATGGGGGCTTTAATGTGAACCCAGCTTCACAGCCAGAGTATATACACACACTGATTGCTATGGTCCCCAATCCTATAATAGGGGATGATTCAATGGCTGGACCAGACATATGACACTGCACATTGCGTTGGCCTACACATTGGATCAAGCTGGGAATTTGCATTGATGCCTAGAGGCACATCGTGACAAATTGTATCCCTCCCCCACTCCTCCGGGGGTAGATAAAGTATGAGTATACACATTTTTGCATCCATCTGAGTTCTATTACATCTCTAATCTTTTCCATAGAGTGAGATTAGATAGAATGTGGTAATGCAGCTGTTGGTGCACTACGAGCACTACCATATCCTTCTTACAGTCACAGTATATAGTGCACCCAGCTAACGTATACTAAGGACCACTTTTTCACATGGTCTTCAACCGTTGGCCCGCCAGCTGCTGTGGAACTACAAATCTCAGCATGCCCTGCCACTGTTTTGATAGAACAGCATGCTAAAACTGCGGCAGGGCATCCTGGGATCTGTAGTTCCACAGCAGCTGAAGGGCCAAAGGTTGAAGACCCAACAGTACTACAGTTTTTTGTGGAGTAACACTTAAAATATAAAACTAAAAAAAAAACAAAAAAAAAAACTGGGACTTGTAGTTCCACACAAGGCAGAAGCACAGAGAAAGCTTCACTACTCCTGTGTGCAGCTACAGTGATAATGACAATCCCTGTGACGGTGAAGGACGGGGTGCCGTGGCCGGGCTGTGTGAGTGAAAACGGACGGTGTGCGGGGAAACGTGACTCAGCAGTCATAAGATGGCGCTGGTTGGTATCCCTACCGTCAGCCATATCTCAGAGAGTGCCTCTTTTAGTCCATCCTAGTTACTCCCCCTCAGCGCTCTCTCACACTAGTCACCCACATCAGGGCGGCTCTAGTGACGCATCGCACAGCGCCGTGTCTCGGCTCTACCACACAGACCGAGCTAATAACCCGCTGCCATACGCCATCACGCCCAGCTCCCACGTCCCTGACACACCCAACTGCTCTCATGACGACGAGACGAGCGGGAGCGCGCATCTACCCCAGCGGCGGCGGCCTAGTAGAACAACAGAGACTGATTTCCAGAGAGCAAGGCGCTTTCTCTTCACTCTGCACTAGTGACGTCCGCCGAGCTGATTGGACGGGTGTTACTCGCAGTGGGCGGGGACACAGTAGTGGCGCGCCCAGCGGCGCGTACTCCGGCTCTTGACGGAGCGCGTTCCCGAAGGACGGGGTGAGCTCGCGTGGCCGCGCCTCCCCTTCCCCCCCCAGTCTCTGTTATTTCTGTTCTCGCGCTTTCTTTGTTCTTCTGTGTGTGGCGCCTGTGGTGATGTCATTGCCTCAGAGACAGAGAGACGGGCGGCGGGGACAAGCCCGGGACTGAGGGCGGATATGAGCACCATGTTTAGTGAGAATTAAAATTACCAGTTATTTATATAGCGCACACGTATTCCGCAGCGCTTTACAGAGAATATTTGGCCATTCACGTCAGTCCCTGCCCCTGTGGAGCTTACAATCTATGTTCCCTATCACATGTACACACACATACACACTGGGGTTAATTTGTGTTGGGAGCCAATTAACCTACCAGTATATTTTTGGAGTGTGGGAGGAAACCGGAGCACCCGGTGGAAACCCACGCAAGCACAGGGAGAATATACAAACTCCACACAGGTAGGGCCATGGTGGGAATTGAACCCATGACCTCAGTGCTGTGAGGCAGTAACGCTAACCATTACACCGTCTGTGCTGCCCATAAAATGAATCAGCCTTAAAAGGTGACGTTCAGTTGTCATTGTTATTGATATTGGCCAGTGTTGGGTACTGGACTGTAGAGATAGTAAAAAGGTCAACAATAGATAGACGCCGGATGTAGAGCCGGCTATACGCGGTGCGATTTAGAAACGTCACGATGTGTTGTACGATTTCTCCATACGATTTGGTCAAATGGTGTACGATTGATCGTTATGATCCTACAATACGATGCATACATGTGTGTCACCAGTGGCGTAACTTCATTCCAGGTGCCCGGAGGCAAGATAAATCTTGGTGCCCCCCCCCCAATTTTTTTTTTAAATTAACCATCCCCCCCAGCACCTATGCCAGCCCCATCTGCCGTCGCCCCCCTATGCAGTTCCCCCAGTAGTGGTCCCCCAATGCAGTGCCCCCCAGTAATGGTTCCCCTATGCAGTACCTCCAGTAGTTGTGCCCCTGGTAGTAAGGGCCCCTGTAGTGCCCCCAGTAGTAATGCCCCTTGAAGTGCCCCCTGTAGTGAGCACCACCCGCTCGCGCATATACGCACACAACAAAAAAAACAATACTTACCTTGAACCCCGCTCCAGTGCTGCTGCCGTCCGTCCCCGGCTCCCTCTCCTCGGAACTATGGGAATGACGTCACTCCCATAGTGCATTGCGGGACCCAGCAGCCAGAGCTCAGGAGTGAGCTCCGACTGGTGCCGGGGGGGTCGGGAGAGAAGGAGCTGGGCGCCCGCTGGTAACACACTCAGCGGGCGCCCGGCATATGGGGGGTGCACCCCCTGCACGGCCCGTAGTTACGCCAATGGAGGTGGACCGCTTATCAGCGGCGCTCTTCCATGCAGTGCCCTTCTGCTCCACGGGAGGTTTCTGTCCTCCCTGAGCTCGCCTTAGGACACCTGTGTTACGGTTTGACAGGTGTACCGCCCCAGTCAAACTCCCCACCTGCCATTGTCCCCGGAGCGGCAAATGACTCCATTGTCTCCGGGAGTTCCGACACCGTGTATCACATTGTTTCTACTTCAGGGTCCATAGGGTATCCACAGGATACCTTGGGGTATAGGTGATGACGTCAGTCTTCAGGCACCACAGAGTTAAAGTTTTCAGCCTCCCAGGATGCATCTGGGTCCCTCTCCTATACCCCGCCCCCGGGCCAAGGCATCTCAGTTTCGTCGGTGCCTGGCCGGAGTCGGAGGCACTGTGCAGAGGCGGGCTATGAAGAGCCCCTGAAGTTTCTTTTAAAGGCAGCGCTGGCTGCACATCTGGGAGTACAGCATGGACAGTCAGTACTGACGTCCATGCCGTCTCCCCTACACCCCGCCGGTACCAGAACGCCGGTACTGATCTGGGGATGCTGGTAGACATCTGGGGTCACGGCTAGCGGTGTCCCCAGATGTTTTGGACCATGGCCGGATCCAAGGGGATGCAGGTAAGCAGCGGGGTCCCGCGGTGGGTCCCTGCTGGTCACATGGTCCTGAGTCCCCAGGCAGGGGGCTCCCTGGGGACTGGCTGCAGCGTGGAGCCAGGCGACCAACCTGCGCTTCCACTACCCCCTGGGACAGCGGGCCGCTGCTGAGCGGCATGCGCTGCGGCGTCCCAGGGGTTAAATGCATGCCAGGGGAGCGCACTTTCCCTGTCTCACAGCCGGCGCCTCCCCTGCTGCACACAGCCTCTCTGCTCTGCCTGATTGGCCACAGTGTGTCAGCTGTCCTCCCCAGGCCGGCCTCCTTCATCTTCTGCTCCTCGGTGGCCATCTTTAAAGCATGGTGAACACTGCTGGAAGCCTGTGAGCGGTGGCATTGCGGTCTGGGTCCCCCAGCATACCTCTCCTCTGTTTGTCACAGGTCAGTGTATGCAGCACTGAGTCCTACCAGCCTGAGGGTCTGAGTAGTTGAGAATCAGCGCTAATAGTGCAGGGATTTGTTTCTTCTGCATTGTATGTGACTGAACTGCTAGCCTGCTGTCTGTACTTTCACTTTCTACTGTCAGCTTTATTACTGTCCCTGATCTTGCTCTGCTCAAAGCCCTTGCGGTGCGCGGTGTGCAGGGTGTTATTCACACTATACCAATACGTATAGGTGTGAGTGTCACATACTTACCATCATGTCTGAGACTGATTTTCCTCTCCAGCTCATGTGTACTAAATGTAAGGTACCAATAGCGGAGGGAGAGGGTAACGCGGAGGGGTTATGCCCCCAGTGCCTGGCACTGTCACGGCCGATTATGGTCACGGTCCCGGTACAGGAAACTCCCTGGGCTTGTTTCGCTAAGGCGCTTACAACCCTTGTGGGCCAGCTAGCTCCGCCACCTGCGTTTACCCAGACGGGTTTGTCCCAGCAGTCAGTGGTGTCGTCACCCATGCGGGAGTTCCCGAGACAATTGATGGTACCCCACAGTCTCCCTGTCCCTTCCCAGGTTTCTCCGGAGCCTGCGTGGGTTAATACTCTTAACTACATCGGTTCAGCATTTGTCCGATGTTTTACAGGGGGAGTCTGTGTTGCGGCCTCATAACGGCCGGTGGCGTCTTTATCTGCTCCTTATGGGGATGACGATGAGACGTCAGATCATGGGGAGATTCTGGATCTATCTGACCAAGAACCTCTCCGTACCAAAGAGCCGGACGCTAAGTCCAAGGTGTATATCCCTGGTCTTATTCGAGCGGTCCGCTCGGCTTTAGTTATTGAGGATATTGATCCTTTGGTGGCCACATTCATATATGCCTTTTTAAGGATATTAAGGGTGAGGCTACGGTGTTCCCTCTTTCTGATCAATTAGTGGATCATTTAGAGGAGGCGTGGAAAAATCCAGGTAAACGGTTTCAGCCCCAGAGACGCTTAGCCGTGGCTTATCCGTTTGCGGTCAATTATTTTTCTAAGCGGGAATCCCCTACGCAAGTGGATTCACATGTCACACGCCTAGTCAAAAGTGCCACATTGCCTATGCCTTCGATGTCATCCTTGAAGGATGTCACTGACCGCAAGGTGGAGATCTGCCTCAAAGCCGTTTATTCCCTTGCAGGGAAGCATCCAGACCGGCTCTGGCCGTGTGTTGGGTAGCCAGAGCTATGGAGCGCTGGGCGGATAATTTGGAGGCGTCTTTGGACTCTGACTGTTCGGCTGAACAGACCGAGTTGGTGGGCAATCTCCGAGACTCGGCCACTTACATTAATGAAGCGGCCTTAGATATTTGTATGCTCACCTCTAGGATCTCCTCTGCAGCCGTGGCTGCTCGTCGCACCTTATGGTTGCGTTCTTGGAAAGCGGACGCAGATTCCAAAAAGGGATTAGAAGGTCTGGACAGGTACTATTTGGTCCAGATCTGGACAAAATTGTAGTTACGTTGGCAGCAGCAAAATCTGCATGTCTTCTGTCTGCTACGATTCTTTCTAGTGCTGGTGGGTCGTCCTTTTGGCCTCACAGGGCCCAAGGTAGGCCTAAAGTACAGTCCTGTCCACGGCAGGCTGGGGCCAAGAAATTGTCCAAGCCCAAGAATCAGGTCTGGAGTACCAGATGTCCGGCTCCTAGGTCAGATAACAAACCTGCGGCCTGACGGTCCAGGCCTCCTTTTGGGGGACCCCAAAGTGGGGGGCGCCTGCTTCAGTTCGCCCGATGCTGGTCGCAGTGCATGTTCCAATTTCGCAGAGGGGCCTGGGTTTCTATTCCATTCTATTTTTGGTGCAGAAACCCAATGGGTCTTACCGTTCAATACTAAATCTAAAGGCCCTCAGCAAGTCCTTGAGGGTGCCTCTGTTTCGGATGGAGACCCTGCGGTCCATTATTCAGGGGACTACATGGTGTCATTGGACATCCAGGACGCTTACCTGCATGTCCCTATTTTTTGCGCCATCAGCAGTCCCTCAGATTGGCAATCTGCAACGAACATTTCCAGTTCCGGGCACTGCCTTTTGGCCTGGTGACTGCTCCACGGGTATTCACCAAGGTCATGGCGGTCATGGCGGCTCTCCTGCGGACGCAGGGAGTCCGACTGTTGCCTTATCTGGACGACCTCCTGTTGATAGCGGGGTCTCCAGAGTTTCTTTTACACCATCTGGATCTGACGATTGCGGTACTGCAACGTCACGGCTGGTTGACAAACTGGCAGAGGTCCACTCTCACACCGTCTCAGAGGATCCTGCACCTCGGGGCCTTATTGGACTCCAGGCAGCAGTGGATCTTTGTGACGGAGGAAAAGATCCTTGCTTTGTAGTTGAGGGTGCGCAGTTGTCTGCAGTGTCGTCGAGTGTCGACACACTTGGCAAAGAGATTATTGGGCTCAATGGTGTCGGTATTCGACATGGTGGAGTACGCCCAATTTCACTCCAAACCTCTGCTGCTATTGATCCGGTCCAGATGGAATGGATTGCCTCAGTGTCTCAAGTCCCAGACGATGGGGCTCACTCCGGATGTTCGCCTGTCTCTAACCTGGTGTTTGCAGACGCCCGTTCTGGGTGGCGAACTGGGTCCTGTTAACAACGGACGCCAGTCTCCGGTGCTGGGGAGCTGTCACGGGTCCACACTTGTTTCAGGGCAGGTGGACTCGGGCGGTAGCGGAGCTTCCAATAAACATTCTGGAGCTCCATGCGGTGTCAAGAGCTCTCCAGCGGGCACAGCCGGTTCTCCAGGGTCACCCTGTGCAGGTCCCGTCGGACAACGCCACCACGGTGGCCTATTTAAACCAGCAAGGAGGAACCGGGAGAGTGGTCTTTATACCAGGACGTCTTTCGGAGTCTGGTGGACAAGTGGGGTCTTCCAGAGATAGACCTCATGGCGTCCCGGCACAACAACAAGTTGCCGGTGTACGGGTCTCGAACATGAGACGAAAAGGCGTCTCTGGTGTATGCCCTGTCCGTCTAGTAGATGTTCCAGTTTGCCTACCTTTTCCCTCCGTTTTCCCTTCTTCCGCGGGTATTACGGAAATTCAAATCAAGAAGGAGGTACGCTACTGTTGATAGCTTCCGAGTGGCCCAGACGGCACTGGTTCTCCGACCTCCAGAGTCTGTCAGTAGACGTTCCTCTGAGGTTACCATTACGACCGAATCTGCTGTCATAGGGTCCTTGTCTTCACCCGGACCTGACTCGGTGTGGCTGTTGAAACGGTCATGCTAAGGTCCAGAGGGTTTTTCTAGCTCCGTGGTGCAAACCATACTAAGAGCTTGTAAACCTTCCTCGGCAAGAATCTACCATCGTGTGTGGCATACTTTCTTCCGGTGATGTAGACCTAGAGGTTATTCCCTTAGGGAGTTCCGCCTGTCTAGGGTGTTGGCTTTCCTACAGGCTGGACTGGATTCAGCTTCACCTGGCTTCTCTGAAAGTGCAGGTGTCTGCCCTGTCAGTCTGGTTTCATCGTAGGATTGCTGCGCTCTCTGATGTGCACACCTTTATGCGAGGTGTTCTTCGCATTCAGCCACCTTTTGTTCCACCGGTGGCGCCTTGGAATTGGGCTGTGGTCCTGAGAGTTCTCTAGGGACCGCCGTTTGAACCACTGGACTCAGTGGACTTTAAATGGCTTACAGCTGAAACCATATTCCTTCTGGCCATTGCCTCAGCCAGACGGATGTCGGATTTAGGGGTTCTCTCTTGTAGACCCCCTTTTCTGAATTTTCATAGGAATAGAGCGGTGCTTCGCACTCGTCCGGGATTCCTTCCCGAAGTGGTATCCAGTTTTCACATCAATGAAGAAATTGTTGTGCCGGCTTTCAATTCACCTGGACTTTCAGTGGGTGACGCCACTTGGGATGTTGTGCGGGCATTGAGAATTTATGTTGATCGCACTTCTTCTTTTAGGAAGTCGGACGCCTTGTTTGTCCTCTATGGCTTCCGTAAAAAGGGTTGGCCTGCTTCAAAGTAGACTTTGGCAGGCTGGATTCGTATGGCAATTTCAGAAGCTTATCTTCATGAAGGTCTTCCAGTTCCCTCCTTGGTGAGGGCTCATTCCTCTAGGTCTGTGGGTCCTTCGTTTGCAGCTAGACGTGGTGCCTCTGCAGTTCAGATCTGCAAGGCTGCTACGTAGTCTTCTGTCAATACCTTTGTGAGGTATTACGCTTTTGACATCTTTGCCTCTCAGGATGCTTCCTTCGGGCGGCGGATTCTCCTCTCAGCACAGGAGCGTCCCCACCCTTAAAGGATACTGCTTTGGGACATCCCCAAGGTATCCTGTGGATACCCTATGGACCCTGAAGTAGAAAATATGAGATATGGTAAGAACTTACCCTTGTTATCTCTATTTCTACGAAGTCCATAGGGTTCCACAGGACTCCCGCCCTGTCACACCTGTACTGCAGATGGGCTTTATTCTGGTCACCGTTTTTTCCGTCTCCCTATGGTGAGAATGTGATTCTTGTGAGTGTCTAGATTTTTTTCTTCTCTCTCTTTCTTCTCCTCCTCCGGCCTATGGCTTGTGACGTAACTGAGATGCCTTGGCCCGGGGGCGGGGTATAGGAGAGGGACCCAGATGCATCCTGGGAGGCTGAAAACTTTAACTCTGTGGTGCCTGAAGACTGACGTCATCACCTATACCCCAAGGTATCCTGTGGAACCCTATGGACTTCGTAGAAATAGAGATAACAAGGGTAAGTTCTTACCATATCTCATATTATCCTATAGATTGTAAGCTTGTGAGCAGGGCCTTCCTACGTATTTATCTGTCTGTTATTACCCAGTTTTGTTCTATCAATGTTGACAATTGTAAAGCGCAACGGAATATGCTGCGCTATATAAGAAACTGTTAATAATAATATACAATAGATCGCAATCTTACGGTTTTGCCGTAAGATCTACGATCCAGCTATACGACAGCGGTGACGCGCATCGGCATTGTAAACATACAGAATCAACACACGATGTGCACGATTGATCGAAATCGTCCACATCGTACAAAAAAAATCGCACCGTGTATGGGTCGCATTAGACAATAGGTCGACTGGGACTAAAGGTCGCTATGAAAGAAGGTTGACAGGTATAAATGTTTGATGGTCAAAAGGTCGCTCCAAAAATGGTCAACATGGTTTTGTTTGTTAGGTTTAGGCTCTTACCCTGACGGTTAGGGACCAAGAGGAGGGTTAGGGTGAAGATTAGGGCTAAAAAATATTTGTGTGGACCATTTTCATGTTGACCCTGTCGACCATTTGTACCTGTCGGCCTTACATGTCGACCTATTGAATGTCTAACATTGGTGTCTATCCAGACCCTGTCAACCTTTTTAAGTGGCCTATCCATTAGCAGATGTTTTTCTGAAAGATGAAAGACAAAAGATATCTATTGAAAATTTCGGTGGCTGTGTAGAAAGATATCTAAGATGAACGATATCGCATGACCTCATTCAGGGAGTGGATTTTTTTTCTCTGTAGCTGCTGCTAATATCTTTCGACGTTTACTGCATATAAACTGCCAGATATTTCTAATATCTGGCAGCGATATGCGATAATTGACCAACATGTTGGAGAGATGAAAGATTCAGTCTATCGGCCACGGCAGTGCGCACCTTTCATCGTCCAGGGCCTATTCATAGCAGATAAATTGAACTATATATCGTTTCAGTCGTTCAATCTATCTGCTAATGGATAGGCCCCTTTACTGTCTATCTGTTAATCCTCACCGCCAGTGTTCAGTAAATCCTGCTTGTCTTCTGCACTTATTCAAGTTGTAAATCAGAATTTGTTTTTGGCATGACAGTCCTGCTTGTTGAGGACTGTAAAGGCAAGTGTATGCACAGCACGCAGCATTAAAAAAAAAACAACAACTAGGGAATATGGCCATTGTCGATTTGCCGTCGATGGTCGGCTGATTTGCCAATGTGAGGCAGGGATGGATTTTTATTTTGTTTTTCCTCTGCACAAGGGATGGAGTTTAGCCCCGGCTGCAGGGGGCTAACCCTGGCACCACCCTGATTGGCCCACTGTTATGCTTGGTGCACACTGCACGATCCAGTGTACGACCGACTGATGTGTCGTTCCCCCGCCGCATCCAGAACCACGGTTGTCGGCCGTCAGTTCTTCAGATTGCCCTGCGCTGCAGGCAGATCTGAAGATGCAACAAATGACTCCAAAATATACTGGTAGGTTAATTGGCTTCCAACAAAAATTAATCCTAGTGTTATGTGTGTGAGCATGCGGTAGGGATGCTCCACTGGGGCAGGGACTGATGCAAATGGCCAAAATATTCTCTTTGAAGCGATGCGGAATATGTGTGCGCTACATAAATAACTGGTAATAGATAATAATAATGACGTATGGGAGCAGGCGCACACAGAACAATGTAGTCGATTTGATGTTCAAATTCGATCCAAAGCGACAAATCGTCCATTATTTTGTCTATTGTGTGTACCCAGCTTTAGGGATGGACATTGTGTTTCCAATGTTTCACAACAATTGATGTTTTCCTTTTGATGGTAGTGTTTTCACCATTCGATGGTGGCTTTCAGATGTTGGCCACCTTCAAATAGTGTGGAAGCGATAGCCATCTGATGCTAAAATACAGTTGAATTCAACTGTTTAATATCGGGAATGTAGTGTTCACTCTAGCTCCGGCGGCAGGCAGGGCGCCGGAGCTAGAGAGGGCAACTTTGTGTGCGCGCCCGAAAAGGGGGCGTGGCAATGAAAAGGGGGCGTGTCTATAAGACGCGTCCCCTTTTTCGTCATACTTGGGGGCGTGCCCCAAGCGCTGCAGACAGTGAGAATAGATGCCGGGCGCATGCGCCCGGCGTCTATTCACCGGCGGCGACCGGGTCATCGCACATTTCTCCACCCGCGGGTGAAGATGGTACCCGCAGGCTGTGAGGGCAGGGCGCTTTTTGCCCTCCAGAAGGAGGGCAGGGCGCCGCTCCCCGCTAAAACAGCCTAGCGGGAACGCTAGGAATGGCCGCGGGGTGCTAGTGTGCATGTGTAAACAGTTTTTTCGTGCATGCACTAATATGAATTTTTTTTTTCTGTCGCTTTTTTTGATGCGATGGTTAGTTAACATCACATCGAAAGTATCAATAGTGGAAGCCCAGCCATCATTTGATGGTGGTCTTCCGATGTCCATCCTTACCCACAGCTGTTGATGGATGCAAACCATCAATGTTTCTCAGATATTATTACATTTTATTTATAGGGCGTCACAAGTGGTTAGCAGCGCCATACATACAGGACAGGGTGCACAGAACATTACAATACAGTAACCAAAATATAAACGACACAATTCTCCATACACAATACAGCTGGGAGGCTGAAGGGCCTCACCGTATGCTCATACCAGGACATCTGAGGCAGGAATATTTCATTTATTTTGGGGTGGCCTTTGAAATGTAGACCCCAAATGTCTTTATTAGTGCAAACCAACCACATTGCTCAATTGGATCACCCGGTGCACACAACACTCTACAATTTCATGATGTAGAGAAATAATTTTCATCCGCAAATGCAGGGCATCTGAGGTGCTCGCCATTCCAACTGTGTACGGACTTTGCAATTTTTTAGCATCAGGGTACGCAGTGTTCTCTCCAGAAAATGTTGCCAGCCTGGTGGCATCAACTAGCACCCGGGTGGGGGCCTTCATGCAAAAAGGGGTGTGACTTCACATGGATGGGGAGTGGCCACACAACAGTGAATGACTCTGGAATAACCCAGGTCCACCTGTCGGTGTGAAAGGGTAAGTAAAGAAACTCTGGCTGACCTGCCCCCATCCCAGCTGCCTGCAGCCTGCTTCTCACACCTGCTCCCTCAGTGCGCCCAATTGCCCCCAGTGTCTTCCTGATGCTTCCTCAGTGTGCCCAATAGCAACCAGTGTGCCCAATTGCCCCCAGCATCTCCCTGACCTGCCCCCCCTGCAGCATACTTCCCACACATGCTCCCTAGTTGTGCCCAATTGCCCTCAGCGTCTCCCTGACCTGCCACCCCCCTGCAGCCTGCCTCCCACACATGCTCCCTTGTGCCGAATTGCCCTCAGCGTCTCCCTGACCTGCCCCACTCCTGCAGCCTGTTTCCCTCAGTGTGCTCAATTGCTCCCAGCGTCTCTCTGCAGCCTGCATTCCTCACATGACACAGTGGGCGGAATTCAATTGATTCCAGCCCCTATCGCGCCCGACGGAGCTATTCAATTCTTGCTCCTGTCGGGTGCGATCAGCTGCCAGCACTACATTTCAGCTCGCAGCCCCAGGGGGATGAGAGCTGAAAAGTGACCTGTTTGGGCGCCCAAACATCACTTTTCACGATCGCGCCCAGCACTTTGGTTGGATTTAGCTGCTTTACGCGGCTAAACCTGACCTCTATGGGCGCGATCAGCGCGAAAAACGGCATCAATTGAATAGCGGCCCGCGATCTCCTGTCACTTTATACGGGAGACCTGGACCGCATAATCAATTGAATTCCGCCCACTTTCTCCCATCTCTGCGGTGGTTGTGTATTCATCAATCACTAGCACGGGAACACCTGCCCTGCACTAGCCGCCTGCGAAAAGTAGAGCACGGCACCACGCTAACTGCAGCAAAGCCTGCAATAAATACAGCATGTGACTCTCTGTGCAGCTGCAGTGACGTGGTATATTCACATGCTCTGCCTACTCGCGATGACGTCAGTGGGGTACATTTACAGAAGGGGATCTATCCACTTCCATGTTGGAGGCAACAACAACATATTAAGGGTGACCAGGGGACACGACGCACTGGGGCAGGGGGGTGGGTGAGTGCGAAGTGCCGGGCGGTAGCTGTTTCTTGCTAGGCGTTGCGCCCGCTACAAACAGCCTGGGGAGAACACTGGTATGCATACTCATCCTAAAGCAATTACAGATGATACGGAACTGTACGGATCTATAGGTACAGATTAATGAATTACCTGCTATTTACAGGTTGCTTGGGACCAAGGTTATTTTGGATATCAGAATAGTCCGTATTTTGGAATATTTCATACCATAGTGAAATAACTTGTGAATGGGACCCAAATCTAAACACAGAATGCATTTATGTTTCATATACACACAGCCTGCAGGTCATTGTATACAATATTTTTAATAATTTTGTGGCTCAAAGAAAATCTGTGTACATAAAATTAATTTAAGTTTCATATACACCTTATACACAGAGCCTGAAGGTAATTTTATACAATATTCTTAATAATTTTGTGCGTTAAACCAGCGGTTCCCAAACTTTTTCAGTTCGAGGCACCCTTATGGTCTCCATGATTTTTTCCAGGTACCCCTAAGCCAAAATAATTACCAAGTGGTCGGGTCAAAATTACGTAATTAGTATGTCTACGCCAGTGGGTACAATCTCTTTCTCCCCAATCAGCTGGCTGCAAATCTTGGGTCCCCAGAAAGGTGCATTCATTACCCAAACCCACCCTTGAACTACATTTGGAGCCCCCTCCATATGTTTCCCTTTGCAAGCCCCATGTGTCTCCATTTGCAGCCCCCCCATGTGTCTCACTTTGCAGCCCCCTGCATGTGTCTCCAGTCTCCCTTTGCAGACCCCTCCTCCATGTCTCATTGCAGCCCCTCCCCCTATAGTTTCCTATGTGGCCCCCTCCGTATAGTTATTTCTCACTTCTCATACTGTAGCTATCTGCCCCCCTATTGTTTCCAATGCAGCCCCTCTTACTTACCTTTATTACAGATTGCCAGCACTGCGGCCTTACTTCAGCTTCTCAGATAAGATCCAGCGCTGCGGCCGTTCCGTCAGACCCCATGTAGCAACAGGCAGCCCACCCTACTGCATGTTGCATTCCAGGCACTGACAGTTCCCGTGCACATACCCAACTCTAATGGTGGGTACACACTGGGCGATATTACTGAGCGACTGCACGATTACGACATCGCAATCGTGCAATCGCTCAGTAATCGTGCACATTTATGTCGGAAACGACCAGCGATGCGCACTCCCGCTGGTCGTTTCCGACATTTTCCATCGCCTGAACATGCAGCACAATCTGACGATAACGACAGATTTGCATGTTCTGGAATGATGGACAGCGCCTGCACTGAATGACTGATCGTTCAGTGTAGACACTACAGGGGATCAGGAACGACGGTACGATTACGATGTCGTAATTGTACTGTCTTTCCTGATCGCCTAGTGTGTGCGCACCTTTACCCCCCTCCCGCCCACCTCCACTCCCAGACTCTCTCCGGCTGTGTAAAAACCAAACAGACAAACAAAACAGGCAGCTTCTGGCCAGCCCCCGGCCGCGGCACCCCTGCCCACAGATTGGGAACTATTGCCTTAAACAAAGTTTGTGTGCATTGAACCATCAAAATTCAAATTCTGTATTTCAGAAGATTCCGTATTTCAAAATATTTGGATATGGGAGACTCAACCTGTACTATGGTAATGGTGGCCACAGATGCTGCAATATTGCAACCAATAACGGCCAGCTGGCCTAATATTGCCGTGTGCGCAGGCCGAAAATGAGAGCAATGTCATTATCGAAATGAATAACAATAGTTGGCTCTATTTACCCCCAGTATTGCTGTAAGATGACTCCAGGTGACAGTTACAGGCCTGTGTGTTTGTCCATCTACAAACTGCACCAACAGGCCCCAGCCATGAATAAATTAAACTGGATTCTTGGCTTCCAGTGTGTGACCAATTGGACAGTGATCCAGTCACTTGCACCAAATATACTTCATGATAATTTCTATGGTTTCCCTGAGCAGCTATAGTAGTTGGACATCGGGGAAATGGATATATAGAAGCTGCCTCCAACCAAGTACAGTATTCTGCCCATTTTAATGGAGCTTCCAATGCTCAATGCAGAAAGCTATAGTTACAATGTGTTTGATACAGAGATGTCAGAATAATGCTTGTGTGGGCCATCACCTCTGGAACCTACAATGATTGCTCCTGCAAGGCTCACCCCCAAATTCTTCAATCCCTAGCTGCCTGTCTCTATATTGGCTCCCCACACACTTCCAATCCTTCCCCTGCCCCACCTTTATTTCTCACCTTAGCCATAAATATTCTCCAAGTTGCACTTTGCGCATCTTCAGTGACATACCGTAAAGGTGCGTATCCACTACGCGACTTTACTGAGCGATTTCAAGATTTTGACATCGTAATCGTGTAATCGGACGCAAATCGGGCATTTCAATGTCAAAAACGACCAGCGATGCGCGTGCCCGCTGGTCGTTTTAGACATCTATCATCGCCCGTAAATGCAGGTCAACCTGACGATCATGTCAGGTTCAGCATGTACGGGGATGATGGATGTGCCTACACTGAACGTTCAATATAGGCACATCACAGACTGTGAAACGACAGCACGATTACAATGTCGTAATCATGCTCTTGTTTCTCCATCTATTAGTGGATACGCACCTCAAGTTCTAATGTTATCCTTTCTCATAACCTCATGCCATGCACAGATACAAGACTTCTCCAGCACAGAAACCCATATAGGGAATTTGATACCCTGATTTTTAAAATATATGCTCCTCAAAGGCTTATCCCTATCCTCCATAATCTGTTTAATGTTACTCTTATTTCCATTCCAAGTTATGTATCACACGTTCCCCATAAAATAGTAGCATATAATCTGTGCTGCTCCTAAATATAGCGGTGTAGCAAGGAACTATAGTGCCCTATGCAAGTGCATGTTACTATGACCAACCCCTCCTTTCCCCCACCATTGAAAAGCTACAGGGGAGGGGAGCAAGTTGACGTTTTGCATAATGGCATATAATCGGCCAGTTCTACAAATCGTGCATTTCCTGCTTATTATACTGAATATTATAGTGGTTATTATACTATTTCTCTGACCTGTTTCTATACACCTGTATCAAGCTTGTATATTAATATACAAATAACCATTGGCTCAGTGGTGACTTGGCTTGGCATAGCTGCATTGGATGTGCATCACGCTTGTTGCATACTGCAATTTGTCCTGTTTTCTCTTCCAAAATAAGTTAACCCTGTTTCTGTAATGTGTTAAATCGATTGTTTACTGTAGATTACCGAGGTGTCATTTGTTACAGGGTATGGTACTGTGGATTGTGAATAAACAATGTATATTTTATTTGTGCAAATTCACATCCTGGTGCGGATTGTCCTTCATTGCAAATAATATTTATGCTGGAGAAAATATTGATTCCTTTATTAAAAATGCCTATACATGCTTTAGGTATTTATTGCAGGTATTGCTATTTAATTGCCTTTAACTTTTATAGTACCAAACTCCAAAATAATTCAGTCAATCCCTGTAGATTATACACATCAGAAATTCATGGACCGTTTAATTTGCTTATAAATTGATCATTGATTAAGTCCATAATGTTGAGAAACCAGCGTTTGTTGTTTCCTGCTTAGGCTGGGCGGTGATGTCATTGCATTAATATCATGGTATTAAAAATATAAATATTATTCCCATGATATTGTCAATCCCACATCACTCCAGAATATGGATATGGGATCTCTGGGTTGGCCATCCCTGCATTATAGTGAGATAACCCGAGTGGTGTAATGAAGTGTTACTGACAGCTTCTAAAGCTGGGTACACACTTGTCCAATCTTCAGGAGATAGGACTGTTTATACACTCCTACTGCAGACCTGGTGGCAGATTCTACATCCAATCTATGCATATGAAGCACATTTTCCAAGGCAAAATTATTAGGTGCTTGATTGGAAAATCTCTCTGCCCAAAATAGCTTTGATATGGGACATGTAATTAAAATCACACATTAGCAGTTATTCTGCATTGTTCCAGAGACCCCACTATGAACAGACAAGGGTCTTGTCCTCTCACATGACATTCTGTTTTACCACCTGAGTTCTTATAAACCTTCAATCATCTGAGGCTGTCCTGTGCATACACCATATAATTATAAAGCATTCAAAAGTGAACCATAATATAAAGACTCAGAGACATAAATTTGGCAGAATAATTTGTTAGCTATTTATTAAACACATAAGGAATATTTAAATGGGTTGTGTATGGGAGACCGACAGTCGGGATGCTGACTGTAAAAATACAGACCGAGGCATCCTGATACTCAGAATCCTGACACGGGCTGAGTAAGTATTTTCTAACCCTCCCCCCCTTAACCCTAACCCTCCCTTCCTGCATCCTAACCCTAAAACTCCCCGTTAGTGCCTAAACTTAACCATTTCCCCTTAGTGCCTAAATCTAACCCTAACCCATCCCTGGTGGTGCCTAAACCTAGCCCCCCCTGTCCGCAGCCTAACCCTAACCTTCCCCCTCCCTCACCCTACCCCCCTCCCCCCCATGGTGCCTAAACCTAGCCCCTACCCTCACAGCTAACACGACCCGCTATACTTACTATCGGGATGCTGGCTGTCAGGATTCCGGTGTCTGCATCTCAACAGACGTTAGTATTACAATATCCGTGTTCTGACCACAGTTGGAATTCCGGCGCCGGGATTTCAACCGTGCGGCGGTTACATAACTACATCCCATTTAAAAAAGCTTAAATGATAGAAAGTATGGAGGTAAAGAAACGATGTCCAGAATCTGCCACTCCAACAATTGGCTACACCACAGACAACATATGAGTATAGTCAAACTTAAACCCTATAAGGAGGGAGAGAAATAATAAAACATTTTAATCATTTTTAAATTAAAACTTAATGAAAAGGAGGGTCTGCCAAAAACAAACAAACAATTGTGTAATGAAATGCCAACCCTAATCAAGACAAGCTTCAGTGCCAATTAGAAGCAACATAAAGACACATGAGGGTAAAGGAGGAATAAGGAGGGGGAAATAGTAGGAGAGTGGGGGAGGGGTGGCTATGAGAGAAAAGCAAGGATAAGACAAGTAAACTCGACCGGAGGTAAAACCAAAAACCTGCTGAGGGACAAAAGAATTATAATTATTATTGCCAATTAACCGAATTAAGGGCCTGATTCAGAGCCGTTCGCTATTTGTGGTCGTTCGTTTAAAAACAAGGGGTGGCTATTCAAATGATCCGTACGCACATTGCAGTCTGTTCACACCTCTAAGTCTGAACGAGCGAGCAAAACATACGCTCGTTTATTTGTTAAAAACGCCCCCTGGCCGCTCGCATCCTACGTCATGTCCGCTATTTATTAGATTAATCGAGTACATCGACCAGCGTATGAACTGCTCGCTATTCTTGTGGTTGGTGTTTGCTACCACAAATTTGCGAGCAGTTCTGGCTATAAAATAACCCAGTGACGTGAACAATGACGCTGCTGTTTTAAATATACACACCCATAAAACGCCCGTTTTGACCTTTAAGCACGCCTGCGTTCGGATCTCCACTCCCCATTTTCAAGCACCTTCCCCTGTTACCACCCACATACGCCTCATTCTGTCACTCAAAATAGCAGGCCCTCGCTATATTGCGTACCAACGATTTTCGGCCGCACTGACTGGTTCGCGCATGCGTACTAAAAACCGTACGCATGCGCAGATGTGCAAACATCGCTCGGAACGAGCGTACTGCCGCTAACGAGCGGCTCTGAATGAGGGCCTAAGTCCGTCAGTTCAGGCAAAAAAAAGGCCAAATCCCTCCAGACTTCCGCTGCCAACAACGGCAAGTAGCTAGTCCCCGAGTAGGGTAGACAAGGGGGAACGAGACACACAAGACAACAAAGACATAGTAATCGCCCATTGCCTCTCCCGGTCACCCTGTACCTCTCCCTATCCCCCACTGACTTTCCCTGCCTCTGCCTGCCGTCCTCTTCCTATCCATGTCACCCACTGCCATTCCCTGTCACCCTCTCCCTGCTACCTATAGCCTCTCCCTACCACTCTCCAACTCTCCCTGTCATCCTCTACCTCTCCCTACCACCCACTGCCTCCCTCGGTCATCCTCTACCTCTCCCTACTACTCACTGCCTCTCCCTACCACCCACTGCCTCTCCCTGTCACCCTCTGCCTCTCCCTCTTTCCCTGCCCCCACTGCCTCTCCCTGTCACTCACAGCCTCCCCCTTCCACTCCCTGTTTCCCCAATCACCACCTGACACCCTCTGCCTCTCACTGTCACCCACTGCCTCCCCAGTTACCACCTAACACCCACTGCCTCTCACATCCACCCACTACCTAGCATTGCCACCCTCTGCCTCTCTAGTCACCAACTGTCACCCTCTCACTGTCACCCTCTGCCACTCATTATCACCCCCTGCCACCCTCTGCCTCTCACTAACACCCTCTGCCTCTCACTGTCACCCACTGCCTCCCCAGTTACCACCTAACACCGACTGCCTCTCACATCCACCCACTACCTAGCATTGCCACCCTCTGCCTCTCTAGTCACCAACTGTCACCCTCTGCCACTCATTGTCACCACCTGCCACCCTTTGCCTCACCACATCGCTCTCTGCCACTCCCCGTCACACTCTACTTCTCCCTGTGTTGCTCTTAGGATGTTTTCTTCCTCCTCTAGATGTGGTCACATTAGAGCAGTGAGCAGGAGGGGACTCTGGGCTGCTGAGGAGGGTCACACAGCTGACAAGCTGGGATTGGACGCCCAGGATATTTTCTAATCGCCCAGCCATGGTGGATTTTTCTCTGTCGTCTCTCATCACCTAGTTTAAAAAAAACACACCTGTAATTCAAATGAGGCCACACAAGTGATTTTGAGTGTCATAATCAGCTGACAGCTTGTTAGATTATTATTATTACCAGTTATTTATATAGCGCACACATATTCCACAGCGCTTTACAGAGAATATTATATTTGGCCATTCACATAAGTCCCTGCCCCAGTGGAGCTTACACTCTATATTCCCTATCACATGCACACTAGGGTTAATTTTGTGTTGGGAGCCAATGAAACTACCAGTATATTTTTGGAGTGTGGGAGGAAGCCGGAGGAAACCCATGCAAGCACAGGGAGAATATACAAACTCCGCACAGGTAGGGCCGTGGTGGGAATCGAACCCATGACCTCGCGCTGTGAGGCAGTAGCGCTATTACACCGTTTGTGCGGTTAGATGCTCTAGATCAGGCCTGGCCAACCTGTGGCTCTCCAGCTGTTGTGAATACTACAAGTCCCAGTATGCCTTGCCAGAGTTTTAGCATTCCCTAATAGCAAAACTGTGGCAAGGCATGCTGGGACTTGTAGTTTCACAACAGCTGGAGAGCCACAGGTTGGCCAGATCCGCTGTAGAATAATGATACACATCTTGTGGGGCCATGAATTTGTTTCCCCCTCCATGGGATTTAGGCTGCGTGGAAGTGGGGGTTAGGTTTAGGCACTTGGGAGGGGGGGGGGGGGTTGGGTTAGGCACCCCTAAGTGTGGGTTAGGGGGGCGAGAATTAGGTTAGTTATACTTACCCTAAGCACGACCGGGATTTCCTCCTCTGTCGGGCTGCTGCTGTCGGGATTAGAAATCATACTGAATCCCATATCACCATACCGCATGGTGACAAAGGGCCTGCACCAGCTAGAAAAGGTCAGCGCCAGCGCTCTGCAATTGTCCCTATTGCCAATAGGGAAATGCTGGGAATTTGTTACCATGCATAATAAGGAAAATACATGTAACCTCACTGACACACATGTGACCTACAGTATTCCCCAGTGACAATATGCCCAGCCCTGTAAGCCAATGCTTTACTCTATAGACATTCAGAGCATGATGTTTGCAAATAATAAGGAGCCTATTTATCAAAGAATATTTGCAGGATATCCCCTGGGGAAAAGAACAATGTATCAGGAGAAGGTCCCATTTGCAATCATTTTACTTTTACACATCATCGGAACAGACACCTACCAGGCCCATGTCCCTGCATGTGTATGTAATGCATCCTGGTACATCATTACTTATTGCCATGATAAGAAATTATAATTAAAACCAGTTAAATAATAAATGGGCCTTTGGAGAGATCCCCATCTACAGAGGGACAGTGTTGTTTTGTTTAATGTTCCTCAATGTTGGGTAGAGGTTCATTGTTTTACTGACTTTGGGCCTGATTCAGAGCCGCTCGTAAGCGGACGCTCGTTCGCACTGAGCGATGTTCGCACAACTGCGCATGCGTACGGATGTAATACGCATGCGCGAACCAGTCAGTGCGGCCGAAAATCGTTTGTTCGCTATATAGCGAATGCCTGCTACTTTGAGTGACAGGAGGAGGCGTATGTGGGTGGTAACTGGGGAAGGTGCTTGAAAACGGTGAGTGGAATTCAGAACGCAGGCGTGCTTAAAGGTCAAAACGGGCGTTTTATGGGTGTGCATAATTAAAACAGCAGCATCATTGACCACGTCACTTGGTTGTTTTATAGTCAGAACTGCTCGCAATATAGTGGTAGGAAAAACCAGCCACAAGAATAGCGAGCAGTTCATACGCTGTTCGATGTACTCGATTAATCTAATAAATAGCGGACATGACGTATGGTGCGAGCGGCAAGGGGGCGTATTTTTCAAAATTTCGACCGCATCTTTTGCTCGCTCAGACTTAGAGGCGTGAACAGACCGCAATGAGCGAACGGTTCATTTGAATAGCCACCCCTTGTTTTTGAACGAACGACCGCAAATAGCGAGCGGCTCTGAATGAGGTCCCTTGTCTTCTTAATAGTTATAATCATTTATTTATATAGCACCACCAATTACGCAGCGTTGTACAGAGAGTATTTGTCATTCACATCATCCCTGTCTAGTGTTCCCTTTAGCTCCGGCGGGAGGCAGGGCGCCAGAGCTAGAGAGGGCGTGCGACCGAGAAGGGGGTCGTGGTCATCGGAAAAGGGGGTGTGTCTATAAGACGCGTCCCCTTTTCGTAACTCTTGGGGGCGTGCCTGGCACTTACGGACACGCCGGGCAGCCCCCAAGCCCTGCAGACAGGGAGAATAGATGCCGGGCGCATGCGCCCGGCGTCTATTCTCCGGCGGTGACCGGGTCACCGCATGTTTCTCCACCCGCGGGACACTGCGTCCCGCAGGTGAGAACGGCTCCCGCAGGCTGTGAGGGCAGGGCGCTTTTTGCCCTCCTCCTGGAGGGCAGGGCGCTTTTTGCCCTCCAGAAGGAGGGCAGGGCGCCGCGCCCCGCTAAAACAGCCTAGCGGGAACGCTACCTGTCCCATCAGAGCTTACAGAGTTGGCAGCCAATTACACTACCAGTACTTTTTTGGAGTGTAGAGGGTAACACAAGTACCTGGAAGGAACCCATACAAGCTACCAAAGAACATACAAACTCTGCACAGACAGGGAGCTGGTCAGGAATCAAACTAATATCCCCAGAGGTGTGAGACAATAATGCTGACCACTGTGCTATTTTGCTGCCCAGGTCACATGCATAGAATTCCCCACCTTACACTGATGAGTATAAAACAAGGAAGCACAGCCTATCTGTAAGTAGGATTCTGTCTCAGCTCTTCAGCGTACTCTGAATACCCTGTGGGTAGAGCATTGGCCATATAAATGGCTTTCCCATAAACAATTCATCCACAGGGTATTAGCGTACTGTAACTAGCAGGGACTGAAAAGAGTGAAAACATGTTTTTTTAATGTTGCAGCTGATGCAGTGAATCTATAACCTGCACAAAGCACAATTATTATGTTATTCCCAGATGCTCTAGAACTCTCTGTAAAGCGCTGTGGAATATGTGTGCGCTATATAAATAACTGGTAATAAATGATAACTCTGCCATACACTGCACCTGTACACACATATCTCCAACACTCATTGTACCGTGTCACACACCTCGTCCAGTTCTTCCTGAGTCACAAATGTTCAGTACTGCATTCTGTGCCACAGGGCGTCCTTCACCTTCCAGAACCTCTTGATGAGTGGTCTAAACCGGACAATCTGGCGTTCCATTTGCTGGTGATCCTCCTCCATCTGGTTTGCAAGATACCTACAGAAACAGACCATGAGGAGTAAGGTTAGTGTCGTATAGTCACCAACTTTACATAACATGTTCTATGTATCATTATTAAAGAGGACCTTTCACAGCTCCTGTTTTGTAACATACAAAGCTATATATAGGGGTCTATTCACCGTCACTTAATTTTTACAAAAGCAGGTATCAATGAACATTTTCACCTGCAATTGTAAAAATTAAGCACTCGGGCCATTCATCAAGAAAGTAAAGCAGGAGATATCACAGATATCTCCTGCTTACCTTCCACTGGCGGAATGGCCCGCTGTCCCCATACACTAGTATACACTAGTATCACAGATATCTCCTGCTTACCTTCCACTGGCGGAATGGCCGCTGTCCCCATACACTAGTATACACTAGTATCACAGATATCTCCTGCTTACCTTCCACTGGCGGAATGGCCCGCTGTCCCCATACAGCCGCAGCTTTTTTCATTCCAAGTTTGGCTGTGCTCCATATACACACTCAGTAGCACACAGATATACAAGTGTCACATATCAAATTAATCAGCACAGTCTAGTGCGTCCTAGTCTCATTACAGTTTAGACACATTTTCAGCAAAAAAAGACTAGACGCTAGCAGAGTTGCACGGGATGTGGTGGCTCACTTACGCCAGGTTAGTCACGCTGCGTGGCATATTGAGGTAGATGTATGAGGATGCATCTGTACATGTGTGCACCACGCCCAGTACATGCTCAGAGAAGAATGGGGGCCTCTAGATTGGTCAGTAACAATTAAGGTGCATACACACGGTCAGATTTGTCAGTTGAGCAATCTGAACGATTTGACCAACGATTTGAACTATGAACGATTTTTGACTGCATTAAAATGACTGAAATCGTCCAAAACTGACTGCAAACACATCAGATGTCAGATATTGTTACCTGACCATCGTAAACGTGCATCGTTCAAACATGTCAGATTTTCCTTCAGATATGAACGATTGAAAGATTTTTTAAATCGTTATCGTTCAGATCTGAAGAAAAATGTGACCGTGTGACAGCTCAGGATGTTTTCTACTTCAGGGTCCATAGGGGGTCCACAGGGTAGACCTTGGGGTATAGCTTGGATCTGGATCCACGGGCACCATACAGTTAAAGCTTTAGCTCACAGGATGCACTTGGGTCCTCCTCTATACCCCGCCCCCGAGCCACAGGCACGTCAGTTTCAGTTTGGTGCCGGCCGAAGTCGGTTGCACTGTGCAGTGGGGCTGCAGGAGCAGCCCCTAAGCTTTATTTTTACATAAGAAAGGTTTTTTATTTTTTCTCTTGTTTTACACTTAATGCGGCAGCATAGGACTGTCCTTCTGGACGTCCACGTTGCCGCTCCAACACCCCGCTGGCGCTGCGACGCCAGTACTGATCTGGCGATCGCAGCGGGACCCCGGAGTAAGTCCTAGCATGGCTCCGGGACCTCCCTCTGACTGCTGCCGGACTCTACGGGGAACAGGTAAGCCGCGAGCAGCGCTCTTAGCGCCGCTCGCGGGGATAAATGCAGTCAGTTGCCGCCGGTCTCTGGGGACAGACCGGCGGCGCTAGTAGCGGCGCCGGGCTCCCCCTCATGCAGGCATACCCCGCGCTCCGCTGGACCACCAGGGTATAAGTTCCGGAGGGGAACCGGCATCCCTGGAGTTAAATACTAGCCAGGGGAGGCAGCCTTCCCTGGTTTAGCGGCTCCTCCCCTCAGCTCAGTGCGCCTTTTCTCATGTGTACTGGCGTCACTGAGCTGCTCCTCTGCTGGCCACTCCTCAGAGCTCTCCAACGGCTATCTTTAGAAGGCTATAACGCAGGCTCCCAGGCAGGTGCATGGTCAGGTCCCCCTGTGTACCTCTCCCCTACCTAAAGAACAGTGTACACAGCGCTATAACTCCCCCCAGACACTGAATCTGGGTGGTTGAGGGTAGCGATTGGTGCAGTAAGTGCAATCTTCCTGAATTGTATGTGACTTTGCTAGTGCTGCTGTCTGTACTTATTCTCTAATTGCTGTCAGCTTATATCTATCCCTTTGCTTCTCCTACAGCCCGAAGGTGTGTGGGGGAGGGGCGTTTTTCTATTAACCTCACTTTTATAAATCATGTATTTGTGAGGTCAGTCACATACTGTTGTGTGTTACACAGTACCATATTTTTGGGCCTGTTTGTGTTGCATGCTGGTGAGTGCGGGGGTGTTAACGCCGTATGTCCTCTGCTGATAAGTATTTATTGCATAATTACTGTATCATGTCTGATGAGGAGACTGAGCACTCCGGGGCTCCTGTGTTGCTTTCCTGCAGACGCTGTTCTGCTGGTGTTAATAGGGGGGGATTTATCTCAGGATGGTCTTTGCGGGCAGTGCCAGCTGGCACCAGGCCCCTCTATACCCCCTATGCAGCAGGACCCCCCTTGGGCGATGTTTTCACAAGTACTGACATCTATTGCAGATGTCGATCCCTACAGTGACCCCTTCTGGGGCATTGTCCCAGCACTCTATCTCCCATTCCCCGGATATTCCACAGGTATTGCGGTCTCCCTCCGGGGCCCAGACTGTGAGACAGTATTCGGGGCTGCCTGTGTATGTCCAGCCTCTCCCTGTATCACAACAGTCTGTAGTGCCCTTTCAGAGCTTCCCTCAGTCGGCTCCTCCGCCTTGGGTGGATGTTCTCTCCAACTCGGTACAGAGTTTGGCGGCCTCATCCTCGGCTTTTCAGTCATTTTTGCAGGGTGATGTGCCACAGAAGGCGGTTGTGAGTTTACTCACTGCGCAGGTATCAGAATCGGATCCCTCTTCAGATGATGGAGAGGTCCATGAGGATTCTGATTTGGATGCTGTGGGACAGGAGGTTGAGCCTAGGTCCTCCATTAATGTTCCAGCATTAGTTAGGGCGGTGCGGGCTATTCTCAATATAGAAGAGGAGGCACCGGTCCCTAAGTCGAAGTTCCCTGACTTCAAGATAGCAAAGGTTACTTCTAATGTGTTCCCTCTGTCCAATCAGTTGGCGGATCATATGGCGGCGGCCTGGCAATTACCCAGCAAGAGATTCCAACCGCAGAAAAGGTTGGCTTCTCATTATCCCTTTCCTGAGGATCATTGCAGGAAATGGGAGACTCCACCGGCGGTGGATTCACATGTCACTCGCTTGGTTAAAAACGCTACGCTACCATTGCCGTCTATTTCCTCTTTAAAGGATCCAACGGACAGGAAAGTGGAGATTTGTTAGAAGTCCATTTACTCGCTCTCCGGAGCGGTGGCGCGCCCGTCCATGGCCATGTCCTGGGTGGCTAAAGCCATTGAGAACTGGGCCAATGCCTTGGAGGATTCTCTTATGGACGATGTTCCGGATGTTCAGAGAGCATTAGTGGCACAAATGAGGGATGCCGCTTCCTATATTGGGGAAGCGACATTGGACGCAAGCATGTTAACCTCTAGAGTTGCGGCTGTGTCTGCTCGGAGATCCTTGTGGCTGCAGTCATGGAGGGCTGATGCGGACTCTAAAAAGGGTCTGGAGGCTCTCCCCTTTAATGGAGATTTCCTATTTGGTCCGGATTTGGACAAAATAGTGGATACCTTGGCTAAGTCCAAGTCGTCTTTCCTCCCTTCGGCTTCTGCGCCGGCTAGGGTGAGGAGCACTGCCGTTCGGTCCTTTCGGGTTCAGGGTAAGGCCAAGGGCCAGTCCTTCCCGAGACATTCAGCGACCAAAGCCTCATCCAAACACAAGAAGCATATGGAATGCTTGGCGCCCCTCTTCCAAACAGGAGGATAAACCTGCTGCCTGACAGGACGGGCCTCTCCCTGGGGGTCCCCAGAGTGGGAGGCCGACTTCTCAGATTCGCCCAGTGTTGGTTCAGTACCACCACAGATGCTTGGGTTCGAGAAGTAGTCTCTCAGGGGTACGCCCTGTCGTTTCGGTGCAGGCCGCCCCACCAATTTTTTTGCACGATTCCTTCGCTGGACGAGTCCAAAGCTTCGCATCTCTGTTTCTGGTGCAGAGACCCAATGGGTTTCATTGCCCTATTCTGAATTTAAGGTCTCTGAACAAGTACCTCAGAGTTCCCAGGTTCAGGATGGAAACATTGCGGTCCATCATCCTGGCGATGGAACCAGGGGACTTCATGGTCTCCCTCGATATCCAGGACGCCTATCTCCATGTGCCCGTGGCACCGGCACATCAGCGGTACCTGAGGTTTGCTATCCTAAACCATCACTACCAATTTCGGGCGTTGCCTTTCGGTCTTTCCACGGCTCCGAGGGTTTTCACCAAGGTGATGGCAGTCATGGCTGCCCACCTTCGGGGTCAGGGTATACGGCTGCTACAGTACCTGGACGATCTGCTGCTGCTGGCGAGTTCCCCGGAGGTGCTTCTTCATCATCTACACCTGACATTTGCTTGTCTTCAAGCACATGGGTGGTTAATAAATTGGAAGAAGTCGTCTCTGATCCCATCTCAACGGATGGTCCATCTGGGAGCACTTCTGGACTCCAGTCAACAAAGGATTTTCTTGACTCTGGAAAAGGTATCCTCCCTACAACTGAGGATACACGGTTGCCTAAGCAGTGGCAGGGTGTCAATACATTCGGCAATGAGTCCTGGGGTCCTTGGTGTCGGCAAATGACATGGTGGAGTTCGCCCAGTTCCATTCCAGACCCCTGCAGGGGCAGATTCTTGTGGAATGGAACGCGTTGTCCCGCCGGATCCGATCCCAGATGCTGGTATTGTCCCTGGAAGTGCGTCGGTCCTTGACGTGGTGGCTGCAGTCAGCTCATCTCAGCCAGGGTCGCCCCTTTTGGATTCCGGACTGGGTTCTGATCACGACAGATGCCAGTCTCCGGGGTTGAGGGGCAGTGACCGGCTCGTTGTCTCTTCAGGGCCGTTGGTCGGCGGAGGAGGCCGTCCTTCCCATAAACATTCTAGAGCTACGGGCAGTGTACCGTGCTCTTCTGGCGTCAGGCACCGTTCTCGGAAGAGCAGTTCAGGTGCGATCAGAAAACGCCACCACGGTGGCATACATAAATCACCAAGGAGGAACTCGCAGTTGAGCTGTGATGTCGGAAGTGTCCCAAATCCTGACTTGGGCGGAGTGCCACCTTCCAGCAATATCGGCAGTCTTCATCCCGGGAGTCCTCAATTGGGAGGCAGACTTCCTCAGCCGTCACGACGTGCATCCCGGGGAATGGTTGCTTCAACCAGAGGTGTTTCAACTTCTCGTGGACAAGTGGGGACTGCCGGAATTGGACCTGATGGCCTCTCGTTACAATTACAAGTTGCCCATATACGGCTCAAGGACAAGGGACGCGGGCACAAGCCTAGTGGATGCATTGTCAGTGAAATGGTCATTTCACCTAGCGTATCTGTTTCCTTCAATCTCCCTGCTCCCTCGGGTACTCAGAAAGATCAAACGGGACGGAGGCACGTTTCTGCTGGTGGCTCCAGCGTGGCCCAGACGTCCTTGGTACTCTGATCTCTGGGGCCTGTCTGTAGACGCTCCGTACCTTCTGCTTCAACGTCGGGATCTGCTGTCTCAGGGTCCCTGCCTTTACCCGGATCTGGGTCGACTGTCTTTGACGGCGTGGCTCTTGAGACAGCCGTCTTAAGGTCCCGGGGCTTTTCAAGCTCTGTCAACAGTACCATGCTTAGGGCATGTAAACCTGCCTCTGCACGGATTTACCACAGAGTGTGGTACACTTACTTTCAATGGTGCGAGTCTAGAAGCTATGACCCTCAGGTGTTCAGAGTTTCTAGGATCTTGGCATTTCTGCAGTCAGGTCTTGACCTGGGCTTACAGCTTGCTTCCCTAAAAGTTCATGTATCGGCCCTGTCAGTGTGGTTCCAACGAAGGATTGCCTCACTGCCTGACGTTCACACCTTGTTCCAAGGTGTGCTGAGGATCCAGCCTCCCTTTGTGCCTCCAGTGGCTCCGTGGGACTTGGCGGTGGTTCTTCGGGTCCTGCAGGGACCTCCTTTTGAGCCTCTTGAGTTGGTTGACCTCAAGTGGTTAACACTTAAGACTGTGTTTCTCCTGGCTCTTGCTTCGGCCAGGGGGGTATCCGAGTTGGGGGCACTTTCCTGTAGCCCCCCCTTCCGGATTTTTTATCAGGACAGGGCTGTGCTTCGCACCCGTCCTGAGTTTTTGCCTAAAGTGGTTTCTAAGTTCCACATAAATCAGGAACTTGTGGTACCAGCTTTTCAGGCTCCGGGTCTTACGGCTGGCGAGGCTTCGCCGGACGTGGTCCGGGCTTTCAGAATTTATGTTGAACAGACGGCCTCTGTTAGGAAGTCCGATTCGTTGTTCATCTTCTTTGGTTTCCATAAGAGGGGTTGGCCTGCCAACAAACAAACTTTAGCCCGTTGGCTTTGTTCTGTTATTGGGGAGGCTTATATACAGGAACCTTTGCCTGTTTCAGCCTCGGTTAAGGCTCATTCCACTCGGTCTGTAGGCCCTTCTTGGGCTGCTAGACGTGGTGCCTCCGCTGTTCAGCTGTGTAAGGCGGCCACTTGGTCTTCAATTCAGACATTTTTGAGGTTTTATGCGTTTGACACCTTTGCCTCTCAGGATGCATCCTTCGGGCGCAGGACTCTCCTTTCTGCTCAGGAGCGTCCCCGCCCTTAGTTGAACTGCTTTGGGACATCCCCAAGGTCAACCCTGTGGACCCCCTATGGACCCTGAAGCAGAAAACAAGAGATATGGTAAGAACTTACCTTTGTTATCTCTGTTTCTACGAAGTCCATAGGGTCCACAGGGCGCCCGCCCTGATGCACCTGGCTTCAAATGGGCTGTGGTACTGGTCACCGGTGTTTCCGTCTCCCATTTCTGTGAGTATGGTTTCTTGTGTGTTCCAGTCTTCCTTCTCTCTGTTTAGTCTCCTCCTTCGGCCTAGGCTACTTACCAACTGAGGTGCCTGTGGCTCGGGGGCAGGGTATAGAGGAGGACCCAAGTGCATCCTGGGAGCTAAAGCTTTAACTGTATGGTGCCCGTGGATCCAGATCCAAGCTATACCCCAAGGTCAACCCTGTGGACCCTATGGACTTCGTAGAAACAGAGATAACAAAGGTAAGTTCTTACCATATCTCTTGTTATTTCCATGGCGGCTGGGTATTGCCCAGCTGTCACTGTGACAAATGAGTGAGGAGTCAGGGCCTGATTCAGACCCAGTCGCAAGTGCTGAGCGCTCGCAACCAGGTCGATGGTGGCCCAGAGCGCATGCGCACGACAGAGCCGCCTCCGTCGTGCGCATGCGCGAGACCTCGGATAGCGACGGGCATTCTGTCACTCTGGGTCTCGTACCAAACATCGACAGCACGCCCCCTTTGGTGGGCGGGCCGGGGGGGGGTGGCTGCCCAAACGGAGGCGTTCCTATGTGAACGCTTACCGTTTGGGACCGGCCGAGTGATGTCAGTGGGAGAGATTTCGGCTCTGTTAGAGCCGAAATCTCTCTAGGGCTTGCAGCAACGAGACCCTACCACAAGGGTCTCGTCGCAAGCCCGATGGTCTTGACCATCGCGACCATCTTCCTGGCCGCTTGCTAAAGCTGTGGGTGGTCACCCACAGCTATGCGAGCGGCCAGGAGGCCGTTCTAAAAAAAAAAAAAGCCCGGCCCTGATTCAGAGCGAGCGCTCTGTCGGAGCGTCCGGCTCTGAATCGGGGCATCAGTGTAATAAGAACATCATTACTGCCATGATAAACAGTGATAAACATGAGAGGTATGGCTGTGGGCAGTTTCTCAGTGATACATATACCTCATTGTACAACATGTGCTTTTGGGGAGAGAAGGGATGAAATATTTCTCCCATGTATTAAACCTTCTAAAGAGTGGAGAAGTTGACCATAGAAACCAATCAGCTTCTAGCTAGCATTTATTAAGTACTTTCAATAAAATGATAGGTACGAGCTAATTGGTTGCCATGGGCAACTTCTCCACTTCTGCACTCCTACAGTCTTTAGAAGGTTTGATACATCTCTCATAGGATGGGATGTACCAAGTATTACATACTTGCTCCCTATAATATGCATACTGACATTTAGTAACACCGGTATGCATCATTACTTATCTCCCAGGACAGCTCTTCTGATGTACAGCTGTCCCGGCAAAGTGCTGACTTCTGGGTTTATGACCCACGAGTCCTATTGTGCATGTGTGACCGGGGGCCTGAGCTTGTGTAATCAGCCTTTGGTTCCCATAGGCTGCTATAGGCAATACCACCTACAGAATGTACTGACTATCATGCAGGAGCTGCGGAAAGTTTCTCACTCATAGCTTCTGTATAATGTGGGATATATCATTTGTACACATTGGGCTAAATGTAATAGTCTGTAATTTATCAAAAGTGCAGATTCTTCATTGATTTTGCAGTAGACTTAAAGTGGAAATTTTCTTAAATGCACAAACAACCTGGAATAGGTTTTTACTAATGAATCTCTGCTTTAAATCCAATTGCATATATCAACAAATCACATCCTATTACATTTGGCCCTGTCTCCTTTATTATGTGGACAGTCACTAGTATTTATGTGAGTAATTAACCTATAACTTAGCTAATAAGTTCTTCGGGGATATATCTCCAGCTGTATCTGACTAATCACAGAGGGAAATACTTACAGTGCGCTGTAAAAATTGAGCCAGGTGTATTCACTGACAGTCAGGCCGGATCTCAGGAAATACACCAACGCCGTTGCCAGCAGGTACTAGGATAGAATTAGCAGTTATATAGTCAGAATGGAGAAACGTGTGTATGTACATACCTCAGCAGTCCTATTTCCCACCTATTACACACTACTGAGTATGAATATGAGGAAATACAGGTTGAGTCTCCCATATCCAAATATTCCGAAAAACTGAATAATTTTGGCATGACTATAATGAAACCTTTGATTTTTGATGGTTCAATGTACACAAACTTTGTCTAAGGCACACATTATTAAAAATATTGTATAAAATGACCTGTAGGCTGTGTGTATAAGGTGTATATAACACATAAATGCATTCTGTGCATATATTGGGGTCCCATTCCCAAGATATCTCATTATGATATGCAAATATTACAAAATACGGAATATTCTGTTATCCAAAATAACCCTGGTCCCAAGCATTTTGGATATGGGAGACTCAATAGTAACAGTAACATAAATACCTTGTCTGACATTTCCTTGCAGCTGTCTAACTCCAGGAACCTCTTGGTGCAATCTTCCTCTGCAATGAGAAGCAGTAATGGTGCCATGTTATATGATATAGTGGGCAATAATTATATAGACTTTTCTGCAGGTAACTGTGAAGAAGAGTTGATGTTGCCCACAGCAGCCAATCAGACATTTGCTTTCATTTATATACTACTAGAAAATGATAGAATCTCATTGGATGAAATGGACACTGATATTTGTACACAGTTACACATAGAGTATTATTCCTTATACCCTAAATGTAGTAATGTAGCATATTAGGCAGAATTATACAATGGAATTGTATCATATTAAAGGTGAAATCGTATTGTGCTGGGATGGGCATACTCTGCCCCCATGAGTTATAGGGCCTGATGCTTGTGTGCTGTAGATACAACACTCACATGGGAATGCTATTTGTACAGACCACAGGGCCAGGAACAGGACAAACTTTTCCCTAGCCCCAATCCTGGACACTCTGGCTGAGATGTGGGGGTGCAGGTATGAGGGGGGCTCCTACATCTGTACAGCGGTGATTAGTAAAGTCACTGTAACAGTAGGGTCTTTTATACAGTAGGCATTGTTTTTGGTCCGAATAAATGGTAAAGCAATAAGCCGTACCCAGCAGTTCATAAAAGGCCGCTTTCTCCTCTGGTGTTGGCCTAGGAAACTGTCGGCCTTGGTCGTCCTCTCCACCGACGTCTAGGCTTCTCTTTGCTGGATTCATCTCTGCGCTCGTCCTACGGTGATAAATTATTCTCTTTTATATATGGTAATACTGAATACTTATTTATAAATGAAAGATTAGACAAGTGATCTGTCATCCATAAATGTACGCCTGCAATTCATAGTCTAGTGTGAAAATGCAGCGATATGTTCTCCTAGCACATGAGTGCCACATACTGCAGGGGGAATTGCTGCTACAAAATGGGGATGCAGCTATGTTTGTAGGACTACAAGCCGAACTGACTACGCGCAGGTGGAAGAGAGTATTAATGTAACTTCAATATCCTCCTAACACTTTATAGCATCTACTTCTCATTATCTTTTCCTCCCAAAACATGCCCCAGCCTGATTTATGTGTTACAGTGATTATGAGAATGAGAGGGCAGCAGACTGTTTACATCGTGTGTCCTCTATCTCTTGTGTGATTATTTTTATAATGCCAGTGGCGCACCTACTGGTAGGGGGATGTCCCAGTTCCCAAAAACCCACCCATCATCATCTGGCCAGAAACCGCCTCACTAAACAAACATAAAGCATCCGTGTTAGATATATATCTATAACAAGGTTAGGTCCAAATCTATACATTATTGGCCTAATTCCGAGATTTAGGCTAATGCAATTGCATCTTCTTACGGATCGCAGTTGCTATAACAGGCTAATGCCTTCCAAAGCTTAGCCGAACATAGTGCAAACATCGGTAACAGTGATGCAGATCGGCCAGCCTTGCAGCTTGTAAGTCACGTCTGACCTGCCTCATACACGCAGGCAGCTCTCATGCTGTGAAGGAGATGGCAATTGCTTATACAGTATATGCACCCATGAGCGGAGTTTAAACGGTCCCGACACACCTGTGTTTGCCGAGCCAACCCCTGTTACCTCGCCCAGAAGCTGATTTCCTATCACTGACTTTGCGAGTGAATCCTCTGTGGTTAATCTGCCTAAATATCGCCACTGCGTAAATCTCGTAATCAAGTGCTATATTTCCCTAGTTAGTGATATATTGGGTCTATTTACTAAGCCTTAGATGGAGATAAAGTGAACAGAGATAAAGTACCAGCCAATCGGCTCCTAACTTCCTTGTCACAGGCTGTATTTGAAAAATGACAGGAGCTGGTTGGCTGGTACTTTATCTCCGTTCACTTTATCTCCATCCAAGGCTTAGTAAACAAACCCCTTAGCCCCTTCCACGCGTTACCCCCTCCATAACTCTTCCTATAACCCTATAACCTACTATACTTAGTGACTGGCTTATTGCACTCACCCACTGTCCAGTTCTCTGCTACTGTCCTCCCTGACACCTAACAGAGAACGACTCCAAACAAGAAATGTATTTAAAAAAAGGCCTATTTAACAATATACAATAAATAGAGAAGAAAATTTTAAATCAACAAATAGAGTGTAAATCTCAATATTTTAAATTGATTTACACTGTACACTGTAATTTACTTAAATCTTATATTAGCAAAACTACATTATAAATAGAAGCTGTTTAGCTGGTAAACTTAGTAAAATTTAGAAATATATATATTATACCCCCACCAAACAGCTATATATATGTATAATATGTTATATGCAAGTGTTATATTAATAATTAGTTGTGTAATAAAAAGTTATATAATGAAAATAGATAAGAAAAATTGATAAATATAGTAATAAATGGAGATAATTAGCCAGTAGTGCAGCTCCTCAGTGGTCAGGCAGATGCGTCACCATCAGGCATCAGAGCTCACGGCCGGTTTGAAAACAAACTGACATTACCATGGCGACCACCAGCCTTAAAGGGCCACTACAGCTCACTTGCTGCATTACATAAGGCAACTAATAGTAACGTTTGCAATTACATATCTATGAAATATATCTCGGGGGCACCTCACAAATTATAATATGTGACATAAGGCAGTGATTGTGGTGGAAGACTTTGTCATATGCATACCATGTTTCCTGTCTTTAGGACTATTAAAAGTGCCTACAGTTAGCCACTCCTGGGTCCCTTACATATGCCTGCAATGTTCATAGAGGGTATCAGTAGAGGGTATGGCTACAATGGGGCACAGAGGTGAGTCTGGCCAGGCAATGCTGAGGCCATTGCTATGGTCTTAAAAGAGCAGACCTGGGGCCTGTTCTGTACATACACAGGCCTGATGCATGTGCACTGTTTGAGGGCATAAACAGACCATTCCCCCTTGTCCATGGGGCCCAGTATTGCCATGTTCCACCCCTGTCTATCAGTGGCACTGTGCCTGGATCTCTGCGTTTGCACTGTCTGCTATATGCAGCAAATGCAGCGTCCTACTTGCCTTCTGTCTGGAAGCCCCAGAGAGTAGACAACACTCCCACATCCCATCTACTTCTGCAGTGAAGCGGGTGAGCAGAGCCATGATGACGCAAATCTCTGTGAATGGCATAATCCTGACCTCGCCTCCAGGGCCGGTGCAAGGTTTCTCAGCACCCTAGGCAAAACGTTTACCTACGTTCCCCCCCCTTCCCATACCTACTTTTCGGACCCTAAAGTGAAAGTGTGGAGGTGGTGTCGTAAGGTGGGTACACACTGGAACAATATACCTGCAGATATATCAGCAGATGATTGTTCATACTCACTGAGAATCACCATCACTGCCTCTGGCCACAGGTCCTGCTAGCCTGGGGGTTGCGCCACAACCCTTCTCCCCATCGGCCACTGCAGCAAGTGTACGCAGCACAATGAGCAGATATATCTGCCATCAGCTGTGCAGCACAGCCGCCACGATATGTCTGTGAGCGACGTTCACAGACATATCGTCTGTACACTCTGGCTGACATGCATACGATATATCGACCAATTGAACGGCTGATATGTTGGCTAGTGTGTACCCAGTTGCACAACCACTGCTGTCAAATAGACAAACACCCCTCCAAGCAATAATATGTAAAAAAACACTATGCATTACATTTACGGAGACCCCCAGGCCTGTAGTGTAGGGGACGAAGACAAAGGCAGTGTGTGTGTGTGTATGTATGTGTATATATATATATTATTAGGGGTATTCAATATGGGGCGAAAACTCAGTTTCTGCGACGTTTTCGCTCGGATGACGTCATTTTCGCCCCTTTTACTTTTACATCGTATTCAATTTGAAAACCTTTCGCCGGTGTGAAAATTATATTGCATTCGGCCCTGCGAAAAAGTATCACCAAGAAATGGGTGGCGAAAAAAAGTGCAGAATTGGGGTTTTGGGGTGCAACATTTCGGAAACCATCCTGCAACCTTTAGACAGTCCACCAAAGATAAACTGTGTCAAAAAAAAAAAAAAAAATACCTCAGAAGAACCCAAAAAAAGCACTTTAATTTTGGGGGCAAAAAAAAAAATTGTGGGGTACAAAGTTAAAACTAGCGAACTACAATCTGGGAGGGTCCCCAAGTATGCCCCAGGTGTTTTTTTAATTGCAGGTGCTTGCGGCAGGTGGATTTTTCACATTTTTTTAAACTTCACTTTAACAACTTTTAAATATGCTCACCCCCATTTTCAAATACCCAAAATTTGCTGGGACTACTTATTTTCTGCAAAAAAACCTTCTAAATACTATTCTTCACCACCTTCCCAAATTCCCAAGTTAGCAGCTATCAAGCCCGTTTTAAGACCCCAAAAACCTTCAGCAGGGCTAATCGGGGGTATCCAGAGTGATCCCCCATGTCAGCATCTTTTTGTGGGTGTTAGGGTGATTTCCCCAAAAATCAGCGAAGTCCCCTGGGGGTTAATGTTTTCAGCATGAATATCCATCTAAGTTCCTCCTTGTTGAGGATTTTGTTATGGTCTCCGCCTCTCCAGTTTTTTTTTGCATGTGTTTGATTCCTATGAAAGTGGTGCCTTGTATGCTGCTATGGTGGTTTCTTTGTAGTGTACGGGTATGTTATGGTTCTCTGTTTGTTTGGTGATGTTTCTCAGATGTTCGGCAATTCTGGTTTTTAGCGGTCTAGTGGTCCTGCCTATGTATTGTTGATTGCATGGGCATTGTATGAGGTAGACTACGTTGTTAGTGTTGCATGAAATGTGTTCTTTAATTTTATACGTGGTGTTTGTCTGTGTGGATGAGAATGTTGTAGATGGGTGTGGTGCTTCTATATTTTAGTGTGAATCAGTTGGTACAGTTGGTACATGAGCCGCAGTGGAAGAAACCCCCTGTGAGTTTGGAGTTGTCTAGAGTGCTTTGTGTTCGGATGGGGGGGTGGGGGGAATGTGGTTGAATACGAGTTTGTTATGGATGTTGGGGGCCTTGCGGTAGATCACTTTGGGTAGGATGCTTGTCAGTTGTGCATATTCCTTAAGTAAGTGCCAGTGTTTGTTGATAATTCTTTTTATTTGTGTTGCCTGGGTGTTGAATTGTGTGATGAAGGGAACGTGGTTGTCTGTGTTTTGTGGTTGTTGTTTGTATTCCAGAAGTGGTTTCCTATCTTCCATTCCTATTCGGGGGAGTGTGGCTTCTAATGTGTCCAGTTTGTATGCTTTGTCCGTGAATTGTTGTTTAAGTGTCGTGGCTTGTTCGTGATAGTCCGTGAGTTTTGTGCAGTTGCGTCTGATCCGCTTGAACTGTCCTGTGGGGATATTGCTGAGCCAGGAGGGGTGATGACCACTACTGGAGAGAATGTAACTGTTAATGTCTATGGGTTTTTGGAAAGTCTTGGTCTGTATCTGGTGATTATCAATGTATATTTCTAGGTCTAAGAAGTTGACGGAGGATTGGCTGTAGTTGGTCGTGAATTTGAGGTTCCTGTCATTGTTGATGTATTGAATGAAGTCAAGCAGTGTGTGTAGGGGACCCTTCCAGATGCAGAGGACGTCGTCTATGTATCTGGTCCATAGGACCAAATTCGCATCCCAGTCGTGACCCGTCCATATGTGGGAGTCCTCCCAACTGCTCATGAACAGGTTAGCATAACTGGGCGCGAACTTGGTCCCCATAGCGGTGCCAGTCCTCTGCAGGTGGAAGTCCCCATCGAACCAAAAGTAATTGTGTGAGAGAATGTATTCAGTGCCCTGGAGGATGAATGCGATCTGTTCTGGTTCCAGTGTATCATCGTGATTGAGATGGTGTTTGATGCTGTCGAGACCCTGTTCGTGATTGATGATCGTGTATAGGAATGTGACGTCGTTGGTGACTAACCAGTGGTCATCCCCCCAGGTGGTGTCCTCGAGTATTTTCAGTATGTGTGTTGTGTCCTGTAAGTGTGAGCGTTGACGTTTGACGTATGGTTGAAGATAGTGGTCGATGTATTGTGATAGATTAGATGAGATGGAATTGATGCCGGAAATGATGGGTCTACCTGGAGGGTGTGTCGTGCTTTTGTGTATCTTGGGGAGATAATAGAATACGGATATGACCGGGTTTGGGTTATGGATGAAGTTATATTCCTGCTTATTGAGGATGCCTGTGTCTAAACCGGTCAGTAGTATTCGTTTGAGTGCTTGGTTGAACTTGAGTGTCGGGTCAGAATTGAGTGTCTCATATGTGTCTCTGTCTTGAAGGATGTGGTGTGATTCTGCGATTAGTCGGGTTTGTCCAGGAGCACTATGCCCCCCTTGTCTGCTGGTTTGATTATCAGGTTTCTGTCCGATTGTTCAGTGCACTTTTTTAGTTAGTGGTGAGATTTGGGTTGTGCCGTTTGTTAGGGGTATTGAGTTTGTTGATGTCCTCTGTTACCAGATGTTCGAAGGTGTGTATGAGGTGGCCTTTTAGGTGACTGGGGAAGAAGCTGGATGGGGGTTTGAGTGTAGTGTGTTTGTATTGGTTATAAATGGGTTCTTTTGTGATGGGGTTGGACATGAAGTATTTTTTGAGGGTGAGTTTTCCGGATGAATCTGTTTAAATCAAGGTAAGCTTCGAATTTGTTCAGAGGGTTATGTGGGGCGAATTTAAGTCCTTTGTTTAGTACGGTGATGTCATTCGGTGTGAGGGTGCGACTGCTTAGATTGAAGATACCTGTACTGTTGGGTGGTGTGGGATTGGTCAGTGTTTGGGTTTTGGTGGTTTGTCCGCCTCTGCATCCTCGTCTTGTTGCTCTAGCTTGCGTTTTGGCCTTGTTGGGGTGTGTGTTAGGGTACGTGGTAGGCAGGCGCGGTTGCCTGCCTCCAGATCTATAAAATGCTGTGACCATTGTTTGTCTGTGTGGATGGGTGTACATGGAGGTGGCAGTGGTGGTTGTGGTGGTCGGGTTGTGTCTTGTGTATTGTCTGTTTGTGTTACTGTTTGGTCTGGTGTCCCTCTGAGTGTGTTGACCCACCCTTGGTTGAGCGATTGTCTTGCTAGCTGTTCGTAGTGTTCCGACTCGGATGGGTCTTCTATTTCGTAAATGCTAAATGATGTGTTGCAGTCTGAGTCTTGTTCCTGGTCGTTTGTGTCGTTATCTTTGTTATGTGTGTTTGATGGGTTCTTTGTGTTGTGGATCTTGGACATGTATTGCTGGCACGTTAAGCCTAGTTTTTTGTATATCGGGGTGCCTGGGGTGGTATGGTCGGTTGTCTGTTGGTGGTGTGATGTTGGTGCGGTGTAAGCGTGTATCTTTGTGGTGGTGAGACTGGAGGTTTTGTAGCTGTGATGTTTGTCTATGTTTGGATTGTGAGCGTTGGGGTGGTGGTGGTTACCTGGTTTATCCCGTGTGATTTTGGCTATCTTTTTCTCGATTATGGCTTCCTCTGTTTTGTTTAGTTTGGTTCGTGTTAGTGTCACAAGGTTTTTAAATTCTTCCTCTCCTTTGTATGGATCCAGGTCTTTGTCAAGCGTGTTTATTTGGTTGTCTCAGAGGGCTAGGTCTATTTTATGATGTCTAATGATTAAGTTGATCAATGATTTGGAGCAGTCATGAAGTATACTGTTCCATTCAGTCATGAACGTGGGATTATCGTGGCTATGTGTGGGTGATGTCAGTAGTGAGCTTCCGGCTTTATTAGAGCCGAAAGCTCACTGGGGTTTGCGGCAGACAAGACCCTACCACAAGGGTCTCGTTGCAAGCCCGATGGTCGCGACCATCACCTGGCTGCTCGCAAAATCTGTGGGTGTCCACCCACAGCTTAGCGAGCGGCCAGGAGACCGGCTCCCAAAAATAAAATAAAAATTAAAAAAAGCCCTGATTCAGAGTAACAAAAAAAAACCTGTCACTGGTGGCAGCTGTCCGAAGTCCCAGTGGAAGAACTGGGGTGGGGACGGGGTTGCTGTCTGATGACTCCTCGGATCTCACAGCCAGTGATCCGAGGAGTCTGGAATAAGTTCCCGGATCACTGGCTGAGAGATCGAGGAGTCATCAGACAACAACCCCGCCACTCCCCAGTGCTCAGCCTCTCTGGTCCCGCGTCTCCCGCCGAGCAGCAGCAGTCCAGGGGCATCTTTACTGACTACATTGGATAGAACTTGAAGTAAGTCAAGTGCACCAGAGTGGGGGGCTGTGATGAACAGACTTTGTGCTGTAGTAATTACAACACCTTGAGCTGTGGTAATGATAATGTGGAGCTAGGAGGAGCAGCAGAGCAGAAAGTATGATTGGGAAGTGAAGAACATTGAGGCATGTGGAAGGAGGAACAGGGGAGCATAATGTTGGTTGTGAATGGGGGAAGGGGAGCACAATATGGGGTGTGGATGGGGGAAGGGGAGCACAGGGTGGGGTGTGGATGGGAGAAAGGGAGCACAGAGTGGGGTGTGTATGAGGGAAGGGGAGAACAGTGGGGAGCACAATGGGGTATGGATGGGAGCATAGTGTAGATGTGGATAGGGGAAGAGGAGAACAATGACAAATATACATGGGGCACATTGTATTAACTACAGATGGAGTGGTTAAGGGTACAGAGCACAATGAAATGAATATAACATATGGGCAGTGGCATAATAAAAAAGGGACGTTGTGTGGAGCATAAGAAGGAAAATAGGGGATCTTTTGATTAGCGCAGTAAAGAAAAAATGTGTGTGAGCACATTAGGGACTATAATGGCCGCTTTGCTGTTCAGGTGAAGTCCAGAGGAATGATGCTGATTCCAGCGCAGAGGTTACCCCTCTGTGCCCGCTAAGGTCAGCAAAGTGGGTAAGGTCCCCATGGGCACTCTTTCCTCATTATCACCCTAGACCAGCGGTTTTCAACCGCTGTGCCGCGGCACACCAGTGTGCCGTTGGCGGTTGTTTAGTGTGCCGCCTCACCGTCGGAGCCTGCTGTCAGAGCCACCAATCAGATTACTGCAGTGCAGTCATTGCGGCCCGCTGAGCTCTTCTGGGAAGCTCAGGCACGCCCGGGCCATGACCTCTATAGGCGTGGAGGCGTGACATCACAGGTCACGCCTGCCCGCTCAGCTAGCCAGTAATCCCGCCTGCTCCCCCTGCCTGCCTGCTCCGCTTGTCCGCTAGTGTGCTTACCATCCTGCTCCACCCGCCGGCTGCTCCACCCGCAGGCCCGCACTCTGCTGCGCTGACAGCTTTACACTGTCAGCCGATTAGGCACAGGTACAGTAGGTGCCTATATATATATATATATATATATATATATATATATTATTTATTCTTAATGTGGGAGCAATGTGGGTTTTTTTCTGTAGGGGTCAGCCAGTGTTGTTGTTCTTTTTGTGTGTGGGGAACATTGTGATTTATACTTATTCTGTGAGGCCAGTCAATGTAATTGTTTTTCGTGTGGTGGGCAATGTTTAGTTTTTTCTGTGGGGGGACCCAATGTTATTTTTTTCTGTGGGGGCCAATGTATATGTATGTTATTTTTCTGGGACCAATGTATGTGTGTTTATTCCTGTGGAGCCCAATGTATGTGTTTTATTGCTGTGGGGGCCATTGTAGTGTGTTTTATTCCTGCGGAGGCCAATGTATGTGTGTTTTATTCCTGCGGAGGCCAATGTATGTGTGTTTTATGCCTGCAGAGGCCAATGTATGTGTGTTTTTTCATCTGTCTCGCAAGCCGCATTGCCGGAAGGTGTGCCTTGGCAAGTTTAAAATCTTGAGCTGTGTGCCTCAAGTTGAAAAAGGTTGAAAATCGCTGCCCTAGACCAACAGGGTGATGGGAGTTAGGCCTGCGGCTTGCAGTTGAGCATTTGGTAGGAGCTAGGCCAATAATTAGGCTGGCACTAGGCCTGTGGTTTATTAGATTGGGCACTAGGCCTGTTAGCATAATTAGGTTTGGGCTCTAGACCCATGTGGGGTAGAATTATTCAAACACTAGACTCGTGTCATCCATTTCTTTCTACTTCAGGGTCCATAGGGTATCCACAGGATACCTTGGGGTATAGGTGTGATGTCAGTCATTGGGCACCATAGTTAAGCTTTCAGCCTCCCAGGATGCACTAGGGTCCCCCTCCTATACCCCGCCCCCGAGCCAAGGCATCTCAGTTTAGTTTGGTGCCCGGCCGGAGTCGGGTGCACCTGTTGGAGTGGGGGCTAAGAAGAGCCCCTGAAGTTTTCTGCATGCAGCTGTGGCTGCACATCTGGAAGTACAGCATGGACAGTCAGTCCTGACGTCCATGCTGTCTTCCCTACACCCCCGCCGGTACCAGAACGCCGGTACCGATCCGGGGATGCTGGTGAGCATCTGGGGTCACAGCTAGTGGTGACCCCAGATGTTCCGGACCATGGCCGGAATCAAGGGGGACAGCAAGGTAAGCAGCGGGGTCCCGCGGTGGGTCCCCGCTGTTACATGGTCCAGAGTCCCCAGGCAGGGGGCTCCCTGGGGACTGGCTGCAGCGTGGAGCCAGGTATATAACCTGCGCTTCCACTACCCCCCTGGGACAGCGGACCGCAGCAGAGCGGTAGCGCTGCGGCGTCCCGGGGGTTAAATGCATGCCAGGGGAGTGCGCCTTCCCTGTCTCACAGCTGGCACCTCCCCCGCTGCACACAGCCCTCTCTGCAAACACGCCGACTGGCCCTGTGGCAGCGCTCCTCCCCCAGGCCAGCCTCCTCTCTGCTCCTCGGCGGCCATCTTCAAGAACACATGGTGAACGCTGCTGGAAGTCTGGACGGAGGCATCGTGGTCTGGGTCCCCCCGCATACCTCTCCTCCGCTGTGGTCAGGTCTGTGTATGCAGCGCTGTGTCCTACCAGACTCTGTGTCTGTGTAGTTGATTTATCAGTGCTGGTTAGTGCAGGAATTGAGTTTCTTTGCATTGTATGTGACTGTGCTAGCGCTGCTGCCTGTACTTTCCATTTCTGACTGTCAGCCTTATACTGTCCCTGTTCTTTCTGCTAAAGCCCTTGCGGTGCGGTGCTGCAGGGTGGTCTCTCGCCTTTTTAAAACAATTGGTGAGAGGGGTCACATACTTTCTACCATCATGTCTGAAAGTGACTTACCTCTCCGGCTACAGTGTACTACGTGTAAAGTACCTTTAGCGGAGGGGGAGGGTAGCGCGGAGGGCCTCTGCCGGCAATGTTTGTCAATGGCGCGGCCTATTACGGTTACAGCACCGGTACAGAAGCCACCCTGGGCTTGTTTCGCTCAGGCGCTTACAACCTTAGTGGGCCAGTTAGCTCTGCAGCCCGCGTTTACGCAGATGGGTTTGTCCCAGCAATCAGTGGTGTCGTCATCCATGCAGGGTTTCCCAAGACAATTGGTGGTACCCCGCAGTCTCCCTATTTCCCCTCTCCCGGTTTCTCCGGAGCCGGCGTGGGTTAACTCCCTGACGAGTTCTGTACAGCACTTGTCGGATGTGTTGCAAGGGGAGTCTGTGATGCGGCCACATAAACGGCCGGTGGCGTCTCTGTCGGCTACTTATGAGGATGACGAAGGGACGTCTGATGATGGGGAGATTCTGGATCCTTACGATCAGGAACCTCTCCATACTAAGGACGCAGACGCTAGGTCCAAGGTGTATATTCCTGGACTAATTCGGGCAGTCCGCACAGCCTTGGTGATTGAGGACGAAGTTCCCCCAGCGGCTAAATCCAAGTATGCCTTTTTTAAGGATGTGAAGGGTGACGCCACAGTCTTTCCTCTTTCGGGTCAGTTGGTGGACCATTTAGAGGAGGCGTGGAAACAGCCTGGCAAGCGATACCAGCCGCAGAGGCGTCTGGCGGTGGCTTATCCGTTCGCGGATAATTATTTTGCTAAGTGGGAATCCCCTCCACAGGTGGATTCTCATGTGACACGTCTTGTCCGTAGTGCCACATTACCAATGCCATCCATGTCCTCCCTTAAGGATGCTACGGACCGCAAGGTGGAGATCTGCCTGAAGTCCGCTTATTCCCTTGCGGGGGGGGCAGCGCGGCCGGCTATGGCCATATGCTGGGTTGCCAGAGCTATGGCGCGTTGGGCGGATTCGTTGGAGGCGTCCTTCGATTCCGACTGTCCGGCTGAGCAGGCGGAGTTGATTGGTAATCTCCGTGATTCGGCCACTTATATCAACGAGGCGGCCTTAGACATTAGTACCCTGGTGTCTCGAATTTCTTCAGCAGCGGTGACTGCTCGTCGCACCTTGTGGTTGCGATCCTGGAAGGCGGACGCTGATTCCAAAAAGGGTTTGGAGGCGTTGCCCTTTAACGGAGAAGTCTCTTCGTCCAGATCTGGACAAGATTGTAGCCACACTGGCGGCAGCCAAATCGGCATGTCTCCCGTCGGCCGCTGTCCCTTCTGGTTCAGGATCATCGTCCTTTCGGTCTTATAGGGCCCAGGGCAGGCCCAAACCACAGTCTTTTCCCCGACAGGCTGGCCCCAAGAAATCGGCCAAGCCCCGGAAGCAGGCCTGGAGTACCAGATGTCCGGCCCCTAAGCCAGATGACAAGCCTGCGGCCTGACGGTCTGGGCCTCCCTTTGGGGGATCCCAAAGTGGGAGGCCGCCTGCTGCAGTTCGCCCGGTGTTGGTCGGTCACCACGACAGACACTTGGGTTCTCGAGGTGGTCTCCCACGGGTATGCCCTCTCTTTCCGGCACAGACCACCGGCTCGATTTTTCACCACGGGTCTACCATCAGACCAGAACAAGGCAACGGAGCTGCGGAAGGTCTTGCACACTATGCTCCAGGCTGGAGTTATAGTGCCTGTTCCATTCTCCCAGAGGGGCCAGGGTTTCTATTCCAATCTCTTTTTGGTGCAGAAACCCAATGGGTCGTATCGTCCGATTCTCAACCTCAAAGCTCTCAACAAGTCTTTGCGGGTGCCGAAGTTTCGGATGGAGACCCTACGGTCCATCATTCTGGCGCTGGAACCTGGGGACTACATGGTGTCATTGGACATACAGGACGCTTACCTGCATGTCCCTATTCTTTTGCGCCATCAACAGTTCCTCAGGTTTGCAATCCGCAGCGACCACTTTCAGATTCGGGCGTTGCCTTTTGGCCTGGCGACAGCACCGCGTGTGTTCACCAAGGTGATGGCGGTCATGGCGGCTTCTCTGCGGCTGCAGGGAGTCCGCATGTTGCCGTACTTGGACGACCTTTTATTAGTGGCAGGATCTCCGGAGCTCCTTCTGCGCCACTTGGACCTGACCATTGCGCTACTGCAACGGCACGGCTGGTTAATAAACTGGCAGAAGTCCACTCTAATCCCGTCTCAGCGGATTCTGCACCTCGGAGCCTTATTGGACTCGGGACAGCAAAGGATCTTTGGGACGGGGGAAAAGATCTCTGCTTTACAGTCGAGGGTGCGCAGTTGTCTGCACAGTCGCTGGGTGTCTCTCCACTCGGCGATGAGGTTACTGGGCTCCATGGTGTCGGTGTTCGACATGGTGGAATATGCCCAGTTTCACTCCAGACCTCTGCAGCATCTGAACCTGTCCAAGTGGAACGGGCTGCCTCAGTCTCTCAAATCCCAGACGATAGTGCTCACCCCGGAGGTTCGCCTGTCCCTTGCCTGGTGGTTGCAGACGACCCATCTCAACAAGGGACGTCCGTTCTGGGTACCAAATTGGGTCCTGTTGACAACGGACGCCAGTCTTCGGGGCTGGGGAGCAGTTTCGGGTCCACACTTGTTCCAGGGCAGGTGGACTCCGACAGAAGCGGAGCTTCCAATAAATATCTTGGAACTCCGAGCGGTCTTCAATGCCCTCCAGCAGGCACATCGGGTTCTCCAGGGTCGCCCAGTGCAGGTCCAGTCGGACAACGCTACCACCGTGGCCTACATAAACCGGCAAGGAGGAACCCGAAGTCGGGCGGCTCTCTTAGAGGTGTCTCGGATCCTGGTATGGGCGGAGCGCAATCTTCCGGCCATATCAGCTGTCTTCATCCCGGGAGTGCTAAATTGGGAGGCGGACTTTCTCAGTCGCCAGGACGTTCATCCAGGGGAATGGTCCCTGCACCCGGACGTTTTTCAACTTCTGGTGGACAAGTGGGGTCTTCCAGAGATCGATCTCATGGCATCCCGGCACAACAACAAGTTGCTGGTGTACGGGTCTCGCACAAGAGACGAAAAGGCATCTCTGGTGGATGCTCTGTCCGTCCGGTGGACGTTCCGGTTCGCTTACCTGTTTCCTCCGTTTTCCCTTCTTCCACGAGTAATCCGGAAATTCAAACAGGAAGGAGGGACGCTCCTGTTGATAGCTCCCGCGTGGCCCAGACGGCACTGGTTCTCAGACCTTCATGGTCTGTCCGTGGACAGTCCTCTGCGGTTGCCGCTACGACCGGACCTTCTGTCGCAGGGTCCTTGTCTTCACCCGGACCTGACTCGGCTGTCTTTGACGACGTGGCTGTTGAGACAGCCATGTTAAGGTCCAGGGGGTTTTCCAGCTCTGTAGAGCGTACCATGTTACGAGCTCGGAAACCGTCTTCCGCGAGGATATATCATCGCGTGTGGCATACGTTCTTCCAGTGGTGTCGACCGAGAGGTTATGCACCGCGGGAGTTTCGTCTGTCTCGGATACTCGCCTTCCTACAAGCGGGACTAGATCATGGGCTTCGCCTTGCTTCTTTGAAGGTACAGGTTTCGGCCCTGTCTGTCTGGTTTCACCGTAGGATTGCTACAATCCCGGATGTGCGCACCTTTATGCAAGGTGTTCTCCGCATTCAGCCGCCCTTTGTTCCACCTGTGGCGCCTTGGGATTTGGCTGTGGTCCTGAGGGCTCTCCAGGGACCGCCGTTTGAACCACTGGGCTCAGTGGATCTTAAATGGCTAACAGCTAAGACTGTTTTCCTTCTGGCCATAGCTTCGGCCAGACGTGTTTCTGATTTAGGGGCTCTTTCTTGTAGACCCCCTTTCTTGATTTTTCATGGGAACAGGGCAGTGCTCCGCACTCGGCCTGAATTTCTTCCCAAGGTTGTTTCCCAGTTTCATGTTAACGAGGAAATAGTTGTTTCGGCCTTTAACTCACCTGGCCTTTCAGTGAGTGAGGCCACTTTGGATGTTGTGCGGGCCTTAAGGACTTATGTTGACCGCACTTCTTCGTTTAGGAAGTCGGACGCCTTGTTCGTCCTCTATGGCTTCCGTAAAAAGGGTTGGCCTGCTTCAAAGCAAACTTTGGCAGCCTGGATCCGTATGGCTATTTCTGAAGCTTATCTTCATGAAGGTCTGCCGGTTCCTCCTTCTCTGAAGGCTCATTCCACTAGGTCTGTGGGTCCTTCGTGGGCAGCTCGGCGTGGTGCCTCTGCAGTCCAGATCTGCAAGGCTGCTATGTGGTCCTCTGTCCATACCTTCGTGAGGTATTACAGGTTTGACACCTTCGCCTCTCAGGATGCTTCCTTCGGGCGGCGGATTCTCCTTTCAGCACAGGAGCGTCCCCACCCTTAAAGGATACTGCTTTGGGACATCCCCAAGGTATCCTGTGGATACCCTATGGACCCTGAAGTAGAAAATATGAGATATGGTAAGAACTTACGTTTGTTATCTCTATGTCTACGAAGTCCATAGGATTCCACAGGACTCCCGCCCTGTCGCACCTATGCTGCAGTTGGGCTTTGCTCTGGTCACCGATTTTTCCGTCTCCCTCTGGTGAGAATGTGATTCTTGTGTGTATCCAGTTCTTCTTTCTCTCTCTTCCTTCTCCTCCTCCGGCCTATGGCTTGGTACAAAACTGATATGCCTTGGCTCGGGGGCGGGGTATAGGAGGGGGACCCTAGTGCATCCTGGGAGGCTGAAAGCTTAACTCTATGGTGCCCGATGACTAACGTCACACCTATACCCCAAGGTATCCTGTGGAACCCTATGGACTTCGTAGAAATAGAGATAACAAAGGTAAGTTCTTACCATATCTCATATTTTCAGCCCTGCAACCACCCGCTGTAACACACCCAGAAGAACTTCTACGTTCTCTGGGAGGAAATCAGTTGTTTTCGCGGCCCGCATCTCCCGTCTAAAGTGACAGGAGATCGCGGGCCGCTATGCAGTTGTTCAAGATTTTCGTGCTGATCGCGCCCATAGAGGTCAGGTTTATCCGCGTAAAGCAGCTAAACCCGACCAAAGTGCTGGCCGCAATCGCGAAAAGTGATGTTTGGGCGCACATTTCAGCTCATCCCCCAGGGGCTGCGAGCTGAAATGTAGCGCTGGCAGCTCATCGTGCCCGACAGGAGCAAGAATTGAATAGCTCCGTCGGGCGAGATAGGGGCTGGAAAGAATTGAATTCCGCCCTCTGAGTTCTGTCAGACCATGGCATGCTCCCCGTCAGTGGGGAATTAAGGGTCGGGGAGGGAACAACGGGGCAAATGTTACAACTGTTCATTCTCTGAACTCCTCGGATTGTTCTAAATGGGAGTATCCAAAGCAATGGCGTAAGTTCATCCCAGACCCCTGGAGGAAAGTTATAATTTGGTGCCCCCCTGTCACAGCCGCTGACTCTGTAATGTAACATTTCGCAAGCAGATACACCCGCAGTTGCACACAGAATATAGGCATGCCATGGTGGAGTGAGACAGAGTTGTGGGTGAGGGGGACGCCGGACGTATATCACACTGACAAAACACTGAGTAGCAGCAACACCAATGAGTAGGAACGGGCAATAGATAGACGGAGGCAGCAGCTGACACGGAACTCTCCACTAGTATATAGTGGCTTCTCAGGTGCCAGGAAAAGGTGTTGGAGCCTGGCGGCAGGCGCCTCCATTGTCTCCCATAGTTCTGCCCCTGACGAGGAGATGTGATGAAGCTGCAGCTTCACAACGCCGTGCTCAGACAGGAAGGGTGAGCAGGATGTGTGGTCTTCTGTTCCTGACTGAGCAGCGTAGGAGCAGCAGCAGAGCGCCAGCAGTAGATACTTGTCCCGCAGCACAGCCATACAGCTACAAGGTAAAAGGGACGAGGGGTCAGTGAGACAGCTGAGGAGGGGACAGATAGACTGCTAAGGAATGGTCAGCGAGACAGCTCTGAGACAGCTCTGGAGGGGGGTAGGGAATTAGCTATGGCTGGGGTAGTGAGATAGATATGGAGGAGGGCAGGGAGGCAGCTTTGGAGGGGGGCAGTGAGACAGCTATGGAGGGGGGCAGTGAGACAGCTGTGGAGGGGGCAGTGAGACAGCTATGGAGGGGGGCAGTGAGGGGGAGGGGGCATTGAGGGGGAGGGGGCATTGAGACAGGTATGATGGGGGTGGGTGAGCAGTTGAGAACGGGGTGAAAAGAATAATTCTTACTCAAATTTTTCATGCTATTAAACTCAATTCACCCAGGGTATATTCCTCAATAGGATAGTCACCCACCGAGTGCCTGGCATGACTCTTAAAAATGCATTGGATCCTTTGCTAGAAATCCAGCACAGAAATGTAAATAATACACACTGTCAGTTGATAAGTTCTTCCTGTCTTTAGCCCAACAAAGGTCTAGTCTTTTGTTGTCTTCTATATTATATTTAAAAATAAATGATATACGTATATATGTATATAGCCCTCCTAGGCGCAAGCCACACTCCCTGTGCAGACCACACCCACACTGGTCACTCCCCCACATCACTAGTCACATCACCTCAGCGGCACGCAATAGGCCCTTGATAAATTTCTGCTCCAGGCCCATGTGGACCTTAATCTGGCACTGGGTGATAGAATGTGCAAAATCCCTCTCTTTGTCTAAAAATGTGGGGACTTCGTTCCAAACTCTTTGACTAATTAGGCAAAAATAATTTTTAAATTAGCTAAATTCCGCCTAATAATGACATGTCATTTTTGGGGTGAAAATGTAAAAAGTCTTGGAAAATGGGATTAAAGTACTGGGTCAGGTATTTTGGGCCGTATGGATGGGACAGGTGCTTTTAGGATTGCAGGTGGCTGCAGCAGATGTATTTTTAACATTTTTTTTAAAACTGCACTTTATAGACAAAAAAATATACTAGCACCCATTTAATGTACCCCCAATTTAACTGCAGTAATTATTTTTTCCAAAAAGAAATGGCTTTTTATAATTTTTCCACACTTATGCAAATATGCATAAAACAGCCAACTGACTCAATTTAAGAACCCAAAATACTTTTGTTAGGGCTATTAATACACTTCTAAATTGATTTCCTATGTCAGTTAGGCTTTTTATACTTTTTCACTTTTCACTAATTTTGCCATGCGCAATTATCGCACATAAACGTTTTTGTGTGTTTTGTAATTGGTTAGGGTGAAAAACGCACCAAAACTGGCGAATAGGGCGACAACTTCGCCGGTGATAAGTTTTCCTTTTATCGCGGCTAATTGAACAATGCCTTTAATCACATAAAGCGGAGGCCGTATTCTTATGGAAATTCTGCACCAAGCATGGGGTTCGTACAAGTCCTAATGGTGCTTCTGATGGTAATGTCTGCACTTTACTCCCAGGACCAGCAATCCTAGAAACAATCTCTTTAATGAGCAAATATTTTACCAGCATATTCAGATTTTCCTTTATTTTAAGTTGACAACTTCATCCATGAATTGAATGGCTCCAGTTGCTGTTCTATGTTGTTTTTTTCTAAATAGAAATGACTATACTGCCACCTAAAGGCAACAGAAGGGTACTGCACACATTTAAATAAAGCCAGCATATCTATATACTGTGTGTTGAGCCTTTTTCATACAGAACAATCCTGCTCGTAAAATGTTTTGTATGATTATAGCTATTTGTCTATTTCTTCTTCAGGGTCCATAGGGCGCCACAGGCAGAGAATGGGGTGTAGGTGGTGGATAGGAAGACCGGACACCAAACAGTTAAGCTTTTGGAATCCCAGAATGCACTGGTCCTTCTCTCCCTATACCCCGCCCCTGAACCAGAGGCAATCAGTTTTGCTTGGTGTCCGGCAGGAGCCGGGTCACTATTAGAACAGGGGGCTGCATTAAGCAGCTCAAGCCTTTATCTTTATGATCTATTTTATTATATTTTTACTACTAACGGGTGAGCAGCACTATACTGTCCTCCGGACGTCTGTGCTGCCGCTCCATCACCCCTCCGCGGCACCGCGACTCCAGCCCTCGGCTTGGTACTCTCGGCAGGGCTCCCGGGGACCTTGCTAGCGGGCCCCACGGGTGTACTCCAGTCTGCAGCCAGGACTCCAGGGGACAGGTAAGGCGGGTTAACCCACGTTTTGGTAGTCTTTCCTCCGGTCTCAGGGTTAAGACCGGAGGTGCTGACGTGGACAACGGTCCGTCTGGGACTCCATTAAACCACCAGAGAATATATACTGGTGTTAGAGACCAGGGAACCGGTGGTTAAAACTCAGGCAGGGGAGGTCAGCTCTCTGTTAATGCGGCCCCTCATCCAGCTCAGAGTGCCATTTCACCGTGGTCTTGCCGCCCCGAGCTGATCATCCTCCCCCGTCCCCTCAGAGATCTCCGGCAGCCATTTTCTCTATGCAGCAGCCACAGCTCTCTCTGGGAACGCTGGGTCCTATCCCCTATATACCTCTCCTATGTGCCAGGTTATGTAGCGCTATAGCCTACCAGCCACTGCAGTTTGAGTAGTTGATTGTAGTGCCCTTTGCAGTTATATTGATTTCTGCATTGTATGTGACTTATGCTAGCACTTTCTGTCTGCATTTTTACTATACTCTCAGCTTATGCCTTTCCCTTTTTCTCACTATTACCCTAACATACCGATGTATAGAGGGTCCACTGTACTTCACATCTACTTTATTTGTGAAGGCTGTCACATACTGTGTGCTTGCACTCTGCTCATTCCCATATTCTGTGCTGTGTTCTCCTGTAGCTGTATCTAAGCAAAGGCAGGGTCACTGTACTGCATACCCACTTGTATTTGTGAAAGCTGTCACATACTTGGTGGTTGCACACTAATCAGTGCCATATTGTGTGCTATACTATCCTGCAGCTATGTCTAGCAAAGGCAAGAGTAGCAAGCAAGCTGCTGCACCTATAATGCTCTCTTGCAGATCCTGTGCAGCAGGCTTAACTGAGGAGGATTTAATTCAGGATAGGCTATGTGCAACTTGTTATAATACACCAGGCCAATCAGCCACTGCTCAGGAACCCCCCTTGGCTTCTTTTTCACAGGTGTTAGCTACAGTTGCGAACCGCCTAGCAGTTCCGGCAGTAATTACCCCTATGGGGTTGCTACAACACGGGCAATACAAGAACCTCATATTCCTCCTCCATGGGTAGACATACTCTCTAACTCAGTACAGAGTCTAGCGGGTACCTCTACAGCCTTTCAAAATATGTTGCACGGTGAGAAGCCCCAACCCAGTAAATCTACTAAACATACTGGGCCTGATTCAGAGCCGGACGCTCTGACCAGAGCGCTCGCTCTGAATCAGGGCCCTCCTACATGAAAATGGACCGGCCTTATGGACGCCCGCATAGCTGTGGGTTACCACCCACAGCTTATGCGAGCGTCCATGATGATGGTCTCGATGGTCAAGACCATCGCGACCATCGGGCTTGCGATGGAGACCCTGCGGTAGGGTCTCGCTGCCGCAAGCCCTGGAGTGATTTTGGCTCTATCAGAGCCAAAATCACTCCCACTGACATCACTAGTGATGTCAGTGGGGCCGGCTTCAGACGGTAGGCGTTCCCATGGGAACGCCTCTGTCTGGCAGCCACGCCCCCGGCACGCCCACCAAAGGGGGCGTGCTGTCAATCAACATCGACAGCACGCCCCCTTTGGTGCGAGATCCGGAGCGACGGTATCCGGGTCTCGCGCATGCGCACGACGGAGCTCCCTTCGTCATGCGCAGTGGCGCAACATCGACCCGCTTGCGAGCGTCCTGCGCTCGCGAGCGGGTCTGAATGACCCCCACTGTACTATCCTCACAGTCTACACAACTCTCAGATTCTGAGGTGTCATCTGAGGAGGCAGAAGACGCAGATCTCTCTCTCACCGAGTCTCCCTCAGGGGAGGAAGAGCCACAGTAGCAAATAAATGTACCTGCTTTAGTGGGAATCGGTATGAAATACCGCCGGCAGCGACAGCCCAACACTGGAAAAGATCCCGACAGCGGCAGGCCGACAGCGCTGGAAATCCCGATCGTCGTAAGGTAAGTAATGACTAACCTAACCCTCCTTAGGGGTGTCTAACCCTAACCTTCCCCCCAAGTGCCTAACCCTAATCCCCCCTGTAAGTGCCTAACCCCCCCTTCCCCACTGCCTAAACCTAAGTCCCCCGGGGGTGCCTAACCCTAAGTCCCCCCTGGGTGCGCTAAACCTAACCCGCGAGAGCCCCCCCCCCCCCGCGGCTGTCCGCTCGCGGCCCCCGGCATCCCTTCGATCGGGATGCCGGTCTCCCGGCGTCGGTGAAATAAGCGGTGTCTACATCTAGACGCCGGGCATTTCACCCTCGCCGGGATATGACAGTCGGGAAGCCAGCTGTCGGTATAATGTCAGCCGGCTTCCCGATTGCATCCCCTTTAGTGTGGGCTGTCAAATCAATTCTTCAGTTAGAAGATGCTGAGCCCGCTCCCAAAACAAAACAGCCACTGTTTAAAGGACAGAAAGTGGTTTTAGCTGAGTTTTCTCACTCGGATCAGCTTTCTGAACTCATGAGCAAAGCTTGGAATAGTCCCAGTAAAAAGTTTCAGCCTCCAAAATGCCTGATTTCTTTTTGACCCTTTTCCAGTAGCAGATTGCGCTAAATGGGAAGCTCCGCCAGCTGTTCATTTCCATGTCACACGTCTGAATAAAAACTCTACTTTACCTATCCCTACGGCTTCCTCCTTAAAGGATACGATGGATAGGAAGATTGAAGCTGGTCTCAAGTCTGTGTATTTTCTTACAGGGCTATTACTCATCCAGCAATGGCCTCTGCCTGGGTGACAAAAGCCATTGAGAGCTTGGCTGATGCTCTGGAGAATACATTTCCCTCGGATGCTTCCCGGGAATAGCTGTCCTATATCTCCCACAACAGGAATGCAACTTCCTATTTAGGAGACTCAGCTTTGGATGCTGGTGTCTTGGCCTCCAAGGCGTCTGCTACTTTGGTCGTAGCTCGCCGTACACTTTGGCTTCACTTTGTCCAGAGATCTTTCAACTCCTGGTGGACAAGTGGAGCCTCCTAGATGTGGATCTCATGGCCTCTCGACACAATCGCAAGCTTCTGATGTACGGATCCAGGCCTTTCCGTAGACGCTCCTTCCCACTTCCTCAGTGTCCGGACCTGTTGTCACAAGGTCCATATCTACATTCGGACCTGGCCCATCTGTCTTTGACGGCGTGGCTTTTGAGACATCAATTCTAAGGTCCAAGGGTTTTTCTCGCTCTGTGGTCCAGACCATGCTCAGAGCACATAAACTGGCCTCCCCACTGGATCTATCACCAAGTATGATATACATACTTCCAGTGGTGTACTGCCATAAGCCTTGACCCTCATGTTTTTCGGGTTTCTAGAATACTTGCCTTCCTTCAATCTGGATTGGATCTCTGACTCCGCCTAGCCTTTGAAGGTGCACGTCTCTGCTCTCTCCATCTGGTTCCAGTGCAGAATTGCTTCACTGCTGGATGTTCACACCTTCCTTCAGGGTGTCCTCTGTATTCAACCTCTCTTTGTCCCTTCAGTGGGCTCCGTAGGATTTGTCAGTGATTCTCCAAGCACTTCATGGCCCTTCATTTGAACCCCTGGATTCAGTGGACGTCAAATGGCTCATTGCAAAGACTCTGGTTCTTCTGGCTATCGAGTCTGCCTGTAGGGTCTCTGACTTAGGGGCGCTCTCCTGTCGCTCCCCATTTATGATCTTTTATCAGGACAGGACCGTTCTTCGAACACACCCAGGATTTCTTCCCAAGGGTTGTTTCTTGTTTCCACATTAATGAGGAAATTCTGGTTCCAGCCTTCCAATCACCAGACCTCTTGGAGGGTGAGGCCTCCTTGGATGTGGTTCATGCTCTAAGGTCCTATATGGATCGTACAAGTTCCATTAGGAAAACGGATTCCCTCTTTGTCCTATATGGATTCCACAAGACGGGCTGGCCAGCTAACAAACAGACTCTGGCCAGATGGCTTAACATGGCTATCTCACAGGTTTAACTGCAGGCTGGTTTTCCTGTGCCGGCTACTGTCTTTGCTCATTCTATTCGCTCTGTGGGTCCCTCGTGGGCAGATCGCCCTGGCGCATCTGCTGGACAACATTACAAGGCAGCCACGTGGTCTTCTGTCCATACCTTTCTTAGGTTCTATGCCTTTGATACATTTGCCTCTCAGGATGCTTCATTTGGACGCCGGATTTTCCTATCAGCTCAGGAGCGCCCCCACCCTTGAACAACTTTGGGACATCCCCATTGTCTCCCTGTGGAGCCCTATGGATCCTGAAGAAGAAAAGGAGTTATGGTAGGCTTACCTTTATTAATGCTCTTTCTTCGAAGTCCGTGTGGTCCACAGGGCACCCACCCTGACGCAGTTGGCTTCTCTGGGTTACGTTTTTTGGTCACTAGTTTCCTTCTCCGTGTGATTCTTCTGTGTACCAGTCTTCCTTCTCTCCTGCTCCTGCCTTGGGATTGTTGACAAGCTGATTGGCTCAGGGGTGGGGTATAAGGGGGAAGGACCAGAGAATTTTGGGATTGTAAAAGCTTAACTGTTTGGTGTCTGGGCTTCCTATCCACCACCTACACCCCATTGTCTCCCTGTGGACCCTATGGACTTCAAAGAAAGAGAGTTAACAAAGGTAAGTCTACCATAACTCTAAATGGCTACACTTGGCCATCTGGGTATTTGCTTGAAATGCAAAATAAAGCCATTTCTGGTTAATTAGCCAAATCTTTACATAAATAGGCAATGCAGTCCTGTAGGCAGATGCTCCCATAGTGATGCTGTTATTGTGCAATAAACTTTTTCAACCAACTGATCAAATCTTGATGAGAATGCATTGGCCCATCAGGTGATCTCTGACCAATTTAGCTTAAGACAACTACAACGTATGAAAATAAAAAAATAAATCTTTCTCATGCTCGTAATGGGTTTGGAGAATGTGAAAGTGCCAGTCCCTCAACTTTTAATAACCTTCCTGTAAAGGGTACCCTGCCTGGCAGCAGGGATTTACACAACGCGCTTTGTCATTATGTTCATGATGATCTTATAATTCTGCAAAATGCCTCCTGAAGTTCAATGGTATGACTAAAGAGGATTGAACAATGCTGCCTACAGATATAGCATAACATTAGGTACAATGGCTGCACAGGTAGACAAAGAAAAGACAACTCCCAAATAGGGCTGTTATTGCTATCCAAACAGTAAATGTGCACAAGATGTAACTATACACCATTTGTTCTTCTATTGTATCTTTATGCAAGTCACCTGATTTCCCGGTTTATTAGGCAAAGATAGCCAAATTGTGACGTTGAGTGAGTAACACAGCATTCTCACTGATGGGAGTCATATTTTGTAAACTTTGAAGAACTGGAAGCACTAAGAGATTGCAATAGTCTTTTACAACTGATATGTGGGCCGTTGTTGCTTTTTGGTGTATTCAATAAGTGAGTGGATAACATCCTATTTATTAAGTGCAAGGCGTCATCATTAATATTATTGAAAGGGATATATACTTGATAAATGCCAGTGCGGCACTCAAAAGTTTAATTCCTTATTGCAGACATATCACAGCAATTAGGAACATATTGTCCTGATTCATAGCCGGACGCTCTGACAGAGCGCTCGCTCTGAATCAGGGCCGTCCTTCTTAAATTTTTGAGCGGCCTCCTGGCCGCTCGTATAGCTGTGGGTGACCACCCACAGGTATAGGGAGCGGCCAGGAAGATGGTCGCAATGGTGACCATCGCGACCATCAGGCTTGCGACGAGACCCTTGTGGTAGGGTCTCGTTGCCGCAAGCCCTGGAGTGCTTTCGGCTCTATCAGAGCCGAGAGCACTCCCACTGACATCACTTGTGGGGAACGGACCATGGGAACGCCTCCGTTTGGGCAGCCACGCCCCCGGCATGCCCACCAAAGGGGGCGTGCTGTCACTCACCATCGACAGCACGCCCCCTTTGGTACGAGACCCGGAGCGACTGCTTGCCCGTCGCTATCCGGGTCTCGCGCATGCGCACGGCGGAGCCAGCTCCGTCGTGCGCATACGCACTGGGCCAACATCGACCCGCTTGCGAGCACTTAGCGCTCGCGAGCGCGTCTGAATCAGGCCCTATGTTTCGGGCCTGTTTAACACAAAATCTTTGACAGGAAACTTTATAAAGAGCCTGAAGATGGTGTAAGCTTTTGGGACGAGCTCTGAAAAGCTAGGTTTTGGGAAGCTTGGTAAAAAATTAGCGCAGACGGCAAGCTCCATTGATAAGTGGAAACTGAGGTGTTATGGCGCGTATCCACTACATGAGAAAAAATTAGCAATTGAACGATTAAGACATCGTTATTGTTCAGTTGTTCATTAATCATGCAGTAAAATGCCGGCAACGACCAGCGTTGCGCATTCCCGCTGGTCGTTGGCGGCATTTGTCATCGCCTGAACATGCAGGCCAACCTGACGTGATCGTCAGATTGTGCATGTTCGGGGATGAGGGAGGGTGCCTGCACTGAACGACATATCGTTTAGTGTGGGCACATTGGCCCTGATTCAGAGCCGGACGCTCTGACAGAGCGCTCTCTCTGAATTAGGGCCGTCCTTCTCTTTTTTTAGAGCGGCCTCCTGGCCGCTCGCATAGCTGTGGGTGACCACCCACAGCTATAGCGAGCGGCCAAAAAGATGGTCGCGATGGTCAAGACCATCGCGACCATCGGGCTTGCGACGAGACCCTTGTGGTAGGGTCTCGTTGCCACAAGCCCTGGAGTGCTCTCGGCCCTATCAGAGCCGAGAGCACTCCCACTGACATCACTTGTGATGTCAGTGGGGCCGGCCCCAGACAGTAGGCGTTCCCATGGGAACGCCTCCGTCTGGGCAGGCACGCCCACCAAAGGGGGCGTGCTGTCACTCTCCATCAACAGCACGCCTCTTTGTAGCGAGACCTGGAGCGACGGCTTGCCCGTCGCTATACGGGTCTCGCGCATGCGCACGACGGAGCCGCCTCCGTCGTGCGCATGTGCACTGGGCCAACATCAACCCGCTTGCGAGCGCTCAGTGCTCGCGAGCGGGTCTGAATTAGGCCCATTATCCACTGCACAGTATGATGAACGATTACAATTTTGTAATCGTATAGTCGTTCCACTCTGGTGTAGTGGATACACACCTTTAGTTTGACGTAATGCAGGTGATATCTCTAAATTCTGCTTTTGGCTCTTCTTAAATAGGCTAGTTATTGAAATCATGCGAATACTGCCTCTTCTCCATAATTGTAGGGGGGAAATTAGGTTAATAAATAGGCCCCTTAGTCATACATGTATTATATGTAACTGACCCAAAATGAAATGCATAGGAGAATATAAGACAAATGTAAATTGCCATAATGAAAGCTTCAAGATAAATGCATTGTGCAGGCGTAAATTGCCAACCTACTGTACGGTGCAATCGTGAGAGGCTACATGTACATCGAGTGGGTTTCACAAACTTCGCAATCAGGACAGTCAAGTTTTTCGAGCATTGTCCTGCTGTCCCATCCGCAGGCCCTCATTGTCCGGGCAGACGGTCGTGAGGTTGGAGGACACTGCCACCACCACAGATCTGCTATGTAGATCAGCCGTATCAGTGAAGATGAACGGATTCTGCGTGCATTGTCCATTCACAGCAGGGAGGAGGCTAGGGACAGCCCTGCAACTCCCGGAGTGCTAGATTCAACCCCCAGCAAAATGCGAAAAACAGGTGTCACGCGCCCTAAAGCTTCACACTGTAGGAGATATGTCACTATAATGAGGCCTCATCCCCTTTTTGCGTATGGGCAGCTTTGGTGCGCACAGGGGTCTTGACTTCATGAGACTAGATGTTGGGAGTTATGGTATCATAGTGCACAGCATTTCCCAGACTTTTAAATGAAAATCCATCCTATGGCTAGTCCTGCTCATTGGCAGAGAAATTGGAAAAGAGGCAATATAGTAATAACAAAACCTCCACAGGTAAGAAAAACACCTCCCATAAGTTAGGGACCAGCCCCTTTGCTCATTTAAACTTCTACACATTTCCCTAAAATACTGCTGGTAGGCGGAGTTACAGCAACACAAGGCGAAACATGTCATAGTATGGCTGACCTAACACAAGTAAAAGGCTTTGACATATTGAGCTGTGACACAAGTAGTTAATGAATGTAAAGACTTTTACCATAGTACTGCTAGTTAGACTGAGGCTCATTTAATATACTTCCAGTATTTACCCTCACTTACCAGTCCTGCAAGGTTCAGCGCCCCCTCCTCCACGACATCATCTGCCGTGTTGTCTGCAGCCTAACGCCGCCTGCTACAGGTTACTAGCTAATGCACATGTGTGATGGTCGTCTATGTATGTGTATAGTGTCCTCCCCGACATCCTCTGCTGTGTTACCTGCAGCCTAACTCTTCCTGCTACAGGTTACTGACTGATGCACATGTGCGATGGCCGTCTATGCATGTGTATAGTGTCCTCCACGGCATCCTCTACTGTGTTACCTGCAGCCTAACGCTACCTGCTACAGGTTACTGACTAATGCACATGTGCGATGGCCGTCTATGCATGTGTATAGTGCCCTCCCCGACATCCTCTGCTGTGTTACCTGCAGCCTAACACTTCCTGCTACAGGTTACTGACTAATGCACATGTGCGATGGCCGTCTATGCATGTGTATAGTGCCCTCCCCGACATCCTCTGCTGTGTTACCTGCAGCCTAACACTTCCTGCTACAGGTTACTGACTAATGCACATGTGCGATGGCCGTCTATGCATGTGTATAGTGTCCTCCCCGACATCCTCTGCTGTGTTACCTGCAGCCTAACACTTCCTGCTACAGGTTACTGACTGATGCACATGTGCGATGGCCGTCTATGCATGTGTATAGTGTCCTCCCCGACATCCTCTGCTGTGTTACCTGCAGCCTAACGCTACCTGCTACAGGTTACTGAATAATGCACATGTGCGATGGCCGTCTATGCATGTGTATAGTGCCCTCCCCGACATCCTCTGCTGTGTTACCTGCAGCCTAACACTTCCTGCTACAGGTTACTGACTAATGCACATGTGCGATGGCCGTCTATGCATGTGTATAGTGCCCTCCCCGACATCCTCTGCTGTGTTACCTGCAGCCTAACACTTCCTGCTACAGGTTACTGACTAATGCACATGTGCGATGGCCGTCTATGCATGTGTATAGTGCCCTCCCCGACATCCTCTGCTGTGTTACCTGCAGCCTAACACTTCCTGCTACAGGTTACTGACTAATGCACATGTGTGATGGCCGTCTATGCATCTGTACAGTGCCCTCCCCGACATCCCCTGCTGTGTTACCTGCAGCCTAACACTTCCTGCTACAGGTTACCGACTAATGCACATGTGCGATGGCCGTCTATGCATGTGTATAGTGTCCTCCACGACATCCTCTGCTGTGTTACCTGCAGCCTAACGCTACCTGCTACAGGTTACTGACTAATGCACATGTGTGATGGCCGTCTATGAATGTGTGTAGATGGATGATCTCAGGAGAAGACCACCAAATATTAGAGGCAGAGCGGAATAGTAGGAATGGAAAGATGATGACCCTATCAGTTTATTTATGATATTCTTCATCCCCTTCATACACCTACTTAAAATAATTGAGTTCCCTCTTATAAATGTAAACTTGTATGACAACAGAAGTCACGTTCCCATTGCATTTAAGGTTACAGCTCTACATGTTCTAGCAAAGATGTTTAACGCAGACTTGACGACTCTACTGCTATGGCCGGGAGGCTCTCTAAAATTGGGTGGTTCTCCCAGCCCCCTGCAAGAGACGTCTCCTAAGGAAACTACCACCCCCCCAGCAGCCGTCAACTTAATAGTGGTAGTGGGCGGTCCGGGGTGATTTTGTGATGACACGAATTGTGCTGAATTGCATAGCCATGCCCTTGCACTGCCCAACATTGCCTCCACCACGCCCCCTGCAACGCTGACCTGGTTGCCCCCTCCTGGAGGGGGCAACTAGAAAGTCGGCATGTATGGTTTAATGTTAAATCCATGATTTACAAATGTATAATACCTTTTCTTAAGCATGGATATCAATAAAACCTGTCCCATCAGAGGGCTAACATGACAAAGTTCTGTTTATAACTCTTCTAAACAACCCAGTACTTCCTTTACTTCATCTTCAGCAATAGACTGTGCTCATGAACAATTTAAAATATATCCATACACTAATTTCCAGATTGTTTATAATTATTGTGACTCTATTCAGACTGCTAAGTGCATTGCGCTTTTACATTTTATGTACCAGCAATAATTACCATTGTTTAGCCATTATATCGCCCTAACACGCAAGTCTCGCCTAATAAATCCCATTTCTATATAATCACAACTCCACCTTCAGCAAATGATCCTGTGTAATAATCTTTCTCTTTTTTTTTTTTTAGATGATCAACAACAAAGAAGAACACAGAGGGCTTCCACCAACAACAGATCATTCACACACAAAGGTATAGGATGGAAATTGGTTTATTAATTTATAAAAAGTCTATTAATGTCACAATCTTTTATACATTAATATAATTAGAGCTGTCTTAAGTAAAGGTGTTTGCATGACAGCTTGTTGCATCAGGAGATTGTACACTGGGAACGTCACAGGAATCCTCTGGTATTGCATAGAAGACAGTGTAACAAGTTCAGATGCTTCCTGCAAAATAAAACAGGTTTGTTTGGTTTGCTTTAGGGGTCCTTGTGTGACAAGTACGGGCTTTATAAGAATAGCGTCTGGCAGTGATGGCTGGATATATTGCCAAGATTAAATGGGACTGGCAACTGCCAGGGCAAGTTGGTGCTTACTGCAATGCCATAATATATTATCTGTAATCATACACAACAACAGACAGGTTACAGCAAGTTTTCTTCCTAGCATATTGGATGCTCCATTGTTTGCAAAAGATACAAAATTCAGTAAAATTATTTTCAATAAATGCGGAACATACTGCAGTACTGTGCACATCACTGAGCGAGTCGCTGCAGAACATAATGCAGTACTGTGCACATCACTGAGAGAGTCGCTGCAGAACATAATGCAGTACTGTGCACCTCACTGAGAGAGTCACTGCAGAACATAATGCAGTACTGTGCACCTCACTGAGAGAGTCGCTGCAGAACATAATGCAGTACTGTGCACCTCACTGAGAGAGTCGCTGCAGAACATAATGTAGTACTGTGCACCTCACTGAGAGAGTCGCTGCAGAACATAATGCAGTACTGTGCACCTCACTGAGAGAGTCGCTGCAGAACATAATGCAGTACTGTGCACCTCACTGAGAAAGTCGCTGCAGAACATAATGCAGTACTGTGCACCTCACTGAGAAAGTCGCTGCAGAACATAATGCAGTACTGTGCACCTCACTGAGAGAGTCGCTGCAGAACATAATGCAGTACTGTGCACCTCACTGAGAGAGTCGCTGCAGAACATAATGCAGTACTGTGCACCTCACTGAGAGAGTCGCTGCAGAACATAATGCAGTACTGTGCACCTCACTGAGAAAGTCGCTGCAGAACATAATGCAGTACTGTGCACCTCACTGAGAGAGTCGCTGCAGAACATAATGTAGTACTGTGCACCTCACTGAGAGAGTCGCTGCAGAACATAATGCAGTACTGTGCACCTCACTGAGAGAGTCCCTGCAGAACATAATGCAGTCCTGTGCACCTCACTGAGAGAGTCGCTGCAGAACATAATGCAGTACTGTGCACCTCACTGAGAGAGTCGCTGCAGAACATAATGCAGTACTGTGCACCTCACTGAGAAAGTCGCTGCAGAACATAATGCAGTACTGTGCACCTCACTGAGAAAGTCACTGCAGAACATAATGCAGTACTGTGCATCTCACTGAGAAAGTCACTGCAGAACATAATGCAGTACTGTGCACATCACTGAGAGAGACGCTGCAGAACATAATACAGTACTGTGCACCTCACTGAGAAAGTCACTGCAGAACATAATGCAGTACTGTGCACCTCACTGAGAGAGTCGCTGCAGAACATAATGCAGTACTGTGCACCTCACTGAGAAAGTCGCTGCAGAACATAATGCAGTACTGTGCACCTCACTGAGAGAGTCGCTGCAGAACATAATGCAGTACTGTGCACCTCACAGAGAAAGTCGCTGCAGAACATAATGTAGTACTGTGCACCTCACTGAGAAAGTCGCTGCAGAACATAATGTAGTACTGTGCACCTCACTGAGAGAGTCGCTGCAGAACATAATGTAGTACTGTGCACCTCACTGAGAGAGTCGCTGCAGAACATAATGCAGTACTGTGCACCTCACTGAGAGAGTCGCTGCAGAACATAATGCAGTACTGTGCACCTCACTGTGAAAGTCGCTGCAGAACATAATGCAGTACTGTGCACCTCACTGTGAAAGTCGCTGCAGAACATAATGCAGTACTGTGCACCTCATTGTCAAAGTCACTGCAGAACATAATGCAGTACTATGCACCTCACTGAGAAAGTCGCTGCAGAACATAATGTAGTACTGTGCACCTCACTGAGAAAGTCGCTGCAGAACATTTGCATAATACTGGCCGACTGGCACTATTACGGGATGATAGATGATTGGTTGGCTTGCACTTACAGGATGGTGACTGGTTGGCAGTTGGGCACTCTTGCAAGATTCTGGCTGGTGGCACTCATCCAGGATGCTGGGTAGTAGGCGCTCTTGCAGAATACTGGCTGCTTGGCCCTTTCACAAAATGCTAGTTGGCACTCTCGCAGAATGCTCACTGGATGCACTAAAAGTTAAAATAGGACATTTTTAAATATCCATCCAGTCTTCTATCCCATGTTTATTTAACACTCTTCCCTATAACACATCAGCACTGGTCATAGCACGTATTATATATTGCTTTCTAAATATAATCAAATAACTTGCTTGCCGGGTGGCCCTACCTCTTAGAGGATGCTGGTTGATTGGTACTTTAGCAGAATTCTGCTGTCTGGCACGCTCACAGAATGCTGGCAAGCTGGCTGTCTGGCACTCTTGCAAGAAGCTGGCTGGGTGTACTACACAAAGTAAAATTTGACAATTTTTAAATATCTATTCCATGATTATTTAACCATCCTCCCTCCAGGGGCGGGCTGGGCAGGGTGGAATTTGTCCTCCCGTGCCGGTACGATTTAAGCCCTGGGAGGCCACCAGTTTCCTGCAGCCACATGTTGCATAGACATGCATTGCCAGCCTTGGGCATAGACAACCCCCGGAACCAGGCGGCCCTGCATATATTGCTCTTCAATATGACACTCACTATCAAAGTGTTGCCGATGCCGGGACCGTGGAGATGCTGAGCACTAGGGTGGGGGCGGAGCAAGATGGTGACTACATGGATCCCTCAGCCAATGGTCCGAGGAGTCTGATATCAGTTGAACTGACTTTTCGGATCACTGACTAATAGATCCTAGGAGTCACCGGGTACCTCCGCCCCCACCCCAGTGCTCAGCCAGCGTCTCCACCAGTACCGCCCAACAGCAGTGCAGCGCCCCGGGCAACATTCCCTTTCCAGCCGGCGACGATCTATTTAAGGTAAGTGTGTGCACCTCAAGGTGGGGGTGGGGTTACAATTATCTGTGGGATTAGGAAGAGGGGCAGGACAATGGAGCACACGAGGCCAAGGGTGAAGGATTGGAGAGCACAGGGAGGCATGTTGGATGGGAAAAGGGGAGCAGTAAGCACAATCTAGAGGGGACCAGTGTGTGTGGGATGTAGATAGGGGAAGGGGAGCGCAGTGTAGGATGTAGATAGGGGAAGTGGAGCGCAGTGTGTAGGATGTAGATAGATGTAGGGGAGCGCAGTGTGTGGGTTGTAGATAGGGGAAGTGGAGCGCAGTGTGTGGGATGTAGATAGGTGAAGTGGAGCGCAGTGTGGGATGTAGATAGGTGTAGGGTAGCGAAGTGTGTGGAATGTAGATAGGGGAAGTGGAGCGCAGTATGTGGGATGTAGATAGGTGAAGTGGAGCGCAGTATGTGGGATGTAGATAGGTGAAGTGGAGCGCAGTGTGGGATGTAGATAGGTGTAGGGGAGCGCAGTGTGGGATGTAGATAGGTGTAGGGTAGCGAAGTGTGTGGAATGTAGATAGGGGAAGTGGAGCGCAGTATGTGGGATGTAGATAGGTGAAGTGGAGCGCAGTATGTGGGATATAGATAGGTGAAGTGGAGCGCAGTGTGGGATGTAGATAGGTGTAGGGGAGCGCAGTGTGTGGGATGTAGATAGGGGAAGTGGAGAGCAGTGTGTGGGATGTAGATAGGTGTAGGGAACACAGTGTGTGGGATGTAGATAGGGGAAGTGAAGCACAGTGTGTAGGATGTAGATAGGTGTAGGGGAGCGCAGTGTGTGGGATGTAGATAGGGGAAGTGGAGCGCAGTGTGTAGGATGTAGATAGATGTAGGGGAGCGCAGTGTGTGGGTTGTAGATAGGGGAAGTGGAGCGCAGTGTGGGATGTAGATAGGTGTAGGGGAGCGCAGTGTGGGATGTAGATAGGTGTAGGGTAGCGAAGTGTGTGGAATGTAGATAGGGGAAGTGGAGCGCAGTATGTGGGATGTAGATAGGTGAAGTGGAGCGCAGTATGTGGGATGTAGATAGGTGAAGTGGAGCGCAGTGTGGGATGTAGATAGGTGTAGGGGAGCGCACTGTGTGGGATGTAGATAGGGGAAGTGGAGAGCAGTGTGTGGGATGTAGATAGGTGTAGGGAACGCAGTGTGTGGGATGTAGATAGGGGAAGTGGAGCACAGTGTGTAGGATGTAGATAGGTGTAGGGGAGCGCAGTGTGTGGGATGTAGATAGGGGAAGTGGAGCGCAGTGTGTGGGATGTAGATAGGTGTAGGGGAGCGCAGTGTGTGGGATGTAGATAGGGGAAGTGGAGCGCAGTGTGTGGGATGTAGATAGGGGAAGGGAGCGTAGTGTGTGGGATGTAGATAGGGGAAGTGGAGCGCAGTGTGTGGGATATAGATAGGGGAAGGGAGCGCAGTGTGTGGGATGTAGATAGGGGAAGGGAGCGCAGTGTGTGGGATGTAGATAGGGGAAGGGGAGCGCAGTGTGTGGGATGTAGATAGGTGAAGTGGAGCGCAGTGTAGGATGTAGATAGGTGTAGGCGAGCGCAGTGAGTGGGAAGTAGATAGGGGAAGTGGAGCGCAGTGTGTGGGATGTAGATAGGTGTAGGGAGCGCAGTGTGTAGGATGTAGATAGATGTAGGGGAGCGCAGTGTGTGGGATGTAGATAAGGGAAGTGGAGTGCAGTGTGTGGGATGTAGATAGGTGCAGTGGAGCGCAGTGTAGGATGTAGATAGGTGTGGGGGAGCGCAGAGTGTGGGATGTAGATAGGGGAAGGGAAGCGCAGTGTATGGGATGTAGATAGGTGTAGGGGAGCACAGTGTGTGGGATGTAGATAGGTGTAGGGGAGCACAGTGTGTGGCATGTAGATAGGTGTAGGAGAGCGCAGTGTGTGGGATGTAGATAGGTGTAGGGGAGCGCAGTGTATGGGATGTAGATAGGTGTAGGGGAGCGCAGTGTGTGGGATGTAGATAGGTGTAGGGGAGCGCAGTGTGTGGGATGTAGATAGGTGTAGGGAGCGCAGTGTGTGGGATGTAGATAGGTGAAGGGGAGCGCAGTGTGTGGGATATAGATAGGTGAAGTGGAGCGCAGTATAGGATGTAGATAGGTGTAGGGGAGCGCAGTGTGTGGCATGTAGATAGGTGTAGGGGAGTGCAGTGTGTGTGATGTAGATAGGTGAAGTGGAGCGCAGTGTAGGATGTAGATAGGTGTAGGGGAGCGCAGTGTGTGGGATGTAGATAGGGGAAGTGGAGCGCAGTGTGTGGGATGTAGATAGGTGTAGGGGAGTGCAGTGTGTGGGATGTAGATAGGTGAAGTGGAGCGCAGTGTAGGATGTAGATAGGTGTAGGGGAGCGCAGTGTCTGGGATGTAGATAGGGGAAGTGGAGCGCAGTGTGTGGGATGTAGATAGGTGTAGGGAGCGCAGTGTGTGGTATGTAGATAGGGGAAGTGGAGCGCAGTGTGTGGGATGTAGATAGGTGAAGTGGAGCGCAGTGTGGGATGTAGATAGGTGTAGGGGAGCGCAGTGTGTGGGATGTAGATAGGGGAAGTGGAGCCCAGTGTGTGGGATGTAGATAGGTGAAGTGGAGCACAGTGTGGGATGTAGATAGGTGTAGGGGAGCGCAGTGTGTGGGATGTAGATAGGTGTAGGGAGCGCAGTGTGTGGGATGTAGGTAGGGCAAGGGAGCGCAGTGTGTGGGATGTAGATAAGGGAAGTGGAGCACAGTGTGTGGGATGTAGGTAGGGGAATTGGAGCGCAGTGTGTGGGATGTAGATAGGTGAAGGAGAGTACAGTGTGGGATGTAGATAGGGGAAGAGGAGCGCAGTGTCTGGGATGTGGAAAGGTGAAGTGGAGCGTGGTGTGTGGGATGTAGATAGGTGTAGGGGAGCGCAGTGTGTGGGATTTAGATAGGTGTAGGGGAGCGCAGTGTTTGGGATGTAGATAGGGGAAGGGGAGCGCAGTGTGTGGGATGTAGATAGGTTTAGTGGAGCGCAGTGTGTGGGATGTAGATAGGTGTAGGGGAGCGCGGTGTGGGATGTAGATAGGGGAAGGGGAGCGCAGTGTGTGGGATGTAGATAGGGGAAGGGGAGCGCAGTGTGTGGGATGTAGATAGGTGTAGGGAGCGCAGTGTGTGGGATGTAGATAGGGGAAGTGGAGCGCAGTGTGTGGGATGTAGATAGGGGAAGTGGAGCGCAGTGTGTGGGATGTAGATAGGTGTAGTGGAGCGCAGTGTGGGATGTAGATAGGGGAAGTGAGCGCAGTGTGTGGTATGTAGATAGGGGAAGTGGAGCGCAGTGTGTGGGATGTAGATTGGTGAAGTGGAGCGCAGTGTGGGATGTAGATAGGTGTAGGGGAGCGCAGTGTGTGGGATGTAGATAGGGGAAGTGGAGCCCAGTGTGTGGGATGTAGATAGGTGTAGGGAAGCGCAGTGTGTGGGATGTAGATAGGGGAAGTGGAGCGCAGTGTGTGGGTTGTAGATAGGTGTAGGGAGCGCAGTGTGTGGGATGTAGATAGGGCAAGGGAGCGCAGTGTGTGGGATGTAGATAGGGGAAGTGGAGCACAGTGTGTGGGATGTAGATAGGGGAAGGGAGCGCAGTATGTGGGATGTAGATATGGGAAGGGAGCGCAGTGTGTGGGATGTAGATAGGGGAAGTGGAGCGCAGTGTGTGGGATGTAGATAGGGGAAGGGAGCGCAGTGTGTGAGATGTAGATAGGTGTAGGGGAGCGCAGTGTGGGATGTAGATAGGGGAAGGGAGCGCAGTGTGTGGGATGTAGATAGGGGAAGTGGAGCCCAGTGTGTGGGATGTAGATAGGTGAAGTGGAGCGCAGTGTGGGATGTAGATAGGTGTAGGGGAGCGCAGTGTGTGGGATGTAGATAGGGGAAGTGGAGCGCAGTGTGTGGGATGTAGATAGGTGTAGGGAGCGCAGTGTGTGGGATGTAGATAGGTGTAGGGAGCGCAGTGTGTGGGATGTAGATAGGGGAAGTGGAGCGCAGTGTGTAGGATGTAGATAGGTGTAGGGGAGCGCAGTGTGTGGGATGTAGATAGGGGAAGTGGAGCGCAGTGTGTGGGATGTAGATAGGTGTAGGGGAGCGCAGTGTGTGGGATGTAGATAGGGGAAGTGGAGCGCAGTGTGTGGGATGTAGATAGGGCAAGGGAACGCAGTGTGTGGGATGTAGATAGGGGAAGGGAGCGCAGTGTGGGATGTAGATAGGGGAAGTGGAGCGCAGTGTGTGGGATGTAGATAGGGGAAGGGAGCGCAGTGTGTGGGATGTAGATAGGTGTAGGGGAGCGCAGTGTGGGATGTAGATAGGGGAAGGGAGCGCAGTGTGTGGGATGTAGATAGGGGAAGTGGAGCGCAGTGTGTGGGATATAGATAGGTGTAGGGGAGTGCAGTGCGGCATGTGAATAGGGGAAGGGGAGCGCAGTGTGTGGGATGTAGATAGGTGTAGGGGAGCGCAGTGTGTGGGATGTAGATAGGTGTAGGGAAGCGCAGTGTGTGGGATGTGGATAGGTGTAGGGGAGCGCCGTGTGTGGGATGTGGATAGGTGTAGGGGAGCGCAGTGTGTGGGATGTGGATAGGTGTAGGGGAGTGCAGTGTGTGGGATGTAGATAGGTGTAGGGGAGCGCAGTGTGGGATGTAGATAGGTGTAGGGGAGCGCAGTGTGGGATGTAGATAGGGGAAGGGAGCGCAGTGTGTGGGATGTAGATAGGGGAAGTGGAGCGCAGTGTGTGGGATATAGATAGGTGTAGGGGAGTGCAGTGTGGCATGTGAATAGGGGAAGGGGAGCGCAGTGTGTGGGATGTAGATAGGTGTAGGGGAGCGCAGTGTGTGGGATGTAGATAGGTGTAGGGAAGCGCAGTGTGTGGGATGTGGATAGGTGTAGGGGAGCGCCGTGTGTGGGATGTAGATAGGTGTAGGGGAGCGCAGTGTGTGGGATGTGGATAGGTGTAGGGGAGTGCAGTGTGTGGGATGTAGATAGGTGTAGGGGAGCGCAGTGTGGGATGTAGATAGGTGTAGGGGAGCGCAGTGTGTGGAATGTAGATAGGTGTAGGGGAGCGTAGTGTGGGATGTAGATTAATATTCATATATTAATATATAATGTGTGTTTGTATACGTTTCAGTCATTAGACTTTTATCAAGAACGAATGACTGAAATGTTGAACTGAACATCCCTTTTGTGGAGTTATTCTTTCTCTTAGAAGGCCTGCGAGTGCCGCTGTTCCTACATGCAAATGTCTCTAGTATTCTTACTACTACAGAGGGCACCTGGGCGAGTATCAGTGTTCATGTGGAGTGCTGGCTTTGTTTTGTTGTGTAAAAAATAAATATATATATATATATATATATATATATATATATATATATATATAGAATCCTGTATGAATCGGCACTCACATAATGAAAGTCCAGTAACCCCGGTGCCTTCCGCATCAATCCATTTCAATAACAGCAACAAATAAAACGGCGGCACGCAGAGATTTCCATAAAGAAATGTGTATTCAAAAATCCATAGTATACACCAACGTTTCGGGACCACAGTGTCCCTTTGTCAAGGTAATTAATCTAACATATATAACACACTAACCTTATAAACCAGAGGAAGATCCGCCCCACACGGAACACACCCGAAGCCCGGGAACCTTGGAATCACCACAGGACACCACGTGTGACGTCAAGGCGCCGTCTGCGTTCCGTTGCCCTAGCAACGCGGACTCAGGACGGAAGCCCTGAAAGTCAAGAAAGTGTAAAGATATTGAAAAGAAAGAAAAAGCCTATAGCACACCCTAGTGACAAAAAAATACAATTACTGCCACCTTGAACAGAGCTGGTAGTGCAACTAACCAAGAGCATAATATATACATTAAACATAACAAATATCACATGGTATGGACCTAGACGTACTAAAGCCTATGGAGGACAGAGTCCATATCACTATCAATGGGACACATAAATACAGGTATGACATTCCATATAGTACTGCTGGAAAAAATTTACATATAATACTGCTCCAAAAAATATACATTATAATACAACTCAAAAAAATATACAAAAAAATTATCTAAAATAGCTTTGAAAAATACTAATACCACTATAAAAAACTCCAAATGTAAATTAAGTGAAATCAACTAAGGCAGATGAGCATCTACTAATGTGAAAATAAAAATAATTACCTCAATACTATAATTATGTGTGTGTGTCACACTGATGTGTGATCTAGTGAAACATAATATGTTGTGTGTAAACCGAATGTGGACAAAAAAACAAAGATAAAAATGTGTTAAACCTTAAATCATGCACCCTACATGATAATACTAAGCTATAAAAACCTCTAACAAAATATAGTAAAAAATAACATAAAAAAATAAAAATAATGAATAAATAAAATACTACGTGTATGAAGATGTGTGTGAAAGAAATAATCAAGAAGTGCCTCACTACACTAAAAAATGATAATCACTGTCATATACATGAGTGCCCCTAACTTAGATATTGATCTGAGGAGTCATATATTTATAAATAACTACAAAAAGACCACCTCTGTCCCACTATAAAAACTCCTTAATTGAAGACACTCCATTGTATCTTTTCATTAAGGCCCTTGGGATTGATGGTATCCAAATAAAAAATCCAACGTGCTTCAATCTGTACCAGTCTGCCAGCACGATCTCCTCTGATATTGAGGGGTACATGGTCGATGAGTTGAAACTTGAGATCACTGATGTTATGCTTTTTTTCGGCAAAATGTCTCGCCACCGTTTTTTCCGAGGGTTTACCTGACAACGCTGCTTTGATAGCAGATCTATGTAGGGCCATTCTGTCTCTTGCTGTCCGAATGGATTTTCCCACATAAGCCAGCCCACTTGGGCATGTTAGTAAATAAACTATGTGGGATGTAGTACATGTCAAGACGTGCTTCATACTATACATCTTTTCACAATGTGGGTGTTTAAATTTTTGACCCATTATCATATTTTTGCAAGTGGTGCAGCCCAGGCACCTGTAGCTGCCTGGAGCCCTACTCAAAAAAGGAAATTGTAGTATCAAAGCCCGTTATATCAGAATGCACGATGAAGTCCTTTATATTTTTACGTCTAGTGTAGCAAGTGAGAGGACGTTTGGATTTAAAGCATGGGAGGCTGGTGTCCGTGGAGATAATAGGCCACAGAGCCTGAATGGCCCTAGGTACAACTGGACACATGGTGTTAAATTCGATTTTTGAATACACATTTCTTTATGGAAATCTCTGAGTGCCGCCGTTTATTTGTTGCTGTTATTATATATATATATATATATATATATATATATATATATATATATATACAGTCAGGTGCATAAATTTTGGGACATTGACAGAATTTTCATATTTTGGCCTCTATTCACCACCACAATGGCTTTGAAATGAAACAAACAAGATGTGCTTTAACTGTAGACTTTCAGATTTAATTTGAGGGTAATTGCATCCAAATCAGGCGAACGGTGTAGGAATTACAATGGTTTCTATATGTGCCTCCCACTTTTTAAGGGGCCAAAAGTAATGGGACAAACTAAACAATCCTAAATCTAACTTTCACTTTTTAATACTTTGTTGCAAATCCTTTGCAGGCAATTACAGGCTGAAGTCTGGAACGCATAGACATCACCAGACGCTGGGTTTCATCCCTGGTGATGCTCTGCCAGGCCTCTACTGCAAATGTCTTCAGTTCCTGCTTGTTCTTGGGGCATTTTCCCTTCAGTTTTGTCTTCATCAAGTGAAATGCATGCTCAATCGGATTCAGGTCAGGGGATTGACTTGGCCATTGCACAACATTCCACTTTTTAGCCTTAAAAAACTCTTTGGTTGCTTTTGCAGTATGCTTCGGGTCATTGTCCATCTGCACTGTGAAGCACCGTCCAATGAGTTCTGAAGCATTTGACTGAATATGAGCATATAATATTGCCCGAAACACTTCAGAATTCATTCTGCTGCTTTTGTCAGCAGTCACTTCATCAATAAATACAAGGGAACCAGTTCCATTGGCAGCCATACATTCCCACGCCACGACACTACCACCACCATGCTTCACTGATGAGGTGGTATGTTTTGGATCATAAGCAGTTCCTTTTCTTCTCCATACTCTTCTCTTCCCATCACTCTGGTACAAGTTGATCTTTGTCTCATCTGTCCATAGGATGTTGTTCCAGAACTGTAATGGCTTTTTTAGATGTTGTTTGGCAAACTCTAATCTGGTCTTCCTGTTTTTGTGGCTCACCAATGGTTTACATCTTGTGGTGAACCCTCTATATTCACTCTTGTGAAGTCTTCTCTTGATGGTTGACTTTGACACATATACACCTACCTCCTGGAGAGTGTTCTTGATTTGTGAAGGGGTTTTTCTTCACCAGGGAAATAATTCTTCTGATATCCACCACAGTTGTTTTCCATGGTCTTCCGGGTCTTTTTGTGTTGCTGATCTCTCCGGTGCGTTCTTTCTTTTTAAGAATGTTCCAAACAGTTGATTTGGCCACACCTAATGTTTTTGCTATCTCTCTGATGGGTTTGTTTTGATTTTTCAGCCTAATGATGGCTTGCTTCACTGATAGTGACAGCTCTTTGGATCTCATATTGAGAGTCGACAGCAACTGATTCCAAATGCAAATGCCACACCTAGAATCAACTCCAGACCTTTTACCTGCTTAATTGATAATGAAATAACAAGGGAATAGCCCACACCTGTCCATGAAATAGATTTTGAGTTGATAGTCCCATTACTTTTGGCCCCTTAAAATGTGGGAGGCACATTATTTATGTCAATGTCCCAATATTTATGCACCTGACTGTGTATATATATATATATACAGTCAGGTGCATAAATATTGGGACATTGACAGAATTTTCATATTTTGGCCTCTATTCACCACCACAATGGCTTTGAAATGAAACAAACAAGATGTGATTTACCTGCAGACTTTCAGATTTAATTTGAGAGTAATTACATCCAAATCAGGTGAACGGTGTAGGAATTACAACGGTTTCTATATGTTCCTCCCACTTTTTAAGGGGCCAAAAGTAATGGGACAAACTAAACAATCCTAAATATAACTTTCACTTTTTAATACTTTGTTGCAAATCCTTTGCAGGCAATTACAGGCTGAAGTCTGGAACGCATAGACATCACCAGACGCTGGGTTTCATCCCTGGTGATGCTCTGCCAGGCCTCTACTGCAAATGTCTTCAGTTCCTACTTGTTCTTGGAGCATTTTCCCTTCAGTTTTGTCATCATCAAGTGAAATGCATGCTCAATCGGATTCACGTCAGGGGATTGACTTGGCCATTGCATAACATTCCACTTTTTAGCCTTAAAAAACTCTTTGGTTGCTTTTGCAGTATGCTTCGGGTCATTGTCCATCTGCACTGTGAAGCGCCGTCCAATGAGTTCTGAAGCATTTGACTGAATATGAGCATATAATATTGCCCGAAACACTTCAGAATTCATTCTGCTGCTTTTGTCAGCAGTCACATCATCACTAAATACAAGGGAACCAGTTCCATTGGCAGCCATACATGCCCACGCCATGACTCTACCACCACCATGCTTCACTGATGAGGTGGTATGTTTTGGATCATGAGCAGTTCCTTTCCTTCTCCATACTCTTCTCTTCCCATCATTCTGGTACAAGTTGATCTTTGTCTCATCTGTCCATAGGATGTTGTTCCAGAACTGTAATGGCTTTTTTAGATGTTGTTTGGCAAACTCTAATCTGGTCTTCCTGTTTTTGAGGCTCACCAATGGTTTACATCTTGTGGTGAACCCTCTATATTCACTCTTGTGAAGTCTTCTCTTGATTGTTGACTTTGACACATATACACCTACCTCCTGGAGAGTGTTCTTGATTTGGCCAACTGTTGTGAAGGGGTTTTTCTTCACCAGGGAAATAATTCTTCTGTCATCCACCACAGTTGTTTTCCGTGGTCTTCCGGGTCTTTTGGTGTTGCTGAGCTCTCCGGTGCGTTCTTTCTTTTTAAGAATGTTCCAAACAGTTGATTTGGCCACACCTAATGTTTTTGCTATCTCTCTGATGGGTTTGTTTTGATTTTTCAGCCTAATGATGGCTTGCTTCACTGATAGTGACAGCTCTTTGGATCTCATATTGAGAGTCAACAGCAACTGATTCCAAATGCAAATGTCACACCTAGAATCAACTCCAGACCTTTTTCTTGCTTAATTGATAATGAAATCACAAGGGAATAGCCCACACCTGTCCATGAAATAGATTTTGAGTTGATAGTCCCATTACTTTTGGCCCCTTAAAAAGTGGGAGGCACATATAGAAACCGTTGAAATTCATACACCGTTCACCTGATTTGGATGTAATTATCCCCAAATTAAATCTGAAAGTCTGCAGTTAAAGCACATCTTGCTTGTTTCATTTCAAAGCCATTGTGGTGGTGAATAGAGGCCAAAATATGAAAATTCTGTCAATGTCCCAATATTTATGCACACGACTGTATATATATATATATATATATATATAGTGATAGGATCATTGGTAAAGTGGTCTGTGGCAGGTACATTTGTCCCAGATTCCTGTCTTATGTGTTTTAAACCTCCAGGAGAAAGTCTGCAGTGTAGCAGGCTTGAGTCTCGGCTTTTTGAAAAGCCGGTTTGGGACCTGGGGGTTGTGGGTGAGAGGAGAGGGAGGGCTCCACCCACGGCCACTCCAGGTTTTGGTTCTCTTAGCCTGGTAACAGGCTTGTTAGGGTTTCCACCTGAGAGTGGCCAATATAAGCCTAGTGTGTTGAGGGCTGATTGTCTCACCTGGGAGAGCAGACAGGGAGTTTGCTCAGAGACACTTGAAAACCTACCTGTAAGTGTTGTGCTGTGCCCTTGTTGCTGGTGAGGGCATTAGGCCCTGCCAGGTTCTGGTAGTGAGGGAACTACCTGTGAAGTTAGTGCCCCGACAGGGCTAGGATTTATGTTTATGTTTTCTTTATGTTTGTTTCTGACATTGTACAATAAAGACTGGCGCCGACCAGCTTGTACTTGCATCCAGTCTGGCGTACTGTTTCCCAGCTGCTGTGTGTGAAAGGAAGGAGTCCTCTACCCAGGAGAGGGACCCCCTAACCTAACTGTGTCACAATATGGTGGAGAATGCGGGCAACCACACACACTGAAGTTGCAGCAAGAGGAAAACTTTCCGTTTAAAAATTAAAGGGACAGACACCCAGTTTGTGAGTGTGGAAATAACACTGTGTCCTTGGAGTCCCATAGAGGAGGCGTCAGCCAATGCTCAGAGAGGCAAGGTTCAGCTTCCAACCTACACCCCAGGACAAAATGGAGGACATGATTAAGGCCTTGCTCCAAGCTACAGCAGCTCAGCAGGAATCTACCAGAGCTCAGCAGGAGACGAACAAACTTCAGCAGGAATCTACCTGGGCACAGCAGGAATCCACCAGGGTGCAACTGTTGGCCTTGGAGACAGCCCAGAGGCAACAACAGGTCGCCATCGAGGAAACCTGCCAGGCCATAAAAGAGGTGCTACAGCACCTGGTCGCCCGGCCAAGAGATGTTGCTACTGGTCCTCCCACCCCCACTCACTCCGTACGAGCCAGTCACTTCCTTCAAAAGATGACTTCGGGCGATGATGTGGAGGCCTATCTCACCGCGTTTGAAAGAACGGCCGAAAGGGAGAGTTGGCCCAAGGAGCAGTGGGCAAGTCTGGTGGCACCTTTTTTGTCTGGAGAGCCACAAAAGGCCTATTTCGACTTATGCCTGGCTGATGCCAAGGACTATAAAAAACTAAAACAGGAGATCCTAACTCGCTTGGGAGTCACCACCTTTGTTCGTGCCTAACGGGTCCATCGCTGGGAGTTCCATAGGGACAAGCCTCCACGTTCACAGATGCATGACCTCGTCCATCTGTCCTCAAAATGACTACAGCCCGAGACGCTGACGGGACCACAGATCGTGGAAAGGGTCGTGATGGACCGGTACCTGCGATCATTACCTGTGACTCTGCGCAAGTGGGTGAGCCATGCAGACCCTAAGTCCGCGGACCAGTTGGTCGAGCTGGTGGAGAGGTACGTGGTGGCTGAGGAGCTGATGAGTATGCCCCACTGAGCCTCGATGGCGCACCGGCGAACTCCCACAGACTCCCACAGACACTGGTAAGACTGTTCCAGGGGAGGAGGGTGCTGGGTGGTGGAATGTACCTAAGACTGAGGATGTAGAACCTGGAGACAGGCCTGCTAGGCCAGGAAGGTTCTTGCCCCGTAAACGGCTAGACATTAATATGACTCAGTGTTTCCGATGTGGTGGCTTCGGCCATATTGCCGTAATTGTTCACTTACAACTGAACCTATGCAATGTGATACTGCTCATGTCTACAGCAGGGGGTCTTGCTTTGCGCAGACAGCCTGTACGGCTGACCGGCAGGTTGAGACTGATAAGCACATGTGTGTACTCACTGTAGATGGCAACCGAGTAGAGGCACTGTTAGACTCTGGTAGCTTGGTGACACTTATAAAAGCTGAGCTGGTGAACCCCTTGAGGCATACAAGGAAAACTTTTGGTGTGACCTGCATACATGGGGATACTCGATATTATGTTACGGCCGAGGTGAACATCGAGACACCATGTGGCTCTGCTATAGTTTCTGTGGGTTTGGTGCATGGTCTGGTGTACGATGCAATATTGGGGAGAGACTTTGCTCACTTCTGGAAGTTGTGGGAAAGCTGTTTTGTTCCAGAGGTGAACAACCCCGATCCATTTGAGAAGGTAGTCGATGTAGTGGAGGAGGGAGTTTCTTCTGAGTCAGAGTTATTCCCTTTTTCTACTATGGTTGGCGAACTAGAGAATGCGGAACGTGACGGTGGCCCGCCAACTGATGTGCCTCCCATTAAGGTGGGAAGTGTTGTTGGGCCAGGTGATCGTCTGCCTGATTTAGAGGTCAGAAGAGAGGTCTTTGCCGTGGAGCAGTTGAATGACCCTACTTTGGTAAAAGCCAGGGAGAATGTAAAAGTAGTTGATGGTAAACCCGTAGACCCTGATAGTCCTTTGTCCTATCACCACATGGCAATGTGTCAGGATTTGTTATATCAGGTGACTAAGAAGGGGGAAGATATTGTGGAACAACTAATAGTTCCCAAAGCATACAGAAGAACAGTGTTGGATCTGGCCCATGGTCATATAACGGCAGGCCATCTAGGGGTAGAGAAAACCACTGAGCGAATAATGCAGAGGTTTTTCTGGCCCGGGCTTCATAAAGAGGTGTCTGACTTTTGCGCATCCTGCCCTGAGTGTCAGTATCATGCTCCCAGGCCACATTTTAAGGGTCCACTAGTTCCATTGCCTATTATAGAGGTGCCGTTTGAAAGAATAGCGATGGATTTGGTTGGACCCTTAATGAAGTCTGCCAGGGGACACCAGTATATTCTGGTCATAATGGATTACGCTACCAGGTACCCGGAAGCGATCCCGTTGCGCAATACGTCAACCAAGACCATTGCCAGAGAGCTAGTTCATGTCTTTAGCAAGCTGGGTATACCCAAGGAGATACTAACTGACCAGGGTACACCGTTTATGTCAAAAGTCATGAAAGAGTTATGTCGCCTGTTCAAAATTGAACAGTTAAGAACTTCGGTTTATCACCCCCAAACCGATGGGCTGGTCGAGAGGTTTAACAAGACGTTAAAACACATGCTTAGGAAAGTGGTCGACAAGGATGGTAGGGATTGGGATTACTTATTGCCGTATTTATTGTTGGCCATAAGAGAAGTTCCCCAGTCCTCCACCGGGTTTTCACCCTTCGACTTGTTGTATGGGAGACACCCAAGGGGGTTACTAGACATTGCCAAAGAGACATGGGAAGGGCAGTCTAGTCCTTACAAAACGGTGATTGAGTATGTTTCTCAAATGCAGGAGAGAATTGCTGCGGTAGTGCCGATAGTGAGAGAGCACCTGGAACAGGCTCAACAGGCACAGCAGAGGGTATACAACTGCAATGCTCGGTTACGCAGCTTTGCTCCTGGGGACAGAGTGTTAGTATTGGTTCCCACTGTGGAAAATAAACTTTTGGCTAAATGGCAAGGGCCCTTTGAAATCTTAGAAAGAGTGGGGCAGGTCAATTACAAAGTTTACCAGCCGGGGAAAAGAAAGCCGGAACAGATATACCATATTAATCTGTTAAAGCCCTGGAAAGATAGAACGGCACTGTCGGCCGTCCGAGCCCCTCCAGTAAATCCAGGGCCCTTAGTTCCCGAAGTGACAGTGGCAAAAACCCTGTCAGCAATTCAACAACAAGAGGTCAAGGAGTTTCTGATCAGAAATAGGGTGCTGTTCTCTGACGTACCTGGGAAAACCTCGGTCATTAAACATGACATCATCACTGACCCAGGGGTTAAAGTTAATCTAAAGCCCTATAGGTTGCCAGAAGCACAAAGAGAATCGGTGTCGAAAGAAATTAAAAATATGCTAGAGTTAGGGGTTATTGAAGAATCACATAGTGAATGGTCAAGTCCCATTGTGTTGATTCCAAAGCCCGACGGGAGTGTGCGTTTCTACAATGACTTCCGAAAGTTGAACAGTGTTTCAAAATTCGATGCCTACCCGATGCCAAGAGTGGATGAATTGATTGAGAGACTAGGGACGGCAAGGTATTTAACCACTCTTGACCTAACCAAAGGGTATTGGCAAGTACCGTTAACCGAGAGCGCCAAACAAAAGACAGCTTTTTCAGCGCCAGAGGGCTTGTTTCAGTACAAGATGTTGCCCTTAGGGCTACATGGGGCACCTGCTACCTTCCAAAGAATGATGGACAGGATTCTAAGGCCCCATAGACAGTATGCGGCTGCTTATCTGGATGACGTGGTCATTCATAGTCCTGAATGGCAGTCTCACTTACCCAGGGTACAAGCAGTTTTGGACTCCATCTATAAGGCAGGTTTGACAGCCAACCCAAAAAAGTGTTGTCTAGGCATGCAGGAAGTAAAATATCTGGGATACACCACTGGCAGAGGCCTGATAAAGCCTCAGCTCAATAAAGTTGATGCCATACAAAACTGGCCACGGCCTCTGAATAAGAAGCAGGTGAGAGCCCTCTTGGGAATTACGGGGTACTACAGAAGGTTTATACTAGGGATGTGCAGGCTCGGTTCTACTCGGTTCCGTTAGTTTTTTTTTACCGAATCTTATTGGCTATCCAAAACTCGTGACAGCTGAAACCCAATAAGATTCGGTAAAAAAAACCGAACGGAACCGAGTAGAACCGAGCCTGCACATCCCTAGTTTATACCCAACTTTGCCACCATGGCAGTCCCACTGACTGACCTGACCAAAGGCAAACAAAAAGTCATGGTAGAATGGAGTCCTGAGGCGGAGAAAGCTTTTCAGGAGTTAAAAGTAGCGTTGTGTTCCCAACCAGTCCTGATGACTCCTAATTTTGACAGGGAATTCATAGTACAAACCGATGCATCAGAAGTAGGTATAGGAGCGGTCCTGTCCCAGAACAAGGAGGGTGAGGAACACCCTATTTTCTATCTAAGCAGAAAGTTGAATGTACATGAGAGAAACTATGCCACAGTGGAGAAGGAGGCGTTGGCCATAAAGTGGGCGTTAGAGGCTCTCAGGTACTACTTGGTTGGAAGAAAGTTCAAATTGATCACTGACCATGCCCCTTTGAAGGGGATGTCCGAAAATAAAGACAGTAATGCGAGAATTACGAGATGGTTCTTGGCGTTACAAACTTTTAAATTTTCAGTGGAACACAGACCAGGAAGCCAGCTGGCCAATGCTGACACGTTGTCACGCGTTCATTGTTTGGGGGCTTCAGTTGTTCCGTCCCACAGGTCGAAACAAAGGGGGGGGATATGTGATAGGATCATTGGTAAAGTGGTCTGTGACAGGTACATTTGTCCCAGATTCCTGTCTTATGTGTTTTAAACCTCCAGGAGAAAGTCTGCAGTGTAGCAGGCTTGAGTCTCTGCTTTTTGAAAAACCGGTTTGGGATCTGGGGGTTGTGGGTGAGAGGAGAGGGAGGGCTCCACCCACGGCCACTCCAGGTTTTGGTTCTCTTAGCCTGGTAACAGGCTTGTTAGGGTTTCCACCTGAGAGTGGCCAATATAAGCCTAGTGTGTTGAGGGCTGATTGTCTCACCTGGGAGAGCAGACAGGGAGTTTGCTCAGAGACACTTGAAAACCTACCTGTAAGTGTTGTGCTGTGCCCTTGTTGCTGGTGAGGGCATTAGGCCCTGCCAGGTTCTGGTAGTGAGGGAACTACCTGTGAAGTTAGTGCCCCGACAGGGCTAGGATTTATGTTTATGTTTTCTTTATGTTTGTTTCTGACATTGTACAATAAAGACTGGCGTCGACCAGCTTGTACTTGCATCCAGTCTGGCGTACTGTTTCCCAGCTGCTGTGTGTGAAAGGAAGGAGTCCTCTACCCAGGAGAGGGACCCCCTAACCTAACTGTGTCACAATATATATATATAAAATAAAGTAAATGTATATAACATTTATACTGTATCTATTGATATTGTTTCCATCACAGTTTTCTTTCTTAGACAAGCTGGGGACACTTGCTTATGTTGCCCCCCTGCCTGAAAGTTGCCAGCCCGCTCTTGCCTCCCTCTAACCCATCACTAGTCCTAGCACTTATTAGATATTTATTTCAATCAAATAACTTACTTGGAAATCCTGTTTGCTTGGTGTTGGCTGGCCTTGCTTCTTGCAGGATGTTGGTTGGATGCTGACAGGTTGGCACTCTCAAAGGATGCTGCTCTCTTGCACTGGCATTATGGCTAGCTGGATGGTTGTCAGTCTCAGGATGCTGGCTAGTTGGTACTCTTGCAGGATTTTGGCTGGGTATACTAAACAAAGTCACATTTTGTCATTTTTAAATGTCCATCCAGTATTCTATCCTATGTTTAGTCACTGTCTTCCATATAACACATCAACACTAGTCCTAATACACATTATATATTGCTTTATAAATCCAATCAAATAACTTACTTGAGAAATTTGATTGCAGGGTGTTGGCTGGCCCTCCCTTTTGCAGGATGTTTGTTGAGTGGAGTGTGATGTTTACTCACGCAGGATGCAGGTTAGCTGGCACTCTCGCAGGATGCTGGTTTGCTATAATTCTCACAGGATGAAGGCTGGCTGGTTGGCACTCTTAACAGAATACTGGCTGGTTGGAACTCTTCAGAATGCTGGCTGGTAAGCCTTGTAGAATGCTGGGTGTTTGGCACTCTTCCAGAATGCTGGGTCATTGACACTCTTGCAGAATGCTGGCTGGTTGGCACTTGCAGAATGCTGGGTGGTTGGCACTCTTGCAGAATGCTGGGTGGTTGGCACTCTTGCAGAAAGCTGGCTGGTAGGCACCCTCACATGATGCTGGCTGCTTGGCCTTCTTGCAGGATGCTGGCTGGTTGGCTGGCACTCACAGGATTATGGCAGGTTGGCCCTTTTACAAGGTGCTGGCAGAGGGGCACTCTTGCAATATGCTGGCTGGTTGGCACAAACAAATAATCGTTCATTACACTTAAAAAAAATCTGACAGATAATCGTTCATAAAATCGTTGGTAACAAAATCGTTGTGTGTGTGTGTGTGTGTGTGTGTGTGTATGCAGCTTAAGACTTCTCTGCTTTTCACTTTCTAGGGTGATAAGGGTGGCCAGGAACATTGGGAGCAGAGGAGGCAGCATGGTGCCCAGGATCAGCATGGCCGGGCATTACAGGAGGAGGAGGAGGGAGAAGGCCGGAGGCTGGTGAGCACATTCATATAACTGACAGATCATTTACTTGGAGACTGATTTGCACTGACAGGTCCTGCTGCACTGTCTCCTCTCTGCACTTTCCTGCTCACATCAGGGACTAGGGAGGAGCATATTATCATGAGTGGGATTAGATTTTAGGTGGAGGGGTGTAGAAACTACTAGTAACTCTGTGATGGGTTCTCAAAAAAAATACAAGGAAGAAAAAGTAATGGTACAGCATACCGTTGTATACCACCCCACATCCAGCTATGTATATGTATGTATACATGTGTGTGTGTGTATCATCCATTTCATTTGGGACACGTGAATTACACAGATTCTGTGGCTGATTAAAACCAGGTGAAGTGGAGACTTGAAGTCAGCCAGCTACAGGATCTGTGTAACTCATATGTGTCCTGGATACAGGGATGATATGGCAAGCCTATATACAGTATGTGACACTATTAGTGAGAATAGAAGTAATACTACTCACGGAGAGAAGGCCAGATCAGGAAAGCAGACGGTACGGGATGGCAGTCAGAGCCGGGAACTTGCTAGGTGTGGGAAGGCAGACATCATGGTCACTAGGTCAGAGGCTGATAGCAGACAGGTGTCATGGTCAGATCCAGGCACAAGGCCAGGGGCAGCTATTTGGTGGTTTCTCTATGTCCGCCATCCGCTTGCTGGTAGGTGGATCACTGATATGCTAGTTTGCCGCCTCCTCCTTTGCCCTCCACCCACCCACATACACATAATTACTGGTTGTTACTGTGCCCAGGCTCGGCCACTTCTCACCTAGCGATTGTGAAGCTGTTATTGCTGCTTCCCTTGCATTTGTATCATGCAAACCCACTGTCCTTTGTAGATATTTCCATATCTCTCTCAAGTCAGATGGAGTGAGCTCGTCGTAAGATATGAAGTCTTTTATAGCTGCAATGTGCCTCACAGCTGCCCCAATGTCCGGAGAATTGAGCAGAGTTTCTGCAGCCTTGGATAACATTGTCTTTAGGAGGTGTTTCTTAGCCAGGGTCAGATAAATGGCATTTATGGTCCTGATGTCCCAGCACTCACTGCCCTCTTCCAGGGTGATGGTCTTGCAGCCCAGGTGTGGAAGGCACTGGAAGAGGCAGACCACTGCAGCTGATACCATTTCCGAGTTATAGCTGTGCAGCTTTACAAGTAATGTGCAGCAATGTTCCCGAACTAGTCTGGTGACAGGACTACATGGAAGCGCTCTGCATCGCTGTACTAGCTCACCAAACTGCCGGGTAGCATATACTTGGATGACATGATTTTTATAATAGAGATATTTGGTGATGAGGCTGAGGGTGTCATTGTATTTGTGCCAAGTTTTCTTCTTATGCAGTTGAACAACGGGCAGTAGAGTTTTCAGGATGACGGGGACCAAAGCCTGATTTCCTTTTTCCTGTAACTCTCGCACAAGTGTAAATGCTTTTCTGAATTTCTTAGCCGTGTTTGGAAAGGCCTTTGTGAAGTTTTCAATGCACCCTAAAACTATGAGGCGAGTATGGATAACCCCATCCATCGTGCGTAATATAGCGCTAACGATGACTTTATGTAGGTCTGCAGGGAGAGCGCTTGGAAACGCCAAGAAAGTTGCACAAATTGTGACACTTGTTTGTTTTGTATATCACGTGAGTCACATAGTGGCCTTAGTAGACCCACAATTTCTCTGCACATCCCGCTCTGGACAACACTTCTGACAAAGTTGTTAGCACCTTCATACATATTAGGGAAAGTGTCAGATGGAACGTTCTGATATATTGTTCCTGGGCCATAAGTAATGAGTCTTACACTGGGCTCCTGATCCGTGCTGCTCACATCACTGCTGGGTGGTGGAAGGCTCTGCAGATGGCCAGCCAGTAGATAATTCACTCGCTCTATGGTGGTGGCGATTATTTCTGTGACCTCGGGACACTCCCAGTTTTGTGTTTCCCAGTTGGTGAGGATAGTGCAGGCTTTTGTGAATAATAGTCTTATATTGGGCTCTTTCATACCATCACTTCCATAGGCCACAGCAACATTGTTAATAAACATGGAAAGAATCCTTTGGGTGGCAGGATGAGCTGTAGTTTCCATGTCTGTACTTATGTGAGATAACATGTATAGCTTGTCAATGGAGTGCACGGCGGGATAAGACATTATTGCAGACAGGGTGGTAAATGCAGACAGCGGCCGGGCGTAGTTTGAGCAGGTCTTATTGTAACCATAAGCTGGTAAATAATTGTCTCCGTGTAGTCCCTGGCTAAGTAGTAAAGTACTTTGCTGGCTGAAAGCCAGATGCCCTCACTGGTCACACCCTCTGCCTCTGTCATTGCCTTTACAATCACCGCTATGATATTTTTAAATAAGCTGCTCACATCCAACCTTTGCTCTAAAACATGGCACAAAAAATCTAAGACCATATGTTTCTCTGTAATGGCCAAGCAGCGCCACTTCTCTCTGAGGACATTGTTTATCCTGCTGATTTTATGCACAAGGGTCCCCAACGTCATAGAGATAATGATCTCAGGCAGGCATCTTTTTATCACAGGAGAGTATAGAAGCTTCGAGTCTTGGAGAATACACTCCCTGGAGGGCTCCATAATAGCTAATTTTGTACTGCGGTCTCCTTCCTCTTTTCAGTCATCCAGTGTCACATTAGTTGTATAATTTGCTTTACCAGTAATTTTAAATGTAGAAGCTGGAGATAAAACAGAGGTGCCTAGAGGGGTAGTAATCTCTGTGCTAGGCCTAAAGTTATTAGCCAAAGGTGTTATTCTGGCCTTACCCCAAGTTGGTTCTTCATCCAAAGATGGTTCCTTATTGGAATACAGTTGTCTATAATCCAATAGTCATAAGTCTTTTTGCAGTTCGCTATTCAAACTCAATTAAATTGAGCAGAAATCACTCACAGGATCAATGTGGAACAAACTGTCACCACAAAGTGGCTGTCAGTAGCTGGGCATGCTTTATATAGGGGGAGCATGTGATTGTGACATCACAGACATGCAGGTGGCAGTTAGAATGTTGCAGGGCCTATGCTTAGGAAAGGGACTAATGCACTGATATAACCTCTAATCTTATCATGTCTACCATTATTTAAAACAATATCTGCTGTCTATCACTACCTTTGTGCGCAGTTATAAGGATGGTGCAACTCAGAATAAGAAATAGCAATGCAAGAGCTTAAAGGAAAAGTATCTGAGATAGGGCACTATTATAATTATTGTTATTCTGAATGAAAAACAAAATCTTCATTAAATATGCATTAAAATTCCTATTAGTGTTGTCCCACGTACACCCCTTTGCCAATAGCAAGTTAGCAATGTATTACATTATTAGTGTGCCGTAAAGTGCAAATGTGGGAGTGAGACTGTAATATTATAAACTGCTTCATAGTAACATAAGGCCGGTTTTCACAATTGTTTTAATTGGCACATGATGCTTATTCCCAATTATTTTGTAAAAAATAAAATAATGGTAATATTTAGCATCATACATAAGAGTTTATCTAACATGGGATTGCAAATATCTTACATTTTTCTAATAGCATGGGGTACATACAGGTATCTCTTACCTAAATGTTGGCAATTATCTGCTGTTGATAAAACCTCAACTACTATAGTAACATGGGGATATCAATAAAATAATTCACATCCTCATAGTATAGAAAAAAGTGCTAAAAATCAGTGCCATACCCCCTTGACGTGAGACCACGACCCCTTTTTACTGGCGCACGGCTTCACCATGCGCACTACTCTACTCACCACACCGAGTGTCACCCAGTGGAGGGATGTCACCGGGTATATGTATTATACACATTGCGGGATACCCGAAAAATGTATGACAGGAATTCCACACCAGATATATCTGAGATATCTGCTGCAGTTTCCTTGTTTATGAACGCAATAGCAGCCCCCACAGGTTTCTATGGGGGCTGCTGCATTGTGTGATTCACCAAGCTCCGGAATGTATTAGCCATTCTAGTCTATAGGCTACATGTTGTGTAATGTAGCGGGAGAGGGATCCTCGGGATCCTTCCCCGGTAATAGCCACTTGCGCATGTGCTGTCTGATAGCTGCGCATGGGCAGTAGGTCCTGTAGCATAAAGCAAAGTGATCACTGATGCGATCACTTTACTTTACACATAGCGGAGTCCCTGTCCATGGATATGATTTTTAATATAACCTGTTTTTTTAAAAGAAGAGGGATCTATCAAAATCTGATGTTCACAACACGTTTGTGGAATTGTATCACGCCACAAACAAAGGCGATTTCTGAGGACCTCAGAAGAAGAGTTGTTAATGCTCATCAGGCTAGAAGACGTTACAAAACCATCTCTAAAGAGTTTTGACTCCACCAATCAACAGACAGATTGTGTACAAATGGCGGAAATTCCAGACCACTATTACCCTCCCCAGGAGCGGACGACCAACAAAGTTCACGCCAAGAGCAAGGTATCTAATAGTTTGCGAGGTCACAAAGGAACCCAAGGTAACCTCTAAGCAACTGAAGGCCTTTCTCACATTAGTTAACATTAATGTTCATGAGTCCATCATCAGGAGGACACTGAACAACAATGGTGTGCATGGCATGATTGCAAGGAGAAAGCCACTGGTCTCCAAAAAGAACATTGTTGCCCGTCTGCAGTTTGCTAAAGGTCACCTGGACAAGCCAAAAGACTATTGGAACAATGTTTTGTGGACAGATGAGTCCAAAATAGAGCTTTTTGGTTTAAATGAGAATTGTTATATTTGGAGAAAGGAGAACATTGCATTCCAGCATAAAAATCTCATACCATCTGTGAAACAAGGTGGTGGCGGTGATATCATGGTTTGGGCCTGTTTTGCTGTATCTCACTCAAGACGACTTGCCATCATTGATGGGACAATTAATTCTGAACTATAACAGAATATTTTAGAGGAAAATATCAGGACATCTGTCCAGGAGCTGCATCTCAAGGGAACGTGGGTCATGCAGCAAGACAATGACCCAAAGCACACAAGTCATTCGACCAAAGAATGGTTAAAAAAGAATAAATGTAAAGTTTTGGAATGGCCGAGTCAAAGTCCTGACCTTAATCCAATCTGCATAACGGTGGGTTTCGTTCTGATCAAAATGAATAGTTACACACGTGTCCATTTCAGTGAGTGCAAATGAACACACTTTATTTACAAGTAACTAACAAACAACCAATTAACATATAAAGTATACAGTATACTCAACTTTGGTCTATATATTCAGATGACACAAGTAGTTCATCATCTTCAAGTTAAGATGTACTTCATCTTCATCTGGGGAGCCCTCGTTTCAATAACGCCCAGGTAGTTCAATTATACATTGCAGGCACCCTACTGCAGTCTCAGGTCCATACACAAGCCAAAGAGCCTTTGTCTAGGTCTTGATTTATATACCATAGTCTGGGTGTTGGTTTTCCGGATATTAAGCCCATGTTAGTTGCTTACTGGGTATCAAGCACTGATTTGTACAGCATAGCATGGACCATACTTATCTCTTGCACATGCTCTGTAAGCACTAACATATACTCAGACAAAGAAATACAGTAATGATGTGTCATAATGTCTGGAGATAAACTTTTCCAAAGCCCCTTTGTGTAGAATAACCCATAATGCTTAGCATCTCTACACATCTTAAAATGGTCACCCCACTGGAATGTGGCTAACTGTCTACTGATAAAACCATATAAACTATGAATGGCTCATTATACATCTACTAATAATGACAGGTACAAGTTAGGGCCTCGCAATTTATGTCTTGTTTGACCCTAAAAGGTGAATCTGACCAGTCTATGAATAGACTGCATGTATACAATCTGTTTTCAAACCTCAATGGGGCCTAGCACAGGTTATGTGTTACAACTTATATGCCTATGTAGAAATTAATTATTTAACCCACTGGTTACACAATCGAAATGTTGTGGAAGGACCTGAAGTGAGCAATTCATGGGAGGAAACCCACCAAGATAACAGAGTTGAAGCTGTTTTGTACGGAGGAATGGGGTAAAATTCCTCCAAGTCGATGTTCAGGACTAATCTGCAATTACCGGAAATGTTTAGAAGCAGTTATTGCTGCACAAGGGAATCACACCAGATACTGAAAGCAAAGGTTCAGATTCTTTTGACACTCACATATATGTGATATTGGATCATTTTCCTCAACAAAAAAATGAGCACGTCTAATTTTTTTGTCTCATGTGTTTGATTTGGTTCTTATTATCTACTTTTAGGACTTGTGTAAAAATCTGAGGTAGTTTTAGGCCAAATTTCAGCAGAAATATAGAAAATTATGAAGTGTTCACAATCTTTCAAGCACCACTGTATATACAGTACTGTGCAAAAGTTTTAGGCAGGTGTGGAAAAAATGCTGCAAAGTAAGATTGCTTTAAAAAAAAAATAGAAGTGTAAACAGTTTATCTTTATCAGTTAACAAAGTGCAAACTGAATCAACATAAGAGCAATCTAAATCAAAGCAATATTTGGTGTGACCACCCTTTGCCTTCAAAACAGCATCAATTCTTCTGGGTACACTTGCACACAGTTTTTGAAGTAACTCGGCTGGGAGGTTGTTCCAAACATCTTGGAGAACTAACCACAGATCTTCTGTGGATGTAGGCTTGCTCAAATCCTTCTGTCTCTTTCTGTATTCATAGACAGACTTGGTGATGTTGAGGTCAGGGCTCTGTGGGGGCCATATCATGCTGAAGATGGTTATTAATGACATTGGCTGTATGTTTGGGGTCGTTGTCCTGCTGCAGAATAAATTTGGAGACAATCAGATGCCTCTCTGATGGTATTGCATGATGGACAAGTACCTGCCTGTATTTCTCAGCATTGAGGACACCATTAATCCTGACCAAATCCCCAACTCCATTTGCTGAAATACAGTCTCAAACTTGCAATGAACCTCCACCATGCTGCACTGTTGCCTGCAGACACTCATTATTATACTGCTCTCCAGCCCTTTGGCAAACAAACTGCCTTCTGTTACAGCCAAATATTTAACATTTTGACTCATCAGTCCAGAGCAGCTGCTGACATTTTTCTGCACTCCAGTTACTGTTTTCGTGCATAGTTGAGTCACTTGGCCTTGTTCCCACGTCGAAGGTATGGCATTTTGGCTGCAATTCTTCCATGAAGACCACTTCTGGCCAGATTTCTTTGTACAGTAAATGGGTGTACCTGGGTCCCACTAGTTTCTGCCAGTTCTAAGCTGTTGGCGCTACTGCACTACTTTTCCTTGGTCGACCACTGCGTCTACGTTCCTCATTGTTGCCCGTTTCTTTGTGCTTCTTCAAAAAAGCTTGAACAACACATCTTGAAACCCCAGTTTGCTTTGAAATTGTTGCCTGGGAGAGACCTTGCTTATGCAGTGTAACTACCTTGTGTCTTGTTGCTGTGCTCAGTCTTGCCATGGTGTACAGTATGACCTGTGACATGAAACTGTCTTTCACAACCTCAACTTTGTAGCAGAGTTTGGCTGTTCCTTACCCAGTTTTCATTTTAAGCCTCCTACACAGCTGTTTCTGTTTCAGTTAATGCAGGGCCGGACTGGCCATCGGACACTTCTGGCATATGCCAGAAGGACCGATGGCCTAAGGATCGGCTCAAGGAGGGGGAAATGAAGAGACCCCCGCCCTCCACCCCACGGCTCCGGAATCACTGTAATGTTGCGGAGACGGAAGGCGTGGAGGCATGGATGGGCCGGCGGCTGCTGTGCTTGGCCGGGGACAGATGGGTGCGTGCCGCGAGGCCAGCCCCCGTGACTCACAGCACGCCCCTCTGAATTTAACCACGCCCCTCTACACACGCAAGTGCAGTGCGGACTGCCAGGGCTGAAATACAGCCCCAGTCCGTCCTTGAGTTAATGACTGTGTTTCAACCTACATATGAAAATGATGATCATTATCACCTGTTTGGTATGATTGGGTAATGACAGCCGCTCGCGAGTGGGTCTGAATCAGGCCCACAGACCTCTAGTATAAAGCCTGTTACTAACTGTGTCTCAGTGTCTGTGCAACGTTACTTTCAGGTCTTTATTTGACTCCTGCCAGATCCCTGCTGTGCCTGTGGGTTGCTGTGGACCTTACTATATCTCCGCTCATGTTCCAGCTAAACTTCTGATGCCAGTTACTAGAGCTCAGCATAGCCATTGCCTAAGTATTGCTTTCTGCTCCACTGCTGTGGTTTCACCTTTTGCTGCACTATTTACTTTGCCTATTTGCCTCTCACTCCTGTGGATATCGTATCCATCTTCATTACAATTGTCAACTGCACCATTCCAGTTTTCATCACCGCATCGCGGGGCTCAACCCCGTTCCGGATTCTAGTCACACCGCAGGGCTCAACCCAGTTTCGGAAACCACACAGCTTCACAGGGCTCAACCCTGCTTCAACTTTCATTGCATCACGGGGCTCAACTCCGCTCCGGATTCTAGTTACACCGCAGGGCTCAACCCTGTTCCGGAACCACACCGCTTCACAGGGCTCAACCCTGCTTCAACCTCATCGCATCACAGGGCTCAACCCTGCTCCGATCTCACCGCTTCACAGGGTTCAACCCTGTTCCGGCCTCATCGCATCACAGGGCTCAACCCTGCTTCGACCTCATCGCATCACAGGGCTCAACCCTGCTTCAACCTCACAGCATCACAGGGCTGAACCCTGCTCCATCTTTCACCGCATCACAGGGCTCACTCTGCTCCGGATTTCCATCACTACAGGGTTCCATCCAGGTGATGCTCCTCTATACCATCCTGAGGTGTTAGCCTCATACTGGACTTGGGGTTCCCTACCATATTACTTTTCTGTGTTAAAGACTATATTCATTATTGCTTATGTGAACCTCAGTGACTTTATGTGAGATGTTGCTATTATATTTCTCCTGTGAATAAACTATTTACTTTTATTCCGTGCTATCGAGATTTCATGAGTCTCAAGTGTCAGCAGCCATGACACATTGGCCTCCTCAGTTATAAACACACTACATTGGCTTCCACAGGACTAAAACACACATCATTGGCCTCCACAGGAATAAAACACACTTCATTGGCCTCTATAGGAATAAAACACACTACAGTACTAGATTGCTGATCTGACCACTGTGGAACACTTGACAACCGCTCGCGGCACACTAGTGTGCCACGGCACAGTGGTTGAAAAGCGCTGGCTTAGCAGGAAGCAGCCAGAATGCAGCAATTGGCCATTAAGGAAGCCCGGGGGCAACAGCAGTTGGATGTTGGGGGGAACCGGAGGCAACAGCAATTGGTTATCGATGATCTCTGCAGGCAACATCACCACGATTTCAAAGACTTAAAAGAGGTGGTACAGCATCGAGCAGCGCTGTGTGGAATTCCTTCCACAGACATCACACCTAGCCCCAGCTCCATACGGGCTGTAAAAGATGGCAAACAGTGATGATGTGGAAGCCTATATAACTTTTGAAAGAACAGCTGAAAGAGAAAGTTGACCTAAAGATCAGTGGGAACCGTAAAAGGCGTGTTTTGACTGATGCCCTGGGCGATGACAGACTCAAAACTGAAATCTTAACTTGTTTGGGTGTCACAGTGCACAACGAGTTAATCTCTGGGAATACCAACTGTATAAACCTCCCCGCTCTCAAATGCATGACCTCATCCATCATATCAAGAAGTGGCTACAACCAGAGCCACAGATTGTGGAAAGGATTATTATTGACAGATATCTATGGCCCCATCCTGTCATTCTGTGCAAATGGGTGACCCTACAACAGCAGAGCAGCTGTGCCAGATCAAGGTGATTATTATAATACATGCTCATAAATGAAAAGTGCCACTTCAAGTGATCCAGTTGCATAAACATTGTAGTTTATTAGCAACCAATAAGAAAGACTCTGTACGGTCCTTTATTCAGCTGTGCAAATAGATAATGAAGAAAGGTGCAGACTTATATAGCACAAAATGCTGCCATAAAAGGAAATGTAAAAACAAACAGAAAATGAAAACGCAACATACAGTTATTAGCATGCTCTGCACGGAATCGGTATGAGATGCCGGTGCTCGGGATCCCGGCAGTTAGAATACCGACGCCGGCATCTCGAAAGGGTTACCATACCGACATTTGGTGGTCGGTCTGCTAACCCTCCCCCTCTCCCTACTCTAACTCCCCCTCTTTGGTGTCTAACTCTAACCTCCCCCCTAGTGCCTGACCCTAACCTCCTCCTCCCCGGTGCCTGGGCCTAACCCTCCCCCTAGTGCCTAACCCCGCACCCTAAACCTAACCCCCCCCCTTAACACCCCGATACTTACCTTCGGTATCCCGGCGGTTGGGATGATGGCGCTGGGCTTCTGACCGGCATCAGGATTTCGGTGACAGTAGTAGGTGAGTCAGCTTCCAGACCACCGGGATGCCGAACGCAAACTGTCTGTGCACTCACTTTGCAGGGATGCCCAGTGTACTTGGAATGCTCTGGGCATGATACTGCCCTGTGCCCCTCCCCCTCTCTCGACATAACATCATGATGCTTGGGGGCAAAGCCGACACAAGGCGTGTTTTAGCCCTACTACGTCCCTGTGGTTTTGTGTGAACCTGAGTAGTCCTGGCAAGCTCTGAATGTCTATTTCTTTTTCTGCCTACATATAATGGATCAGCTTTTTACCCTCTTCCTCTGACTATTCTGCAGCAGCCCCCGATAGAGATTCTGGTGAATGCACAAACATTAGTGGTTCAACTACTAAAGGGTATGGAATACTCATTCTATTGTGATATATCAATTTTGACAGTTTTTTTTTATTACTTTTAAGGTGCATACACACGTAACGATTTTTTGAACGATTTAACTATAACGACGTCGTTCCTGTTTGTAGTTTGTAGTTCATCCTGACTGACCAACTGAACGATTTTCATTAAGGGAAGTTACAAAAATCGTTTGTAGTTTAAAAAATCGTTCATTACACTTTAAAAAATCTGACAGATAATCTGACAGAATCGTTCATAAAATCATTGGTAACAAAATTGTTGTGTGTGTGTGTATGCAGCTTAACAGTTTACTACTGCTTACTTTATGTTTTTTTTAATGTGTGACTCAAATCAGAATTCCCATTGAAATTGTGAGGTATATGAAAAAATAAGGGGGACTGAATTTGCCCTTTTAGGAAAGGTGTGTGTGTTTTGCTGTGTGGGCTGAGACAAAGCCTCTTGTGTTCCTGTCTTCTGGCAGAGATAAGTGCATTGTGCCTATACAATTGAGTATTTATTGCGTTATTCCTCCCTGCATTTCTTTCACTAGCTCTACTTCAGTCTCTATTCTCCCTCACTGTTTCTTTTGCCCCCCCTTTTTTCACCTACATTTCTCTTTTTCCTTTCCCTCTCCTCCTGTGTCCTCTCTTTCCCTGCATCTATTTCTAACTTTCCCTGGCCTCATGTCCCGCCCGCAACACACTCTCAGAACCAACAGCGATACCGGCGTCTGACGCCGGAGGGTAGCGCGACTTTAGTCCCGTGGACGATTTGGCGGCTGCTGGCTCACGGCGGCGGGCGGGTCAGCGCACTCCTGCTGCTGTGCCGAATAGAGAGGGGGAGGTTGTGGGCTTGAGATCGGTCCGGTCTCAAGCTCCAGCATGGGCTCCCAGGGCCGGTAGATGGCACAATGCCCCACAGCCCCGAATTATGAATGGCGGCCCTGGTCAGCTCCCTCAGTCTGTTCGGGGGTCGGGGCTTAGGCGCCATGTTGAACACAGGCATCAGAGCTTGCTGCAGGTGGGCTCTGGCAGCAGCTCTGAGATGGTGGAGTGGCAGTCATATAGGGTTAGTGTTGGTCATCCGTTTACCTGATGCCAGTGACAGTCATGGGGATGCAGCTGTTGACGAGGAAGTGGCATCGGACCATTCTTCGTGTGACGGGCAGGCAAGTACATCAGGTGGGTCTCATTGCATATCGGATGATGACAGTAGCAGTTGCTCTTCATCTTCATCGCTGGTGTCAGACACCAGCAGCTCTGCTAGGGCATGCAAGCGGGCTGCTAAATATGCTAGACGCAAAGCCGACCGGCGTGATAGGTCATCTAAACGCCGTAGTTTAGACAGGCGTGATGCCACTTACACAAGTTGTAAACGGTCACTGGGAGTCCGCTGCGATAATACAGCAGTCTTGCGTTGTTTGCGCCCATGTTGTAAGCGCAAGATAAATAATGGTCTGTATGTGGATATTTTTGTGCTCACCGACAAGGTGAAAAAGGATTTTAAGGCAGCCAAGGGTAAGGGAGGAGTTGGCCTAGACGCCTTCAAGTCCTTTAGTAATTGGATTGCGGGTTTCTGCATGTTTGCATCATGCTATTTGCTAACTCGTCCTGAGGAGCATTTAAATGTTATTAGGTACCTGCACCAGATTAATAGCATGCAGCGCAGTGAACGGGGGTATGTCTGGAAGGCTTACGAGAAAGAATTTAGTCGGAAGCAGGATGGTAGGCTTGTTATTGAGTTTGGCGGTAAGGACGTGGAGTTGTGACTAGAAGTCACTCAGCCGCTGTGTCTTACAGCTGACGCAAATGTTTTGCTTTTAACAACGCAACTTGTACACAGAGGCAACGGTGTCGTTTTTGACACCTCTATTTGCGTTGCGACGGAGTCCATCCTGTTTTTAAAGGGTCCTGGCTGGCTGGACAGCAGTCTTCCAAGCCAACAGGGAATACCGGTGCTAAGTAAGGCATCATCCCCAGTGCATTTGGATGCTATGGTCAAATGGTTGGGTTGGTATCCAAACCCTGCGGATGCACAGTTTTGTATTCAGGTTTTGCTTTTGGTTTTTGTTTGCCCATTAGGGGTGAGGTTAGTCTTGGTTTCCCAAAGAATCTGCGGTCGGCGCAGGAGTGAGCCTCGGGCGAATGGCAGGGCCCTTTGAACGACCTCCACTGGAGGATTTGATCCTTTCTCCCGTGGGAGTTGCTCCGAAGAAGTCTCCTGGTAAATGTAGGCTCATTCAGCATCTATCCTACCCTTCAGGGTCATTGGTGAAAGATGCTATACCTCCCGAATTTTGTTCGTTGGTGTATCAGTCTTTTGACGATGCTTTGGAGATTGTTAGGTCGTATGGCCCTGGTGCTCTCATGGCTAAGATAGATGTGGAATCGGCCTTCCGTGTACTTCCTATGCATCCTGAGTCCTTCAGGTACATGGGTTTCTGCACGGATATTTTATAGACAAGTGCTTGCCTATGGGATGCTCCGTTTCTTGTGCCTTTTTTGAAAAATTTCACACCTTTCTTCATTGGTGTGTGGAGTCTTCGGGATAGCTCACTATCTTGATGATTTCCTGTGTATGGGTCCTGCCGATTTGGAGAGTTGTGCGTTTCTTTTGTTCTCCTTGCGAACTTTGTTTTTCCTGTAACAGTCTGTGCAGTTTCTCTTCCCTGCCTGGGGTGTCGCTCTCTTCCCTGGTGCTTCAGCACTCTGGCCCTGATTCAGAGCCGGACACTCTGACAGAGCACTCGCTCTGAATCAGGGCCGTCCTTCCTACTTTTTGTAACGGCCTCCTGGCCGCTCGCATAGCTGTGGGTGACCACCCACAGTTATAGCGAGCGGCCAAAATGATGGTCGCGATGGTCAAGACCATCGCGCTTGCGACGAGACCCTTGCGGTAGGGTCTCGCTGCCGCAAGCCCTGGAGTGCTTTTGGCCCTATCATAGCCAAAAGCACTCCCAGTGACATCACTAGTGATGTCAGTGGGGCCGGCCCCAGACGGTAGGCGTTCCCATGGGAACGCCTCCGTCTGGGCAGCCACGCCCCCGGCACGCCCACCACAGGGGGCGTGCTGTCAGTAACCATTGACAGCACGCCCCCTTTGGTGCGAGACCCATAATGACGGCTTGGCCGTCGTTATTTGGGTCGTGCGCATGCGCACTTGGGCAACATCGACCCGCTTGCGAGCGTTCCGCGCTCGCGAGCGGGTCTGAATCAGGCCCTCTGGTCTAAGTATCAACTGAGCAATTAGTTGACGCAGCAGCTGTGAGCTGCACCTGAACTTCCTATATAGACCAGCCACACAAGTTCCCTGGTGCCAGTTCATTAAGTCAAAGACTGCCTCAGTGGGCTGAATTCAATTAGGCTGCAAAAACGATAATTTATTGCCAATGGCGCCATTTTCACTTATCCCCATATTCAATTTCAAAGACTTTTCGCAGGTGCGAAACGTCTTTGTCAAAAATCGGGGATAAATTTTCACCTAGGAATAGGTGGCGAATAAAAAGTGCAGAATTGGGGTGCAGACTTAAAAAAGTACCCTGCATCCCTTGAAATGTGTCAAAAAATGTTTAAAAAGTTAGATAGGACACCCCAATAAAAGTGGTTTCGTTTTGGGGGCAAAAAAAAATGGGGGGACAAACTTAAGAACTAGCAAAATAGAATCAGGGGGTCCCCAAATACACTAGTGGATTAATTCTGGACACTTTTAGGAAATGTTGAAAATTTTGCGTTTAGTCATTATTTTTACATTATAATCACTGATAATTTATATTCCAATTGAAGTATATGTGAGTATAATCATTACTATTTATTTTTAAGTTGTCATTTGTCAAATTTCCAGTGAAAAATTCAGTAAAACCACAGTTTTACAGGTATACTTTTGTTATGGAAAAAAAAATATGCAATTTCAGCAATACACAAAATTAATATTTCATTGGATATTCTCTGTTTTAAGAACAACTTTGATTCGTTGAGGCATTGAGTGAACCAGACGTCCCAGATCTTCAGGTGAAATAAGTGGTACCAGGCCTGGATTATGGCTTCGATCAGCTTTCTCTTATTACTTAGATTTTTTCGTGATACCATCACTTTAAGCCTTGACCAAAGATTTTCTATCGGATTTCCTGGCCAAGGCCAGACAGTGATTTGGTGATCACCGAACCACTTCATGGAACTGTTGGCGGTGTGGCATGGCGTTCCATCCTGCTGAAAGATACACTTCCGTGGGTCAATTTCGAAACAAATCCTCGATTCTGGGCAATAGTATCGCCTCCAGCACTGCTTCTTGATACTTTTTGGCATTGATATTGCCATCAACAACAGCCAAACGTCTCACACAATGGCTGGCCATGCTGCCCCACACCATCACACTCACTGGGTGCTTCATAGTTGCCGTGGTGCACTCGGGCAAAAGATCTTCCTTAGGCTAACGCCGAACAAATTTCACTCCATTGCTCCCAAAGATGCTGATTTTGGTCTCGTCGCTCCAAATTATTTTGTCCCAGTCTTCTTCTGTCCATTAATTGTGTGCCAGAGCCACATTTATACATTTCTGCCTCTGTTTGTTTTTCTGGTTTAGTAACGGCTTCTTACTCGGGGTCCTAGCTCGCAAACCATTGTCACAAAGTTTTTTTCGTATGGTTCGCTCACAAACTTGGACACCAGATGTTTTCATTATGTTAATGGCTTTTGCAGACCTTCGACGGTCCTGCAGGGCCAGGCGACAGATTCTGCTCATCTTATTTTGTAAGTGTGGGCTTTCTCCAAGTTCTTGCGGCTGACTTCGTCGATCCACTGCTCGCAACCCTTATGCAGAGTTTCCTTACACCTGACTTTGTTGCCCCACCGCCCAACCTCTTTGCAATTTCTTTATAAGTATACCCTTCCTCACGAAGCGTCATGGCTTTGCCTCTCTTCCCAGGCAACCAGTCAACACATTTCGAGGTATTCAGAGCCATTTTAGTCGTTACTCACACTTTGACCAGAGCTGCAACTAGCTTTGAGGATTGATTGTAAAGGCTGCCACAGTCTGGATGAATTGAGTGCTGAACAAAGCACATGAGCCTGCATGGATGCTGTGTGGGACCTGCTCCCGGATCCTGTCAGCATGCTGCCTGCTGTGACTGGTGACAGTCTGCATCTTCACCACTTCTTTAAAGACACATAAAGGCACCTGTCGAGACCGTTTACAAGCCCCTAATACCTTTAGCAGGCCAATTCAAGAGTACCCATAGTGATCCCCCTTGTCAGACAATCTTTTGGGGGGTGACAGGCTGATTTGCCCAAAAGTGACAGGACTTTTAGATACTTACCTTTCAGCGGGGTCCCGTATTCGCCGATTCCTAATTGAATACAGGGATACGCGGGCATGTGCCCGATACTTTATCCCCGGGAAAACCTGCAATGACGGCAAAAAGTCCGACCTCTGACTTTTCGCCTCAAATTGAATTCGGCCCAGTGTCTAAATTCCGGATTATGCTACCAGCTAGAATTCCTTGTGTTTCCTGTTGTCTCTAAAGCCTTGTCTCTGCAACCTGATATCCTCTTGCATCTCATGTAAGTTGTCTTAGACATTTATCTGCTTCACCAGAGCTCCACTATCCAGGACTTATCCAGTTACTGTTTCACCTGCTTGACAAACTGCACTTACAATCCGGGACTGTGTTGTATCGCTATCCAGTGTGTTTGCCAAGGCATATTCTTCCCAGTTACTTGTGCCTTTCAGATTCTCTGCAGCATTCTAAATCAGAGCCTCCAATCATCTGTTTTCACCTGTGCATTCTGTTTAATCAAGTACCTAGTGTACCTGCACTTTATAGTATATTCTGGACATTTCAGTCAACACTCCTATTTATTTGTCAACCAGGACTTAGGGGCCCATTTATTAAGGATCGCATTTTGCAATGCGATCAGGGCATGCAGTATCGCCCATGATCGTATTGCAAAATGCGATCATACCGGCCGAATGTATGACCCGGCACATGCACGGAGACGGGCTCCGAAAAGAGCCCGTCCCTGCGATGTGGCCGGAGCGCATTCCAGGCTGCTGCGCATGCGCAGTCCCGCGGACTGCACATGAGCGGCGCCCATTGCCGGCGGAGGGATCTGGAAGATCCCTCCGCCGGCTCAAATGCGGTAAGTGCCCATAGGACACAGCGGCTAACGCTATCTTCAGATGGCGTTAGCTGCTGGGGTCAATATCGGGAATGCGAAGCATTCCCGATATTGATACATTTGGCAGCATCGCATCCCCCATAGAAATCTATGGGGGAGGCGGCTGCCGGCGGCAATGGAGGGATCGAAGCAGGTATCGGAGATACCTGCTGCGGTCCCTCCTTCATACATTCGGGGGATACTAAGTATTTGAGGTAAACCCCCGAAAACAGGTGTTTTCGGGGAATTTACCTCAAATGATCTTTGATAAATGTGCCCCTTTGTGTATCCATATACTTCATCCAGCATTTGTCCTCTTCCTAAAGTCAGTTTCTATTCCCTACATTATCCTGGACTGTATTTTCATTGCATACCTGTTACTCGGAAATGCCTATGTGAACATTGTTACCTGTTTGTTTATCTTCCTGCCTAAATATTGCACCACCCTCTATGACAATAAATCCTATTAATTCATCTTAATGAAGCATTGTTTACTGCAAGTATGATCACACAAAGGAAACCCCACTTGAATCCTGACAGTATGAACTGGCCTGTTCTGATACATCATTGTCTTTAGATTCTGTTCATCTAGGGATTTTCAAAGAAAAGCTGTACTAGTTGCAAGCTTTATTAACTGGTATATTATTTATATTACGTGAATTTCAGGGGAGACTGGTGAATCCTATTAAAGTGCCTCCAGGAAAAGAGTTTTCTTGTGAATTAAGCTGCCCACACACATAGCGACATTTTACCCGATCTGGCCGATTCTGACACATTGGAACAACAGATTGTGTAAAATATAGCCAAATCCTGAGTAAATTGTGAGTCCCCACTTACGATCACGATGCGATGTGCGTCCCCGCTGGTCGAACATCGCATCGTCAGATCTGCCGTGCAGTAGGGCAGATCTGACAATCTAGGACACGTTACACTGTAAAAAGTCTGGATGCAGGAGAGTTCGTATGAAGATGGGACACCTAATCGTGTGCAAATCGTGTGCAGAGCTGCCGGGGAGAGTTTCAAGGGAAATCGTACACATCGGTTGATCGTGAGCAAATCACTATGTCTGTGGGCACCTTTAGCAACTATGTTTGTTAGGTGTACTTCTCCTGAACAGACAAAAGGCGGTTTCAGAGTTTCCCTCGTCCTAGTCTCTCAGAAACTGAACACCAGCATCGTAGGGATAATCAACTTTGCTTGTATCGTATGGGTCCAGGACATTTTATATTAGCCTGTCCCATTCAGAAGCCTAGAAATGGAGTCAGAGTGTAACCCAAATCTTTAAGTACCATCTGTCCAGCAGCTTCGGTGGGTGCTGCCCTTGGCAGGGGTTTAGAGTTTTCCATTCCAAAAAGGTGCCCCGAGTCTGCAGTCCTAGAAGGATCTTCTGGGTTCAGTGAGCCAACAAGCGGTCCCAAATATCTCTCCAAAAGAATGGCTTCAAGTTTTTCAACTTACAAGGGTCTTAGAGTACCGCAGTGCCAGTTACAAATATAAGTACACCAACTGAAGTTTCATGTAATACCATCAGTCTCAAAGCTGGTCTTCACTCTGCTAGTCCCGAGCCTGTCACTCCAAGTGTGGGTCCCGAGCCTGTTGCCCCAATTGGAAGTCCCGAGCCTGTCGCCCCAAGTGGGGGTCCGAAGTCTGCCTGTTCAAAGGAGGGTCTCCTGCCTGCCACTCCTGTTATGAGTTTGAAGCCAGATTCACCTCACAAAAGTTCTAAAGCTCCAGAAGGGATCTCTAGTGCCAAAGCCACAGGAAGAGTCTCAAAAGCCAAACTCCAAAGTAGGGTTTTGCCTCAGCTCTAGAGGAGGTGTACAGTGCTGTGTCCCAGGAGGGGTCTCCAAGTGCCGTGCCCCAAGAGGGGTCTCCGAGTGCCGTGCCCCAGGAGGAGTCTCCGAGTGCCGTTCCCCAGGAGGGGTTTCCGAGTACCGTGCCCCAGGAGGGGCTTTGAGTGTCCAGCCCCAGGAGGGGGCTTCGGGTGTCCAGCCCCAGGAGGGGGCTTTGGGTGTCCAGCCCCAGGACTTTTGGTGTCAAGTCCCAGGAGGAGGCTTCGGGTGTCCAGCCCCAGGAGGGGACTTCGGGTGTCCAGCCCCAGGAGGGGGCTTCGGGTGTCCAGCCCCAGGAGGGGGCTTCGGGTGTCCAACCCCAGGAGGGGGCTTCGGGTGTCCAGCCCCAGGAGGGGGCTTCAAGTGTCCAGCCCCAGGAGGGGGGCTTTGAGTGTGCAGCCCCAGGAGGGGGCTTTGATCGTCCAGTCCCAGGAGGGGGCTTTGACTGTGCAGCCCCAGGAGGGGGCTTTGATCGTCCAGTCCCAGGAGGGGCTTTGACTGTCCAGCCCCAGGAGGGGGCTTTGAGCACAATGTCAATCCCAGGAAGGGGAATCAGCATCTTAGTTTCTCATAGCACAGCTGTTAGGATCTGCAGTTTCCATCCTGAGGCACAGCATTAATTACTGCCTGTCTGTGTGTGCAGCATCAGGTGCACATTGATTGATTCTTCTGTCTGAACACAGCCCAGGTGCTCAATATCTGTCATTTAGGGAGACTTGCATTGATTGGACTCAGTCTCTGTTAAATTCCTGCTACCCAGCACTCCATGCCGGTGATAGAAGTTTTTTCGTACTTCCGGTTCCTGTCTCCTGCTTGTCAGTCGAGTTCCTGAGTCAGTCCAGCTGTGTTTCGTGTATGCCGTTTACTCCATCCAGGCCGGTCCACCTGCATCCCATCCACACATGCTGCTTGTACCATCTGGGCAGCACAGAGTGCTTCCTATCCCAGAAGCATCTATCATCATCCGGTGGCCAGTGTCATCCCGGCGGCACTGGTAGCAGCTCGGCGTTCCAGGTGCGCAACCTCACACACCGTCGCCAGTGTCATCCCGACTGCACTGGTAGCAGCTCTGCGTTCCAGGTGCACAACTTAGCACACCGTCGCCAGTGTCATCCCGGCGGCACTGGTAGCAGCTCGGCGTTCCAGGTGCGCAACCTTGCACACCATCGCCAGTGTCATCCCGGCGGCACTGGTAGCAACTCTGCGTCCTTCTCTGATCGAGCAGGAAGCTCCCCATTGACATCACTGATGATGTCAGTGCGGCCGCCCACAAAACGGTAGGCATTCCTTAAGGAACACCTCCGTTTTTGAAACCACTCCGCCGGCCCGCCTACAAAACAGGGTGAGCTGTCGATCAACATCGACAGCCGCCCCTTTTGTAGAGCGCTTCAGAGCGAGTGAGTTTCTCTCTCGCTCCGGGCCTTGCGCACACGCAGTGCGGCCGCTGCGCGTGCGCAGGGCTAACCATCGACCCGGTTGCAAGCGCATCGGCACTTGCGACCGGGTCTGAATGAGACCCTGAATGCCAGACAGGCCAGGTGGGCATTATTTTTCACCCGTTTCAATTATGTTAGCTCATTCCGGCCCGGCTCCAAGAACTTAAAAGCGGATGCGTTGTCTCGCAGTTTCCAACCTGTTCAGCCGAACATTGTCTTGGATGATACCATTGTTCCCACTTCTAACATCCATTTCGCTGTAACCAGAAATCTAGCGAATCTCATTTGTGCCTATCAGTCAGAGGCTCCAGCAGGGATGCCACAAGGGGTCCTGTTTGTTCCAGAAAGATTTTGGAAGGTGGTTCTGCTGTATTTTCATTCCTTTAAATCATCCGGGCATCCAGTCATCACTAAAACGGTTGAGTTGCTGTCTCGTTCAGTATGGTGGCAGTCTATGGGTCAAGAAGTCCGGGAGTTTGTGTTAGCATGTGACATCTGTGCTCAAAACAAGTCTCCTCGTACAGCTCCTCCTGGTCTCCTGCTTCCTCTTCCTACTCCCAAGCCGTGGACACATATTGCCATGGATTTCACCGTAGACCTCCCATCCTCCTCCCGTTGCTCTGTTATCTGGACGATTGTGGACCGTTTTAGCAAGATGGTGCATTTTGTTCCTCTCACCAAGGCCTTGTCTTCCTTATTCATGCTTCATGTTTTCAGACTCCATGGCTTACCCATTGACATCGTGTCTGATCGAGGGACACAATTTGTGGTGCGGTTCTGGAAGAATTTCTGCTCCACCATAGGTATCAATATCAGCCTGTTGTCCGGATACCATCCACAGTCTAACAGGCAGACAGAACGGGTAAACCAGTCTCTGGAACAGTACCTCCAATTATTCATCTCCAAGTACCAGAATGACTGTGTGTCCCTTCTTCCCATGGCGGAGTTCGCTTTCAACAATTCCTGTCACTCCTCATCATCTGTGTCACCTTTCTTCTGTAACTCTGGGCTGCACCCTGGAGCAAACTCCTTTGAGACAGTTTCAACTGATATTCCATCCTCCACATCAGTTGTAAGGCTATGCTCAGTTTGTAGAAAGGTTCGACAGTGTCTGATTAAATCATCCTGTCGTGCCAAGACTTGGGCAGATAAGCATCGTCGACCGTGTAACTTCAAAGTAGGAGATTTGGTGTGCCTGTCCTCCAGAAATATCAACATCCGCCAGAGGTCTCCTAAGTTGGGTCCCAGGTTTATTGGGCCAATTAGAATCATCTCCCGAGTCAATCCTGTGGCCTTCCATCTGAAGCTTCCTGTTAACCTCAGAATCAATAACACCTTTCACTGCTCTCTGCTCAAGCCGGTTTCTTCTTCCCTCAGGTACAGGTCTAGATGGCCAGCAAGACCCTCACCCGTCCTGGTCCAAGGACACCAAGAATTTGTGGTGGAAAAAATTCTAGATTCCAGACTCTCACGAGGAGGCCTTCAATTTCTGGTCCACTGGAAAGGATATGGACCGGAGGAGCGCTCCTGGATTCCTACATTGCTGAGAAGATTATTTGAGAACTTTCCAGACAAACCAGGGTCTAGGGCTTCCTTAACCCCTTGTCAAGGGGGGGGTACTGTTAGGATCTGCAGTTTCCAGCCTGAGGCACTGCATTAATTACTGCCTGCCTGTGTGTGCAGCATCAGGTGCACATTGATTGATTCTTCTGTCTGAACACAGCCCAGGTGTTCAATATCTGTCATTTAGGGAGACTTGCTTTGATTGGACTATGTCTCTGTTAAATTCCAGCCAGCCCAGCACTCCATGCCGGTGATAGAAGCTTTTTCGTACTTCCGGTTCCTGTCTCCTGCTTGTCAGTCGAGTTCCTGAGTCAGTCCAGCTGTGTTTTGTGTGTGCCGTTTACTCCATCCAGGCGGCTCCACCTGCATTCCATCCACACGTGCTGCTTGTACCATCTGGGCAGCACGGAGCACTTCCTATCCCAGAAGCGTCTACCATCATTCGGTGGTCAGTGTCATCCCGGCGGCACTGGTAGCAGCTCTGCATTCCAGGTGCGCAACCTCGCACACCGTCGCCAGTGTCATCCCGGCGGCACTGGTAGCAGCTCAGCATTCCAGGTGCGCAACCTCGCACACCGTCGCCAGTGTCATCCCGGCGGCACTGGTAGCTACTCTGTGTTCCAGGTGCGCTATTAAGCACACCATTGCCAGTGTCATCCCGACGGCACTGGTAGCAGCCCCACGTTCTGTTGAATACCTCACATGAGTGTCATCAGCCCAAAGGCTGCTTCACATCACCAGTCCCTTGGCCATGACTATAAAGGCCACAATCAGCCCCCAGGGCTGCTCCAACAGCCCAAAGGCTGCTTCACACCATCAGTCCCTTGACCACGATTATAAAGGCCACAATCAGCCTCCAAGCCTGCTCCAACATTCCAAAGGATGCTTCACACCATCAGTCCCTTGGCCACGACTATAAAGGCCACAATCAGCCTCCCAAGTCTGCTCCAACAGCCCAAAGGCTGCTTCACACCATCAGTTCCTTGGCCACGTCTATAAATGCCACAAACAGCCTCCAAGCCTGCTCCAACAGCCCCAAGGCTGCTTCACATCACCAGTCCCTTGGCCACGACTATAAAGGCCACTACCAGCCCTCAAGGCTGTTGTCAGTTGGCTCTACATTTACCATCGATTCCCTCCAGGAATCATAACAACAGCTTCTGTATCTGATCATGAGGACACTGCTGTAGCTTGGTCACCAATCTTAATACTGACTTGTTGGCTCAGGGTTTGGGTGCTGACGAGTCTCCCAGGAATTCCAGAAAATTCCAAATCAAAAAAGAGCCATCAGAAGCTCTAGTCAGGGCACAGCTAAGGTCAACCTGTATTACTGACCAGTCTCTTTAATGTCTTTCTCCTCAATGTTCGGACGATTCATTCATCATTTCATATGTAGTGTCTCCAGAGAAGCAAGCTTCAATTTCACAGAACTCATCCGCTGCTCCATCTTTTGACTACTTTGATGGAGATGTAGTTCAATACTTTGCGCTGGTTACCCGATATTTTACCATCATGAAGTATGATCCTTCCTCTGGAATTACTCCCTCCAACATAGTTACATTTTTATTCCTGGCCTCTAGGGAAGAAACCTTGGACTTGGCTAATCCGCTAATTGAATCCAGAGACCCAATTCTTCAGGATCTTCTGGCCTTCAGTGATGCTGTTCTTAAGAGATTTGGCCCATGTTCCTGTCAATCTTCAGGGAATTTGTCCATCCCAGTCAGGGACACAACTGCCCTTGCCTTTGGGCATGAGGACCCACATGCCCTTGCCTTCGGGCATGAGGACCCACCTGCCCTTGCCTTTGGACATGACCCACCTGCTCTTGCCTCTGGGCATTATCCACTGTCTTGGGTGTCGCCTCGTCGGCCACCTGTCAAAGTGCTTTAACGGTTCTTGTGTCTTCCAGTAGTTGTAATTCTCCATCATTTGAGATTCGTGGTGCACCAGAAGTCTGTGCCGTGATTCCTGTCCATCCGGGTTTGTCTAAGGTTCCCGTCCATCCGGGTCTGTCTAAGGTGCCTGTCCATCCGTGTTCACCTTCTGTCCAGTCTCCTGAGTATCCTTTACCTCCTCAACCCTTCGAGCGCCTAGCAATTGCTCAACTCCCCGATATGACTCCAGAAGAAATTCAAGCAAATTTGTCCCAGTACTGTACATCAAGAATAACAGGGCTGCTTTTACCGCATCCTCCCAGCTATCTAGTGCCAGGTTTTTAGAATCTCTTCACCATGCACAATCCCTGCCAAGGAGCTCCATTGCCAACTCTGAACTCCAGCAATCAGCTTGTGTATTGGTTGTCTCCAGTTTCAGCCAACTGTTTCTACTGGGAGATCTGCAAAGAGAAGGAGAAAAAAGAGAGCACCTGAGTTAAGAGACTCTGTTGGGCTTCCTTGGCAGCATGAGGATACCCTGATGTGCCCTTTACCCATCAATTCAGACTTATATTTGTTGAGCGTCTGGAATCCACTCCTTGAGGAGGGGGTACTGTCACAGTCTGTGCAGTTTCTCTTCCCTGCCTGTGGTGTCGCTCTCTTCCCTGGTGCTTCAGCACTCTGGTTAAGTATCAACTGAGAAATTAGTTGATGCAGCAGCTGTGAGCTGCACCTGAACTTCCTATATAGACCAGCCACACAAGTTCCCTGGCGCCAGTTCTTTAAGTCAAAGACTGCCTCAATGTCTGAACTCCGGATTATATTACCAGCTAGAATTCCTTGTGTTTCCTGTTGTCTCTAAAGCCTTGTCTCTGCAACCTAATATCTTCTTGCATCTCATGTAAGTTGTCTGGGACATTTATCTGCTGCACCAGAGCTCCACTATTCAGGACTTATCCAGTTACTGTTCTACCTGCTTGACAAACTGCACTTACAATCCGGGACTGTGTTGTATTTCTATCCAGTGTGTTTGCCAAGACATATTCTTCCGAGTTGCCTTTTAGATTCTCTGCAGTATTCTAGATCAGAGCCTCCAATCATCTGTTTTCACCTGTGCATTCTGTTTAATCAAATTCCTAGTGTACCTGCACTTCAGGGGCGGACTGGGCCGCTGGCAAACCGGACTGGTACCCGCTGGGCCAGTCCCCTCAGTGGCCGGTAGTCAGCCAGCACTTGCCCACCCACCTCTGCCGTGATCGGAGCCCAGCTCCGATCGGGCAGCTCTATACTTCTGTACTGCAGCGCATGCGCAAACGCTGCTGAGCTGATGGGGGGGGAAGGCTGACACCGCAGCAGCACCTCCCACAAGCCTTTGCGGAGCCTGTCAGTCACCATTGACGGCTCTGCCTCCGTTCAGCCCCTCTGCGGTCTGGCCCGGCTCCCCACCTCCAGGCAGCAGCCTTGCACAGTGACGCTGCGCGACCGAGACAGGCGGCGGCCAGACAAAGGACGGAGCTGTAAGTAGTGGTGGCGGCTGCATGGGGGAATGTGGGGGGCAAGGTTAAGAGAAACACTGGGGCTGTTGGGAATGAGAGTGACACACGAGATGGGTCACACAGGGACTGCTGAAACACACATGGGCTGGGGGGGAATGAGACTGAGACACACTGGGGCTGGGGGATATGAGGCTGACATACACTGGGGCTGGGGGAAATGAGGCTGACACACTGGGACTGACACACACTGGGGTTGGGGGGAATGGGGCTGAAACACACACACTTGGGCTGGGGGAAATGAGGCTGACACACTGGGGCTGACACACACACTGGGGCTGGGGGAAATGGGGCTGACACACACACTGGGGCTGGGGGAAATGAGGCTGACACACACAAGGGATCTTTAGCTTCTCAAACTCTTTCCAATCATGGTTGCATTGGAAGTGTGGGGCGAGCGTCTGCGTGATCGCAGTATAGTGCTTAGGTGTTGTGCATGCGATTAACCAGCAGTATGCTAAATCCTTGCTGGTGGTGCAAGTTTTGGTGCAGTATGTCTTAGCTTGCTTGCGAATCAACATTTAATTTAGGGCGCAGCATGTTCCTGGGACGGAGAAGGAAATAGCTGATGCATTGTCTCAGTTTCAGTGGCCTAGGTTTCGATCTTTGGGCCTGATTCAGAGCCACTCGTAAGCGGCAGCTCGTTCGCTCCGAGCGATGTTTGCCCAACTGCGCATGCGTACGGATCGTAATACGCATGCGCGAACCAGTCAGTGCGGCCGAAATTCATGTGTTCGCAAAATAGCGAATGCCTGCTATTTTGATTGACAGAATGAGGCGTATGTGGGTGGTAACAGGGGAAGGTGCTTGAAAACGGGGAGTGGAAATCCGATCGCAGGCGTGCTTAAAGGTCAAAACGGGCGTTTTAAGGGAGTGCATAATTAATCCAGCAGCGTCATTGACCACGTCACTTGGTTTTTTTTAACTCAGAACTGCTCGCAAAATAGAGGTTGAAAAAACCAGCCCCAAGAATAGCGAGCAGTTCATACGCTGATCGATGTACTCGATTAATCTAATAAATAGCGGACATGACGTATGGTGCGAGCGGCCAGGGGGCGTATTTTTAAAATTTACGTTCGCATGTTTTGCTCGCTCGTTCAGACTTAGAGGCGTGAACAGTCCGCAAAGTGCGAACGGTTCATTTGAATAGCCACCCCTTTTTAGAAAACGAACGACCGCAAATAGCGAACGGCTCTGAATGAGGGCCTTTGACCCCTGAGGTTGATGCTGCTGTGTGCTTTGCCCCTCATGTTTGGCAGGTCATCAAACTGGCATGGAGGGCTTAGCAGAGAGGTCTATCGCCCCGGACACTCTGAGAGTTTACCACCATGCTTGGGAAGAATGGGAAGAGTATTCCCATAGCCACAGACATGGAGATAAGAGTAGGCATTTCTATTGATGCTATTTTTTATTTGGCATCTCTATGTCTCTGGCAGATCCAGAGCTGTGGTATCTCATTATTTAGCCGGCATTTCATTTTTCTGTAAGTTAAAAAGCCTTCCAGACTTTACCAAGAGTTTTCTGATTCAGAAGGCCTTGAAATGTTGGGCTCGTGCGGTTACGGTTGCACCCGATAAGAGACATCCTATCGATGTTTCCCTCCTTCCTTTAATCATCCCAGCCGTAGCAGACGTGGCGGATTCAGTTTTCGAGACTATTTTGTTTAAATTAGCTTTCTCGATGGCCTTCATGGGGCTTTTCGGAGTTGGTGGCAGCCTCCAAATGGGTCGATGCTGATCTACTCTGGATGGATGTCCTGGTGGGGGAGAGGTCATTGCTTTGTAGGCTTAGGCGCTCCAAAACTGATCAGCTGGGTAGGGGCCATTGGATTTCGCTGGTGCCTTCCGAGGACTTGCGAATTTGCCCCATTGCCCTGGCCAAACATTATCTTGAAGTCAGGCCTGCTACTGCGGGCTCCTGGATTTTGCATGGTGATATCTCTCCTTTGACGAAGTAGCAGTTCGGATGGGTTTTGAAGCGCCGTGTCTCTTGTGTCGGCTTCTCCCCCCGGGATTTCGGCATGCATTAGTTTCGTATCGGGACAGCAACTTCCGCCGCTTCAGTGGGATTTTCTGTATCTGAAAGTTTCTGTATCTGAAACTAAGGCTTTAGGCCGTTGGAAATCATCAAGTTGTAAGCGCTACATTCGGCCTCTGCATTGATTGAGTTAACAATGTGTGCATTTAACATTATTCCTGTTTATTCGTTTGTTTACCCTAAACTTGTGGTCTGGTGTGTCTTGTTTTGTCCTTGTCTACCCTATTCGGGATTAGCTACTTGTCAGCGGAAGTCTGGAGGGATTTGACCTTTTTTCTTTTTTTTTTGTCTGAACTGACAGACCTAATTTGGCTTATTGGCAACAATAATATTTCATGTGTCCCTCAGCAGGTTTTTAGGTTTTTCCACCGGCTGAGTTATTCGTGTTTTCCCTGCCCTCCCCCAATCCTCTTCTATTTCTGTTCTTTTCTAATCCTATTCCTCATTTACCATCATGTGCCTTTATGTTGATTCGAATTGGCACTGAAGCTTGTTTAAATTCAGCCTGGCAGTTGGTCACACCAATATTATTCTCTTTGGCAGATCCTCCTTTTATTAAGTTTAACTGCAAATTCATTTAATGTTTTCATTCTTTTTCTCCCTCCTTAAGGCCCCCCATTTACGGTGCGAATTTTTTACACAATGTGCATGACTTCGATCAATCGTGCACATCGTGTGTTGTTTCTGTGTGTATATACGATGCCGATGCGCATCCCCGTAGTCGTATAGTTGGATCATAGATCTTACAGCAAAACAGTAAGATCTACGATCTTGAGTACAATGTGTAATACACTTCTATGCATCAGATCGTAGCGATCAATCGTACACCTTTTGACCGCATCATATGAAGAATTTCAAGGGCATCGTCACCTTTGTTGACTTTGTTAGTTCGCTGGATCACCCTGCTAGGGACAGCGTCATCATCCTACCCGGTGAGTAGTCATGTTATGGTGCATACACACGATCAGATTTTTTCTTCAGATATGGACGATAACGATTTAAAAATCGTTCAGTCGTTCATATCTGATGGAAAATCGTTCATATCTGACATGCCTGAACGATGGACGATCAACGATGCGCGTTCCCGTTTGTCAGATAACGATATCTGACATCTGATGGGTTTGCAGTCAGACTTGGACGATTCCATTCATTTTTGCAGTCAAAAATCGTTCAATCGTTCAATCGTTCAAATCGTTCAAATCGTTCAAAACTTTGGTCAAATCGTCCAAATCGTTCAAATCGTTTAATCGTTCAGTCGTTCATCTGACAAATCTGACAAGTCTGACAAATCTGACCGTGTGTACGCTCCATTATGGTGCATACACACGGTCAGATTTTTCCTTCAGATCTGAACGATAACGATTCAAAAATCGTTCAGTCGTTCATATCTGAAGGAAAATCTGACATATCTGACATGCCTGAACGATGGACGATGAACGATGCGCGTTCCCGTTTGTCAGATAACGATATCTGACATCTGATGTGTTTGCAGTCAGACTTGGACGATTCCATTCATTTTAATGCAGTCAAAAATCGTTCAATCGTTCAAATCGTTCAAAACTTTTGTTAAATTGTTCAAATCGTTCATCTGACAAATCTGACCGTGTGTATGCTCCATTAGAAGGTTGAATAGATACCTATTGTTGACAGTTGTTTAGTTCTTGATTGCTCTGCACCTTGGGCGGTGTCCGTTGGTATGCATGTCTGTGTGCTGCATGCCTGGAGTAAGCTGTATGTTGCCGTCCTTTCTTTGCCACCATACTTTCGATCGGTTAAGATTAATTTAATATTCATTATATAATTTTAATAAATTGCTAACTAATTATTCTGCCAAATCTCATGTCTCCGAGTCTTTATTTCATATAATTTATTAAGAAGGTATTTTATTACAAGGCACCCCTCTAACTGTAGAAGTTTTATGATTTTATTAACTTCCCAGCAGCAAGTCATTTCATTAGTGATAGCAATGTAACCCACTGGTCCTGGAATCTTCTCTTGTGCAAATATTTAAATGTCTTATAAAGAGTAGAACATACTAGGAACATAGGACCTCATTCAGAGTCGGTCGTTGCATCCGCACGGTCGTACGCCACCGATGTTCGCTAAACTGCGCATGCGGAAAGTTCGCAATGCGCGTGCGCAAATTAGCTGCTATGATCAGAAATTTCTCTCTCCTTGAACACAGTCAGGTCGGTAGTTTGAGTGACAGAATGAACAGTTTGTGGGTGGTAACAGGGGAAGGTGCTTGAAAACGGGGGAGTGGAGATCCGAACGCAGGCGTGCCTAATTATGCGAACAGCGTTTTATGGGAGTGCATAATTAACAAAGTAGTGTCATGGCACACGTGACATGGGTGGTTTGTACACTGACCTGATCGTAGTGCTTAAGAGAGGGTATGGTCAACCTTAAGCTCTACGACCAGTTCCGATGGTTACTGATGGAATCAATTAATCCTTATATGGCCGGAGATGACGTTTAATGCGTACGAGAAGGGGGCGTATTTTTTGTCTTACGGCCGCATCCTCCCCTTGGTCGACCAGCTAACGATCCGATCTTAAGGACGCAACTTGCGAGTGCATCATTTGCATATCCGGCCCCTTTTCCCTTACGACCGTGCGGCCGCAACGACCGACTCTTTATGAGGTCCATAGTGTGATGATTATTTAATATTCATCAAAATATTTGTCAAGTGAATAGAAAAGCCAGATTGTGTGAAGGGTGGGCAGTAAAAGGGCAAGGGAGAAGGGTCTCTAGACCTTAGTCATACTAACCACATATGACCTTTATGATAAACTTGTTTTTTGTTTAATATTCATTCTGTCCCTCCCACTGGGGAAGTCCCAAGGTCTGTACCCTTACTCATGTATTACACTACACTTACTTTCATACACTATCCTGTATTCTGGAGTAACTATGCTACGGAGGAAACAGCAATTGACCTGGAGGACTCAGCTCCCACAGTAAGTGCTTACACTATGTATATCCAGGCAGTTGTGATGAGAGTGATACAGAGTAACACTAGTACTTGTGAGCTGTGTGTCTTTACGCTGGTGGTTGTTACAGTAGGAACAGACTGTGTATAGTTTATGCACAGGGGCTTTGCAGGATGCCTGGATACACTGATAAATGGTAACTTACTAGTCACAGCCGCAGAAGTGAAGATGTATAGACAGATTGTGCTTGTGCTATATATGCCAGAGTCTATTATTCCATGGGCTGTGTAGTGTTGTGTCGGTAAAGTTTCAATTACTTTTACCCTCCCCTATTGAAATGTTTTAGTGACTTGATATTACAGGATTGAGTCTCCCATATCCAAATATTCTGAAATACGCAATGTTTTTAGCATGACTGAGATAGTGAAACCTTTACTTTCTGATGGTTCAATGTACACAAACTTTGTTTAAGGCACAAAATTATGAAAACTATTGTATAAAATTACCTTCAGGCTGTGTGTATAAGATGTATATAATACATAAATGCCTTCTGTGTTTAGATTTGGGTCCTATTCCCAATATATCCCATTATGGTATGCAAATATTCCAAAATACGGAATACTCCGATATCCAAAATACCCCTGGTCCCAAGCATTTTGGATATGGGAGACTCAACCCGTATAATAATCATGAATAAATATAATTAAAAAAATCACTGTAAGGGTCTGATAGATCATTTAACCCTGCACCAATGTTTTAGGAATTTATCTCAATTTCAAGTTTGAAGTAAAGGATCAGGAAAAGAAGAAAGTTCCTACGTGAAAGTACTTGCAGGCACCGTTTCATAGTTGTTCACAAAGTAAGATGTGGAGCTGTATGTTTCTCTAGCCTCCTGTTTATCCTGAATTTTCAATCTTATTCTCCAATCCATGTTCCAAATCTCTAAACCTAATCTCACATCCCTGTTTCCAGACCTCAGTCCCTTTCCCTGGACCCTTGTCAGTAACCAGTTACAGTCATTTACCATTAGTCATGGGTTTACTTAGTTAATAAGGATAATGCAGTTAAACCAAGTTGGTGTAAGACTTATGTCTCATTGGGTACAAGTGGTAAGTGGGATGCCCCTAACACTAATGCAAGTCATGGTGATGACCTTCACTAGTGCAGCCCCCACAGGTAGCCTGACACACTCACTATGCCCTGACAGAGGACATCTCTGTGATAGAGCAGTAAGTTACTTATTACAGGTACTGGTATCATTTATCTGTAGGGTTTGTTCTGTGACTATTGTATGAGAGGAATGGGGGTGTCATAGGCATATACATGCTATCATGTAATTGTGCTACCATGATGATACTATGCAGACACAAGAAGGAATTGCTAATTCCTCTGCCTCCTCTGTGAATACCTGCCGGGGGACTTTATGGGGACATATTACATTACGTTCTCTCGTTTAACTGTATTTTATCAATACGTGCTCTCAGATTGCTATAGGGCTCATAGAGATAGTCCAGGTGTCTTTTCAATCGCACCTATTTGTCTAACTCCTGGATACATACGTAGTTACACTACCCCATACATTCACTTTGCTGCTAGTTTTGCAGGATTGTGGGTGCAGCAGAAACTGCCAGGGGTGCAAATAGTAAAATAGTAATACCATGCTGTCACTTCAGGACCACCCGTCTGTACATTCATTTCAACTGTTCTTTTTTTCACCAAACGTTTTATTCAGACGAGCCTCATTTTCTTCTGCCACTACTGTATCTTGGAATGCTTCATTACATTGGTAGAAATCCATCTACAAATGTTATAATTTGCAAAGGAGATTCATTCACATTCTTCAACCTTATAAAGCTGTGCTCTCTTGTAAAACATATTGCATGGTAGTCCACTAGGGGGCTATGTTCCAATTACAAAATGTCATTAGATCAAATTGTGTTCTAGCATAGTACTTATTATAAATTACAGTAAGGTGTAGAATATATATATATATATATATATATATATATATAATACACCCACCCACATACATTTCTTATTTCTTTAGAATCAGTGCACATAAGTATATTTCATTAAAATACCTATAATAAAGTGAATTACTTTAATTCAATAAAACTAAGAAAATTATAAATGTTTCATTTTTGTTGTCAGAAGTTGCATGAATAAAGGGTGAAACAAACAGAAAATTGTGGAAAGGTTGAATTAATGAGGGGGGAGCGAGCCAGATATGATAGCAGGTCATGATTTCTAGTGCTAATTTCATTTCTGCAACTTTGAGCTCTCCCTCCAAAGCCACAATGATTGTGCACATGAGCTGCACTGATGTCTTGTGAACAGTCCTACTGTACGTGTGTGTGTGTATATTTCCACACGTTACTTCCTCCACCCTCTCCTCATATAACCTCTTACGTTTCACTCAGCTGCTTAAATAGCTCTATTCACAACAACACTATAACCAATATACGGAATTCAGTTTATTTTTCAAACATTTTAAAAACGACAATATTAGTTCTATAAGGAATAACATGTTGAGCACTGTTGAGATTATAAGGACGTTTATTAATATGGCAATTGATGCTAATGTACTAGTATAAACTTTGGTACAAAGAAACAGCAAGTTCTGATGTCATCACATATAATTGGGGAGATCTGATGTCATCATAAATGATTGGGGAGTCCTGATGTCATCACCTCAGTGTTCATTTTTACAACTGCAAAGTAATATGTGCTATACTTGTCTACTTTTGAAAGGAAGCATTTCAGATAGTTTGCAAAAGCAACACATATGCAATTGGCATGGAAGAGTGCGTGTACTGCTACCAGCTTGTCCTAAAATTGGCTTTTTATAGATGTGTCCTCATACATCTAGCCCAGGGGTTCCCAACCACGTTCCTCAAGGTACACTAACAGTCCATGTTTCAAGAATAGCCATACTTGAGCACAAGTGACTCGATTAGTACCTTGGTTATTTTGATTTAACCACCTGTGCTGAAACATAGATATCACTAAAACCAGGACTGTTAGTTTGCCTTGAGGACCGAGGTTGGGAATCTCTGATCTAACCTCAATATGCCACGCAGTGCGTTATGCTTGGCATGAGTGAGCCGCCAGGTCCTGCGCAAATCTGCTAGCATTGGGTGTCTTTTGTTTGACGAAAATACATCTGAGTCACAATGCCAGTGGCAAACGCAGGATTTTAAGAGGGGGGGTTTCCAAACGCGTGATATTAGAGCGAGTGTGGCCAGTCCATGAAGTGGGCAGAATTAGTACTTAACCAGCTTTAATACAAAGTGTATTGTGTGTCATAATTCCAGCATATACAGGACCAGCGATCACAGTAAGCCATTAAATGTGGCTGTAGGGCCATCCTGTCTAAGCTGAATGTTTTTATTGAAGATATGGGCACCATTCCAGGGCATGGGAGCAAGTCCGGGAGTCTGGGAGCAGCAGAATAACCTAGCACTGCCCTGGACATATATGTACATATTGGGCTCTATTGAAGCACATCCCTAACAGTGTATGTTTTCCAGATCTCCTAGTTGATGCACAGGTTATTTCTTACTAGCGGATACATGTTAAAAGATCCACAGGTAGTGCTAATTATTTCATTTGTGATACTGAGATTAACATACAGCACTTGTAAAATTCTATTATATTACTATTTCTATTGTGGTCATGGTGTGGGATGGGGAGGGGGGTTTCCAGGCAGACGGAACCCCCCCTGCATTTGCCTATGCAATGCGATGGAACTAGGACACACCAGGAGACTCTGCTGATTAATTTGATTTGTGACACTTGTATATCTGTGCGCGACGGAGTCTGTGGATGAACCACAGCGGAACTTGGTGTTGAAAACAGCCACGTCCACTACATCGCAGCACTTCATATATAGATTTACAGACTCGGCCACACACAGATATACAAGTGTTGCATATCAAACGAGTCGGTCCCGTGGTGCGTCATAGTCGTACCACATTGCGACTTAGATGCATTTTCGACACAAAGAGACATCCGGTGCTAGCAGAGTCTCAGGGGTCCTGGCACGCCAAGAGGGGCTGTTTGGCACAACTGCAGCAAAGATGTGTGAGGACACATCTGTATGTCCAACTGTAACTGAGCCCCAAATCAATGTATTTATCTACCTATCATCAGGTTCTTGGGCACACTGCCACTCATGTTGCCATCCAGGTGCTGTAAAGCTGCAGCTATTTTATTGCAGTGTCATCACTGTGTTACGCTCACCCAGCCTGGCCTAAGGGAAATTACTAGACTCTTCGGGGATTCAGAAAGATCACCGGTATTTATTATTATTTATATGGCGCCACAAGGGGTCCGCAGCGACTTACAGGTACATATACAAACACAGTATGAACAAAGTTACTTACAGTACAGAACGTTGCAAGACATGGTTTATAAAGCCTTTGGAGTTTTGCAGAGAGGTGGAGGGGTATAGTTACTAATGTGCGAGTTGACAGGGTACTGGGGTGTCCCAGCACCTTTTATCAACCACCTTCAATGTTCTTTGAGGATCTGAAAAGGAAGACAACAGTATGGCAGTCGACTGGAGAGCAGATAAGGCACTTAACGCAAGTGTGAGGTTTTAAGTTGCACTGAACTGCTTCTAAGGGCTCATTCAGAAATCAACTATATGTATAGAAAACATAAAAAGGGGTATGGTACACATTTTAGCCAATCACATTACTTTTCAGACAAATACATTTAATTTCAAGTACAAGTACATTCTTCAAGGTTTGTGATTTAGGAACATAACAATACTTGGTACGTTACGAACAAAAACAAATTAATGTCCCAGACGGTGTATTGACAATTCTGCTGTGGTTCCACGTCATGAACGCTGATTGTTTTGGGAACATCGAAGTACAGGCCTTGAGTATAGGCATTTCTCCTGATAATATGTTATGGTCATTTCTTAAGGAATAGAACCACAAATAAGAATTGTTTACTTAAAGCAGAAGAAACAGATGAATTAATAAACCATATAGAAATGCTTTTAATCACACAATCATATAGGAATACCCTCATAGGGTTTTTAGAAGTGGAGTTAATGCCCATAGCAACCAATGAAGTTCTACAGTAGATATTATCTTTTAGAAGGTGCTAGATAAATAATAAGAAGAATCTGATTGGTTGCTATGGGCAACAACTCCATTTCTAAAAACCCGCACGTGACCGAATTTGGGGGCGTGGCCTAATTACTATAAGCCACGCCCCCTATGTGACATTTGTAGGCGTGCACCCCCTCTACGGGTGGCGCCCCTGTGCGACCGCACTGGTCGAACACCCCTAGAGCCGGCCCTGGAATTGGGTTCTGAAGGGGAAGGAGAGCCCCCATAGCCTCACATACACACTGCCTCATAGCCTCACACACTGCCCCCATAACCTCACACACTGCCCCCATACACACACACACTGCCCCCATAAGCTCACACACTGACCCCATAGCCTCACACACTGCCTCCATATCCTCTAACACACACACTACCCCCATAACCTCACACAAACACACTACCTCTATAACCTCACACACACATTTCCCCCATAGCCTCACACACACACACTACCCCATAACCTCACACAAACACACTACCTCTATAACCACACACACACTGCTCCCATAGCCTCACACACACACTACCTCCATAACCTCACACACACACTGCTCCCATAGCCTCACACACACACTGCCCCCATAACCTCACACACACACTGCCCGATAGCCTCACACACACACTGCCCCCATAGCTTTGCACACAATACCCCCATAACCTGACACACACTGCCCGATAGCTTTACACACACTGCTCCCATAGCCCCACACACACACTACCTCCATAGCATTAAGTCAGCCAGCCGGAGCGCCACCAGGTGCTGGCTGCATCTCCCCTGGGGTCCCTTTGCCACTTGTCAGCCACACAGCACAGACTCCCTGGAGCACCTTAGATTTTGTCCTATTCAGTCACCACCACTCCGACTCCTGGTTCTGCCTGTGGTCCCACCACCCCGGCTTCGCCCAGCACATGACGTCAAGAAGGTCTTTCAGGCGAAGGGGATCTGGCGACAGTTGTGGTGCTCAGCACTTCCAGGCTACGTCTCTCCGGAATGACACCCCAGTTAGCTCGTACCTTTGGCCGCCCCTGTCTAAAACTCACTGATGAGTTTTTGTGTAGATATAAGGACTCCATGATGACTTGTAATATCCCTACCATTTGCTGTATAAGATACGTAAGACTGGTGCTGCATTGAAAATACATCTGTTTACACCAGTACAGACGATGTCTTAAGGATTTCTGCGGCATTTACACTTACATCTGGAGAGGTGTAACTGATCTGGAATTGGGCGTTGGGCAGGTTAGTGAGGTCATGTCTTCATTTACTCAGAGTATAGACCGATGCAAGTGCGCCCTGATAATGATAAATAGGAGCAGGCTAGGCGTACCTATAGGGGACGAGCATACCAGACAATGCGTACAAGGCTACAAATACACGATTATAATGCACGTGTTTCTGTGTGCGCACTACTGACGCACATGTGCTCGTTATCTGTCCAAAGGATAAAGAACATAAAGCACTAACAATGTTTATACTGTGATAGTATAAGAAAGTAAATGACTAGAACGCTAGCTAGTATTGTTACTTTCATTATTACTATTACAGTGCCGCTCTGGTATATCTTTAGGCTGTACCTGATAACTGCTGTGAACTGTTACTGACCTGAGCAGATCATTTCATTGTCAAAGCATAAATCATCCGTTTCTCTTTATTTTACAGCTTCTTGTCATCTGTGAGATAGGAACATTCCAGCACAGCCATAATTGCACAGGATGGAGACAGTGAGGTGGAACTTACAGGCTTGTCTCCTCCTGTTTATCCTGCAAGTGGTGATTGCTCAGGACAGCAGCTGCCATGAACAGCAAGGAGATTGCTGCAAACAGTGTAAACCAGGTATGTTAGCAGTACTACACTATGTACAGTATGTAATGTCTATGTATGGTTAGCAGGTCACTGAAAGTGGCTTTAGTCTTAATTATTTTCTTTAAACTTTTTTTTAGGGAAAATCATAATTGTACTGACACCTTTTGTTTTTACTAAATTCATTCCATGTAATATTATTAGAATTATCATCATCTTTTATTTATATGGCGCCACAAGTGTTCCGCAGCGCCTTACAAAGTACATAAACAAATAGGTGACCAGTGACTTACAGTACAATACAATACAATGCAGAACAAGGACATGGATAATATACATTGCTACATTAGCGACCATAACACCCACATAAGTAGCAGAGCATAGGTAACCAAGTGTTAGGTGCCCTAGTGGGGAGTAAGAAGTAGATTAAAGTAAAATAATAAGCACAAGAGGGTCGAGGGCCCTGCTCACAAGAGCTTACATTCCATGTATTGCACTTGTACAATTCTGCAAGGCCTAAAAGATGTCCCATTGCAAGTAGTAGCTGGCGCACCAATGCCTGCCAAAGCTGTATAAAAATCAAACTGTTTTTAGGGGGGAAAAGAGGCTCCCCAGCCTTCCGCTACTATATGGTGTGTATAATGGGGACTCTCCAACTGCTGGAGATCATGTGACCATCTCCCCCGCATCAAGTATTACTTATAGGTGCAGGAGAGAAAGTGTAGGCGTCAGAGAGACGGTCTGACAAAACCTGCTCTGAGATGTCTTACTGGGTATGAGGACATGACTTCTCAAAGTCCTAAGGACTCCCCTTATATTATAGTATAGCAGGAACTTGGATATTGAATGATCAATTGCTGCAAGACTTCTATAGGCTATAGCTGACTACACTTCCTCCAATGATACGGGTACCATATGAAAGATTACACTGTGGGAAATGTGTGCTACAGGGGAAATGCATTCAGCTACGTGCTTTCCTTAAAAAGCAGAGATCTGAATGCTGGGCCTCCTGAATGAGGGGCTAAAGAGAGCATAATATAGGCAATGTACAAACATATAGGTCAGTGGCAAACGCAGGATTTCTAGAAGGGGGTTTCCAAATGTTGGATTTTAGATTGAGTGTGGCCAGTCCATGAAGAGGGCAGAATTAGTACTTAACCAGCTTTAATATGCGTCATACACAGGGCCATTGAGAGCCCTGCCGGGCCCCGGTAAAGAGGGGGCATGGCCTAATCGCAGGAGGTGTGGCCACGCCCCCTCAAATAAAAAAGTATAAAAAATATACATTTGCAGCGCCGCGTAGCGCCGGGGAGGGGGGGCGCTGCGAGCCCCTCAGCCCGGCGCAAAGCCAGGGGGTGCGCGATCAGTGTGATCGCTCCCCCCCTCAGGCATAGGAGATTGCTCGCGGCTGCTAAGCAGCAGCCAAAGCAATCTCCCACTGCATCTCAGCACACGCTGTGTGCTGGAAGATAGTGAGGAGGGAAGGGGGGCGGTGCTGGACCCGGGCCCCTGTCGGGCCCCTCTGGAAGCCCGGACCCCGGGTAAATTGTACCCGGTCCCCCCCCCTCTCGGCGACCCTGGTCATACAAAGTGTATTGTGTCATAATTACAGCATATACAGGACCAGCGATCACAGTAACCCATTATATGCAGCAGTACGGCCATCCTGCCAGAGCTGAGTGTTTTTATTTTAGATGTGGGCACCATCCCAGACTATTGGAGCAAGTCCCGGAGCCATGAGGAGCAGCAGAAGAACTTAGCACTGCCCTGGACATATATGTACATATTGGGCTCTATAGCAGTGCATCCCTAACAGTGCATGTTTTCCAGATCTCCTAGTTGGTGCACAGGTTATTTGTCACTGGCTGATACATGTTAAAAGATCCACAGGTGGTGCTAATCATTTCATTTGTGATACTGTGAAGAACCTGCAGCACTAGTAACATTCTATTATATTACTATTTCTATTGTGGTCATGGTGTGGGCTGGGGAGGGGGGTTTCCAGGCAGACGAAAGTGAGAGTTTTTAGAAGTGCGTTTTAGAAGAGATGTTGCCCATAGCAACCAATCTTACTTTAGTAAATTTACCCCCTACTATCAATGGGGGAACAAGCAAGGGAAGCGACTTGCTAGAGCTCTCAGGACCCAAGGTTGCTGACCTACTGTGTATCTGTAGTATTAAAGATTATTGTGGCACTTTAAAACACACAGATAAGCAGATAATTGCAGGAGCGCTCCAGGTCTTCTATTCCCTAAACTACAAAGCGGTTATTGATAGCCGCTACATCATAGCACTTTGTACTGTATATAGATTCAGACTCAGTGGCACACAGATATACAAGTGTTGTTTATCAAAATAATCAGTGCAGTTTCGGGCGAAAAAAAAACGCTCGGCGCGAGCAGAGTCGCACAGGACATGGATCGCCATGACGGGCTGTTTGCCGCAAAGTGAGCAGCAGTGTATGAAGACACATTTGCATATTCTCCCCGTGCTTCTGTAGGTTTCCTCCGGGAACTCTGGTTTCCTCCCACAATCCAAAAATATACTGATTTCGTTAATTGACTTCCGACAAAAATGAACCCCGGTGTGTATGTGTCCGTACATGCGGTACAAAATATAGATTGTAAGCTCCATTGCAGCAGGGACTGATGTATTTTTTATTATCTAATAGCAATTTAAATATCTTCCATTCTCCAGGTCATTACCTTAGTAGAGAATGTGGGAAATGTACACCGTGTCCGTTAAAGAGTTATATGGACCTTCCAAATAGAATGCCGAGCTGCAAGCAATGTGAGAGGTGTGAAGGTAAGGCAGGCGGAGACCTTGGATGGAAATGTGATGTGATACTTACTGTTTAAACTTTATAGTAACATGGGACAATTAAAGGGTGCAGTGGGAGCAGGTGAATGATGGATAGTGGCATGAGGTCCTTGATTTAGATGTAGACACACTGTGGGAGGATGTGCAGACAGAACAGACACAGGTGTTTGGTTATCTGGGCCAGGCAGCACTATAAGATTCAGGTACAGTGCACCCAATGCTCATAATATTGTTAGGCTCAGGAATTAGGCAGACTTAAACTTGGCACACACATACAATTATTGGACCAATAATCTGGCGATCGGCCTGATTTATTGTATAGTGTGTAGGCGATACAGTCACTTGGACAAAGGATACAGGTGAGTGCACAAGAGTGAGCAGTTTGCGGCTGTAGGCTTTGTTTAGGTTAGAATACTCTGTAACTAAAGTTTAGAGGTTGTAAAGGGATGACAGCAGGAAATGTTGACATGGAACATGTAATGGGGGGGGGAGCTGAGACCTCCCTGCACGTCAGCTTTCTCAGTGGCTGGAGGGGTGTTAGGTGCAAAGTTAACACAAAGTGTTTCAGGAGCTTACAGTACACACACCAAAAGTAAATTACAGTAATTAGATTCTCCTCAAACATGTGAATCTGACAATACAGTATATAAGTAATTCTGTAAATAAACATTATAGCGTTGAGTAATAGTACTATTGCTGTAAAGAGAGTTCATACAGAAATGCGCTATGTACAAAATCATACAGCTGTAATGAAAGAGGAAATAAATGGGGCTTTGGAAATTTATTTGTAGAAAGTTCTCAGGGTTTTCCCATATTTACTTTTACAACTTTATAATGTATTCTTTATAAACAACATTATATCACTTTACATATCTTTATTTAGTTCCTTATTGACTTCACTGACAACAGGAAGAGTTAATTTTAGAAAGTGAAAATATACTAGTTACAGTAACCCTGATACATAATACTGTACATTGTGTCCCACCAAGTCCTAATAGGACCAACAATAAGAAGTGTTTAGGATTTGTCAGCTACTAATATGACTCACACAGCCGTTACCCCTCCCCACTCACAGCCATTACACCTCCCCACTCACAACCGTTACCCCTCCCCACTCACAGCCATTACCCCTCCCCACTCACAGCCGTTACCCCTCCCCAGTCACAGCCATTACCCCTCCCCACCCACAGCCGTTACCCCTCCCCACTCACAGCCGTTACCCCTCCCCACTCACAGCCGTTACCCCTCCCCACTCACAGCCGTTACCCCTCCCCACTCACAGCCGTTACCCTCTCCCCACTCACAGCCATTACCCCTCCCCACTCACAGCCATTACCCTCTCCCCACTCACAGCCGTTACCCCTCCCCACTCACAGCCGTTACCCTCTCTCCACTCACAGCCGTTATCCCTCCCCACTCACAGCCGTTACCCCTCCCTACTCACAGCCATTGCCCGTCCCCACTCACAGCCATTACCCACATCCCACTCACAGCCATTACCCCTCCCCACTCACAGCCATTATCCCTCCCCACTCACAGCCGTTACCCCTCCCCACTCACAGCCATTACCCTCTCCCCACTCACAGCTGTTACCCCTCCCCACTCACAGCCATTACCCCTCCCCACTCACAGCCATTACCCCTCCCCACTCACAGCCCTCCCCACTCACAGCCGTTACCCCTCCCCACTCACAGCCGTTACCCCTCCCCACTCACAGCCATTACCCTCTCCCCACTCACAGCCGTTACCCCTCCCCACTCACAGCCATTACCCTTTCCCCACTCACTGCCATTACCCCTCCCCACTCACTGCCGTTACCTCCTCCCCACTCACAGCTGTTACCCCTCCACACTCACAGCCATTACCCCACCCCACTCACAGCCATTACCCTCTCCCCACTCACTGCCGTTACCTCCTCCCCACTCACAGCCGTTACCCCACCCCACTCACAGCCATTACTCTCTCCCCACTCACTGCCATTACCTCCTCCCTACTCACAGCCATTGCCTGTCCCCACTCACAGCCATTACCCACATCCCACTCACAGCCATTACCCTCTCCCCACTCACAGCCGTTATTAGTAGTGTGGTAATGGAAAAATGTATTAATACAGAAATATCACAAAATAAATAATAAAATATGCAAGTTATGTCTTCTGTGTAAAAACTTGAATCTATTAAACAGTATAATGCTGTTAGGTGTGTTAAAAAAATCAGAACATTCAAGTGCTAACTAAGCCACTTACGCTAAACAATGTCTGGATACTCAAATTGTATATATGTATAGAAAACACACATTAGACTGCTGCCACTCTATGTAGGAATCTGGAACTCCTCTATTATGTACAAGATAAATATGGAAATAAAGAGAAAGGTGCGGTCTAGTATAATATTTATTAAAATAACTAAGTGTTCTATGGGGCATATGTATCAAAGCTTGATGTGAGATAAAATTATGAAATATATATCACTAACCAATCAACTCCAAACTATCATTCCTTAAACACAGCCAGCAAAAGAGAAGCTGATTGGTTGGTGTATATATCTCACAATTTTATCTCACATCAAGCTTTGATACATATGCCCCTAAAAGAGGTCACTTTATACGAATGTGACATAACTTGACCAAAAAGGATACATTACAAATAACAATTAAGGCAAAACATATTTAACCACTTAACTGACAAATTCTTTTTCCAAAAAAAAAAGAACATCTAGTTAAAACTTATTCAACACAATTTTATTAATGAAAATCTTTTTTTTCTGTTTTTCTTTCTTTTTTGATACATACTGTACCATAAAAATAGCAATTTTTTTCAAATTCATGAACTTGAACTTTGAACACTTTAAACTATTTAAGACTTATAAAACTCATTTAACAGTAATTTTCAGTGTAATGAAACATTTAGAATTTTTTTTCAGTATGAAAGACCTTGAAACAAGGCACAGCACAAAGTCCAACGTCACACTCCCTGCAGTAGAACCGCGTCTCTTTGCGTATTTTTTTGCCAGTTTCATATCTCTTAGAGCAGCAAACAGCACATTTTCTGGCTGCATTGTCTTTTTTTGCTGTAGCGGGGACAAACTCTGGGAAATGCCTCTCTGTTAGCCGTAAGGGGTTTGGGCTAGGTGGTGGCCGGCCGCGTTTTGCTGTGCAGGGCTCTGCTGTGTGGTGATTCTCTATTAGCAACTCCGTCAGCTCCAGCCTAAATTGTAGGTGGGTTTTACCACCTCCATTTTTTTTATACAGGATGTAAGCATTCCAAATTGCTTGGTCTAATAGGTGTGTAAAAATTTTGATATAAAATTTCTTACCCCTTTTACGGCTTATGGGATAATTGGTAATGAGCTGGTCTGCACGGTCTACCCCACCCATTGTCAAATTGTAATCAATAACAGCCTGTGGTTTGATTTTGGTTGTTTGGGATTTTTCAATGTCTACAAGTTCTATATTGTGGACTGTAGATAAGATACAAACATCTTTTTTATCTCTCCACCTCATCACACACACTTTTCCCCGTTGAAAGCCTATAATATCTCCCTTTTGGAGTTTTTTTTTCTTAAGTGCTTCAGGGACAACTTTTCGCGTCATCCTCAGGGTCCCATAGGTGTCAGTCCGATGGGCCAGCAATATATTGGCCAGTAGAGGTGATGTATAAAAATTGTCTGTTGTGACGCAATATCCCTTATTGAGTAAGGGTTTCAGTACACTCATTACTATTTGCGCAGCTAATGGTAAATCTTTGTATTCTGTGTCCACTATTGTCCCTTTGCCTGTATATATAACACTGGACCAAATGTATCCTGATTTTGCTTCACACAGCATGTACATTTTTATTCCAAATCTGGATCTTTTACTTGGAATATACTGCTTCCACCCCAGTCTGCCTTTGTACAGCAGCAGACTTTCGTCAATGGAGATGTCTCGTTCTGGGGTCATCGTTCAGAGAACCTCTTGGACAAGTAGGAGTAAACAGGCCATATTTTCTGGAGTTTGGGGTTGGCATGGGCTTCTTCTTCAGCCTGGTTATCTACAAAATGTAGGAATTTTTTCAGTAAGATAAACCGTCTGTGGGACATTATTGATGCAAAAAAAATGGTGTTGCCAGGGCATTCCTCTTAGACCAGTACCACTCCAGCAGATGTTTTTGTATCAAGCCTTGCGGCACTAGCAGAGAGAGGAATACCAGTATTTCTGCAGCTGTTGTTGGGACCCAATCATTGCTTCTTGAAAACTTGCGTGGTTGCACGGCTATTTGTTTCTGCAGTAATCAATTTGACCAAGTGGAGGTCAAAAAACAATTTGAAATATCCCAGAATTCCACTTTCTGTTGTCACTTGGGGTTCACCCATGAAGGGAAATCGTGGTGGCGCTGGACTACAGTTTTGCGCGTCTAGAGCGCAAAATTGGCGCACCTTCTCTTGATCTTGCTCTTCCTGAGTGGCATCCAAAAGTAGTTCTTCTTCATCACTGGAATACATGGTGGACATCACTGTGCTCTTAGTGTAGATGATAAATGGATAATTTGTTTTCACCTTACTTTGATGATCACAGTTATTATAACTTTTTTTATAATTGTGTCAGTCACTGTAATATCTAACAATTGTATCCTTATCTCAATCACTGATGTCTATCTCTCTCTCTTCTCAGCTACACTGTCACAGGACACACAGTCATGTAACAATATGTCACCAGTATCATGAGGTGGATAATCCTCATAGGTTTGCCCACCCCTGTTGCTGGGAAGAGATGGAGAGGTAGGAGTGGACAATCCTTAGGATTGCCCACCCCTGTTACTGGGAAGAGAAGAAAGAGGAGGAGTGTGTGTAGGTATGAGTTGGGCACACTTCAGGGCAGGGGCTGGCTGGCAACTTTTAGCCTGGGGGCAAATGCATGTTGGCGGCCCTGGCAGAGGAGTAGTGTGTAGCCAGGGTGCCCGAAGAACGTGCGTGCTACTACGCCCCCCCCCCCCCTCAAATGTTTCAGGGAGGAGGCGGGTCCATATGGGATTAATGTAAGGTAAAAATAAAGATTAGGGACAGCCCCCTGTCGTAGTGCCCATATGCAGTACCCCTGTGTGCCACAGGAGAGAACACCCTTATGCAGGCCTCCAGTAGTGCCCCCAGTAGTGATCCCCCCCTATGCAGTGTCCCTTGTGCCCCCAGTAGTAAGCCCCTTACATAGTGCCCCCAGTAGTGGTCCCCTCTGTGCAGTGCCCCTTGTGCCCCCAATAGTGGTACCCCCATGCAGTGCCCCTTATATAGTGCCCCCAGTAGCAGTCCACCCCCCATGCAGTGCCCCCAATAGTGGTAACCCTTATGCAATGCCCCTTAAATAGTGGCCCCAGTTGTAGTCTCCCCCCTATGCAGTACCCCCAGTATTGCCCTTTATATAGAGCCCCCAGCAGTGGTCCCTCGATGCAGTGCCCCCAGTGGTAGTCCCCTCCCCCTATGTAGTGCCCCTACTAGTAGTCCCCTCCCCCCTATGCAGTGCCCCTAGTAGTAGTCCCCTCCCCTTGTAGTGCCCCTAGTAGTAGTCCCCCCTTGTAGTGCCCCCAGTAGTAGTAGTACCCCCTTGTAGTGCCCCCAGTAGTAGCCCCCCCTTGTAGTGCCCCCAGTAGTAGTAGTCCCCCCCTTGTAGTGCCCCCAGTAGTAGTAGTCCCCCCCTTGTAGTGCCCCCAGTAGTAGTAGTCCCCCCCTTTGTAGTGCCCCCAGTAGTAGCACTCCCCCTCTTTGTAGTGCCCCCAGTAGTAGTAGTCCCCCCCCCTTTGTAGTGTCCCCAGTAGTAGCCCCCCCCTTGTAGTGCCCCCAGTAGTAATAGTCCCCCCTTGTAGTTCCCCCAGTAGTAGTAGTCCCCCCCTTGTAGTGCCCCCATTAGTAGTAGTCCCCTCCCCTGGTAGTGCCCCCAGTAGTAATCCACCCCCCTGGTAGTGCCCCCAGTAGTAATCCCCCCCTGGTAGTGCCCCCATAGTAATCCCCCCCCTGGTAGTGCCCCCAGTAGTCCCCCCCAGTAGAGAGAGACTTAATAAAAAAATAAAAAAATCACTTACCTGAAACTCCCGCTCCTGGTCCCGCCGCTAACAGCTCCTCCGGCCGCTTTGCATGGGAGAGACGTCATTACTCATGACGTCTCTCCCATTACCCACTGCGGGAGCCGGAAGATGGCTCCCGCAGTGGGAGCAGCAGCAGCCGATGAGAGTCTGACAGACTCGCAGCAGCTGCTGATTACAGCAAACACACAGCTGCCGGCTCCGGCGGCTGTGTGTTTGTGCTCTGTAGCGCTGACCGAACTCCGTCTGGTCAGCGCTACACACGCGGTGCAGTCTGTGTCACAGTGACACAGATGGCCCGCGGCCCGTATGACGCTGCGGCCCGGGGGGCACATGGCACCCTGCCCCCCGGCCCAGCCTGCCACTGCTTCAGGGGCCATAATATGATCTGTGTGGGTCAGGGATGAGCAGGGCACACTTCATGGGCCATAATATGATCTGTGTGGGTCAGGGATGAGCAGGGCACACTTCAAGAGCACCATATATTCCGTAAGTAGGGGAGAAGGGATGGATCATGGATCACGGTAACCTGCCAATGGTTACACAGGAGGCAGAGTTTCCATTCACTGAAATTCCCCGGCATCTGCGAGGAGCAGCGGCGGGGTTACACAGGAGCACAGGCCCCATCCAGTCTTATAACCTGGCGTCTGCGAGCAGCAGCGCTGGGGTTATACAGGAACCACAGACTCTTTTCTATTGTGGCAGCCCGGTGTCTGCAAGAAGCAGCGCCGGGCTGATCAGCGGACGGGGTTGAGTGGCTGGGGGGGAGCAGGCGGAAGCTGCCTGTCCTCTTCTCCCGGCAGCGCGGGGGTTACACTGGAGCATCGGCTCCATTTAGTTCAATGACCCAGCGTCTGCATGGAGCAGCGCTGGGAATAACAAGGGGAGCAGTGTCGGGTGTGTGTGTAGAGGGGGGGGAGTTGGCGTCGGGCTGCTGATCACTGTTCCCAGCAGTGATCAGCAGAAACGAATACAATACGTAGTTGCAGAGGGACCAGGAGGTCCCTCTGGGGCTGATGGCTGCCGGAAGATTCTCTTCCAACAGCCACCTGCAGGGCAGTTCTGAATGGTCGTATAAGATACGACCATGTCAGGGAAAGCCCAGTCTGGTATGGTCGTATCTGATACGACCGTGCCAGGCAAGTGGTTAAACAAACATCATACAGTCCCCTGGATGCTCTTCACAGTCTCTGTGGCCTGAAATTAATTGTTAATAGATGGTAAATTGAATGCAGAAAAATAAATGAAGAGTCACTTCCTCAAGAATGGATTAGTAAGGAATAGGGATGGACATCGATGGTCGATGTTTGCCGATCATCAATGTTTTTCTTTCGATGTTAATGTTGTTTTTTTTCATTCGATGGCAGCATTCTAATGTTTGCTGCCATCGAATGATAATCATTCAATGGTGTTGCGATGGTGGCTTCTTTTCTTTAAAAACTAAAAGCTCTGCCTCCCCTGGCTGCTGTGTCTCTGCCTCTGTTAACATTCCTGGCTCATACTACTGGGATCGTTGGAGGCTGCCTCTCACCGCCTCAGACCTGGCCCTCCCACCCCTCTCTGCTAGCTCTGATTGGCTCTCTGAGACACTGAGAGCCAATCAGTGTGCAGCCCTGGCCCTGCAGCCGCTGTCACTCACAGACACACACAGAGGGACAGCTAACAGCGTTTACACAGCAGAGATGGGAGAGTGATTTCTCTGCTGGTGCTGTAAGAGGTTCCTTTTCTGTGTGTTCTAACTAAATTTTTATGTATGTTTTTACAGGTTTTTTACACTTCACTTTCTTGTTGCTTTAAGTGCCCACAGCAGCATGGCAGTGTTTCCCATTCTCCTCCTCATCCTAATCAGCTTTGCCCGCCTGTGCCTTGCCTAGGTTTTTTTTTTTTTTTTAACTTTGTGTCTGAGCCCCTCCCCTAACCCAGCCCCTTTACTATTCATATGAATAGTTTTCACCATTAAATGCTTTTGATGCGATGGTTAGTTACCATCGCATCGAAAGATTCAATGGTGGAAGCACTGCCATCATATGATGGTGGGCTTCCGATGTCCATCCCTAGTAAGGAATAGTCGTGTAATAGTCTTCTTTCTAGCAGCTGCAGGGAGTCCCCGCCTCCTCCTTCCCCTCACAGCTTTCACTGGCTGCCCGGACAAAACATCCTATCCTCTCCTCCAGCTAGCTCGTTCCTGTACCTGTGAATCAGCAGCTCTAGAACCCCCTTCCCAGCTGGAGGTCCTGCGTATCAGGAGGAACAGGCAAAAAAACAGGGTGACGGGAGGAAAGGTGGGAGAGAGTAGAGGCAGAGAAAGATAAAAAAAAAAAAGTCCACACAATAGCTAGCGACCTGGCGAGTGACCGAGTCAAATACTAGTACTCTATAAACAGACTATAAAGGAGCAATGATAGCTAAGGGTGTATGGTGCAGATATAATATTATGGTCCAAGAGCCTGGCACTCACCACTCAGGAGGCAAAATGTCCTGATGCCCTTCAACAGGTACAAGGACTTAATAATAACAAGCGGGTGGAACTCACGGGACTTTACATCCAGAAAAAAAATAAGCAACCTTTACCAATTCTACACTGCCAAGGTTTCAGTTTAATGAATTAATAAACTGTCATCAGGGATTCAGAATATAAATAACCTTCCCTTATATAATCATGATCACATGATCAGCCAGTGCATAGCAGCGCTGTCCACGTGCCGCCCTAATGTCTCGGCTACTGTCACTGACTGAGACCATGTGCACAGGAAACATAGGGCCTGATTCTGAGGTGGGAATAAAGTAAACAAAGAACAAGTAACTTTGTGCATACATAAACCATGTAACGTAGCAATGCGAGGGGTGCAAATACATTTATTACTGTTACACGCAGTGTAAATACTGGCTGCTTTTGCATGTAGCCCATAAATGTTGGACAGCTTTATTCTTACACTAGGTACACACTAGAAGACTTGCAAACGATGCAATGTCGTCAACGATTTCCCTTGACCACTCAGCCAAACGATCTAGTGCATACACACTGTGCAATCTACCAAACAATATATCTTGCATTGTTTGGTGGTTAATTTGTTAACTATATAATGTAACCATATCGCCTGGCCGATCGGTAGAGCGTACACACAGCACGATCTGAGGGGAATCGTTAATGAGATTGACAGATCTTCCTGCATGTAGAGAAGATCTGAAGATGCGACAGACGCTGCCATGGGAACGCGCATAGTGCATACACACTTGACGATTTGCCGTTCCAATGCGTTGGAATCGGCCAAATCGTTCAAAATATCGACTAGTGTGTAGGGGCCTTTACACTGCAATTGAGATTTGAGTTTGGACGCGCCCCTTGCAGCATGGTTTTACCACGGCGCACAGTTACTTGCTCTTTTGTGCTTTACTCCCAACTCAGGATCAGGCCTATAGCCTGGTAACCACAGCAGCAGTGGGAAGCCGGCAGAGTAAGTCCATATAGGGACCTTGGCGTGGCCCGAAAAAGGGTGTGTGGCCTCACAGCAAGGAGCATGGCCTTGTGGGAATTTCTATACCCACGAGCCGCACACTCCTCCTCTGTTTCCATGCATGCAATGTTGGAGCAATTACCTTCATTCAACTCTTCATCGGGGGCCTTATATGTAACATTTTTGCACAAATTTATTGCCAAGACGTAACGGGCTGAAGCTTTTATAATCATCCCCAAATGTCTTTTTTTTCCTATTTTAAAGGAATATTCCGGTATAAAAAGACGTGCACATCTACCAGCAACGCTGTGTGTGAGTGTATCCCTGGGAAGAGATGTGCCAATGTAAAGTGCACACGGTGTGAGAATAACCCGTGTCCAGCTGGTCAGCAGCTTCATGCAGGAAGTAAGTGTGATTACTGTGTTCTGACAGGGCTGCTCTGCTCTGAGGATTAATAGACAAGGGGGTTTGTTATGCAACTGTAGTATGTGCAGCCTCGCCACCAGCATAAATGGCCATTGCTTCCTATGGCTCACGTGATGTCACTACCGACTGTAGCGTTCACCAAGTGCTTTACCATAAATGACCATTGCTTCCTATAGCTCACGTGATGTCACTACCGACTGTAGCGTTCACCAAGTGCTTTACCATAAATGACCATTGCTTCCTATAGCTCACGTGATGTCACTACCGACTGTAGCCTTCACCAAGTGCTTTACCGACCATGAATGAGGTGTCAAGCAGTCAGGACAGCTGCTGTGCCCGGGAGACCTGCTCACCGCAGGATCATGAATCAGAGATCAGGAGTGAACATATTTTTTCCACTATTTCCACAAGTATAGAAAAAAAATGTCTCTGCGCAGGTGTAAGCACGCTAAGGATTCCCAAAAGCTGTTTATTTCTCACAGTATCAATTCATCTGCAAATTAATAAAAAGATACATTTAGAACACACTTATTAACATTCAGTAAAAATGTAACAGAAATATTCAGCCTATAATAGCAGCCTCATATGCACATATAAATATAGGGCCGTATTCAATTAGCCGCAAAAAGTCCCGTACTTTTCGCATGTCTGACTTTTTGTCGTCATCGCTGGTTTTCAATGCGAAAAAATATTGCGCTCGTCCCCGTATGCAAATATAAATCAGCGAAAACGGGACCCGGCGAAACTGTAACATGCGAAAAGTCCTGTCAGATTTGGGGAAATCAGCCTGACACCCCCCAAAAGATGCACTGACATTGGGGATCACTATGGATGCCCCCGAATAGCCCTGCTGAAGGTATTTGGGGTACTTAAATTATAGCTGCTATTTCGCATCTTTGCAGAAGTGGTGAAGAATGGCATTTAGCAGTTTATTTTGTAGAAAATAAGTAGTCCCAGCAAATTTGGGGTACATGAAAATGGGTGCTGGCATATTTTAAAGATGCTAAAGTGAAGTTTTAAAAATGTAAAAAATCCACCTGTCGCAAACACCTGCAAACTTAACACCTGGGCAATACTTGGGGACCCCCCTGGAGTCTATTTCTCTAGTTTTTAAGTTTGTCCCCCAACATTGGACTTTTTCGCCCCCAAAATAATAATAGGGATGAAGTCCTTATTGAAAAATATATTTATATGGCAAAGAATTAATAATCACCACTATATTTATTTGTGCATATGAGGCTGCTATTATAGGCTGAATATTTCTGTTACTTTTACTGAATGTTATTAATGCTGCCCATCCACTAGGCGATTAAACCTAGCGACGGAGCGATAACGATGGTCGTTATCGCTGCATCGCTTGGTAATCGGCCGCAAATAGGACAGTAAAATGTTAAAAACGACCAGCGATGCGTCCGCTGGTCGTTTTTAACATCAATCATCGCCCGAACATAACGGTCAACCTGATGACCGCTGTCAGGTTGCCATGTTCGGGGATGAACCCGCCACCATATAGCAGAGTGCCAAGAGAGGGAGCGCTGTCACTCACCTGTCTAGAGGGACGCTGCTGCCATGGAATGCCCGCTGCTGGGAGCCGCTGAGAAGGGGGTCCTGCAGCCTGCCGGATACCAGTGCCCTGCTGACTCTGCCCGTCACTGCCGAGGACTGCTGGGAGACTTGGAGGACCCGGGAGGAACACCTCTCCAGACTTCACCCCGCGGGAGACGACGGCGTCTTATTCGTGCCGTCGTCCCCGCATCGCCTAGTGGATAGGCAGCTTAAGTTTGTTCTAAATGTATCTTTTTATTGAATTTGCAGATGAAATGATACCGTGAGAAATAAATTGTTTACTTTTAACAGCTTTTGGGACTCCTATATCCACTGAGAAGGTCGGCTGCCGTGCCGTGCCCATGCTGTCCCTGCAAGTCAGTGGAGTATAGGAAATAATGTTTCCTTACACACACACATACCGGTCGGCTAGTACTGCAGCTGCTGCTGCACATGCACACTAGATGAAGGGGAAAAAAACCCATTAAAAACGTCTCAAAGCTGTTCCATGTGAAAGGCACTGAGTGTCTGAAGAAAAACGGCCGGTTCGTGCATGGTTTTTTGCCGGCCGGTGAAATAGCCCTTAGTGTGTTTACACCTGCGCAGACACATTTTTATTTTCTCTGTTTCTGCTAATGAGGGTTTAGACAGAATCCCTCACATGTCAGCTGCAAGTATTCACACAGGGCAGCTTTTATCTATAAATCACACCTACAGTATTGCTCAGTGGCGGAACTAGAGAGTGGTGGGCCCAGGTGCAAGAATATGCTTTGTGTCCCCCTATGCATTGCCCCAGTAGTAATCCCCCCTATGCAGTGCCCCCAGTAGTAGTCCCCCCTATGCAGTGCCCCCAGTAGTAGTCCCCCCTATGCAGTGCCCGCGGTAGTAGTCCCCCTTATGCAGTGCCCCCTGTAGTAGTTCCCCCTATGCAGTGCCCCCAGTAGTAGTCCTCCTATGCAGTGCCCCCAGTAGTAGTCCCCCTATGCAGTGCCCCAAGTAGTAGTCCCCCCTATGCAGTGCCCCCAGTAGTAGTCCCCCCTATGCAGTGCCCGCGGTAGTAGTCCCCCTTATGCAGTGCACCCGGTAGTAGTTCCCCCTATGCAGTGCCCCCAGTAGTAGTCCCCCTATGCAGTGCCCCCAGTAGTAGTCCCCCTATGCAGTGCCCCCAGTAGTAGTCCTCCTATGCAGTTCCCCCAGTAGTAGTCCCCCCTATGCGGTGCCCCCAGCAGTAGTGCCCCCTGTGCGGTGCCCCCAGTAGTAGTCCCCCCTATGCAGTGCCCCCAGTAGTAGTCCCCCCTACACAGTGCCCCCAGTAGTAATCCCCCCTATGCAGTGACCCCAGTAGTAGTCCCCCCTATACAGTGCCCCCAGTAGTAATCCCCCCTATGCAGTGCCCCCAGTAGTAGTCCCCCTTATGCAGTGCCCCCAGTAGTAGTCCCCCCTATGCAGTGCCCCAGTAGTAATCCCCCCTATGCAGTGCCTCCAGTAGTAGTCCCCCCTATGCAGTGCTCCCAGTAGTAGTCCCCCTATGCAGTGCCCCCAGTAGTAGTCCCCCTATGCAGTGCCCCCAGTAGTAGTCCCCCTATGCAGTGCCCCCAGTAGTAGTCCCCCTATACAGTGCCCCCAGTAGTAATCCCCCCTATGCAGTGACCCCAGTAGTAGTCCCCCCTATGCAGTGCCCAGAGTAGTAGTCCCCCCTATGCAGTGACCCCAGTAGTAGTCCCCCCTATGCAGTGCCCCCAGTAGTAGTCCCCCTATACTGTGCCCCCAGTAGTAGTCCCCCCTATGCAGTGCCCCCAGTAGTAGTCCCCCCTATGCAGTGCCCCCAGTAGTAGCCCCCCCTATGCAGTGCCTCCAGTAGTAGTCCCCCCTATGCAGTGCCCCCAGTAGTAGTCCCCCTATTCAGTGCCCCCAGTAGTAATCCCCCCTATGCAGTTCCGACAGTAGTAGTCCCCCTATACAGTGCCCCCAGTAGTAATCCCCCCTATGCAGTTCCCCCAGTAGTAGTCCCCCCTATGCAGTGCCCCCAGTAGTAGTCCCCCCTATGCAGTGCCCCCAGTAGTAGTCCCCCTATACAGTGCCTCCAGTAGTAATCCCCCTTATGCAGTGCCCCCAGTAGTAATCCCCCCTATGCAGTGCCCCCAGTAGTAGTCCCCCCTATGCAGTGCCCCCAGTAGTAGTCCCCTCTATGCAGTGCCCCCAGTAGTAGTCCCCCCTATGCAGTGCCCCCAGTAGTAGTCCCCCCTATACAGGTCCCCCAGTAGTAGTCCCCCTATACAGGTCCCCCAGTAGTAGTCCCCCTATGCAGTGCCCCCAGTAGTAGTCCCCCTATGCAGTGCCCCCAGTAGTAGTCCCCCTATGCAGTTCCCCCAGTAGTAGTCCTCCTATGCAGTGCCCCCAGTAGTAGTCCCCCCTGTGCAGTGTCCCCAGTAGTAGTCCCCCCTATACAGTGCCCCCAGTAGTAGTCCCCCCTATGCAGTGCCCCCAGTAGTAGTCCCCCCTATGCAGTGCCCCCAGTAGTAGTCCCCCCTATGCAGTTCCCCCAGTAGTAGTCACCTTATGCAGTGCCCCATGCAGTTCCCCCAGTAGTAGTCCTCCTATGCAGTGCCCCCAGTAGTAGTCCCCCCTATGCAGTGCCCCCAGTAGTAGTCCCCCTATACAGTGCCCCCAGTAGTAGTCCCCCCTATGCAGTGCCCCCAGTAGTAGTCCCCCCTATGCAGTGCCCCCAGTAGTAGTCCCCCCTATGCAGTGCCCCCAGTAGTAGTCCCCCCTATGCAGTGCCCCCAGTAGTAGTCCCCCTATACAGTGCCTCCAGTAGTAGTCCCCCTATGCAGTGCCCCCAGTAGTAGTCCCCCTATGCAGTTCCCCCAGTAGTAGTCCTCCTATGCAGTGCCCCCAGTAGTAGTCCCCCCTATGCAGTGCCCGAGTAGTAGTCCCCCCTGTGCAGTGCCCCCAGTAGTAGTCCCCCTATACAGTGCCCCCAGTAGTAGTCCCCCTATACAGTACCCCCAGTAGTAGTCCCCCCTATGCAGTGCCCCCAGTAGTAGTCCCCCTATTCAGTGCCCCCAGTAGTAATCCCCCCTATGCAGTGACCCCAGTAGTAGTCCCCCCTATGCAGTGACCCCAGTAGTAGTCCCCCCTATGCAGTGCCCCCAGTAGTAGTCCCCCCTATGCAGTGCCCCCAGTAGTAGTCCCCCTATGCAGTGCCCCCAGTAGTAGTCCCCCTATGCAGTGCCCCCAGTAGTAGTCCCCCTATGCAGTTCCCCCAGTAGTAGTCCTCCTATGCAGTGCCCCCAGTAGTAGTCCCCCTATGCAGTGCCCCCAGTAGTAGTCCCCCCTGTGCAGTGCCCCCAGTAGTAGTCCCCCCTATACAGTGCCCCCAGTAGTAGTCCCCCTATGCAGTGCCCCCAGTAGTAGTCCCCCTATGCAGTGTCCCCAGTAGTAGTCCCCCTATGCAGTGCCCCCAGTAGTAGTCCCTTTATGCAGTGCCCCCAGTAGTAGTCCCCCTATACAGTGCCCCCAGTAGTAATCCCCCCTATGCAGTGACCCCAGTAGTAGTCCCCCCTATGCAGTGCCCACAGTAGTAGTCCCCCCTATGCAGTGACCCCAGTAGTAGTCCCCCCTATGCAGTGCCCCCAGTAGTAGTCCCCCTATACTGTGCCCCCAGTAGTAGTCCCCCCTATGCAGTGCCCCCAGTAGTAGTCCCCCCTATGCAGTGCCCCCAGTAGTAGTCCCCCCTATGCAGTGCCTCCAGTAGTAGTCCCCCCTATGCAGTGCCCCCAGTAGTAGTCCCCCTATTCAGTGCCCCCAGTAGTAATCCCCCCTATGCAGTTCCCCCAGTAGTAGTCCCCCTATACAGTGCCCCCAGTAGTAATCCCCCCTATGCAGTTCCCCCAGTAGTAGTCCCCCCTATGCAGTGCCCCCAGTAGTAGTCCCCCCTATGCAGTGCCCCCAGTAGTAGTCCCCCTATACAGTGCCTCCAGTAGTAATCCCCCCTATGCAGTGCCCCCAGTAGTAATCCCCCCTATGCAGTGCCCCCAGTAGTAGTCCCCCCTATGCAGTGCCCCCAGTAGTAGTCCCTCTGTGCAGTGCCCCCAGTAGTAGTCCTCCTATGCAGTTCCCCCAGTAGTAGTCCCCCTATGCAGTGCCCCCAGTAGTAGTCCCCCTGTGCAGTGCCCCCAGTAGTAGTCCCCCCTATGCAGTGCCCCCAGTTGTAGTCCCGCCTATACAGTGCCCCCAGTAGTAATCCCCCCTATGCAGTGCCCCAGGTAGTAGTCCCCCTTATGCAGTGCCCCCGGTAGTAGTCCTCCCTATGCAGTGCCCCCAGTAGTAGTCCCCCTATGCAGTGCCTCCAGTAGTAGTTCCCCCTATGCAGTGCCTCCAGTAGTAGTCCCCCCTATGCAGTGCCCCAGTAGTAGTCCCCCTATACAGTGCCCCCAGTAGTAGTCCACCTATGCAGTGCCCCCAGTAGTAGTCCCCCTATGCAGTGCCCCCAGTAGTAGTCCCCCTGTGCAGTGCCCCCAGTAGTAGTCCCCCCTATGCAGTGCCCCCAGTAGTAGTCCCGCCTATACAGTGCCCCCAGTAGTAGTCCCCCCTATGCAGTGCCCCCAGTAGTAGTCCCGCCTATACAGTGCCCCCAGTAGTAATCCCCCCTATGCAGTGCCCCCGGTAGTAGTCCCCCTTATGCAGTGCCCCCGGTAGTAGTCCCCCCTATGCAGTGCCCCCGGTAGTAGTCCCCCTATACAGTGCCCCCAGTAGTAGTCCCCCTATGCAGTGCCCCCAGTAGTAGTCCCCCTATGCAGTGCCCCCAGTAGTAGTCCCCCTATGCAGTGCCCCCAGTAGTAGTCCCCCTATGCAGTGCCCCCAGTAGTAGTCCCCCTATGCAGTGCCCCCAGTAGTAGTCCCCCTATGCAGTTCCCCCAGTAGTAGTCCTCCTATGCAGTGCCCCCAGTAGTAGTCCCCCCTATGCAGTGCCCCCAGTAGTAGTCCCCCCTATGCAGTGCCCGAGTAGTAGTCCCCCCTGTGCAGTGCCCCCAGTAGTAGTCCCCCTATACAGTGCCCCCAGTAGTAGTCCCCCTATACAGTTCCCCCAGTAGTAGTCCCCCCTATGCAGTGCCCCCAGTAGTAGTCCCCCTATTCAGTGCCCCCAGTAGTAATCCCCCCTATGCAGTGCCCCCAGTAGTAGTCCCCCCTATGCAGTGCCCCCTATGCAGTGCCCCCAGTTGTAGTCCCCCCTATGCAGTGCACCCAGTAGTAGTCCCCCTATGCAGTGCCCCCAGTAGTAGTCACCCTATGCAGTGCCCCCAGTAGTAGTCCCCCTATGCAGTTCCCCCAGTAGTAGTCCTCCTATGCAGTGCCCCCAGTAGTAGTCCCCCTATGCAGTGCCCCCAGTAGTAGTCCCCCCTGTGCAGTGCCCCCAGTAGTAGTCCCCCCTATACAGTGCCCCCAGTAGTAGTCCCCCCTATACAGTGCCCCCAGTAGTAGTCCCCCTATGCAGTGTCCCCAGTAGTAGTCCCCCTATGCAGTGCCCCCAGTAGTAGTCCCTTTATGCAGTGCCCCCAGTAGTTGTCCCCCCTATGCAGTGCCCCCAGTAGTAGTCCCCCCTATGCAGTGCCCCCAGTAGTAGTCACCCTATGCAGTGCCCCCAGTAGTAGTCCCCCTATACAGTGCCCCCAGTAGTAATCCCCCCTATGCAGTGCCCCCAGTAGTAGTCCCCCCTATGCAGTGCCCCCAGTAGTAGTCCCCACTATGCAGTGCCCCCAGTAGTAGTCCCCCTATACAGTGCCCCCAGTAGTAGTCCCCCTATGCATTGCCCCCAGTAGTAGTCCCCCTATGCATTGCCCCCAGTAGTAGTCCCCCTATGCAGTGCCCCCAGTGGTAGTCACCCTATGCAGTGCCCCCAGTAGTAGTCCCCCCTATGCAGTTCCCCCAGTAGTAGTCCTCCTATGCAGTGCCCCCAGTAGTAGTCCCCCCTATGCAGTGCCCCCAGTAGTACTCCCCCCTGTGCAGTGCCCCCAGTAATAATCCCCCCTATGCAGTGACCCCAGTAGTAGTCCCCCCTATGCAGTGACCCCTGTAGTAGTCCTCCCTATGCAGTGCCCCCAGTAGTAGTCCCCCCTATGCAGTGCCCCCAGTAGTAGTCCCCCCTATACAGTGACCCCAGTAGTAATCCCCCCTATACAGTGGCCCCAGTAGTAATCCCCCCTATGCAGTGACCCCAGTAGTAGTCCCCCCTATGCAGTGCCCCCAGTAGTAGTCCCACCTATGCAGTGCCCCCAGTAGTAGTCCCCCTATGCAGTGCCCCCAGTAGTAATCCCCCCTGTGCAGTGCCCCCAGCAGTAGTGCCCCCAGTAGCGGCCCCTCCTATACAGTGCCCCCAGTAGCGCCCCCCTTTATGCTGCCCAGTTCCCGTGCAACCTTCAACACAAACACACACACAAAAAAACCCACAACTTACCTGATCCCTGCTCCTGCCGACAACCGCCGCTGTCCGCTCCTCCCGGCCCGCTCTGCACTATGGGAGAGCGTCTCTCCAGTCACCCGCAGCGGGGGGAGTTGGAAGGTGGAGCTCATGAGTGAGCTCCTGCCGGCTCCCTCTGTATAGCAGCCAATGAGAGTCTGTCTGACTCTCATTGGCTGCTATAACAAACACAGCTGGCGGGTGTGTTTGCAAACTGTGTAGTGCAGACCGCTCTCACTGCGGTCTGCCCTACACTTGGGGCCCGTGGGACACTAACAGGGGTGCAGCCGCAGCTATGGGCTCCTGCACCACATCAGGCACCGGTGCAATGCACCGGGCTCCGCCGCTAGTTCCGCCCCTATTGCTTTATTTCCACAAGAATGGCTGAAATATAGCACTTACAAATGGTAATAGTTCTGCTTGCTTAAAGCAGGTTACAATAGATTGTTATCAAGGGGGGTGTATCATTTATTGCAACTACATTGCAATCATATCCTCCTGTATTCTGATGCATACCAGCATCCTCGTCATGTAAGTCACACTGCACACGCGTCGCAATTGCCATTACGTGTGCACAGATGATCCATTTGCAAAGTGATGGTCATGTGGTCAGCGTTTGGGGGAGGTAACAGGAGGAGGGGGGGTTAAGTAAACACAGGTATGTCGGACTGTTTCAATACTACTTCCTGGGCGTGCATTAATTAGCCATAGTGATTGCATTTGCAGCACGAGACCTCTCTGCGTGTGGGGAGAGCTGCAGTGTTTGCAGCTGGTCAGACCTGCCATACAGGCTGCGTGACTGCCCGATGTGCGTCGATGGTACCGATGTTTACGCAGAAGGGCGGCAGTGGACGGATATGAGAAGGCAGCAGTGGGCGTCTTTATATCTGCTGTGCTTTGGCAGGTCCGCCAGTTGTGATTGCTTTTGCGTCCGCTGCTTAATCAGGGAGAACGGGCTGCTCTTATCACAAAGCTGGCCCAACACTTTATACGCAAAAACAAAGTTTCTAACAGAACAGATTTATATGTCTAAATGAAGTATTGTAGCCATAATGCACCAGAAAATCAATGACCATAATTTGCAAACAAATCAATTATAAATAAAAGTTAAAAAAGTAAATAACAGGGTAGAAACCTCCAGAAGCAGTATATGTACATTGTGTTACAATTAAAGATGAATATGAAGACATCATGCACTGTAAATCGTCCTTGAACAAAATCTCTCCCTGTGTCTGGTACAGAATGCACGGCCTGCCCGCTTGGCACATTCAACCCTGGGACAGAAGGCTTGTGTAGACCATGGAGAGAGTAAGTACAGATCCTGCACAGGTATCAGTTCTAGATGTTTCATAGCAGAATCCACAGTTGTTAGAGGGAAAGTAAACAATCACACTATAAAATGTATTTCTACTTCAGGGTCCATAGGGGGTCCACAGGGTTGACCTTGGGGTATAGGTTGGGAACCAAATCCGGGCACCACGCAGTTAAAGCTTTTAGCTCCCAGGATGCACTGGGTCCACTCTCCCTATAACCCCACCCCCAAGCCAGAGGCACCTCAGTTTAAGTTGGTGCCCGGCCGGAGTCGGGTCACCGTTAGCGCAGGGGGAGCTGATTAGCAGCCACTAAGCTTATTTTATTTTTTTAGGTACAAAGTTTTTTCCATGGACTTTGGACTCTTCAGAGCGGCAGCGTCGGACTGTCCATAGGACGTCTAAGCTGCCGCTCCGTCACCCCGCTGGCGCTGAGACGCCAGTACAGATCTGGGGATCTCAGCGGGACCCCAGAGTCTGTACTAGCCGGACTCTGTGGGCGCCCAGGACTGCTGCCGGATCCACGGGGAGCAGGTAAGGTCGCGGATCACCGCTTGCGGTGATCCGCGCATTTCAAATGCAGTCCTGTGCCTCCGGTCTCAGGGGACAGACCGGAGGCGCCGGCAGTGGCGGCGGGCCCCCCATACCCCGTGTGTCCACTAGACCACCAGGGACTTAACGATCGGTGCAGGGAGCCGGCGTCCCGGGGGTTAATAGCCGGCCAGGGGAGGCAGCCTTCCCTGTTACAGCGGCTCCTCCCCTCAGCTCAGCGCGCCTTTCAGTATCCATAGTCTGGCGTCGCTGAGCTGCTTCCTCCGCGGGCCACGCTTCCTCTGAGGTCTCCAGCGGCCATTTTATCTCTGTGGTGCAGCAGAAATCTCTCAGGATGGCAGTGAGTCCAGTCCCCCTGCGTACCTCACCATCAGGTCAGTGTACACAGCACTGTAGCCTTCCCAGACACTGAATCTGGGCAGTTGAATGCAGTGTAATAGTGCAGTATATTATATGACATGTTTATGTATATATGTATATATCTGCATTGTATGTGACTTATGCTAGTGCTGACTGTACTTTATTCTCTCACCTGTCAGTGTATATCTATCCCTTTTCTTTATCTGCCCTAATACAGCTGTACTTAGGGTGGTTCTGAGACCTCACATTTATATACTTGTTAATATTTGTGTGGTTTGTCACATACTGTTGCGTGCTGCACGTTGCCATATTTTAGATGGAACTGTGTGTTGCATACGCTGAAAATGGGTCCCTGCAGCTAATTTTTTGCATCTGTCAGGACCAGTATAGCGCTGCTTAATATTTCCGCCAAGATTGGTCAGATATGTCTGACCAGGAGATAGAGCGTTATACTGCACCCATTTTTACTATCCTGCAAGTCATGTGCTGCAGGTGTTAGTGCGGAGGATTTGACTCATAAAGGGTTCTGTATGTGGCGTCATCTGGTGCCGGCCTCTTTCACGACCCCCTTGGGCGGTTTGTTTTCTCGGGATCCTCTCAATTGCGGATCGCCGGGCGGGCCCCATTGTTGTACCTCACTTGGGGTTACTTCACCATACTGCCCTTTTCATCTCAGGGTATCTCGCAGCTTCTTGCTCTCTTCCCCTGTGACACAGACTACCGCTCCCTGCAGGGGTTTTTCGCAGTATATGAATTCCCCCTGGTGCCACAATAGTCTGTCATTCCCCTTGCAGGGATTACCACAACAGCCACCCTGGGTGGATGTCGTTTTCTACGAAACGCTAATTGGCGTGGTTGACGCCCTGTGGTTACTTCCCAGTTGGCTCTGCCGTGAACTGGGTACTGTTCGGGGCTCTTTCCCTCTTACACGGGGGGAAGCCTATTTCAGGTATTATTATCCCTGCTTTAGGGCTGGTAGCAGGTCCATTCTGGTTAGAGTGAATGTTGACCTGCACCTGTATCATACACCCTCAGTATTGCGTGCCTTCGGGTTCCCTGTTGCTGACTAGCGGGTGGATCGCATAGCGGGACTCTGGCTGTTGCCAGATAGGAGGTGTTACAACAGTGTTTGGCCTCCTGTCCCAAATTCCCTGAGGGTCATCACGAGCCCCTCCTGGGGGGGATGGGCGTGTTACTCGTCTGATTACAGACGTTACTACGCCTCCCATTCCTGCGTGGTCGGATTCTTCGGATCCGTAGGTGGTAACTCTGCCTGAAATCAGTATACTTGCTTTCAGGAGTTGTTATCCATCCTACCATGGCTATAGCATGGTTGGTTAATACTATTGCATATTGGGTTGATGCATTTGTAACGTTTTTTCCCCTCCAACACGTCGGGGGTTCAAATGTATTTGGTCGCTCACGTAATATATGCTGTTGTCATAGGTGGAAATGCCTATATTGGATACCAGTCTCCTAACTTTCAGAGTTCCGGCTGCGACTGTATCCTCCGTAATACCCTATGGCTGCGCTCTGGGAATGCAGAGGTGCAGATACCATCTTTAGGGTTGATATTGTTTGGTCCTGACCTTGACAAGATTGTAGTAACATTGGCAGTATTACTAACGACAAGTTTACCGCTTTCAGCTATGCCCACTACAAGGCCTCAGACTAAGTCTGTTAAGTCTTTTTTGTCCTCTGGGTCAGCCTAAAGGTCTGTTTCTTCGTAGACTGTCGGCATCTACAAGGGCCGACATATCCAGTACCGAGCAGGCCTGGACTGCCAGCCGATCCTGCTTCTGAACCTACGGATATCTCTTCAGCCTGACGGGACAGGCCTACAACTGGGAGATACCGATTTTCTCAGTTCGCCCGGTATTAGTGTCAAGTTGCCGCGGCTACGTGGGTAGGAGGGTACGCCCTCTTTACAAGGGCCTTACAGATCCAGAAAGCTATGCAGTTGTTGCGGTAAGCGGAGCTAATTAGGCCATCCCCACTATCTCAGTGAGGGACTGGTTGTTCTGCTTTCTTTCTGGTGCGGTGGCTGAATGGTCCTCTTTGGCCTATTCTCTGTCTCAATTCCCTGAACCAGTTCCTAAAGCTACCTGGGCTCAGGAGGAAATCCCTATGCTCCATCATACGATGTTTGGAACCTGGGGACTTTATGGTATCACTGGATATACAGGACGCGTGCCTACGGGTACTTACAGAGACCTTTCCTCAGCATGGGCTGAGGTTTGCTGTATCACAGCAACACTTACAATTTTTCGGGCTCTGCCTGTTGGGACTGTCCTCAGCCCCACAGGGGTTTACCAGCGTTTTGGATTTTCTGACAGTTCTTCTGTTCAGTATATCCCAATGCTCCTGTACCTGGACGGCCTCCTGCTCTTAGCGGGATCACCGGGGTACTTTACGGCCAGGTCAGGATGACTGTGGCTTCTTCAGGGTGCAGACGTTTAATCAACGGGGAAAAAGTCCTCCCTGCATCCCTCTCTGGGTATTCTTCATCTAGGATCCCTGCTGGATTCTCAGAATCTGAGAATTCTTCTGGCGTAAGACGGAATCTCCTCTCTTCCATTAGGAGTACATGGTTGTCTGCGCAGTCGACAGATGTCTTTACACTCTGGGATGCATGGTGGAATGGGCTCAGTTCCATTCCAGGCCTTTCCATAATTGGCTCATCTCCAGATGGAATGAGTTTTTTCTGTCGGATAACTGTTCAAACGATGATGCTCTCTCCGGAGGCAAGTCGGTCCCTGTCCGGGTGGCTATGGCCATCTCGTCCAGGGTTTTCTTTGCTATGGACAGTGTCTGGATCGAATCCTTTTCAGTGCAGTTGGACGTCTGTCGATTCCACCCTGTCAATTAACTTACTCTGGCATAACTCTTGTTTCCCGGTGAACCTGAAAAGGTTCAGTCCGACAGGGTCAGGACAGTGGCTTCCTTTTTAGCAACACTGTTCGTTGGGTGGCAATGACAGGTATGTCACATATTCGGACATAGTCCGAGGGTCTCCTCCCGACCATCTCGGCAGCGTTCATTTCAGGAGCTCTCCATTGGGAAGCGGGAGTCCTCAGCCGTCACGACGTGCATCCCGGGGACTAGTCTCTTCCCCAAGAGAGGTTTCATCTCCTGGTGAGCAGGGGGGGCCCCCCTGAGGTGACCCTCATGGCCTTCTGACTTTATCACACTATGGTGTTACAGTTCAGCTTTGGGGATTCTGAAGCAACCTTCAGCGACTCTTTGTCGGTGAAGTGGTCCTTCCACTTTGTGTACCTGTGTTCTCCGGTCTCCCTTCTTCCTCAAGGTCTTTGGAAGTGTTTTCAATCGAGACGGAGATGCTTTCCTGCTGGTGGCTCCTGATTGCCCCAGATGTCAGGGGTACTTGGATCTTCGGAGTCTCTACATCGATACTCCATCCCTGATGCTTCACTGCCCGGACCTGTTGTCTCAGGGTCTTTGGTTTTGCCTTGGACCTGGGTCGTTTGTCTTTGACTGTGTCCTTACAGTGGTCTTACGGCTTCCCTGGCTTTGTCATCGTTGGAATGATTAGAGCACATGGATCAGCTTTTGCTGGGACCTACCACAAACTGTGGCAGCCATAAATCTTATGGTATTGTACCTGTCGATACAATCCTCCGGTGTCCAGGATTTCCAGATATTCTGGCATTCCTTCCGGCTGGCTTGGGTTTCACACTTGGCCTGGTCTTCCTGACAGTGCGGATCTCTACACTGTCAGTATGGTTAAGATATGGAATTGCTCCACTCTGGTATCCAGTTCATCCTTTGGAGTGTTTTCTTGATTATGCCTCCATTTGTCCTCCCTAGGGACTCCTGGGGAGTAAGTAGTGGTTCTTCGTTACCTCCGGGGACAGTCAATGGAACCGCTGGTTGTGATAGCCATTACATGGTCTATTGCTTAGGCTCTCTCTTTCTCTCAGGGTGTTTATATCAACCAGGAGAGTGTCTGAATTGGGAGCGTTCTCATGTGGCTCCCTCTTCTGGAGGGCATCATGTCAGGGTGGGAGTTGCTCTCGCCCTGTGTTGCTTCTTAGTGGTTTTCAGGTTCCATATTGTTCTGGAACTTATGGTACGGCCATTCTGTCCCCAGTCCTCTCGGCTGGTGTGGCCTCATTGACTGTGGTCTGGCCTCTTTGGATTTTTGTGATCCGTTCAGGTTCCTTACGGAAATCGGACTCCTTATTGGTGGTCTGAGATTTCTGGTTTTCACAGGAAAGGATGGCCGGCCTATAACCAAATGTTGGCTGGATGGCCTCGTAGGTCTTCCTCAGGGGCCTACCCATGGGTAGGCCTTCCTGTTGTTGATGCTTGTTTTTTCTCGGGCCATGTGTGCGGCTCGCTGTGGCGCCTCGGCTGTTTTACCTTACTAGGTGGCCACGTGGTCTTCTGTCCACACCTTTTTAAGGTTCTAGGCATTGGTTTCCTTTGCCTCTCAGGATGCTTCCTTTTTGGCGACGGATTCTCCTCTCAGCACAGGAGCGTCCCCACCCTTGGTTGAACTGCTTTGGGACATCCCCAAGGTCAACCCTGTGGACCCCCTATGGACCCTGAAGTAGAAAACAAGAGATATGGTAAGAACTTACCTTTGTTATCTCTGTTTCTACGAAGTCCATAGGGTCCACAGGGCGCCCGCCCTGACGCACCTGGCTTCATATGGGCTGTGTGGCTGGTCACCGGTTTTCCGTCTCCCATTTCGGTGAGTATGGTTATTGAGTGTTCCAGTTTTCTCTCTCTTTTTCTCTCCTCCTCCGGCCTTTGGCTACTTACAAACTGAGGTGCCTCTGGCTTGGGGGTGGGGTTATAGGGAGAGTGGACCCAGTGCATCCTGGGAGCTAAAAGCTTTAACTGCGTGGTGCCCGGATTTGGTTCCCAACCTATACCCCAAGGTCAACCCTGTGGACCCTATGGACTTCGTAGAAACAGAGATAACAAAGGTAAGTTCTTACCATATCTCTTGTTATTGTGTATATCAGACACACTGGTAGGGTGCGGGGAGGGGGAGATTAGGTTTAGGGACTAGTGGTGGAGGTTAGGGTTAAGCACTGGGGAGGGAGGGTTAGGGTCATACTCACTACTCTTCTCTATAGGTGTCGGGATTCGGGCTGCCGCTGTCGGTATTCTGACCAGCACCATCCCGACAGCCAGGATTTCATACCCAACCCAGATACAAAACTATTTTTTTACAGTACTGTCCTCATGAGCTCTCACTCTCATTAATGTCCAGCCAGTCTTAGGTGATGAGATCCTCTCCCACTCGCTCCATGGACCATGTTGCTGACTGAAAGCAGACTTTGCTTTTTTGTGTTCCATGCGTGGGTGGAATGTTTATGGAACACTCCTCATGTTTTTCCTTGGGACGTCCAGTCCACTCAAAATAAAAGAAGTTTTAGACCAGAAGTTGTCGTCTTCATTTGGTATAGCGTTATTGCCTTGAGCCAGAACTTGAACAACCCTGAGACTGTCGTCTGCCAGCAAAGTGTATTCCCTCACCCACTACAATCATATGGGCACAAGCATTGCTAAGGAGTCATTTTTGACCATGGGTAGATGGAAGTATTTAATGTGAGCTTGTCTCATAATAGCTGTGCTCAACATTTAGTTTAACCAATTCAAGGATTGGATGTGTGTGTGACAGAGGTGTGTGACAGAGGTGTCACTCAACAGTAATAAGATGCAGATAGTAACCGGTTTATGCCACTGCCGGGGTCTCCTGTCCCAGTCAGCAGGGGTAGTAATCACTGCAAGTGTGTCCAGATCAGCTTTGGGGGTGGGGGGTTTTTGTGTCTCAAAAACAGCTGCGTTCATAATACCTGAAACAACAAAGACATTTAACCTTGGAAATAAATTTCCCTATGACTGTGGTTACCATACTGGGTGTCGTGTGACACGTGCAGGGGTGCCATGGCCTTTTTGATCAGGAGTATGCATTGCACTGAGCGTGCGCAAACTAGCCAGTGCAATCGGGTTATGTTACGCAGACTACACGCAGTGTGTACGCAGACCCTTCTGACATTGATTGACAGGAAGTGCCGTTTGTGGGTGGTGATAGGGGGTGGTCAGGCGAATGCAAGCATTATAACGCCGTTATAGAGGCGTGCATAATTAAGGCAGTGCAGCGGCATACGCAGCCATACCGTAAGCTGTAGACAGGAAGCGGCCAAAATCCTGCGGCAGGTCAGGGCAACCACTATTATGCCTATGGGTCCGATGGTTCTCGATGTTTACGCTATCTTGCGTGCTGATCAGGCTGTGAGTAAAGGGAGACGGGCGGCTTATTATAGGGTTGGGCGTCTGCATCTTGTGTTGCGGTCTCCGTGCGTACGGCACTTTCTGTCAATCATTCTGCGATGGGTCTGCATAGTCACTGCGATCCCAGTCCTCATTGCACCGGCTGTTTCGCATACGCACACTGCGATGCATACGCATGCGCAGAATGAAACAATCGCACTATTGCGTGCGTAATCATAGTTGCGTACAGTAGTGAATCAGGCCCTTGGTTTAATAATGTTTGCTGAATTTCTTAAGTGCAATGAAAAAACTGATGATGCTGTAGGGTTCAATGAATCAAGAAAGTTCGGGAACTACTGCCCTATGAGAAACACCAAGAGTTGCTGAAATCTCACTGATGGTTTTTTGTGAGCAGATATGTTATGAATGTGAATTGATTTACTGTAGCTAGAACCAATGTAGACAACCGACAGCCCTCCGGCAACAGTGGTACTATAATCCTCAGCATGCCCTGTCAGCAGCAGGCTTCCAGTTCCTCTACACCTGGGGAAACGCTCGGTGTGCGCCTCCTTTATAAAGATGTCAGGACATGTTGGACTAATTGCCTGTAGTCCCATAGTTATCATTAATTTAGACTTAAACCTTCAGATTCGCTGCTTGTTGAGAACTAATCAACGTTGTTAATATATTTTGAGATTAAAGAGATATTGTGATCGTAGGTGCCACCGTTTTTGTTCCGGGACCCATCATCCACGGCCCCATAAACTGATCAATTTGTGCAAAAATAGGCTGACAATCACCACGGCCATCCATCAGCATCTGCAGTTCAGAAGGGGGGTGCATTTATGTATGTGCGGAATTCCTCCATATTGATGCCCATAGGAAAACAAAGAGATGTGGGGGTCTATGTACTAAGCCTGGGAGAAAGAGAGAGAGAGAGAGAGAGAGAGAGAGAGAGAGAGAGAGAGAGAAAGTGGATGGAGATAATGAACCAAACAAACAGCTCCTAACTGTCACTGTACAGGCGGTGCTTGAAAAAAACGACACAAGCGGATTGGTTGGTACTATATCTCAGTCCAATTTTTCCCTCCCCAAGGCTTAGTACATAGGCGTGAATGTTTGTTATCCATGTGCTGCAAATAGTTACTTGTACTTCTGTATGCACAGCTGCTCAGCCCTCGGGAATGCCGTTTTGGTCAACGGGACCGTTATATCGGATGTGGTTTGTGGTAATCTCATCACCAGAGCTACAGAGAGAGCGGCCACGTCATCAACACTCACCAGCACAGCACGTAAGTCCATTTATTAACTCCCAACCAGAGGGACGAAAATTAGGGACAATAGCATAACATAGATACAGAACCGTTGCTGACAATATCTGGAAGATATAAATATCTCTGATTGATCTTCCATTAGCAGTACATTGATTCAGGATGCAGTTTAGATGCCGGCAGTCGAAATCCTGATGCCGTAATCCTGACGCCTTGCATAATGGGGTTAGGAACCACTAAGGGAGGGTTAGCGGGGGGAGGGTTAGGGTACTTACCTGCTTCTGTCGAGATTCTGCACCATTTGGGCTTCCAGCGCCGGTCTTTGAACCGGCAGCTATTCAGACGCTGGCATTTCATACCGATTCTCACTGATTCCTATAGTGCTGTTCACACTAATACCCCTTTTCCACCAAAATTCCGTGTCTGACCCGGAGTTGGAACAGAGTTCCTATCCGGATCAAACCCGGAATTTAGCCGGCACCGACTCGGGATATTCCCGAGTTGGCGCCGCTCACACCGGAGTCGGGTCTACATAGACCCGGCTTTCCCGGCGTGAAAGTGGATGCTTGGAGATGATGTCATCTCCAAGCGCCACTGAAGCTGGACCAATCGGCCGGCTAGAAGCACACTACAGGTCATTGTGACCCCGAGTGCGCTGTTCCCACAGCAGGGTTTCACGGGCTACGCCCGTGTTAAACCCTGCTAGTTACTTGGGTTGGATTGCCGGGTCACTCGACCCGGCAATCCATCCCTCTCCCCTTTTACACCAGGGAGCTGCCCGGGTTAACCCTGCAATAACCCGGGTTTTCGCTCCGGTGTAAAAGGGGTATAACATTTGGATTCCTGCAACATACAAATAAAGCAAAGTCAATTCAGGAGAACATGGTCTATTTTCTTTGATTGTAGTTGAATATTTAGAGATTGTCTCTAGAGAGCAGCTGAAAACTCCCCATAACTGCTTTCCTTACTTGTGACCAATCAGAACAATTAATGATGACCCTGCATCTCAATGGCACCAAACAGAACGTTGATACTAATGATCCAATCAGAAACTTCAAGACATTTAGAAGCCTTTCCATTGCTAAATCAGTGAATGACACAGAATGTGATCAAAGCTGGATTTAGGAGGATTTATTTTGGATTACTGTTTCTATTCTGTGAAATGAGCCACCAGGAGCCACTAATGGCTGCCTAGTACAAGCGGGAATTGGTGCCAGTGTTATTACCAGGATAAAAACAGGACAAGGATAGAAGGCCAGTACTTTCTTTACAGAAAAGGTGGTAAAGCCATTCATCCCTAAGCAGTTACATCAAATGAATGTTCAGAATAAAATATATATAATGTGTTACGTTGTACTAATCCTATTTTTTGTTATATCACTATATTATTTCAGATATTCCAGAAGAAAAATTGGCACCTAGCCTGGGCATTACTGTCATCATCATCATCATCGTTGTCTCTTTCCTTATTGTCTTGTGTCTCATACTGTTTGGATTTTTCTTCTATGAGAAACTTCTGGAAAAAATGAAAAATAATTTCATGAAAAGTAAGTAATTGTTTTCTTTCTGCTGTATTTGACTAATGCCCTCCAGTTAGAAGTGCAAACAAACGTATCAGAACTGACATATAATCTAACGGAAGTCCAGCTGCAAGGAGGCTTCAAATGCCTCAAAGTGTCTGCAGCACCCAACATGGTGCTCATTAAGCTTCCTGCCGGCTACGCAAAGTGCACTATACTCCTCTGAGCACGAAACAGTTACCTAATACAAAACAAAGGTGGCCAAATCAAAGGGTTTTGCCTTGACTACAGTGACTGTTGCTTGCGTAGTTCTGGGATGTGGCCTATTTTGGCTTATTGACCAATCCAGAATTTTGCCGGATATGCATCTCCCATAATAGGTGCAAATTTTTAAAAAATCTAGTACAGTACGCCATAGATGCAGCAAGCTGCCACATATTCAAACTGCTGCAAATTAAATTGACAAATGGTGTAGCTAACAGCACACAACTCGGATTGTTACAGAACATGTTTAATGCTGGTAATTATGTGCACCATCAACAAATTGCTAGTGTAGCCCTAAGAGAGACAGAACATGGATAAATGATTATTATCAATTGTTATTTATAGATCAATTGCACAATAAATGTTTATTTTTCTGTTATGCTAGTTCCTCATCCGATAGTGAAGCAGACTGAAGAAGAAGACGCTTGCAGCTGTCACTACCCTGAGGAAGAGCATGGAGAAGATGAGCCCATGACTCCAGAGCCCTGACACTGGCCACATGTATCATCTCTTATTCTCTATATGAACAAAGCTTGGTGTCCGGATAAGGTGTTAAAAATAATTTTATTCCTATTGTGGAAGACTCTATGATTAATCTATAGCACAAGACCTACAACAACTAGGTCTAGGACACATCCTGTCCTGCAACAAGGCTGGGGATGGTCTGAAAACGTAATCCTTTCCATATATAGGCACCACGTATTTACTTATTGATGGTGTACTGTATAACGTGCTGAGCGGAACAATAGTATAATTAGAATTTGGTTCAATATTGGAGACTAAGCTTTTACCCTCTGAACATCAGACATAAGACACTGCCTCAGTTTGGAGACTGGATACCTGGGAGTATACATACTCCACCAAAGATCTGGAACAATGTTTTAGCAGAGATTTGGATCCAGCTACCGGGCTGTGCCTTAGAGAAGTGAATTAATATGCATTCGAGATAGATCTGGTTGAAATGACCAATGTTTCCTTTTTTCAATGAGATGGGGCAATGAGACATACTATGATATGGTCAACACAGTTTCTCTAATCTCCTCTTTTTCTTTTTTTTTTTAATACTGTATATATCTTTTTTTTTATTACTGTTCATATTGTAGATTAGCAGAGAGAAGCCTAGTTGTCTTAATTTATTTTTTTGACATTGCAAATTGGACAGAATCATTATTATCCAGTGGGGAGTATTAATGCGCCCCATCCAGCAGGTGGAGCAGGAGAGCATGGCTGCAATCTACAAATCATGACCTCTACTCAATGAAACTTAGAGGGACAGTGTAAATGTTATCTATTTTGTCCTTTTCAAACCATGGGATTGTGAGGGGCTCAGTTTCACACTGACCGTGTACACGCTTAAAAAAAAATACAGTATGTTTCCAGGCTCATTCTGCAGTGGTCGGAGATTTTCTAGATTTATCCAAAAGACTCTTCAATACCCAGATCAAACAAGGGTCGTAGTGTCCGGGAACAGGTTGTAAAATCTATATGTATCTATACCACGCTATATGTATCCGAACCACTTGATATCTATATCTTAAGTACATCTATAGATAGATCTAAATATTATGTAGATGATAGTACATTTTTATCATATTCCATGAGTTCCCCTCCATAGAGTACTTTGTCTCATCCTGGCCTTTTTTGCTTAGTTCTGCATAACCCAGCTCAAAACACGTATCCATTAGTGTGGAAGTAGGGCTGGGCAACCCAGAGTACTGACATTATCCTGGGGAGTTCCAGGGGCAAGCCATCAAATTTAGAAGAAGAGCAAGGTACACAAACTCTCCCCAAAAAGGACAATTACTGTAGGTCAACGATGGTTGAATTGTTTTTTTCATGGTGAGGAACACCTACAGGTGATGAGGGGAACTGCATTCCAGAAAAATGGTTACAGATTCATTCATAACTTCTGAATAATCTCCCATCTATGAAGTTGACTTCAATTCAGCCTGTTGATGGAGTCCTGCAACATATATTTCACAATAACCTTTAGAGAATCTTACAGCCATATTACCTGTTGCCTCAGGTGGGAGAGTAACATAATAAAGAGGTCATACAGTCACAGTGCAATGGGAGGCAATCGGGAAGCCGACTGCCTAAATTCCGGAAGCCGGCTTCCCGACTGTCTTATCCCGGCATGGGTGAAATGCCGGGCGTCTAGATATAGACGCCCGCATTTCCCCGACGCCGGGAGACCGGCGCCCGGCATCACGATCGTAGTGATGCCGGGTGCCGCGAGCGGACAGCGGCAGGGGGGGAGGGTTAGGTTTAGGGCTCCTGGGGGGGACTTAGGGTTAGGCACCCCCCCGGGAGGGTTAGGCTAGGGGGAGGGAGGGTTAGGCACCCCCCCGGGGGACTTAGGTTTAGGCAGCGGGGAAGGGGGTGGTTAGGGTTAGGCACTTAGAGGGGGGATTAGGGTTAGGCACTTGGGGGGGAAGTTAGGGTTAGGCACCCCTAAGGAGGGTTAGGGGGGTTAGGTTAGGTTAGTGGATACTTACCTATCCACGATCGGGATTTCCAGTGCTGTCGGGCTTCCGCTGCGTCGCACTCTGCTTCTGTCGGGCTGCCGCTGACAGGAATGGAACCGCCGGCCATGCGGCTGACGGTATTTCATACCAATTCCCAGTGCAATATATGTGGAACTGAATATATTCTTTTAATAGCCATTAAAGAAACTGTATTTATTTGTAATCCACAGCTCCATTCATAGCAATTATATATATTAAGAGGCCTATCCATTTGCCAACTTTCTGCACAATGCGACCAAAACCAGGAGGTTTCGGTCGGAACGTGTAGAAAGTCTGCAAGTGGATAGCCAGCAAAGACCAGCGATGCGCGTGCACGCTGGGTCCTTGCCGACCCCAACTATCTATCGAACATGCCAGTGAACCTAACGACGATTGTCAGGTTCGGCATGTTAATAGATAGGGAGGTTGGGCTCCTGTACTGAAGACGTTCAGTACCCACACCTCAGCGACATGAAAGTCTGAACGCTGGACGTTCATGTCGTTAAATGGATAGGCCCCTTTACACACAATGGGCCAGACTCAGAGGTGCACCCAGGCGCATCTGCGTCTTTATGTTGATGCCGCTACCGATTCTGAGCCTACTGAAATGCCCATTGGCAGCGGCGCTATTCTGTCTCGCTGCATATATAGACGCGCCATTGGTGGCACCATCGAAGCTTGCAGCAGCCCTATGGCAGGTGTAATTTCATTGTGTGAACATGGCGTTCTGCGTCAGTGGTACTACGTAGTGACACATGCGCTTCTGGCTAGCCACCCCCATGTTACATCCCAGGAACACGCACTGAAATCCCCAGCTCTTGCGTCCAAAATTGTTTCACGGCGGTAACCATTGGGACACATGCGCAGTGCAACTCGCATGCCTCCCACATCACCACCGCATCTGAAATCACCAATGCCTCCCACATCACCACCGCATCTGAAATCACCAATGCCTCCCATATCACCACTGCATCTGACATCACCAATGCCTCCCACATCACCACTGCATCTGACATCACCAATGCCTCCCACATCACCACTGCATCTGACATCACCAATGCCTCCCACATCACCACTGCATCTGACATCACCAATGCCTCCCACATCACCACTGCATCTGACATCACCAATGCCTCCCACATCACCACTGCCTCCCACAACACCACTGCGTCTGACATCACCACTGCCTCCCACAACACCAATGCCTCCCACAACACCAATGCCTCCCACATCACCACTGCATCTGACATCACCAATGCCTCCCACATCACCACTGCCTCCCACAACACCACTGCGTCTGACATCACCACTGCCTCCCACAACACCAATGCCTCCCACAACACCAATGCCTCCCACATCACCACTGCATCTGACATCACCAATGCCTCCCACATCACAACTGTCTCCCACATCACCAATGCCTCCCACATCACCACTGCATCTGACATCACCACTGCCTCCCACATCACCAATGCCTCCCACATCACCAATGCCTCCCACAACACCAATGCCTCCCACATCACCACTGCATCTGACATCACCAATGCCTCCCACAACACCACTGCGTCTGTCATCACCACTGCCTCCCACATCACCAATGCCTCCCACAACACCACTGCCTCCCACAACACCAATGCCTCCCACATCACCAATGCCTCCCACATCACCACTGCATCTGACATCACCACTGCCTCCCACATCACCACTGCCTCCCACATCACCAATGCCTCCCACATCACCACTGCCTCCCACAACACCACTGCGTCTGACATCACCACTGCCTCCCACATCACCACTGCCTCCCACAACACCACTGCGTCTGACATCACCAATGCCTCCCACAACACCAATGCCTCCCACAACACCAATGCCTCCCACAACACCAATGCCTCCCACATCACCACTGCCTCCCACATCACCACTGCCTCCACCTCTGAATCTGGCAAAAAATCTACTCTATTCTCTGTTTGTATTGTCCACATGGGGATAATCTGTTATCTGTATGTTTCTTTTACATTTAGCAAACATGTTAACTATTGTTTTGTATTACATTTTCTCTGGCTAGTTAGATAAAGTTGATGGTTAAAGGTCCAGTGAAGAAAGAATAAGTTTTTATTTTTTTAAGTGGCTCTTTGACTTAGCTTAAATAGCGCTACACCCATGCACCAGTCATTGATAGGTCCCACCACAGTTGCTTTAAATTGTGAACCTCCAAATTGACCTGTAGTGTCATCGACCCCGAAAAGAATTTTGAACTATGGAAGTTCCGTGCTGAGGAACATGTAAGTGATTTACTGCTTATAATTAGACAGCTCCAACTTTTATCCTTTTAGCTAGGCCTGGCGCCATGACTGCCAAGTATCATTTTATTGTTACAGGACAGGGACTGTTCACAGAGGTTGTAATTTCTCCCAGGTCACTGGCCCTTTAGGTCATTTAAGCTATGTTGGTCCCAGTGTGTGTGTGTGGCCTGATTTAAGGGCTATGGTACCATTGCTTCACCCCCATTCATTTATTTTAATGTTACAGTCCTGCACCTATAACAGCTCCAATCTCTTTATATTCGCAATATACTGTGGAAGTTCTGCCTGTATTTTACTATCATTGTCTTTTTTTTATCTGTATTTTTTACATTTTAACGGCACTGTTCCTGTAACTCACTCTCTCCATTACTACTGCTATTTTTCCTCCCCTGAATTCCCGCACCTACACCAAGTTCCTCTTTTCTTCAACTTCCCCCCTCAATCAGTGGCTACATAATCCTCTCTCCTACCACCAGTTCCCATCTCTTTCCTCTAACCCAAGTCTTCTCCTTCTCCTCCCTCCTCTTCCTTCCACCCCTCTAGTACTCTCTCCCATTACCAATCACTTCTATTCCACCATGGTCCTGCTACCCCACTACTAAGCCCTGCACCATCCCTTCTCTCTCTGTCACCTCCCCTCCACCCATGCCACATTAAACTTCCACCTTGTCCACCACCTGCAGTTACTGAACCCTTCCTCATTCAGGAGCCCCATCCCTACATTCTCTTCATCACATACTCTAAATCCTCCACGCTACAGCAACTCTGATAATCTCATTTTTATCTCTCCCCTCACAAAAGTCAGCAATGACCTCCTTGCTGCCAAATCCAAGGGTCATTACTCTCTGCCTATTCTCCTCTATGCTGCTTTTGACACTGTGGACCACCCTCTTCTCCTGCAAATCCTACTCTCCTTTGGTCTGCATGATACTGCCCTCTCCTGGCTGTCCTCCTACCTCTCTGACCATTCTCTGTCTCCTCTCATGCTTCCACTCCCCCCACACACACACACACACACTTCCACTACTGGTACACTAGGTGTCCCTCAAGACTCTGGGCCTGATTCAGACCTGGTCACAAGCGTCATGCGCTCGCAACTGGGTCGATGGTGGACCAGTGAGCATGCGCACGACGGAGCCGGCTCCATCATGTGCATGCGCGAGACCCGGATAGCGACGGGCACTCCGTCGCTCCGGGTCTTGCAACAAAGGGGGCGAAATGTCGATGTTGAGTGACAGCTCGCCCCCTTTGGTGGGTGGGCCGGGGGAGTGGCTGCCCAAACGGAGGCGTTCCCATGTGAACGCCTCAGTTTGGGGACGGCCCCACTAACATCATGAGTGATGTCAGTGGGAGAGATTTCGGCTCTGTTAGAGCCGAAATCTCTCTGGGGCTTGCGGAAACGAGACCCTACCACAAGGGTCTCGTCGCAAGCCCGATGGTTGCGATGGTCTTGACCATCGCGACCATCTTCCTGGCCGCTCACCCACAGCTATGCGAGCGGCCAGGAGGCCATTGTGAAAAACAAAAGACCGGCCCTGATTCAGAGCGAGTGCTCTGTCAGAGCGTCCGGCTCTGAATCAGGGCCTCTGTTCTTGGACCTCTCCTATTCTCTCTCTATACATCCCGCTCTTTTGGATTTCAATTTAATTTCTAAGCTGGTGACACTCAGATCTACCTCTCTCTCCTCACTCGTATCTCCAACTGTCTCTCTGCTATTTCTTCCTGGATGTTCCAGCGCTTTTTTAACTTAACATTTCTGACTGAGCTAATCATCTTCCCACCCTCTTGAATAACCTCACCTCCCACAATTTCATTATCTATTGACAGCACTGTTATCTCCTCTAGCCCGCAAGTGCGCTGTCTTAAAGCTATCCGTGACTCCTCCCTCTCCTTCAAACAACACATCCAGTACTACTCGCAGTCCTGCCTTTTCCATCTCGGAAATATCTCCATGATCAGACCCTTTCTCACCCCAAAGGCAACAAAGACCCTGATCCACTCACTGGTCATCCCCAGATTGGACTACTGTAGTCTCCTCCTTTCTGTCCTCCCATATCTCTTCACTTCAATCTGTCCTCAATGCTGCTGTCTGGCTCATCTTCCTCTTCAAACGCACTACATCTGCCTCCCCTCTCCTACAAGCCCCACATTGGCTCCCCTTCCTTTCAGAAACCAATTCAAACTTCGTACACTCACTTACGCAGCCTTAACCATCGTCTCCTATTTACATCACTGACCTCATCTCACTTCACACTCCTGCCCACCCACTTCGCTCCACAAACGAATGCCATTTCTTCTCCCAACTGATTACTTCCTGTCACACCTGACTCCCATAACTTCGCCTGTGCTTCTACCTGCTGACACAGCCAGGGAACTGCACCCCAGCAACTTCTGGGGTTCTCTGTCATATGATGCGCTAATAGAACTGTAGCAGAGTCCAATGTTCATCTATCTAGGTAAAAGCTGCTCCATCTAGTTATAATGTTTTCTCATAGCCTAGATGTACATAACCAGCTTTGCCTGCTACCATGCTGTCCCGGCATTGGCACTTATAAAGCAAAAATACACAGTACCGACTCCACCGAAGGGTTGGTTGATATAAAACCTACTTGTCCCAAGATATGGGTGAGCTCCCACTTATTAAAGTTGTTCAACTACCAAAATTCTTAATATTGCTGATCTAGAATGAATGTTTAGTAGACTATTATATAGTCAATGTATTGTATGTCACCATTTCAACCGCCAAGATATCGCATGTACCCCTTCAGTTAGTTCCACTTCTTTCTCATGTGGGATAGAGTTTAAGCTTATTTAAGGCCTCAAGCTTAATCCTTTGCTGTCTACTGTTGGGTAGGTTGGAAGGACCCACAACTCTGTACTGTAGAGTGTATATATACTTCAACTTGTATATAATCCACCATTCCTATCCTGCATGCTGTGTTTTGCTGTGCTGTATTCTCAGTAAATATCCTGCTGGACTTGAATATCGACTCCCACCTGGTGAATTGAAATTAACCTATGACAAGTTGGTGGAAGAAGTTGTAACAAGTTGAGTCCTGTTCTTGAGGCAGTTTGGAATCTGCTATGCAGCAGTTGGTAGTGCAACTCGAGAGCTCCAGCAGACACATACTGTATGGAACAAATGGAAAACTGACTAAAAGCTTGCTTATATTGAGACAGAAAAGGAGGTGAGGACTTTGAAAGCTGGGATGGATGTTGCTGCCAGTAGTCTTCCACTAACCACTTGATTCTTAAGATGAGAGGTGGTGATTATGTGGATGCCTTTGTGACTACCTTTCAATGGGTGGTCACCGCTCAGGAGCAGGCTGAAATCTCTTGGGCTATATGATTTGCCCCTCTAGTAATGGGGAAGCCTAGGCAGCCTATTCAGCACTCTTAACCAAAGATACTACAATAAAATAAAGGCAGCCATCTGTGACTATCTCGCCCAGTATCTAGAGAAGCTACCTACAATAGTTCTGGTGAGAGCTTTATGATCCTGCCGCCGGACCCCAGGCCTTGGTTCAGAAACTCACAACCAAGTGGCTCCAATAGATCTTCTTAAGGCCAACCTGGTAGTAATTGGAGCAGTTTATTCCCCCGGGGCTTGACTTGTTAAGTAAATAAAAGGATTGAGTATTTGGCATTGGCTATTGGTTTAATGGGAAATACCTTGAGCGTACACAGCTGATTAGCGACCATTCTACTTATGGGGCAGAAGGGGTCAGAAAACCATTTCCAGGTTCTTCCGTCCCGATTCTACTCTTGGCTTAGCTGCATGACAGGGTTTCCCCCGGGCAAGGTCTGAATCCATTGGAAGATGTCTGGCCTTGTGGTTCCCAGAATTTAGCAGTGCTGGGCCACTGATCAGTCCTGAGCATTTAGACTCAATTTGCGTGTCCAGCTGAGGGCACAGTAATGCCGGCTGGCCTCAGGAGGGCTGTTCCTTTTCAGAGGTGTAGACTACAGCTCATGTTACTACAGATGCACCTGTGAATCAGATACTGGTGCAAATTGAAAGTGAAGTAGCTGAGGGGACAGGCTCTGGCAATATGTTGAGACTACAGGACTTTCACCCACCTGAGAGATTTTGTAAACATCACCCTACTTGTATTGGTTGTATTCTTGGGGACATCCTGTCCTACCCAACTGCTCTAAATTCCTTAACCATCAAGGGAAAGACTGCCGGGTTGCTAATGTTTGCCAGCTCCTGTTTTATTGGTATAATATGTATGGGCTTTCTCACTGTGGAGAAGGGGAAGAAGTTATTTCTGATGTGGCTGAGACCACTGAAGAGACATTTCCATTTGCCCTTGATTTGTTTTTCAGTCGGGTAAAAACCTCTAAAATCCAGAAATAGAAAATCGAAGATCATAGGGCTGGGCTTCAGGTGAAGTACTGGTGAGCGAGAGGAGTAGGCAGCCGGTTGTGCTTCCTAGTAGTTTTATGAGAGATTTGTATATTATTAAATAGGAAGTACTAACCATACCCCTTGTGCCTATTTCTGGTCTAAGGGCGGCTCAACAAGAAGACACAACTTAAAACTTTTCCCTAAAGATTGTAAACTTGGGAGCAGGGCCCTCTTACCTTTATATCTGTCTTTTACAACCTTGTCTTGTTCTATTAATGTTAATTCAAATTGTAAAGCGCAATGGAATATGCTGCGCTATATAAGAGACTGCTAAATAATAAATAAAACTGCTTTGGAAATGTCGTTTTTGTTGGACAACTTCTTTGACAAACATTTTCTTATTGAACAAACAGGAGGTTATACAACAGTTGGATGTCCCCAGCCCCTTTAGAAAACAAGTACTGCCTTTTGTCCTCTCCATTCTTTGGGGTGGACACCTAGGCTGGTACAAAACTATGGATAGAATCACTGCTAAGTTTTTCCGGCCAGGTGTCTAAGTTTCGTGCAGCTTGCCCTGAGGGGAGTACTCTTTATCATCAATGGTCATACCCCCATAAGTCTTCATTCCATGCAGAACTCCAACTGCTTCCTTACGAGATAGTGCCTGGCACTCTAGGCTGTTTCTGTAAAAAATGTCACCCCAAGGATGTTTACATCTTAATGCAGATTTCTTGTCCTGCACTGGGCTGGAGTGCCAAGCACTCTCTTCGGTCGCTCAAGGACTACCCTCTTAACAGGATATATGCGGCCGGTGAGAGATCACCACATGTATAGAAGGAGTTAATCTCCTGGGATTGAGGAGATTAGTTCCATCTATTCTTCGCAAGGAGTGGGGTTTGGGTCTTTTTAAGGCCACAAGCGTAGTCTTTTGCTGTCTAATGTTGAGGAGGTTGGTAGGATCCACAACTCTGCAGTGAAGAGAATACACTGAAGCACAAAAGTCCCGGCGAAGTGCAGCTACTTGATGTGGCATCGATTCCACAAGTGGACAGAAGACCTCTTGAGAGATGTTGACCCATGTTGTCTGAATAGCTTCCCATAGCTCACTGACATTTGTAAGTGCAGAATCTTGGGTGCAAATGGATCTCTCCACTACATCCCTTAAATGCTTGATTGGGTTCATGTAGGATGAATGGGATTTGATGGACACACCATTCATCGGAACTCTCCAGAATGCTCCTCAAACCAATGCTGGAAAACGTGGGACCAATGACACGGTGCATTATCCTGCTGGAATATTCCATCTTTGTGATACATGAAGTCCATGAAGGGCTGTAAATGATCATCAAACAATACAACATATCGGTTTCCTGTCAATGACATGTGCAGACAGACCAGCAGACCCAACCTATACCACGTGAGCACACCTCACACAATTATGGAACCACCACAAGCCTGTATGATGCTTTTTTACAACTGGAGTCCATCGCCTCATGGGGGCTGTGCCACACCCAAACCATACCTTCAGTCCGAAAGAACTGGTACCACATGTTGTCAGTCTTCCAGGGTCCAATTAGTGACATTACAAGCCCAGGTGAGTCGCTGTGTCCGGTGTCGTAATGTTAACAGGGGCACTCTGGTGGGTCATCTGCTCCCATATACCATAAAGATCGCTGCACTGACCTGCTGGATATGCATTAGGTACCTCCTACATTGAATGTGGATGTGATTTGAGCCAGTGTCACTTGTCTGTTACCAGAGACAATTCTGGCCAGTCGCTGCTGGTCACGATCATTAAGCATGTAGAGTGGTAATGTCTTCCATGAGGTATTACCGGTACACATGTGACAACATAGATCGAGGAATGTTGAATGTCCACACACCTTCGGAAATGGAATGTCCTTTCCATCGGGCACCCACTATCATGCCCTTTTCGAACTCCGGAAATTCATGTAGCATTGCCATGAGCAGCCTAGTCGGCGTTCAAACTGACTCACAAGATGTCATATTACAACTGATGCAGGTCTGGGCATTTCCAAGATGTCACCGTACAGTGGCACCACCGACCATTACCTTTACATACTGCCATCCCATTTTTTTCACCATATCCAATAATGTGTTATGGGCTATCACAAGCCATCTGGTAGGGTTTGGCCAAGCTGTTAATGGTTGCTATTAGAAGATGGGAGATAGTCCTCAGTGAGCCTCACATGCTTACCTTCCAATATAGTACACACCACAGATTTTTCATTCTTTAAATCATGTTAACAATTTACCCTTAGGATGATTTCATTTTTGGCCAGGACAGGTTACTCTGGTAAAACTATGTTATAAAATAATATAATGTTTCATATTATCATTTACTTAAAATAAATGAATGAGAAATTAATGAAACCTTTGCCCAGACCTGCAGTAAAAGCTCTACACAGAGAGACAAAGCCACACAACTGGTTATGTAGAGTTGTATGTAACAACCTTTGTTGCACCATATGTAAAACAGTATCAGGAATCATTGATAGAAACAGAGACTTGTGCTGCATTTGCATAGACGCTCGCTGATTCTGTCTCGTGCTGACAATTCAGAGATGCCTGACGGCACATTTCTCACAATACAGCTACAAGTATGTTCTCTTGGAAAGTTTGAGTTTTTGTTTCCGTCACTGAGGTTATTACACATCCTCTCACGTCATCGTACAGGAGCCAGACACTGCCTATGATTATGGCAGTATGAGAAAACCTTTTCTGTGGCAGCCAATGGGTAACAAGTGGCAACAGCTAGTAGAGCCACCAATCGTAAGATACAAGTCATCATTGTAATGGCTGATTAACCCCTAAATAGTGCATTGTCCCACGTTTATGTGCTGACCAGATATCTGCATTTCTTTATCCTGCAATGCCGAAAAAAAAATATTGGGATTACACTTCTAAAATTGACGTACAGGAAATGACAGCTGTAACCTATAGCAACGGATTCTAGATGCATTTGTGTAGTCTTTAATATAAATAATAAAGTTTTTCACCGATTTTTTTCAATTCACCCATTGACATAAATATACCCGGTTGTTATCACCTTTTGGGAGACGGTGGTGTTCAGCCCTTTAGCGATTCTCGCGGGGCAATCTAGTCACAGGTGACATTGTTACAGGGAGTCGTGTGCTAGCTATGGCGCCTGCACTGGGCCTGGGAGGAGACCAGGGAAATATACACCACTGTCACCACATGATACCGGGGGAAAAAAAATAAATACATAAAAGGCCTTTCTGGAAGAGGATGTCGGCTCACAAAGCTGAGCAATACATAGTAACGTAATAAAGCTAAGTAGCATATTACATTGAGTGCAGTAACTCACGGGTCTACCTACTAAGTCTTGGACAGAGAAAGTACCAACCAGTCAGCTCCTGTCATTTTTCAAACACAGCCTGTAACATAGCAGTTAGGAGCTGATTGGTTGGTATTTTATCTCTCTCCAAGGCTTAGTACATAGACACCTCAGAACCTTATGATATGTGATCCAGGCCTTGACTAAATCACAACACAAGACCAGCGTATTTACACTTCCGCACACAATGCCGTCTACATGCCCTCTCTGAGCTGTGTCTGGTTAAAGCCCATTTATACTCTCAGTTGCAAGTGGGGATCTGACTGAAAAGAGTACGATGGCATCGGCCTTACTTGAAGCTTGGTTCTGGGACGTTCGCAATGCATATCACAACATATGCTTCGCAAACATGCAATACAAGGGTAAAGGCAGGATAGGTGGCATTCTTAAAATGGACCCTCAGGGGATAATTATAGTTGGAAGCAGTGCTTAAAGTGGTCCTAGAGAAGTGGGGGAACTCACCCTCCTCTCCCAAAAAATGACAATGCGCGCAGTAGGGGTGTGGCCACAAAATAAATGGGCGTGGTCACACAATTGTATTCCCAGTTCAAATTACACCACTCAGTAGCACAATCTTGATTCACATTACACATAGTAGTGGCCCTTATTCATGTATGACACACAGCAGTGCCCTTTTTACACAATGCCCACATTTGTGCCCCTTATACACAATGCCCACAGTAGTAGTGCCCCTTATACAATGCTCACAGCAGTAATGCCCCTTATGCAAATGCAATGCCCATTGTAGTGGTGCCCCTGATGCAGTCCCCCCACTAGTGGTGCCCATTATGCAGTATTTTGTAATAAAGGGAATAAGGGACGGGAAGACTAATCGCACAGGCAAAAAAGAGAAAAATATAATAATGTAGATAATGGTATACAATACCTATATGTACATGTTTCTGTACATATTGAGCTGTACCACTAATCTCATGAAGTATTACTGAAAATATAACAAATCACATATAGGAGAAGTGGTGGTGCTCACTAGAGTCATGTAACTGGAAGCAAGAAAAAAGTAGGGAAAGGAACTCTGTTATGTGAGCACTCTTGTTCTCTATTGTCAAGGATAGGACACAATAGGGTGTCCTATGAAATTACCCTAAATGTAAAATAGAACACAAAAATTGCGTCCTTAAAAATTAACCTTTATTATAAATATTTAAAATAATAAACTGACACATGAACATCAGAGAATATCCAGAAAAAACACAATATAGATAATATAAGACAGTATACACAAAATAAAACACATATAAGTTAGATAACCCTGAGACTGGCGAAATATTGGACAATATATGTAAATAGTCAAATTAGTATAAGTAAACACATATTCTTATAGCAGTAGTACCTAAAAATACATCCTAATTGATGGATAGTGGGTATAGAAATAATCAGAAAAGTCCAGGCATAGAGTTGTCACTCCTCATTCTACTGCTCCTCACCTCTGCTAGGCTATCTATGAGGAGTGAGAGATTACCGGAGAGCAAATTGCCTGTGGAAACAGCAGACTAACAGGGACGTTACTCACATTTCATTTCTGCTGTCGAGTGTCATACATAAAGCATCGGACACACGATGAGAGAATTACTCTAATGAGATAGCCCGCGGTTAATAGAAATTTCTGAAGATTCAGATAGTATAGATACGGTGTCACATTAATTAATGTATTGGATGCTTAAAATAATGTTAAGTAATCATAACCAACTTTCTTGTAGAAAACATAATATTCATACACTACTGAAAAAAACTCCCATAGTCGCTGTATTTCTTCAATATTAGATATTTAAATATCGCAGATAATCAAGATAGTAATAATGAAAGCGCTTACAATGGAAGTAATCAAATCTTAAAGATAACAGGTGCTGTTCAAGTATTGCTCTCACAGGGAAATAATATATATCTAGGATATAGACATATAGATAAAAGCTCTTATAAACCAATATAACCTGTATAATTTCTCGTGATATCAGACACTATAAGTGTATTGATATCACTGTGAATCGCCTGTAGTAGTAGGAGATAATTCTCCTCAATCAAGAGCTTGTTAAGTGAAGCTATAGCAGAGGTATATATAACGCTAGATATAGCAGGCTAATATCTTACATATTACAAATGTTTCATTTCCCTAAGGATAGAAGGTGATGTAAATAAATGCATATAAGTTCAACAGTGTCTGTAATGGGACTGAATGCAATACTAAGGATAGATGCTGTTAACAGCACAATGATTACTCAAGCATATAGCATAATGCAGTATATTGTACTATACAGTCATGTCTGTACACCCTGATCTTCAGCTCCACTAAATTCATCCGTCGCTGTCTCCTTCTCACTCTCCACACTAAGAGGATAGGTGTAAGGGGCAGCGTGAGAGGAGAAAATAATCAGCGTGCTGGTGTCCTGGGAACAGAGATACACACAGTCGCCTAATATGAGGATACAATAGTAGAGGCTAAGATGCGCTACATATACAAGTAAAGTATGAATAAAGAAAATGTCCCACTCGGGTACAAACTTGCTAAGGGGATGCCGCGTGCTGCGCAGCCACGAGCACCCGTCTCTCCCAACGCGCGTTTCGCCGGTAGCTTGGTGACGGGGGTGACTACAGGAAGGGAATTCCTGTGTCATATAGTACTGGGGAGAGGAACTGACCAATCATATGGGGGGTGAAGTCCAGATTGACATATCACCTAACCAATCAGTATAATTCAAAGATTCCAGTGAGAAGGACTGGAATACATTCTAAATTAACCTGGTGTGTGCCTACTATTAGTTATCTCTTATACATTCAATAGTCACACTAAAGGAAGTCCTGTATACAATTCCAATAAAAGAGAAGAGGCATAGATATTAAACCTGTCAAGACCTACTAAAAATGGGAGGAGGTATACAAGATTAAATCAGTTGTAACAACAAATAATAAATAATTACATAGGTATTACTATATTATAAAGAAGAAGAGAAAGGGGATTAGTTATTCGTAACAACTACTGGGTGTACATGAGTCAGTGCAGTGTTCCCAAAAATATTTGTTTATATCTATGTAAAGATAAATACAAATGAAAAATAAATAAATAATAAGCAAATAGAAATCCTGGATAGGGCTATATCATATAATATGGAATAATAGTTATTTCATTATTAAAATTAGTACTAAAAAGTAAACAAGATAAGATAATTAAATAAAGCTGAAGAAAATATATGAAAACAAAAATATATGACAACAAAAAGTAAAATAAATACAGTGAAACAAGTGTATAGATTTAGTGTGTGTAACAACATTGTATTGGAATTGAAATAGTAGAGAGTCAAAGATATATAAAGAAAGAAAAAATAAGAAAATTTGAATACTATGTGTAGAACAATAATAGCAGTGAGAACAGAATAAACATATAAATATGATATGATAAAAGTAATACTAATATTAAAAGTGACTAAAATAAACAAAGAGGTGACTGTCATGAAGGTAAGGAGTGTGTGTTTACTAAACAAGTGTACTGTAAATGGGTACAGAATAAATAAGACCCTAATGTGTAAATGTATATATAGTCTTTTAATAAGAGGTGAAGAAGTAGTGAGTGCCATATGAATATACGTGGAAAAAGGGGGGGGAAAAAAGGGGGGGGGGTTTATAGAACTAATCAAACATTAACCTCAAAAAGGTATATAGAAAGAGCTGGGTGTATGCACAGCCTACACTATTGGTTCGCAAACACTATCAGAATTATATAAATAAAGCATAACTGTTGTACTCATAGTACTCCACCCCCCATATGATTGGTCAGTTCCTCTCCCCAGTACTATATGACACAGGAATTCCCTTCCTGTAGCCACCCCCGTGACCAAGCTACCGGCGAAACGCGCGTTGGGAGAGACGGGTGCTCGTGGCTGCGCAGCATCCCCTTAGCAAGTTTGTACCAGAGTGGGACATTTTCTTTATTCATACTTTACTTGTATATGTAGCGCATCTTAGCCTCTACTATTGTATCCTCATATTAGGCGACTGTGTGTATCTCTGTTCCCAGGACACCAGCACGCTGATTATTTTCTCCTCTCACGCTGCCCCTTACACCTATCCTCTTAGTGTGGAGAGTGAGAAGGAGACAGCGACGGATGAATTTAGTGGAGCTGAAGATCAGGGTGTACAGACATGACTGTATAGTACAATATACTGCATTATGCTATATGCTTGAGTAATCATTGTGCTGTTAACAGCATCTATCCTTAGTATTGCATTCAGTCCCATTACAGACACTGTTGAACTTATATGCATTTATTTACATCACCTTCTATCCTTAGGGAAATGAAACATTTGTAATATGTAAGATATTAGCCTGCTATATCTAGCGTTATATATACCTCTGCTATAGCTTCACTTAACAAGCTCTTGATTGAGGAGAATTATCTCCTACTACTACAGGCGATTCACAGTGATATCAATACACTTATAGTGTCTGATATCACGAGAAATTATACAGGTTATATTGGTTTATAAGAGCTTTTATCTATATGTCTATATCCTAGATATATATTATTTCCCTGTGAGAGCAATACTTGAACAGCACCTGTTATCTTTAAGATTTGATTACTTCCATTGTAAGCGCTTTCATTATTACTATCTTGATTATCTGCGATATTTAAATATCTAATATTGAAGAAATACAGCGACTATGGGAGTTTTTTTCAGTAGTGTATGAATATTATGTTTTCTACAAGAAAGTTGGTTATGATTACTTAACATTATTTTAAGCATCCAATACATTAATTAATGTGACACCGTATCTATACTATCTGAATCTTCAGAAATTTCTATTAACCGCGGGCTATCTCATTAGAGTAATTCTCTCATCGTGTGTCCGATGCTTTATGTATGACACTCGACAGCAGAAATGAAATGTGAGTAACGTCCCTGTTAGTCTGCTGTTTCCACAGGCAATTTGCTCTCCGGTAATCTCTCATTCCTCATAGATAGCCTAGCAGAGGTGAGGAGCAGTAGAATGAGGAGTGACAACTCTATGCCTGGACTTTTCTGATTATTTCTATACCCACTATCCATCAATTAGGATGTATTTTTAGGTACTACTGCTATAAGAATATGTGTTTACTTATACTAATTTGACTATTTACATATATTGTCCAATATTTCGCCAGTCTCAGGGTTATCTAACTTATATGTGTTTTATTTTGTGTATACTGTCTTATATTATCTATATTGTGTTTTTTCTGGATATTCTCTGATGTTCATGTGTCAGTTTATTATTTTAAATATTTATAATAAAGGTTAATTTTTAAGGACGCAATTTTTGTGTTCTATTTTACATTTAGGGTAATTTCATAGGACACCCTATTATGTCCTATCCTTAGAGAACAAGAGTGCTCACATAACAGAGTTCCTTTCCCTACTTTTTTCTTGCTTCCAGTTACATGACTCTAGTGAGCACCACCACTTCTCCTATATGTGATTTGTTATATTTTCAGTAATACTTCATGAGATTAGTGGTACATCTCAATATGTACAGAAACATGTACATATAGGTATTGTATACCATTATCTACATTATTATATTTTTCTCCTTTTTGCCTGTGCGATTAGTCTTCCCGTCCCTTATTCCCTTTATTACAAAATACTGCATTACCGAGTCATCTCGGTTTCTCGACACTGTCAGCACGGCAACTGATATTTGAATTTGATAATTCTCTTTAATATTGTTTATCACATTTGATCCATTTCACCTTTACCCAACTTTGATACTGCACATGAAATGTCTACTTTTAACTTGAAAGAGGAACTGACAACCAAAAGAAGGACTCATGAAGACCTAGATAGCATTTGCTCTCTATCAGGAGACAATGAGAGTGAGAATATCAATTGGGATGAAGATTTCTCACTTCTTAAGTATTTACAATATAAACAACTGAGGGTGAACTGGGATCTCACTACCCTTGAGAGCTACCAAAAACAAAAATTATCACCACGAGGTTTGAGACTTAAAGTTTTCCCCTCCTTCAATCTTATCACAACCAACCTTCAAAAAGAATGGGAATCTTGTCTTCTCAAATGTGCACAGGATCTTATGACAGTCCTTATTAAGCATAATCTCTTGGTATTAGAAGAGGTGGAGAAAGAAATAGAGGGTATGGGGAAGAAACTCCAAATATGGGAACAAGATCAGCACTTTCAGAAGTGCTTTGACCAACATAAAAAAGACCTGGATAATTATGAAAAAATGATTATTGAAAGAAAACGAAAAAAGTTTTCTCGAGATAAAAGAGATTTTCTGACGGGTAAAATATTTAAATGGAATCCGAGAACTGAACAAAGGCATCATAAGAAGGACAGTTACAACTATTCATCCTCTGAAGCAGAGTCCTCGGGCACAGATGAATATTCAGATGTGAGAACAGACTCCAGATCTCATTCCCTCAATTCTGCGGTTCCTTTTTTAGAAGATTTGACAGATACAAGAGGGAGGTATCGCGCAGGAGGCCAACGAGGAGGGGGCGGAAGAAAAGGAAGGGGTACACAAAAATGGGACCCACCACTTCCACCCAGACAATCATCCAGAACCAACAGACGGAGATAACGGAAACTTCTCAAGAGGATGAACTGAAAATCATAAATCTATCGGACGAAATTTTATTACCAGCACAAATCTCGTTACTTAAAAAAGGCCTTTCCTTTTCACCAATGACCACCTTTCATCGCTTCTCATGGGAGAAAGATTTGCATCTATTTGGGAGGAAACTTTTGTTAAAGAAATTTTTTATTAATCAACAAAAGATGAAGGAGACGAAAGATCTCCTTACCCCACAAGAGGAAGGTAACTCAACTTCTTCCACTATTGACTCTGACATAACTAATCTAGATAGCACGATGGATTTGGAAGCTCTAGCTTTATTAGAAGAACTAGAGGAAGAATCCGGGGTCACCCCAGGAATACGGAGAATGAGACCTTTCTGCAGGGGGAAATCTAAATTTTTTCCTCCTGAGAATACCTGTGCACAAGTCCAGGTCTTTATGGAATTTGTATCCAGGGATCTGGATGCTTTGCAGGAGAGACAACAATTGTATAATCTTCAGGGGCATAATCTAACGGAATCCGAAAGATTGGCATTGAAGACTATGCAAAATTGGAAACACATTATCATTAAACCTTCTGACAAGGGGGTAATGTTGTACTATGGCCTGCAGAAATGTATACAAGAGAGATTTCCAAACAGTTGAATGACTCCTCCTGTTATACAAGACTACTGCTTAACCCGACAGAGAATTTCCATTCTCTCTACAAAGGATTGATACAAGAAGCCTTCCAAAAGGGGATCATTACCAAGAACGATTTTGACTTCTTACAAGTTAAATCTCCTAAAATACCAACTTTTTACGCACTACCGAAAGTTCACAAGAACATCAATAATCCACCGGGTAGACCCATAGTGTCAGGTATAGGTAGTTTAACTGAACAGGGTAGTAGATTCGTGGATATGCATTTGAGGGATCATATACTCTCCTTACCCTCCTATCTCAAAGATACCAGAGACGTTTTGCAGAAGATACAGGATGTTATATTAGAGGAGAACCATCTACTTGCCTCCATAGATGTGGAATCACTTTACACCTCTATAAAACATCATGATGGCTTACATGCAGTTAGATACTTTCTAGAGATGGACAACAGAAGTGATTTCAACGAATTTTTGATTAAATTATTATCCTTCATTCTCCACAAAAACTATTTCACTTTTCAGGATAAGTTCTACTTGCAAACCCGAGGAACAGCCATGGGTTCCACATGTGCTCCTACTTACGCCAACCTATTCCTAGGTTGGTGGGAGCGGGAGGTGGTTTTCTCGGAGACGAATGACCAATATACCCATAATGTCATACAATGGCTTAGGTATATTGATGACATCTTTGTCATATGGGGAGGAGAGGAATTTGAATTCGAGGAATTCATGAAAACCCTCAACACCAATGATTTGAATCTGAAATTTACCTGGGAGATCAGTAAACATACTATCTCCTTCTTGGATTTAAAAATAGGCAAAAATACAATTGGTGAGATTACCACGAATCTCTTCAGAAAACCTACGGCAACCAACAGCTTGCTACATGAAAGTAGCTGCCATTTTCCACCGACTATCTCCAATCTCCCAAAAGGAGAGTTTCTTCGTTTGAGACGCAATTGCTCAAATGAATTTGACTATATCACACAATGTGAAGCTCTCTCTATGAGACTGAGAGCCAGAGGATATAGCAATCGGGTAATCAAGAAAGCCAGATACCTGGTATCCCAGATCAATAGGGACACTCTAGTCTTTCCAGAACCCAAAGGACATCACAGTACAGAACAAAAGAAATTAAGATTTGTTGGAGACTACTGCAAAGAGTGGAAAATGCTTAAAGGTATCATACAGAAACACTGGCCAGTTCTTTTACTTGATGCAGATCTAAGGTTACATCTTGATGAAAGCGTCTCAATGAGTTGGAGAAGGGCTAGGAATTTGGGAGATCTCCTCACCCACAGTCATTTTGATCAATTTCCTAGAAAGAAACCCAAAGCCAAAGCTACTTTTCCTTGTGGAAACTGCAGAGCCTGCATATACATGACAAAAACTACCCAGATTCAAGACCAATATGGTAAGAATGTATATATACGGGACTACTTCAACTGCAACACCACAGGAGTCATCTACTGCCTGCAATGTGAGTGTAATCAGAGATATGTTGGGATGACAACACGAGCATTGAAATCACGTATACTCGAACATGCAGGTAATATACGGAATGCCCGGATAGATGTGAACACAATGAAGAAGATCACTTCGGTAGCCAAACATTTTTTATATCAACACAACAGCGACCCTGGGAAATTAAAAGCTTTCTGCTTAGAAAGAGTGAAGATGGGTATAAGAGGAGGGGACATCAACATGATTTTATTGAGAAAAGAAACTGAATGGATATTCAGACTAGGGACTCTCACCCCTAGAGGTTTAAATGAGTACAACAGTTATGCTCCATTTTTATAACTCTGACAGTGTTTGCTAGCCAACAGTGCAGGCTGTGTATACACCCAGCTTTCCTTATATACCCTTTGAGGTTAACGTTTTATCAATTCCATTAAACCCCCCCTTTTATATTTTTTATATTGATTTTCTCTCCCCCCCTTATTTTTACGTATATCCATATGGCACTCACTATCTTTTCACCTATGAGTACAACAGTTATGCTTTATTTATATAATTCTGATAGTGTTTGCGAACCAATAGTGTAGGCTGTGCATACACCCAGCTCTTTCTATATACCTTTTTGAGGTTAATGTTTGATTAGTTCTATAAACCCCCCCCCCTTTATTTTCCCCCCCTTTTTTCACGTATATTCATATGGCACTCACTACTTCTTCACCTCTTATTAAAAGACTATATATACAATTACACATTAGGGTCTTATTTATTCTGTACCCATTTACAGTACACTTGTTTAGTAAACACACACTCCTTACCTTCATGACAGTCACCTCTGTTTATTTTAGTCACTTTTAATATTAGTATTACTTTTATCATATCATATTTATATGTTTATTCTGTTCTCACTGCTATTGTTCTACACATAGTATTCAAATTTTCTTATTTTTTCTTTCTTTATATATCTTTGACTCTCTACTATTTCATTTCCAATACAATGTTGTTACACACACTAAATCTATACACTTGTTTCACTGTATTTATTTTACTTTTTGTTTTCATATATTTTTGTTTTCAGATATTTTCTTCAGCTTTATTTAATTATCTTATCTTGTTTACTTTTTAGTACTAATTTTAATAATGAAATAACTATTATTCCATATTATATGATATAGCCCTATCCAGGATTTCTATTTGCTTATTATTTATTTATTTTTCATTTGTATTTATCTTTACATAGATATAAACAAATATTTTTGGGAACACTGCACTGACTCATGTACACCCAGTAGTTGTTACGAATAACTAATCCCCTTTCTCTTCTTCTTTATAATATAGTAATACCTATGTAATTATTTATTATTTGTTGTTACAACTGATTTAATCTTGTATACCTCCTCCCATTTTTAGTAGGTCTTGACAGGTTTAATATCTATGCCTCTTCTCTTTTATTGGAATTGTATACAGGACTTCCTTTAGTGTGACTATTGAATTTATAAGAGATAACTAATAGTAGGCACACACCAGGTTAATTTAGAATGTATTCCAGTCCTTCTCACTGGAATCGTTGAATTATACTGATTGGTTAGGTGATATGTCAATCTGGACTCCACCCCCCCATATGATTGGTCAGTTCCTCTCCCCAGTACTATATGACACAGGAATTCCCTTCCTGTAGTCACCCTCGTGACCAAGCTACCGGCGAAACGCGCGTTGGGAGAGACGGGTGCTCGTGGCTGCGCAGCATCCCCTTAGCAAGTTTGTACCCGAGTGGGACATTTTCTTTATTCATACTTTACTTGTATATGTAGCGCATCTTAGCCTCTACTATTGTATCCTCATATTAGGCGACTGTGTGTATCTCTGTTCCCAGGACACCAGCACGCTGATTATTTTCTCCTCTCACGCTGCCCCTTACACCTATCCTCTTAGTGTGGAGAGTGAGAAGGAGACAGCGACGGATGAATTTAGTGGAGCTGAAGATCAGGGTGTACAGACATGACTGTATAGTACAATATACTGCATTATGCTATATGCTTGAGTAATCATTGTGCTGTTAACAGCATCTATCCTTAGTATTGCATTCAGTCCCATTACAGACACTGCTGAACTTATATGCATTTATTTACATCACCTTCTATCCTTAGGGAAATGAAACATTTGTAATATGTAAGATATTAGCCTGCTATATCTAGCGTTATATATACCTCTGCTATAGCTTCACTTAACAAGCTCTTGATTGAGGAGAATTATCTCCTACTACTACAGGCGATTCACAGTGATATCAATACACTTATAGTGTCTGATATCACGAGAAATTATACAGGTTATATTGGTTTATAAGAGCTTTTATCTATATGTCTATATCCTAGATATATATTATTTCCCTGTGAGAGCAATACTTGAACAGCACCTGTTATCTTTAAGATTTGATTACTTCCATTGTAAGCGCTTTCATTATTACTATCTTGATTATCTGCGATATTTAAATATCTAATATTGAAGAAATACAGCGACTATGGGAGTTTTTTTCAGTAGTGTATGAATATTATGTTTTCTACAAGAAAGTTGGTTATGATTACTTAACATTATTTTAAGCATCCAATACATTAATTAATGTGACACCGTATCTATACTATCTGAATCTTCAGAAATTTCTATTAACCGCGGGCTATCTCATTAGAGTAATTCTCTCATCGTGTGTCCGATGCTTTATGTATGACACTCGACAGCAGAAATGAAATGTGAGTAACGTCCCTGTTAGTCTGCTGTTTCCACAGGCAATTTGCTCTCCGGTAATCTCTCACTCCTCATAGATAGCCTAGCAGAGGTGAGGAGCAGTAGAATGAGGAGTGACAACTCTATGCCTGGACTTTTCTGATTATTTCTATACCCACTATCCATCAATTAGGATGTATTTTTAGGTACTACTGCTATAAGAATATGTGTTTACTTATACTAATTTGACTATTTACATATATTGTCCAATATTTCGCCAGTCTCAGGGTTATCTAACTTATATGTGTTTTATTTTGTGTATACTGTCTTATATTATCTATATTGTGTTTTTTCTGGATATTCTCTGATGTTCATGTGTCAGTTTATTATTTTAAATATTTATAATAAAGGTTAATTTTTAAGGACGCAATTTTTGTGTTCTATTTTACATTTAGGGTAATTTCATAGGACACCCTATTGTGTCCTATCCTTGACAATAGAGAACAAGAGTGCTCACATAACAGAGTTCCTTTCCCTACTTTTTTCTTGCGCCCATTATGCAGTGTCCACAGTAGTGGTGCCTTTTATGCAGTGCCCCCAGTAGTGGTAGTGCCCCTTTTGCAGTGGTCCCAGTAGTGGTAGTGCCTCTAATGTGTACCGCCCTTACTTGATGAAAACAGATACTTTTCAGAAAATATATGCAGCCATAGGGATCATTGTGCCTTATAACCAATGCAGGGAAATTATACTAATGATCCCATTTGAATGTATATATTTTTCTTATTTTCTAATATATAGAACAGCTTCAAAAAGGGGGTGCATAAAGGTGCAATGAGGGAGATTGCTACTATTTCAGGGAGTCTTCCTTACAATCAGGGAGAGTTGGCAAGTATGTTCTAAAGAGATTTATAATCATTTCAAACAAACCCCTTGCATTTTCTCAACACTGGTATAAAGTACACCCCACATCTATGTTATTTTGCAAATAACAAAACCCCGGTACATAAATAAATATATCTGTGTATGATTTAAATCTAATATAAAGATTAGTAAAACGGACCCAGCATATGCAGGGTCAGTGGGAGCAGGGTGAACACATACCATGTATGGTGGGGGGGTGGAGGACAAGTGGGAGCAGGGTGAACACAGTGGGGAGGGGGGCAGTGGGAGAATAGAGTACACAGTGTGGAGGGGGGCATTGGGAGAATGGAGAAGAATATAGTGGGGAGGGTGAGCACAGTGTGGAGGGGGGCATTGGGAGAATGGAGAACGCAGTGTTTTCCTGCTCACCAGTGTCTGTGTGTCACCATTACACACACATGAGCAGCATCCGCGTGGACTGGGTCCTCTCAGGGCGGCTCCTCTTTGCACACGGGGGAGAGACAGGCGCGCGGTGATGTAATCGCGCTGTCTCATTCCCGGCGGCGCCAGAGGAGGCAGGACGGGCAGCGGGGCAGGCCAAATGTCAATCAGGAGATGATGGACTCTAGTAGCACCGCCCGCCACCACAGTTATTGATTATGGGCGGGCAGGGCAGCACTGGTGTGCCACCGGCCAGGACAGCTGAGTGCTGACAGTTTACACGCGGACAGAGGCGGAACTGGTTCCGCCTCCCATTTGAAGTGACGGAACACAGTTCCGCCCCGTTCCGGCCCACTTTAACCCCTGGTTGGAAGCATTTGTGATTGGTTATCATATGGTGCACAACTTGCACCAGTGTTTTGAGCAGACACATCTTATACTTATGGCCCTTTGTGCCTCAAAAGGCTGATCCAGGGCTCCAAGGATGTCAGATGTAAGTTATGGGCACCCTTTAAGAAATATCTTATTTTGGGTAACAGCCGCCGGATCAAATACAGACAGTGGACACTCGTCAAGCCTAATTCCCAACTGGGGCTGGTAAGTAACCTAACCCTCCCCTCTCCCCCCCGAACCCTCCCTTAGTGGTGCCTATCCCTAACCTCCCCCCCGTTAGTGCCTAAACCTAACCCTCCCTGCACCCTAAACCGCCCCCTAGTGGTGTCTAACCTTAACCCCCCCCTTTCCCTACCCTTTCGGGGGGGGGGGGGAGCCCTAAACCTATACCCCGCAGAGCGCGGCTAGACGCAAGGACACCAGGGTTATCTTTGTTCAGTATACTGGGTGTCGGTATGTTGTAGTGGGGCTAATGATAGGCGTCGGGATTTAGATGCCTATCTTTAGTCCCCTGTCGGGCTGTCAGTGTCACGATAGCGCCCGTCGGTATCCTGACTGCATCCCATAGCTTTAAAATAGTTTCCTTACCAAGCATGAACTCTGCACCTACACAAGACACGTGCAGCAATTTGGTTGGTTATGATGATTGCTGTATATTTCCTCCAGGCACAAATACAATATACACCAGATATATTATGTAGGGTTCAATGAGGAGTGAGGGCAAAATTTAGCAGCGGGTTCTAAATCCTGGCGGTTTGACGGCGGGTTCTACTCTGTTCTAAACCCCGGGGGTTTGGTGGCAGTTTTGCAGCGGTTTCTAAATGACAGCCCTATTCTATTCTAAAATGTGTTTTGACGGTGGTTTTGGCCTTAGTAAATCTGCAAATTGCAAAACCGCCGCCAAACCCCCAGGGTTTAGAACAGAATAGAACCCGCCGTTTAGTAAATTTTGCCCTGAGCTTGGGAAACAGTGCTATAGCCGGTAAGCACCAGACCAGTAAATAGCGTTTGGCCAGAGACATTTGATTGGACTGACGTTAACTCTGATATAATCGAAGAAAGCATTAAAATGAGCTTTTTTTCCCAGCAAGTCAACCATAAGAAATAGGCTCCTACACTTCTTGATGTAAAGAGCTTGAAGTGTCACAGGGAGACTGAACACTAAGGGCCTGATTCAGAGCCGCTCGTAAGCGGCCGCTCGTTCGCTCCGAGCGGTTTGCCCAACTGCGCATGCGTACGGATCGTTATACGCATGCGCGAACCAGTCAGTGCGGTCGAAATTCATGTGCTCGCAAAATAGCGAATGCCTGATAATTTGAGTGACAGAATGAGGCGTATGTGGGTGGTAACAGGGGAAGGTGCTTGAAAACGGGGAGTGGAGATCCGATCGCAGGCGTGCTTAAAGGTCAAAACGGGCGTTTTATGGGTGTGCATAATTAAAACAGCAGCGTCATTGACCACGTCACTTGGTTATTTTATAGCCAGAACTGCTCGCAAGATTGTGGTAGCAAAAACCAACCACAAGAATAGCGAGCAGTTCATACCCTGGTCGATGTACTCGATTAATCTAATAAATAGCGGACATGACGTAGGATGCGAGAGGCCAGGGGGCGTAGTTTCCCAAAAAACGACCGCAAGTTTTGTTCGCTCGTTCAGACCTAGAGGCGTGAACAGACCGCAAAGAGCGAACGGTTCATTTGAATAGCCACCCCTTTTTTTTGAACGAACGACCGCAAATAGCGACCGGCTCTGAATCAGGCCCTAAATCATTACGGTAAGCACAGAGCTAATATTCTGGGCAGTCTCTCACACCATTCCAGGACGGGATCACACAGCTGCATATGATACTCTTCATGTATTTATGGGGATGAAGTCACAATCTCGGCACATGGGATGCGGCGCTTAGAATATCGGCACCGGCATCCCGAAGTAGTGGGGGAACAGGGAGGGTTGGGCACTACGGGGAGGGTTAGGCACTAGAGGGAGGGTTAGGCAATTGGCAGGGAGCGTTAGGGTTAGGCACTAGGGGAGGTGGTTAGGTTCAGGGTGAGGGGAGGGATGTGTAGTGGGTTAGGAAACCTACAGACAGGTGTCAGTATCCTAACCCTGTCGGGATGCCGGCATCGGGATTTTGACTGGCGGCATCCAGTACCCAACCCGTATTTATGTACAAAGTGATAAGCTGCAAACTTGCCCAGAGGTGCCGTCTTAAGGGTCAATTCAATTAGCCGCGAGGGACAGCTCACCTTGTGCAGCCTTGTATGGCCATACGCAGCACTTACAGTAGATCTAGACACGCAGAATATACATACAAAAATCCGTGAGTCCAGGGTGAGATTGGGCTGGAGTTGAGGTACCGTTACTTCTACATCACTGCAACAACAATTCGCCCCCTCACACAGTGACCCGAGAGTGAAAGCACCATAGACACTTGCTGGCATCACATGAAAACCGTTCTTTTCATGCTCAGTAATAATTGATGGGACTTGACATAAAACTATTTTAGTTTCAGATGAATACAGACTTCCTATTTGTTTCTATTATTCATATGTTCATGCTCACACATGATTCTATGTATATGTGAGGAGAGTCACATGCAGCAGCTTCTGCCCAAGAATACCCAGTGCTTGCCACTCCTTCACCCGAGTAATCACATGAGAGCCTGCGTCTTCCCTGTGACTATGGGGGAGATGTATCAAACCTTTTAAAGAGGACAAGTGGAGAAGTTATCCATATGCACCAATCAGCTTCCAGCTATAATTTATCAGGTGCATTCTATACAATGATAGCTAGAAGCTGACTGGTGCGCTGTGGGCAACCTCTCCACCTGTCCTCTTTAGAAGATTGATACATCTCCCCAATAGCGGGGAATGTGATTGCTTCCGAGATTATGGAAATGGTGCGATTTCAGCACTAAATTTAAAGTAGTAACCAGGCTGGTCCTGCCCTATAACTGATTGCTAAAATTTTAGTGGCGAATTCGCCAAAATCACTCTGGTTCCATCATCTCGGAGCCTATCACAGCCATTTCCCCCTATATTCTGTCTGAATCAGGTCAGGTGGAGGAACCGCGGTTTGTACACGCACAGGGACAGGAGCACCTATAGGAGCCCATTCCTGCCATGTGTAAGGAGTAATGTGATCACTTTAATTCTGGGTTCAGACCCGACACAGCTGGTCTTCTGACCACACACAGGCTAGCGGACATTACTGGTAGCGATTCTACGGAGGTCTCTCGGAACGTTTTGCGATGTGTAGCCCTTAGGTTACAATGGCTAATGCCAACTGAAGCAGGGGTATATCTAATGATCCAAGCACCCCTGGCAATGTAATGGACTGGCGCCGCCCCCCCCCCCTATGCAGTGCCCCCAATAGTAATCCCCCTTAGGCTGCATTGCCCCCAGTAGTAGCCCCCCCTATACAGTGCCCCCAGTAGTAGCCCTCCCTATACAGTGCCCCCAGTAGTAGTCCCCCCATACAGTGCCCCCCAGTAGTAGTCCACCCATACAGTGCCCCCCAGTAGTAGTGCCCCCCTATACAGTGCCCCCAGTAGTAGTTCCCCCTAAACAGTGCCCCCAGTGGTGGCCACTCCCCCCTAAATTGCCCCCAGTACTGGCCACCCCTATATAGTGCTCCCAGTAGTGGCCACCGCCATAAATTGCCCCCAGTAGTGGCCACTCCTATACAGCGCCCCCCAGTAGCGGGCCCCCCCATAAAGTGCCCCCCAGTAGCGGCCACAATTTCAGTGCCGCCCCGCCCCCCCGGAACACTCATTAGCGAGCTCCAGCCTGCTCCCTCGGCGGACGACTCTCATTAGGTGGCTGCTATTACAAACACACAGCCGCCGCTGGCGGATGTGTGTTTGTAAACAGTGTAGGGCAGACCGCTATCACTGCGGTCTGCCCCACACTTGTGGGGCCGGGGGACTTGTCCCCCATTTGGCTACTGATGGCACTGCCGAGCGGTACCCCCCCTTTGGTCGGCACCCCTGGCGAGTGCCATCCTGGCCAATGGGTAGATACGCCCCTGAACTGAAGGAGCCAGGTTTGGTAATAGAGACCTACAGGGGTTGGTTTTGCGAACAAAAATTGAGGGAACACAGCAGGTAACAGGGATAGATGCTGCCCTCCCCCCTCCCCACCCTAAATCCCAGGCTTCCTGTGTCTGATAAATAATTTAGAACCTGGGGTCCACATTCAAATTTTAACCATGTAATGTAGTTTCCAAATATAAGCTAAATGCATCATGTGTCAGCGAGTAATGTCCCATGGGGGAGATGTATCAAACATGCTAAGAGAAAGAGTGTGGGGAAGTTCCCCATAGCAACCAATCAGCTTCTACCTAGCATTTATCTAGCACAGTCTATAAAATGTTAGCTAGAAGCTGATTAGTTGCTATCGGGAGCTTCTACACACTTTTTCTCTTTAGCAGGTTTGATACATCCCCCCACCTCGGACACCTATGCCCTACATTGTGACACTTCATACAAGATGTCTAGAAGAGAGACCAGGGAAACACTATCACATGTACAAGAACAGCGAGATGTACGAGTGATACAGCTGGTGCTGACACAATTGCTTTTAAAAACAGAATTAGCACAGGGCACTGATGATTTCTGTGACACAGGGTCTTGGCAAATCCACTGAACTGGAGGAGATGCTGTGGTCTAAATGAGAGGCAAAAAACATGATGTGAGCTCTTGTGGAACTGCAAGTGCCAGCATGCCATGCCTGCCAAACATAGGCAACATAAGTCACTATTTCTCCTGTGGAACTACAAGTCCCTGGCCAATGCTGCCTACTTTTGGCTGGCTGGGACGGCTACTAGGCTTGTAGTTGGGTGAACCTGCTGAAAAACTGGGCACACACTGGAGCGATGTTGTCCCGATTTGGCCAAATCATGCAGTGTGTAAGCGCGATATGCGCACTCGCATGCAACGTCGTCAGGCACATCAAACCTGACATATTGCATGCGGCACATTGCAGTGTAATGAGGGTCCGTCGCTCATTACATCATTCTGATGTGTACCCAGGACCGGATATACTGGCCTGTCATAGCGGCCGGGCATACATCGCTCAGTGTGTACCCAAAGCCTAGATCAGGCACAATATTGGAGCACAGTATTTGGCACAGAACAGGGGATATTCAACATGCTGTCGTCCAGCTACTGTGGAACTACACATCCCAGCATGCCCTGCCACAGCATTAGCATGCCCTAATAGCAAAACTGTGGCAGGGCATGCTGGTATATGTGGTTCCACAGCAGCTGGAGGGCCGCATGTTGAATACCCCTGGCATAGAAGGTTGGGCTTCCCGTCATGAACCACTGCTTTGCCCGATTAATTCTTACTGTGAATTAAGAAACTATTAATGAATCAAAAGAACAGACAACAAATACAAATATTACGGCTTATATTTTATATTAAAAAAGTGTATTTTTTTTTCAAAGTAAAGTTCTAAAGGCATTTGGGATCTATACACAAAAGCACCAGAAGGTGTTAAAGTAACAAAAAAAACACAAAGAAACAAAACAAAACAAAAAAAAACACAACGTATCAGTGCAAAAGGTTTAAAAAAATATTGTACTCCTATCAAACACTGCATTTTTTGTAATTCAAGTTCCATAAACAGTAAAACTGGAAAAGAAAAATGTAAATAGATAAAACAAATGATAACATTATGAGATTAAAAAAATAAAATAAAAATAGGGCTTCATCACTGAAGATTAATGCATTTTCAGAATTTATAGTCATTTTAATTTTAGTAGAGGGGGGGGGGGGGGAGAAAGTCACATACACGATGGTTCAGATGAATAAGCCACAATGCTTGTCATAATTAGATTTTATAGAACACTGATAGTAATAATATTGTTCTAATAGACAGGACAGTAGGTTGCTTAAATGTGCTTCTTCGCAGCCAAACGGAGATGTTCGGCTCTATATTATTAAAACAGCCATTCTCTATAGTCAAAGGAATGCCTAAGGCACCTGAATGCAGAATATCAGATTATCGTCTTCATCCCTGAATGAGTTAATACCACTTGTGTTGACGCACTTTGAAGATCGTCCACGATGAATTGACACGGAACACAAAAGTTTGGCAATAGGATGACGTCTAGAAAATAAAATAAAACCAAATAAAATAAAAAAACAACACACAAGTCACTGCTGCTTGCATCCCTCCTTCTTGTCTTTGGGTTTACTGCGTCCCAATTTCTCTGGCTGCCTTTTTGTTGGCGGTATAAACACTGGCTCTGCGCCATCGTCCATGTAGTCATAGAATCCATCAACTGGGACAGGCTGGGCCTGGGCTGTAACTGGAAACTCTATAAATAAGAAATAAAGTATAATTAAAATTGTTATTGGCCCGTTCGCTTCTACAATAAATTAAATAGAAGGAAAGCATACTGATGTACATTTGTAAATAATATGCACAAAAGCACTGACCAAGCTATAAATTCGCTATTTGGCATTAATATCAAAGCCTATGTATGCAATATAATATTACAAATCTGCTCGGAATGCTATCTGCTCTGCCCCAGCAGTTAAGCTGTTTAGGAGAGAAGTCCTTCTCAGTCATGTATCATTCTAAGGCCCATGACTCTGGGAAATAGGCTTGCGTCTCCTAGCTAACAGAAATTATCTGTACAGAGTGGCAAATTAACACGTCTAAACACGTCACTTCTAATCAAAATGGGAATACCTAACATACAGTACAAAGCTTACACGAGATGTGCCCCCCAATGCTGGCACCAATTTTTTTTCTTGGGGAAGATACTCCACCAAACTTTTTTAAAAAGCAGCAGTGTTACGACTGAAAGACTCTCAGAAGTCCTTCATGCCTCACATACCAACTCCCACCGGGCACCCTTGCAATCCAATGCACCACCTAAAAGCCTACAAACTTTAAAAAAAAAATAGAGGGTGGAGGTGTGTGGTGAGGAAAAAAATGGGCTCTTGCTTGGGAAGGTTTAGTACAAAAAAAAAATGCAATTCTGCTTACCCTCCCTGGAGCAGAGAGGTGGGTGTGTCTCCATCCCAATCCCTACACATCTCTATCAATATCCCAGACATCATAGAGTGGTCAATATTGTCCCCTTCTGTAGGATTCTCTCAGCCGGATGAGACTTTAAAGACAACAATAGCTCTCAAAGGTGTAGTTCCAGCAAAATTGGAAACCAATTTGACAGCTGCTGCCATCTGCCTTCCAAACAGGTGCCTTTTCCTACAAATATTTTTGCAATCTCTATAGCTTTTATAAGCTGGAATTCAAAGTCTCTCTCTGGAGGACCCAACCATGTGGTGATATACCAGAGGCAATATATACAGTGCATCACTTTTTCCACATTTTGTTATGTTACAGCCTTATTCCAAAATGGAATAAATTAATTTTTGTCCTCAAAATTCTACACACAATACCCCATAATGACAACATGTAAAAAGTTTTTGAGATTTTTTGCAAATTTAATTAAAAAAACAAACAAACCTAAAAATCACATGTACATAAATATTCACAGACTTTGCTCAATAATTTGTTGAGGCACATTTGGCAGCAATTACAGCCTGAAGTCTTTTTGAATATCATGCCACAAGCTTGGCACACCTATCTTTGGGCAGTTTCACCCATTCCTCTTTGCAGCACCTCGCAAGCTCCATCAGATTGGATGGGAAGCGTCGGTGCAGAGCCATTTTCAGATCTCTCCAGAGATGTTCAATCGGACTCAAGGTTGAGCTCTGGCTGGGCCACTCAAGGACATTCACAGAGTTGTCCTGAAGCCACTAATTTGATATCTTGGCTGTGTGCTTAGGGTCGTTGTCCTGCTAAAAGATGAACCGTTGCCCCAGTCTGAGGTCAAGAGCACTCTGGAGCAGGTTTTCATCCAGGATGTCTCTGTACATTGCTGCATTCATCTTTCCTTCTATCCTGACTAGTCTCCCAGCTCCTGCCACTGAAAAACATCCCCACAGCATGATGCAGCCACCACCGTGCTTCAATGTAGGGATGGTATTGGCCTGGTGATGAGCGGTGCTTGGTTTCCTCCAAACATAACGCCTGGCATTCATGTTAAAGAGTTCAATCTTTGACTCATCAGACCAGAGAATTTTGATTCTCATGGTCTGAGAGTCCTTCAGGTGCATTTTCGCAAACTCCGGGCGGGCTGCCATGTGCTTTTTACTAAGGAGTGGCTTCCGTCTGGCCAGTCTACCATACAAGCCTTATTGGTGGATTGCTACAGAGATGGTTGTCCTTCTGGAAGGTTCTGCTCTCTCCACAGAGGAATGCTGTAGCTCTGACAGAGTGACCATCAGGTTCTTGGTCACCTCCCTGACTAGGGCCCTTCTCCCCCGATCGCTCAGTTTAGACGGCTGGCCAACTCTAGGAAGAGTCCTGGTGGTTCCGAACTTCTTCCATTAACAGATGATGGAGGCCACTGTGCTCATTGGGACCTTCAAAGCAGCAGATATTTTTCTGTACCCTTCCCCAGATTTGTGCCTCGAGACAATACTGTCTCAGATGTCTACAGACAATTCCTTGGACTTCATGCTTGGTTTGTGCTCTGACATGCACTGTCAAGTGTGAGACCTTATGTAGACAAGTGTATGCCTTTCATAATCATGTCCAATCAACTGAATTTACCACAGGTGAAACCAATTAAGCTGTCGGAACATCTCAAGGATGGATCAGTGGAAACAGGATACACCTGAGCTCAATTTTGAGCTTCATGGCAAAGGCTGTGAATACTTATGTACATTTTACACGTTGTCATTATGGGGTATTGTGTGTAGAATTTTGAGGACAAAAATTTTATTTATTCCACTTTGGCATAAGGCTGTAACATAACAAAATGTGGAAAAAGTGAAGCGCTGTGAATACTTTCCGGATACAGTGTAGGTTCATGTCTCAGAAGAGAGACGCCCAAGCTGCCAGGGGGAGATACAGCCATGGCAAGTCAGCTCATTTATGCCATTGTATCAGCACCAACATTCATATAACAGGATACTTAGCAACAGTATGAACCACCGGACAGTATGGAGAACAACCAACAGCTTGTACCTTGTGGACAGACTGCAAACACTTCTGTATGAGAATCCTTTGATTTGAATGTGGGGTCGAGGTCCTCTGCAATATTCCTGGGTGACCGGAGCCTGCAATATAATATTTAAAAAAACTGTACAACTTTGTGCTTAGAGCTCCAGACAAAACAAATAATTGTGATATATAATAAAGGAGGTGCATTATGGGCTGAACCAATGACATTCAGTGTGGGGTGATTCAATTGTTGTGTGGGCGGCGATAATTAGTGGGCACCCGGTGTTCAATTGTTCTGGGCGCCCAATAATTATCGCTGTCTTCACACCCTATTAGAACAGGTTTAGAGGTGGAAAATGGCTAAACCCATCTAAAGTCCTGGTTAATGCGCCCTAACCACAGGTTTTTCGCACAATTTTGCTCGCACCATCCCGAGGGTAGATGGCGGCGCCTGTTGCGCCCCTACGGAGCAACAATTGAATGGCTCCATCCGGCGCAATAAAAAAATATCCGCCGTGTAAACAACTGAATCACCCCCTCAGTGTCTACTGAAATATTGCATAAAACAAGGACATTCTGGGGCGCTGCTGTCCGTCTAGGCGAATAGGCGCCCGACGAAGAAATTCAATTGCTTCTCCGTTCTGGCGCCTGTTAGTACTTAATGTGGCTACTAGCACCGGGTTTAGCCACGCAAAGTGGCTAAACTCGTCTAAAGAAGTGGTTAGGGCGCCCACATAAAAGGACTTTACACACATATATAATAGTAATTAGCTTACACAGTTAATTAGAAAGGCTGGAACAGAAAAAGGTCTCTGCAGTAGGCGGAACTACTGGCGGTGCAGCAGAGCCCCCGAGGACTCAGGGGCAGGCCATTGCAGCCAGAGCTAGATTTGGGAGGGGGGCTACGCATACTCTGAGCCCCCTTCTCTCAGAGATTCCTACGACCCTGGATGATCACATCAGCCTAGTGTTCCGCAGCCACTATGAGACACTGAGCCATGCTGGCCAATGAGCAGTAAAAACCTGAAGACACTGGAGACACAAGCTGCAGGGAAGGAGCGGAGCGAGCGCAGCCCAGGTCACAATACTGCTCTACATTCTGATACATTCATCACAATTATTATTCTATTGAGCCCTTTATTATAAGTAATCATATTATAGAGACTAAGCCGTCTCTGCACATTGTTAAGCCTGATACACACCCCTGCAGGTAAGTTCTGCCTATCCAATAAATGCACTGACCCGACAGAGCGATTGTCAGATCGGTGTGAACCCTTCACGCACTGAGTAATTTTTAGCTGTGATGTCTTCAGATGTCTCCAATGGGTTCGGGAGGTCGGGAACGAGATAGCGTACGCAGGGCATCAAATCCCAACCTCCCGACCTGTCCGATGCAGGAGGGTTTGATGTAGTTTATTGGCAAGCGCTTCTACATACACACTATACCATTATCTGACCCCGATGATTGTATAGTGTGTACCCGGCTAAAGTCTGCAATTTTAACAGACTTTTTTAGAATATATATTTGTATTTATATTTTTTTAATACATGCGTTACGGTAAGTGTTTGAATTACATTTGATTTGTGTGTATAAACCTGATGTGGTTATGTGATTACGTCTGTGGTTACAAGATATATTATATTGCAGACCTCAATTTATATTTTTTCGCCCAGATTTACAAACATGTGGTGTGTGAATATTCCAGGTTCCGGACTGTAGATAGACAGTAAAAAGGTCGACAATGTCTACGAAGACTTTAGACACCAGATGTTAGACAATAGGTCGACGCACTAAAGGCCGATGTGTAAGAAGGTCGACAGGTTCAAATGGTCAACAAAAAAATGGTTGACATGATTATTATTTTTTTCTTACCGGAGGGTTAGGGTTAGGCAATTACCCTGACGATTAGGGTTAGGCACTTACCCTGACGGTTTGGGTTAGGCACCAGGGAGGGAGGGTTAGGCACTTATCGGAGGGTTAGGTTTAGGCACTAGAAGGGACGGTTGGGTCAGGCACTTACCCTCATGGTTAGGCACTAGGATGGAGGGTTAGGGTGAAGATTAGGGCTGGAAAACAAAAACAAATCGTGTCGACCATGTTTGTATTGACTTTTTAACCCTGTCGGCCATTTGTACCTGTCGACCTTTTGTCCCTGTAGACCTATTGACTCCTAACATCTGGTGGCTATCTAAACACTGTCAACCTTTTCTACTTCAGGGTCCATAGGGGTCCACAGGGTGACCTTGGGGTATAGCTGGATCCTGGATCCTCGGGCACCACGGAGTTAAAGCTTTTAGCTGCTCCCAGGATGCACTTCGGTCCAACCTCCCCTATACCCCGCCCCCGAGCCACAGGCACCTCAGTTTAAGATGGTGCCCGGCCGGAGTCGGGTCACCCTGCGGGGGGGGGGGCTGCAGGAGCAGCCCCCTAAAGCTTTTTATTTAACTAGGTTAAATTTATTTTTACTATAGTTTTTTTCTCCAGAGCGGCAGCACTGGGCTGCCTGTACAGACGCCCACGCTGCCGCTCCTTCTCCCTGCTGGCGCTGCGACGCCAGCACTGAACTGGGGATCGCGGCGGGGGAAGCCAGAGTCTGTACTAGCCGGACTCTGGTTTCCCCTGGGACTGCTGCTGGAAGACGCCGGGGAGCTTAAGGTAAGCCGCGCACCGCTGATTAGCGGCGGTGCGCGGGTAATGCCTTTTATATGCAGTCCCAGACCGGGGGCGCTAGCGGCGGGCCCCCCCTCTATCGGAGGCATACCCCGTCAGACCACTAGACCACATGGGTAAATTAAGCGGCAAGCGGGATGCCGCAACCTTGGGGGTTAAATATGCTAGCCAGGGGAGGAAGCCTTCCCTGTCTAGCGGCTCCTCCCCTCAGCTCAGCGCGCCTTTCAGCACGGAGTCTGGCGTCGCTGAGCTGCAGCTACTCGGGCCACTCCTCCTCTGAGGTCTCCAGCGGCCATTTTCTTACTGGCAGCGTGGATACTCTCAGGGAGCACGCGGACCGGTCCCCCTGTGTACCTCTCCCCCGACAAGGACAGTGTACACAGCACTATAGCCCTCCCAGACACTGAATCTGGGAGGTTGATTGTAGTGGAAAGGTGCAGTGAGTATATCTTCCTGCATGGTATGTGACTTTTGCTAGTGCTGCCTGTCTGTGTCTTTTTTCTACTTACTGTCAGCCTGTACCTATCCCTTTCCTTCTCCTACAAGCCCTACAGGTGTGCGGGGGAAGGGTGTTTCTACTGACCTCACCTATATAGATCACGTATTTGTGAGGTTCGTCACATACAGTTGTGTGCTACACGGTGCCATATTGTGGGCTGTTGTTCAGCACACTGGTGAGTGCGCACGTTTTCTTCCTAAGTCATGTCTGAGGAGGAGATTGAGCACTCCGGGACTCCGGCATTGTTCTCCTGCAGGCGCTGTTCTGCAGGAGTGGATAGGGAGGATTTGTCACAGGACGGCCTGTGCGGACGGTGCCAGGCGGTCCCTGGTACGTCTAAACCTCCCATGTCGCAGGAGCCACCATGGGCGATGTTTTCCCAGGTGCTGGTGTCCATCGCGGACCGTCTGTCGGTCCCGACTGCCGCCCCTACTAGGGCGTTGCCCCAGCCTGCCATCCCCCATTCCCCGGGTGTCCCACAATTATTGCAGACTCCCCCGGGGTCTCAGCCTGTTGGTCCCTATGCGGGGTTGCCAATGTATATTCAGTCCACCCCTGTGGCACAGCCGGCTGTGGTGCCGTTTCAGGCTCCTGTGACAGCCCCTCCACCCTGGGTGGATGCGCTTTCCCACACTGTCCAAGATTTGGCGGCAGCATCTTCAGCTTTTCAGTTGATGTTGCGTAGTGACGTGCCCTCCAGGGCGTCTAAACGCTCAGTCATGGCACAGGCTGCGCATCTTTCGGATTCTGAGGGGTCCTCGGATGATGGTGAGGTGCAGGATGACTCAGCCTCAGATACCTCAGTCCAGGAGGTAGACACTAAGTCTTCCATCAATGTGCGGGCTCTGGTTAAGGCGGTGCGGGCCATTCTTCTGATTGAGGATGAGGCACCCGCTCCCAAGTCAAGGTATCCTAGTTTTAAAAAAGCTAAGGTTACTTCTACAGCGTTCCCCTTGTCTGATCAGTTGACTGATCACATGGCGGTGGCCTGGCAGACGCCCAGTAAGCGTTTCCTGCCACAGAAACGCTTGGCGTCCAATTATCCATTCCCGGAAGCGCATTGTAAGAAATGGGAAACTCCGCCTGCAGTTGATTCCCATGTAACACGCCTCATCAGGAGTGCTACTTTGCCATTGCCGTCTATATCCTCGTTGAAGGATCCTACGGACAGGAAGGTGGAGACTTGTCTAAAGTCTATTTATTCTCTCTCAGGGGCTGTAGCCCGGCCGTCCATGGCCATCTCCTGGGTGGCCAAGGCCATTGAGGGGTGGGCCAACGCCTTGGAGGACATGTTTACGGATGAATCTCCGGACGTCCAGAGGGCGTTGTTAGGACAGATGAGAGATGCCGCCTCCTACATTGGAGAAGCATCTTTGGATGCTAGCCTGTTGACCTCTAGGGTTTCGGCGGCAGCAGTGTCTGCTCGTAGATCCTTGTGGTTGCGGTCTTGGAGAGCAGACGCGGATTCAAAGAAAGGCTTGGAGGCCTTACCTTTTAATGGGGAATTACTATTTGGTCCGGACCTGGACAAAATAGTAGATACCCTGGCAAAATCCAAGTCAGCCTTCCTCCCTTCAGCTACTACACCTGCTAAGGTCCGGAGCTCGGCGTTTCGTTCCTTTTGGGTTCAAGGCAAGGCAAAGGGTCAATCCTTCCCGAGGCAGTCCGCACCCAAGACCGCCTCAAAGCCAAAGAAGCAAGCCTGGAGTGCTAGGCGCCCTTCTTCCAAGCCAGAAGATAAGCCTTCTGCGTGATGGGACGGGCCTCCCTCTGGGGGACCCCAGAGTGGGAGGCCGACTTCTTCAATTCGCCCAGTGCTGGCACAATACCACCACGGATGCCTGGGTGCGAGAAGTGGTCTCCCAGGGGTACGCCCTGTCTTTTCGGCACAGGCCGCCTTGCCAGTTTTTTTGCACAAGTCCTTCTCAGGACAAAACCAAGGCCTTGCAGGTTCAGGAAGCCATAGAGGCCTTGCTGACGGCGGGGGTCATTATACCCGTACCACAGTCTCAACGTGGGATGGGGTATTACTCTACGCTGTTTCTGGTGCAGAAACCCAATGGCTCTCATCGCCCCATCCTCAATTTGAAGTCCCTGAACAGGTTTCTCAGGGTTCCCAAATTCAGGATGGAAACTTTGCGTTCCATCATACTGGCGATGGAACCGGGGGATTATATGGTCTCCCTGGATATCCAGGACGCCTACCTCCATGTGCCTATAGCAACATCGCACCAACGGTTTCTGCGGTTTGCTATTCTCCACAACCACTACCAATTCATGCCAGTCTCCGGGGTTGGGGGGCGGTGACAGGCTCCTTGTCACTTCAGGGTCGTTGGAGGAAGCGATTCTTCCAATCAACATCCTGGAACTGCGGGCAGTATACAGAGCCCTGCAGTCGTCCGGCACCGCTCTTCACGGAAGGGCCGTTCAGGTGCAGTCAGACAACGCCACCACGGTGGCGTACATCAATCACCAGGGAGGGACTCGCAGTCGAGCTGCGATGTCGGAGGTGTCCCGCGTCCTGGCTTGGGCGGAGTGCTATCTTCCAGCTCTCTCGGCAGTTTTCATCCCAGGAGTCCTCAATTGGGAGGCAGACTTCCTCAGCCGTTACGATGTGCATCCCGGGGAATGGTCGCTTCATCCAGAGGTATTCCAACTACTCGTGGACAACTGGGGGCTGCCAGAGCTGGACCTGATGGCGTCCCGTCACAATCACAAGCTGCCTGTGTACGGGTCAAGGACAAGGGACGCAGGCGCAAGTCTGATAGACGCGCTGTCGGTGAAATGGCTGTTTCAACTGGCTTACTTGTTCCCTCCGATATCTCTGCTGCCTCGGGTCCTGCGCAAGTTCAAACAGGACGGAGGCACACTGATCCTGGTGGCCCCAGCGTGGCCCAGAAAGCCGTGGTACTCCGATCTGCGGAGCCTGTCCATCGACGCTCCATACCTCCTACCTCAACGGCGGGACCTGTTGTCTCAGGGGCCCTGTCTTCACCCGGATCTGGGTCGACTATCTTTGACGGCGTGGCTCTTGAGACAGCCGTCCTGAGGTCTCGGGGCTTTTCTAGCTCCGTTATTACCACCATGCTGAGGGCGCGCAAGCCTGCTTCCGCGAGGATCTATCACAGAGTGTGGCACACTTACTTTCAGTGGTGCGAGGCCAGAAACTATGATCCCCAGGTGTTCCGGGTTTCGCGTATTCTGGCTTTTCTTCAGTCGGGTTTGGATTTAGGATTACGTCTTTCTTCACTGAAGGTACACGTGTCTGCTCTGTCGGTGTGGTTCCAGCGCAGGATCGCTGCTATGCCGGACGTACACACCTTTTTCCAGGGTGTTTTGAGAATCCAGCCTCCCTTTGTGCCACCTGTGGCCCCGTGGGATTTGGCGGTGGTTCTTCGGGCCTTACAGGGTCCTCCTTTTGAGCCCTTGGAGTCAGTGGAGCTCAAGTGGCTAACTTTTAAAACTGTTTTCCTCTTGGCAATTGCTTCTGCCAGGAGGGTTTCAGATTTGGGGGCGCTTTCTTGTCGTCCCCCTTTTCTGATTTTTCATCAGGACAGAGCGGTGCTTCGCACTCGTCCTGATTTCCTGCCTAAGGTGGTTTCCAGGTTCCACATTAATCAGGAAATTGTTGTACCAGCCTTTCAGTCACCTGATCTTTCGGCTGGGGAGACTTCCTTAGACGTTGTCCGGGCACTCCAGGTTTATGTGGACCGGACTAGTTCTGTGAGGAAGTCGGATTCTTTGTTTATCCTCTTTGGTTTTCACAAGAGGGGTTGGCCTGCCAACAAACAGACTCTAGCCCATTGGCTTCGTTCTGTTATTATTGAGGCTTATATGCAGGAGGGTTTACCTGTTCCAGCCTCTGCTAAGGCTCATTCCACTCGGTCCGTGGGCCCTTCTTGGGCTGCTAGCCATGGCGCCTCTGCTGTTCAGCTCTGTAAGGCGGCCACCTGGTCTTCCATTCAGACCTTTTTGAGGTTCTATGCGTTTGACACCTTTGCCTCTCAGGATGCATCCTTTGGGCGCCGGGTTCTCCTATCAGCACAGGAGCGTCCCCGCCCTTAGTTGGACTGCTTTGGGACATCCCCAAGGTCACCCTGTGGACCCTGAAGTAGAAAACAAGAGATATGGTAAGAACTTACCTTTGTTATCTCTGTTTCTACGAAGTCCATAGGGTCCACAGGGCACCCGCCCTGACGCACCTGGCTTCATATGGGCTCTGTGACTGGTCACCGGTTTTCCATCTCCCATTTCTGTGAGTATGGTTCTTGTGTGTTCCAGTCTTCCTTCTCTCTGATTCGTCTCCTCCTCCGGCCTGGGCTGCTTACCAACTGAGGTGCCTGTGGCTCGGGGGCGGGGTATAGGGGAGGTTGGACCCAAGTGCATCCTGGGAGCAGCTAAAAGCTTTAACTCCGTGGTGCCCGAGGATCCAGGATCCAGCTATACCCCAAGGTCACCCTGTGGACCCTATGGACTTCGTAGAAACAGAGATAACAAAGGTAAGTTCTTACCATATCTCTTGTTTTTACTGTCTGTCTATCTCTCATACCACACCCGAATATTCTGAGGCTGCACCCACGGCCACTTAATAACTCTGCAGTATGATTTCTGGTATAGCGCCTCTTTAATTCTATCACAAGCAAATTGTTGCTGCACACAAATCTTAGATGGAAACCACACCTATGTGACTAGAACTACACATTATCACACTGACAATCCTTCACTTCACGGGCCTCATGTGATTTAGGTTGCCTAGGATATACGTTTCACCCTTTTTTTGATGTTGTGATGTATATTACGTACCCCTGCCTTTATTGTGTTATCAGGTTTCCTTTTGTTGTGCCCAGTGCTGTAATTTTCCATACCGATGCTCCATACTATGCTATGTATCGCTAACATGTTTAAATAAAAAGATATTAAACAAAAAAAGCTTAGATGGAGCATGTTGGCTGGTTCACACACAGCTAGATCTAGGGCAGACCCTGGTACATTGGTCACAGATGCCTAGGGCAAACATGGATAAAACTGTAATATGCCAATAATACATGATGCAGAATTATCAGCCACTCTAACCGTTACATGCATTTAGATATGGACAATTAACCGCAGAGACCCTGAGCATTTCTCCGTCAGTTAATAATCCCTAGGAAATGTGCAAAAAGGTAGAAAAAAGGAAGACTCTCTCGTGCGCACAGGTAATGGTGCTTAATATCTGACCACAGCAACTGGTTTCTGACTCTTGTGACAGTTTTTATAAAGTTCTCGTGTCGGGATCACCAGGTATAAAACTATTTTGGACGTTTCTCTTTATAAAAAAAACAAAGAAAAAACCCAGCATGCTGCTGACGGGGTATTTTATGCAAGTAGTTTGCAAGTCAAAGTTAAATTATCACTTTATTTTTAAATGTGAATGGAAGAAAAAATGCAGAACTTTCCATTTAACCCAGTTTGAATGATTGTAACATCTCAGCCGATGAGCTGGGCTGAATAGCAGAGAGCTGGTGTGAGTAACGCGCACCATTCAGGATTTCCAGTGAGTAAGACTGGGACAGTGCGTGGGGCTAACAGGTTATTTTTAGCACATTTTATATATATATATATATATATATATATTGTTTCTAATAGACACAGAGCAGACTATTTATTGTTTGTTAAAGAAGACCTGACAGCAGATCAGTCACTAATGGAAATGAGACGTTTGCTCCTGGGTGTGTATAGAACAGAGAACAGGATATAGGGTCTATAAGTTGGCTTATACAGAGAAGCTATAATAACAGTTATGTAAGTAGTAAAATAAAAAAGAAGAAAGAGAAGTACCTTTCAGGATTAAGGTTATCTGAGAGAAACCCATTTTTTGTTTGCTGGGTGTGACTCACATTTTATAAGCTTCTTTGTTCTACTTATTAAAGCTTAGAAAAATGTTAGGAGCGTGTTGACGAGTTGATGAGTATGTATGAGCCTATTTAATCTACTAGGGAGATGACTGCTTTTATAACTCAGGGAATTTCATACTCATTTCTATAGACTTGGAATTCAGCTGTTATTTATCTGCGAGGTGAGAAAAGTAATGATCACCAGTGTAAAGCTGGGTACACACTAGATGATGTCAGTTTGAGGCGAATTGGAACGACAGATTGACCACATCGTCCAGTGTGTATGCACTATTGCGCGCTCCCGTGCGTCCTTCGTCAGATCTGCTTTCAGTGCAGGCCAATCTGAAGATCCGGCGGCCGACATCATGGTTCTGGGTGTGGCGGGGGAACGATATATGGGACGGTTGTCAGTCGTACACGAGATCGTGCAGTGTGTACGGACCATCCGACCTAGTGTGGCATCGTATCTGCCGTCCCTGGGTACACACATCGTCTTGTGTATACCCAGCTTTAGACGCACTGAGAACAGCTACTGTAGTTTGCCAGCACAGATCAGATCCAATAGACTTTAATGATACAAATTAATAGCAATACTGTGTATACCAGCCTCATGCATACAGTATAACACATTGGGGTCAGTTCAATTACATGAGATCTTACATCACGTTCCGCCATAAGATACAGTGCATACATCACCTGTACAAATGGTAGTATAACACTGAGCATTTCCCTATGAGGCTGCATGTAAAATGCAGAATATAGGCACAATGTAGACCGCTGTAAGGTGCCCCCTGCCGGCACTCAGATCCCATCAGAACGGTATGTAGCTCCTACATCACAGGTAACTGAATTGCCCCCTTACAGTCTGTTGTTTTATTGAGCAGCCCAGCAAGGAGACATCAGCTTCCACTATTATAATGTACAGGGAACGGTTTCCAAAAGGTGTTCTCATAAGCAACCAATCAGCTGTGTGCTTTTGTTCTCCAACTAGAAAATGCCAGCAAGGGCCCGATTGGTTGCTATGACCAACACCCCTCCCTTTCTACAGTTACCTGAAAAACAACATTTCTAAATGTTCCACAATATATTAGTCTGCAATGTGAACAATGTCACTCTGGCCTCGCTCACTAAGAATCCCTGATGGGGAACAAATCTTTATCTTCATGTTCGGCTCTACAGGTGCGTTAGCAAGCGAACATACAGCTGACACTGGACTGCATTTTCTGACGCACAGAGGTGACGGCGAGGAGTGGATGGAGCCCAGCACCGGTGTGGCAGCCACATGCCTTCAAGTGTGAGGAATGCCTTTGTTCTTTACACCTTCGATGGCCATAAATGCTAATTATACTTATTTTAAAGCTGGCTGTGTTCTAGTTGTATTTGGTTCACCAGTCAATGACAACAACGGGTAACATACCTGGAAAAACCACATGTCTACAATTCCTCACTAAACCCTTATGGCAACAAAGACAACACAGTATGACCGAGGACTCTTACTTGGTCTGGTCAGGGCCACCTTCTATTGTTGAAAACTCTGTTTGCTCAGGGGGGCGACACTCAGTCGGCGATGCCAGACCTTCAGAGTCCAACCGTCCTTGGTTACAAGAAGGCACGTCATTCTGAGGGGATCAGACAACACGGTCACACAGCAATAAGAGAAAAGAAACTGCTTCTGTAAAATCGGCTCTAAAGAACATAATAATTATTTCCCTGATCCAATAATAATCTAATTTTATTTGAATTATGTCGCAAAGGGAAAATATAGATATACAGAGGTGTCCTTGCTCATCCAGCCTCAATATGCCATGCAGTGCGATATGCCTGGCGCCAGCGGCCGCTCCATCGTAGCACTTTGCATGCTGATTTAGTCGCACACAGATGTACAAAGTGTCACATATACAATGAATCAGCAGAGTCTCCTGGTGCGTCCTAGTTGTATCGCAACCAACGCAAAACAAATATGCAAAAAGACGCCGGGCGCTAGCAGAGTCTCATGGGACTAGGCACGCCGTGGGGAGGTGTTTGGCGCCACTGCAGCAAAGAGGAGTGAGGACACATCTGTACTGTGCTCTACACGTGAACTTGGCGGAATGGATCTCGTATTTAGCATTACCACAGTAAAAACAAGTTATTATCGTAAAATAATTTTAAACACATTGAAGTGCTGCCTTTTCTCAGGAGTGGTTACTTTGTAGAGCCAGCTGGATCAATGTATGAACCGAATGTGGTAATTTAGTAACGAGCAGAAGTTCTCACCACATCTCTATAACTGCCCTTAAAGAGAAAGGCTTTAGAGGAAACTACGCAACAGCTACTTCTGGTAACTGAGATAAGCCGACCGCAGAGCTGCTGACTGCAGCCAATGCTAAGAATGGACTTCCACGAGGTGATCTTGCAGGTCATTCAGTTAGCAAGTGCAATCGGCAAATATTACATACAATGTAGTCACACAGTGGGGGGTGCTATAGGCACACATGTACTATTGCCAGCATCAGCCAATCATATTGTTGTAATGAACATTGTCCTAGTGCAGCTGATTAGAACATAGGTAGATTCACAACAGGATTCTGGCTCTGCGAATGGCTGACGAGGCCTTCAATCATTTATCTGCTGCAAACACACATGTCGCTGTGCACTTGTTTTTCAGAGTTAAAAAAAAATAAAGATATTCTGTATTTTTTGAAGGGCCACCTAGATTTCTAAAACAAATCTGTAAAAGGAACTCTGCATGCTCTAGAAAACACCTTTTCGGAGATTTGCAGCCCTCGGGCCGATGCCAACACCTTGTGTATTACATAGATCTTGTTCATAGGAGAAGCTGCGTCTATTTCTGGTTATAGAAGTCGACATAGTGTGGATCGGTGCTGCGTTTTCGGCTGCGGCAGAATGGAGTGCATATGTTAATGCCACGGGTGGCATCTTTTGTAAAAAGACATCTACAGGTGTGTCCTTACATATCTTTGCTGCAGTCGCGCAAAAAAAAAGCCCCTGTCGGCGTACCAGGTCCCGTTAACAAGGATACACACTAGATGATATGTCAAATATCTTCCAGTGTGTACCGGCTACGTCGCTGACTATGCGTGCTCCCAAGCGACATCATTCGTCGAACCTGCACAGTGTATGCACTTGCCGATGCCGATATCCCCACCGAGACCCGTAGTTACAGAGATTGTGCTGGGTACACACAGATTAGTGTGTACCCAGCATTAGACTCTGCTAGTCACAGGAGCTGCCGGGGGCGATTAGGAGCCCCCGGCAGACTGTGCTGATGAATTTGATATCCGGCACCTGTATATCTGTGTGCACCTGAGTCTCTGGGGTATATTTACTCAAGTGAGAGTTCTTAGAAATGGAGATGTTACCCATAGCAACCAGATTCTACGTAACATTTAACTAGCACTTTCTAGAAGATAATAGCAGCACCGGATCCACAGTGCGATCGCCAGCCGATGGAACATCTGTGTGACCCTTATCTTACTCAGTATGTCCGGGCAAAACTACGCTGCCAGGGCCAGTGAAACTGTGCCCAAGGACGCAACCACTAGCTTCAGCATGCACACATAACGGGGCAGATACCCACATTTTCTGGAAAACTGCCCATCGCCGCCTCCAAATGCCAGTAGCATGTCAATCATGCTGCAGCTTACGGGGCACTGCGTCCGACGTCCCTGCTGTATGGGGGCACATGCGCAATCCACCAGCCATCGTTAAACTGTGAAAATATCTAAACAGCGCCCACCTCGGTCTCATCCCCATAGTAGGAAAGGCCCTGCTTATATTTGCTCACACCTTGGCGAGAACCTTGTGGGCTAATTACATTTGCCCCACGAAGCATTACTATAAAGAATCAAACAAATAACTAAGTCATAAAAGTGATCACAGCTTCTTATTTATTGTCCATCTGAGTTTTTAATAAGGGAATAAGATTACGAGACTAAAGGTGCGTACACACTGGGCGACTAGTGGACGACTGAACGACAACGATATGGTTATCGTTCAGTCGTCCACTTTATCGTCCATTTTTAACACCAAAACGATGAACGATAACGCGCATTCCCGCGGGTCGTTCATCGGGTAAACACGCAGGCCAACCTGATGATATCGTCAGGTTGCTGCATGTTGGGGAATGGGGGAGAGAGCCCGGCGCTGAATGATATCGTTAATGATATCGTTCAGCGGGTGTGCTCAATGTCATGGACGACATTGAGCACACCCTGCCGGGGACACACTAGACGATATCCCTCAGGGAGCATATCGTCTACTGTGTACGCTCCTTAACTATACAACCCCTGCCCACTAGACAGACTTTGGCTATCTGATATAAACTTGCCTTCATTCCTATGCTCCGCCGGTCAGTGAAGCTACAAATGCTGCCGTCATCATCGCTGTCCTCGGGCAGATCCAGCTCCTCAGACCTCCGGTGGGCTCTCAGTTCCTGCCGCTGAATGTACTTCGCAATCTCCTAAAGTGAAGCAAGCGAGTACGGGTAAAGGTTACACCGAGTGACAGGAGTGAATAGGTACACAAAACATACAGCCATAGAGTTTACAGCACTCCAGCCTTGGTAGTGTTGGGCGTCCCTCGCTGTAGGAGAGCACCGAAATGCAGTAGCCAGGAACAGCTTTCAGGATTTAACAATTAATCAAATAGACCACTGAAAGGCCCTGGCTATCATACGCAGAAATCAGTACAGAGAGTGGGGTCATCCTGACCAGTAATCACTATCTTAAGAACTTCAAGAGACCCGACTGCTCATACAAAAAGACCAACCCATGCGTTGTGTTGTAATCTCTACCTCTCGCTGTCCGGCGTAAGTCACTACTAAATCTTCTGCCAGAGAAGTTCACACTTCTGTGTCCTACTCCTCACATCTTGCACAGATAGGGGGAAGAATATTCTAAGGGTACAGGCGCATTTCAAAGACATTCTAACCAATAGCGTGTCTAGTAGTTGTACACAATGCCTCTCTGCAGCTGTCACGTGATGTGAGGAGTTGTGTGTTCATCACTCTTTTGTCATCATTTGTTTTGGACACATTTGTTCTAATAATGCCACAGATGACAACTAGCCCCACTCTGTGTGGGTCCCCCAGACACAACTTAGTTACATTCCAGAGATGGAGGAAGAGGTATCACACAACATTTGGAGAATCCCACATCTGCCAATCACAGGACCTGTCACTTACGATTCCTCACTCTATCTGAAGCTCTAGTGATGGAGTCTTCCCAATTGAGCCCAGGAAATCGTGACATCATTAGGTAGTTATTCCTCTATACTCCATGATCGATCCGCCTCAGGGATCCCCCTAACAGTCAGCAAGGATAGCAACAGTGCTTCTTCCAATAAAGCAAATGTGAGTTTTATAAACCATTTTTTCTGTTTAATACCGCAGCTTTATTTCTTACACAGAGATTTCATGTTGTTATCTTTTTTTCACTTTTGTATCGATTACTTCAATTCCCGCTATGTGTGGACATGTTAAGTTTTATTGTTGGAGCTCGCATTAGCGCTATTCTTTTCTTTTTGTTTTTTTTACAGACTGCAAGGGGCCGGAGAAGTGTTTAGGGTTGTCATAGCAACCCCTGGTGGAGGTGAGCAGTGGTGACGTCATCCAGGAGCGCCTGGTGCTCTTCGGCAGCGTGCACCCGGCTCCAGCGTCTGTTGGCCATTTAAACATACCTGATGGGGTTATAAGGTAAGATGCTTTCTGCTTGAATGTTACATGTTCCTGAAGGCATTTAGCTCTGAAACGCTGCAAATAAAACAGAAACTTTTCTAAAGTCCCAGAGTGCAGTACAGTGTCCGGAGAAGGAAAGGTGAGCGTTACCCTCAGTCCTGTGTCATGCCAACAGTAAAGCATCCTGAGATCATTCATGTGTGGGGTTGCTTCTCAGCCAAGGGAGTGGGCTCACTCACAATTTTGCCTATGAACACAGCCACGAATAAAGAATGGTACCAAAACATCCTCCAAGAGCAACTTCTCCCAACCACCCAAGAACAGTTTGGTGATGAACAATGCCTTTTCCAGCATGATGGAGCACCTTGTCATAAGGCAAAAGTGATAACTAAGTGGCTTGGGGAACAAAACATCAACATTTTGAGTCCATGGCCAGGAAACTCCCCAGACCTTAATCCTATTGAGAATTTGTGGTTAATCCTCAAGAGGCGGGTGGACAAACAAAAACCCACAAATTCTGGCAAACTCCAAACATTGATTAGGCAAGAATGGGCGCCCATCAGTCAGTATGTGGCCCAGAAGTTGATTGACCGCATGCCAGGGCGAACTGCAGAGGTCTTGAAAAAGAAGGGTCAAACCTGCAAATATTGACTCTTTGCATAAACGTAATGTAATTGTCAATAAAAAACTTTGACACTTATGAAATACTTGTAATGTTACTTCAGTATACCATTGTAACATCTGACATAAAGGTCTAAAAAGACTTAAGCAGCAAACTTTGTGGAAACCAATACTTGTGTCAGTCTTAAAATTTTTGGATATGGCTGTATATATAAATGTAAAAGAGCTGTTTGTCTGTATAGCATGCTCATACATATCTCACTTATTACCCTGTAATATCTAAGAGAGCCATCCTGTTACAGCAGGAGAGAAATTGTAGCGATTACAGAAACCATGTATGAAGCCATTGATAGTAACTGATATATTAACTTGCTCTTACTTCATCTTGTGCCACCTGAGCTGCCCGGAAGTCCTCCTGCTGACCGTGACCTTTCAGCTTTGCCTGCAGAAGACATTAAGAGCTAGTAATACAGTTTAAGGTTCCTTCTAGTGTGGATATAGTGTAAGCTCTAACCACGTCTTCCCCCAGTGTAGACTAGAGGAAAGTTATTCTCAGCCCTTTAACATGAGTGATTTGCCCGACATGGAGAACGTTGGGACACTTACGATGCGCTTCTCCTCCTCTTCTTGGAGCAGACGGGCTAATTCTTCATCCTTCAAGAGCTGGTCGGAGCCTTGGACGTCCAGGTCAGCCATCTTCCACTCAAGTGGTTCTATGCCGAAGCCCGGCCTGGACTCCTCACCTTATCAGACATCAATGCAATAGATGAGCAATACAAGAACAAGCACAATGACTTATTGTATATAGCAACTTAAACCTGATGTAAGAAAAAAGTAATGGGGCCTATATGACTGTAGTAGAACAACCCCCTAATTCTGCACAATGTTTTCTGTATGCAATCAGGATATCGCTATGTGCGCCTCTATGCCTGGTGCCACTGCTGAATAAAGCATTGACGCAAAGGGCTCCCATATATATATATATATATATATATATATATATATATATATATATATATATATATATATATATATATATATATATAGTATAATAGAAGTCACCTCTCCTACACTGATATGGATTACAGTATTCGCATTTTATCACTAGGGAGTTGATTAAAACTTTTCCCAACTCTCATAATTGATTCAGTGAGTTGTTTATGTACATCGCAGCAAAAATAGCGAATCTCCACAATGGTAGTTGCTGCGGCCAAATGGCGATTACAATGCTAAATGGTCCCTATAGGATAATCGTTCAACTTGTGGTCTCATATGGATGTTAGGGATTATAACATTCTTCTATACCTCGGTTTATTTTTAGTTTTTTCCAAAAAGTTTGCTTTGTCATCCTAAATTACTTAAAAGAACCCTTTTGGTGAGCACATTAAGTAGCGTTGAAAATAAATAGGTGTGATTAGGAGTTAAAACAAACATTACATTATGTAGGTGAGCGACAAAGCTGCACTGCATGGATACAAGGGCAATAAAATAATAAAACTTTTAGATTTGATAACACTGTTATAGTAGAGATAAACATACAAACCGTTCACATCTAGCACAGGGAGGCGGTGGCTCTCCATCTGTAGCGGGACTACAAGTCCCAGCATGCGCTACTACCCAAAGAGGATGCTGGGACTTGCAGATCTGCAGCTGCTGGAGAAGCACGTGCTGCATGCCTATAACTTTCCAAGCAAATCTAGGATAGACAGTGAATCGCCTATAGACTCGCTATATAAATATATCTGGTAGGAGCTGCCATACTAGACGTGTTGGAAATGAACATGAATATCATAATATACTTTGAGGGTTAAGCTGGGTACACACTGCCCGATGTGGACAATATGTCGTCCAAACCGGCAGATCAGACGACATATCGTCCACATCGGAGGGGTGTGCACCTGCTATGTCGGTGATGATGTGCGCTTCCGCGCGTCGCCAGCGACATCACCCATCAGACCTTCATGCAGGTCCATCAGCGGGGACCATGTTGCCGAATGCAGCATGGCGCCCGCTGTCAGTTTGTCGCTGGCGGCATCAGCAAGTGTGTACGCACTTGCCGATGCTGGCACACCCGCCACGGGAGCAACACCGCGCTGGGTACACATCGTTAGGTGTGTACCCAGCATTAGGCTCAGTCACTAGAATATAGAACACTCTACGCAGCAAGGAATAAATAAATGGATTACAGTTCCCAATATCGACAATCAGGGAGACTGGGTCTGTGTTCCTGGGCCAATACATACACTGTATTCTATTTAAATTCATGCTACCTCCATATTTCTGGACACAATGTCCACCTGGCTGCCCTTAGTACCTGTTCTCATCCTACAGGAAGGGTTATTGGATGGTCGATTGTGGCGATGATCTCGATTTTGCTTCCACTGTGAACGGCGGCTCCTCTTGTCCCTGACGCACTGTTCAGGGCAGTCGTCGCTGTCAGAGCTGGAGCGCCGGGACCGATCAGAATGATGCTTGCCGTGCTTTTCATGCTGGACCCTTACTTTCTCTTCTTTTCGACCTAATTCCCTATCGTGGCCAGGCGAAACCTCGGTACCACTTGGATGACACGGGCTTCTCTCCAACGAGCTTCTAGGGTTCCTGTAATGAAACTGCGCTTGTTCTTTAAGGCCCGCCTCTTTCCACAGCTCAGGCGTTTTGGAGTTTTTAGCGCTGTTACTGTCATAATAGACTTGGCCAAACGACACCCGGCTGGAATTCATTTTGCTAGTCAGTTCCTCAGGATGCTTTGAGCTATGCTCCCTCTCAGAGCTCCGTGGCCCTCGCCTGTACTCCGAGGCATTAGGATGCTTAGTACTATCGCCGCGGAAGGGGTAGCCTTCCTCCTCCTCATTGTCCAGAGATGTCAGGTATTGCTGCTCCAGGCTGCAGTGATCTTGTTTATACATGCAACAACACAAAGCCGGTGTTAGTAAGCTCAGACATACAACATGCACAACTTCTACAAGCACGGAAACGGCCCTAATTTCATTGTGTAATCTCTGTGACAGAACAGGTCTGACTACATAGAAAAGCCTTTGAGTAGGTGAGTCAGCTGTACCATGTACAATGAATTAAGCATCACAGGTAAGGAAAACAAGAATCTTGTCATAAAGTATAGAAATCCTATATAAATGAATTGCATGCACTCCCAAGTGAGCTTGTGCTACTCTAACTTGTTATAGGGGTTTAGGATCTCGGGATAACTCACGTAAAGACTACTGGAAATACTTTATGCAGTATTACAAATAACACACACTTAACCAAATAAGGGGCAGAGTCACTAAATAGTGGTATACAGTATATGGCCTATCGTCCGATATATATCGCTGCAATGCGTATCGGAATGATATATCATACTCATCGAATAGTGTGTATGCCCAACCTGTCATTCACTGCCGTCGTTTATTAAATCATCCCATCTGTTGTGCTGCACATCAGTCATTATATCCGCCATAAAATAAGCACAGTGCACACAAATATGTACAAATACACCAAGGTATCAAATAACGTGGGATAAAAGCACCTCTGGTGAGCACATATTTGTATGCAGGAGCTATAGGAAACTGAAATGGGGGTTACACAAGCAGCATGCTGGGAACGGAAGGAATGAGGGAGTGGGCAAATGCGAGAATAGGGCGATATTTTCACTTCTCTAAGACAAACACTTGAGTCCCATCTTCAACTCACAGAATGGGGCCATAAACCTAATAAAATATATATATATATATATATATATATATATATATATTAATGCAGCCATAAAATTGGCCCAATTGTTCCAATCTGCCACGCGCTACGTAAATAATGGTCCCCTCAGAATTAGAATCCTAACTCCTCATCTCACTTTCTTGTTATGCCACAAGACACCTACAAACTCTCTCACGTAAAGTAGATCATCAGTGACATAAATCTCTTACACCAAGTGGCTCCCTCACATATAGTAGAAATCATAGATACATAGATTTTGACGGCAGAAAAGAACCACTTGGCCCATCTAGTCTGCCCCTTGAATCCAACCATATATCATCCTAACCTTCTGTCCCATGCTCACTGTCTCCTCCCCCATCTGTGTCACCCCTGTCTGTCAGCCCCTCCCCTTTAGAATGTAAGCTCTCACGAGCAAGGCCCTCTTCCCCCATGTGCTTTCCTTCCCTTACTTATATTATCATCTACTCCTTACAAGAGCCCTTTAACCCACGACTTCTGCCACCGTTACTTATCTGAGTGATAAGACCTCTGTTGCAGCAATGCTTATATACCATGTACTTGTGCTGCACATTTTTGTACTGTAAGTCACTGTTCTCTTGTTCTGCTCAACAGTTTATGCACGTTGTTAGAAGCTGCGGACCCCTTGTGATGCCGTATAAATAAAGGATAATAATAATGCCTATTTGTAGAAAGGTCACTGTACAACTGAATACTGAGACAAAGCCGTTGTACACGGTAACGAGAGATCAGTAAGTGATCAGAGCTTCATGCAGATCATGCAGACATTGTGCAACATGACTGATGTCTAATGCTGGAAAAAGTCCAGTTTCCTCTGAAATCCATTGGAAGGAATCCTCGGGAGCTGGTGTCCTTACAGCTGCATAGATATAGACACAGGAATACCAGTAGATAATCTGGCCTGGGCTCCTCCACAAAAATGTCTCCTCTTCTAAAGCCAACAAGCACATAACGCAATCCATCTGTACCCCACCTCAGTAATGTATTCTTTAAAGCAAACTCTCTCTGCTCCATTGGTGAGCTCCCGCCCCCAGTACCACCTTGGCCAGCTTCCTTCTGGACTTTGACCAGTGGATCCATATATTCCCAGGCCATACCTCTCTCTCCAGCAGAGCTGTGCTGTTACTAAGACCATTACCTGTATACGTGTGGCTTTAGAGAACTATAAATGTTTTCAGGAACAGTAATCACTGGTTTAGAACAGACCTGGTGTAGAGCGAAGTAACAAGACCACTGTGCCCTGTATACCTACCGCATTTATGGACCGTACTTAACTTCTTTTCTCATGAGTGTCCCATTTTTTTGCCACTGGATATAATTATCCCAGAAAGTTTAGGAGGCCACAATTCAGACACACATGATGTGGATTAGAGGTAATTGAAACCTCTGCCTCACAATGAATTTCTAAGATGAATTCTACCCAGAATTACCTATAACTCCTTATTTGGAACGGTCTCTCTGTCCTGTGTTTTTGTAACCTGGTTCCTAGTTGTGAAGGTTCCATTCCAATCAGGGCACTATCTGTGTGGAGTTTGCATGTTCTCCCAATTTTCAGTGGGTGCCCTCCCACAGTGAAACATAAGTTAATCGGCTTTTGACAAAACTGACCCTATTGTATGTATGTGGGTACATCATTTAGAGTGTAAGCTCTATTGGTGCAGACACTGATGTGATCGCATTCCTTGCGCATGTTGACTTGGTACAAACAATAATAGTTTTTTGGGGTGATTTTTTAATTAATGTAGAATTATTTTACTGCATTCAAAAGGAAAAAGAGGAGTTTGTATATTAGTGTCCGTTTTTTTTCTTCTTTTCTTCTAGAAATCAGAGCAATAATTACCATAGGTTTGTCCTAACTAGCTTCCAACCTTGACTAATGAGTTTTTCAAAAACAGACAAAAATTCCAATGAGTCAGTGCTGTGCTGTTTACCGAGCAGCTGACTCCCTCACACAAGTGATTACTGAGAGCCAAATGCAGGTGGCACATAGTTCTGCAGTGAGTCCTCCACAGAAGCCCCTTTGGGCACCGTGCAATTAACAGATCTTCCCTACCTCCCAGGGCCCTCTCCTGCGCATTCCTCTGGAGTTCCTCCTCTTCCAGCTGTTGTAATCTCTTAGCGATTTCCTGGAGAGAGAAAAGTGTGATTAGAAACGGAACGAAGGACGGCAAAGAGGAAGGAAAACAAAACAATTCTGCAGGTTTTACAACTCAGATCTAAAAGACACAGTTACAAACGACCACATTTACTGACGGTATACGATTTCCCAGAGCCATATTAGGAATACAACAGAATTCAATTGAGAATTATTTGTTGTAATTTATAATCCACAATCTCTGCCTGGTTTTGCCGCTAGTTGCTGGTCTACAGAGGATCATGGAATACATCTGTTTGCACTCATATAGGATAAAACATTTTTTAATAATATAGAACATTTTACATATGTTGGGTAAACAGGATGCAACCTCTCATCTCATACACCCCACCCAGACCTAACCAAGATCCTGGGGATGGAGAGGCTTCTATTAAAGCTATCTGGAGGTGGATAAATGGTTTAATGCAGTGGTTCCCAAACTTTTTCAGTTCAAGGCACCCTTAGGGTCTCCTTCATTTTTTCAAGGCACCCTTAGGGTCTCCTTCATTTTTTCAAGGCACCCTAAGCCAAATTAATTACCTGTAGTACTGCCCTTTATGTAGTGCCCCCTGTAGTACTGCCCATTATGCAATGCCTCCTGTAGTAGTGCCCCTTATGCAATATCCCCAGTAGTAGTGTCCCTTATGCAATGCCCCCTGTAGTACTGCCCATTATGCAATCCCCACTATAGTAGTGTACCTTATTCAATGCCCCCAGTAGTAGTGTCCCTTATTCAATGCCCCCTGTAGTACTGCCTGTTATGCAATGCCCACTATAGTAGTGCTCCTTATTTAATGCCCCCAGTAATAGTGCCTCTTATGCAATGCCCCCTGTAGTAGTGCTCATTATGTAAAGGATAATGCAATGTCCCCTGTAGTACTGCCCTTTACGTAGTGCCCTCTGTAGTACTGCCCATTATGCAATGCCCCTGTAGTTGTGCCCATTATGCAGTACCCCTTGTAGTAGTGTCTCTTAGGCTGTGCCCCCACACCCCTGACTAAAGTTCACGCTGGGGACCGCTCCTCCTGCTGTCACTCCCGCTGCGCTGACTGGATTAAGCTGGACTCAGCAGGCATGCAGGATCCTCTCAAGTTCCCAGTGATGCACTTTGCGGGCCGAGGGTTGACGGGTGACGTCATGACGTTACCCGCGCACTGCATCACTGGGAATGCTATAGCGGTCAGAGGCTTCATTAGCCTCTGATAGCTTCAGAGGCCAGCGATCCAGTTTCTGTAGGAAAGTTGATCGCCATCTCCTGGCGGGAGCTCCGGTATATCGCAATCGACGTTTTGGCCAGGCCTGCTGAGATGACAGCAGCTTCCCTCCGGTCGCAGCACCCCGGTGACAGCACCCTGCACAGTTTGGGGGGATGCAATCGGGAAACCGGCTGACGTGATCCCGACAGCCGGCTTCCCGACTGCTTTATCCCGGCGTGGGTTAAATGACAGGAGTCTATATCTAGACGCCTGTAATTTTCCCGACGCCGGGAGACAGGCGCCCGGCATCCCGATCGAAGGGATGCCGGGCGCCGCGAGCTGACAGCCGTGGGGGTAGAAGGGTTAGGTTTAGCGCACCCGGGGGGTGGGACTTAGGGTTAGGCACCCCCCAGGGGACTTAGCTATAGGCAGCGGGGAAGGGGGGCGTTAGGCACTTACAGGGAGGATTAGGGTTAGGCACTTGGGGGTGAGGTTAGGCTCCCCTAAGGAGGGTTAGGGGGGGTTAGGTTAGGTAAGTTATTACTTACCTGAGGACGATTGGGATTTCCAGCGCTGTCGGGCTGCCACTGCCGGGAATCGAACCGCCGGCCATTTCATACAGATTCCCAGTTTATATAGGTGTCCCTATTAAACAATATAGGTGTCCCTAGTGTACAATATGATGTCCCTAGTATACAATATAGGTGTCCCTAGGATACAATATTGGTGTCCCTAGTATACAATATAGGTGTCCCTAGTATACAATATAGGTGTCCCTAGTATACAATATAGGTGTCCCTAGGATACAATATTGGTGTCCCTAGTATACAATATAGGTGTCCCTAGTATACAATATAGGTGTCCCTAGTATACAATATAGGTGTCCCTAGTATACAATATAGGTGTCCCTAGGATACAATATTGGTGTCCCTAGTATACAATATAGGTGTCCCTAGTATACAATATTGGTGTCCCTAGTATACAATATTGGTGTCCCTAGGATACAATATAGGTGTTCTTAGTATACAATATAGGTGTGTGGAAAGTTGGCAATGCTTGGCTGCAGCAATATACGGTGCTGTACGTAGCCGATCATCGTGGCAACACATTGCGGAGAAATAAATCTCCTCCTTAGAATATACCCAGCTGACCGTCAGACCGATGCGGTGTGTATGCCGTTTCATAGATCTACTGCAACACGATGCATTTTTGAGTTGCACTTTTTTACCCATGTTAAAGGGAAAACAAGCAATTCAATTGAGGTTTATGTGCCAGAGGGATCACTTATGCGCCACCTACAGTTTCACTGTTGTATACATGCTGCTATATTCCAAGAGCGAACCACTGTCACAATCAGAACACTGCTGGTACATTATTATTAACCTCTATTAAAATTGCACTAACATACCACCCCTGCTTTACAGAGTATTTGTCATTCACACTGGTCCCTGATCCATTGTAACTTACTGCCTAAATCCTCTAATACACACACACACACACACACACACACAAATCATGCTGCGGCTTGGGGACACTGCGTGCGATCTTGCAGAACTCATTCAGGAGATGCGCAGAATGGGTCATGTCGTCCCCCCGCCATACAAGATGTACGCAAACCATTGGGTTTGTGAACATTTCTGAACAGGGCTGCATGGCTGGTTCAGAAAAGTGGGAGGCACATATAGAAACCGTTGTAATTCCTACACCGTTCACCTGATTTGGATGTAATTACCCTCAAATTAAATCTGAAAGTCTGCAGTTAAATCACATCTTGTTTCTTTCATTTCAAAACCATTGTGGTGGTGAATAGAGGCCAAAATATGAAAATTCTGTCAATGTCACAATATTTATGCACCTGACTGTACTACATTCTGAGGGAGTACCGTTTCATTTGTAGGGGAATTAAGGACACAAACTGTGACAACTTGTTCTTTGGGGCGGAATTCCATTCAGCATGATGTGCACCGGTGACGTTTGGCTGCGCACATTACCAAACATCACTAATACTCCTGCACATCTCTACGGGGAGTGAGGGACAATTAGTGATGTTACTGGCCAGGCCGGAGGCACTTTGCTACCATCAGGCTGATTTGAATTCCCCCATTTTCTGGACGCTCCTCTCCATGCTGTATGTAGGCAGGAATTATTGTTACTTTGGTTCTGCTTTAACAGAAAGATAGTTTATAATATGCAGATATATATCTTCTCTGTATGTTTGAACCTAGAAATGTAGTAAAGCATTGCCATATTACTGACTTGCATCCTCAGACGTAAAACAAAAAGCACCCATAGAGGAGAGTAGTTATAACGCTATCAAGATCAGTGCATCTCAAACCCAGTCTCTGGGACACACTAACAGTGCATGTTTTCCATATCTCCTTGCTACAGCACAGGTGTAGTCACTACTTACTGAAAATTATTATTATTTGACTTGTGATTCTGTGAGGGGACCTGGGAAACGTGCCCTGTACGTGTGTCCCGAGGACTGGATTTGAGAAAACACTGCTGTAGAACAGGGGTAGGCAACATGCGGTCCTCCATCTGCAGTGGAACTACACATCCCAGCATGCCCTGGCACAGTTTTAGCATGCCCAAAAAGCAAAACTGTGGCGGGTCATGCTGGGATGTGTAGTTCCACAGCAGCTGAAGAGCCACAGGTTTCCTACCCCTGATCTAGATGATCATAATGGCTCCTAAACAATGCAAAACGTCCCACAAGATAATATCAATTTTAATATAGACTTTGAGCTGGGTTTAGCAAGCACATGAGAGCCAGGAAGAAGCTTCTTTACTGGTTTGTTCAACTTAAGAAATGGTTAAAGCCAGAGAAATAAGACTCCACGACACAGACTAACGCCACATCAGGACGGCATTAGCGGTAACAGGCTGTCAATGGGTCAGCACAGCCAGAGAGGCTTGGCCGAAGAGGAGGTTTTCGCCAGACACCCCTCATGGTAAATTGTGGCGGAACTTCTCAGCATGGTCACTGCCACCAATGATACATAGAGCCATTTGTTTCAAAGTCTAGACTGAAGAATAATTCCCATTTTGAAGTTTGTTGTAATATCTACTGTAAAGTAAGGAACTGCCAGATAAGGGAGTTTGCCTGTGCTTTCCACTACAAAAAGATTACAAAATAAATATATCAGGAAAGGGATGAGATAAGGAAAAACTGTTTAAACTGCCATAAAATTAAAAGGATTTACTGTGAGACACTTCCGTAAAGATATCAATCATTGGGGAGGTTGTTTTTAATTTACCTATATATAAAAAAAAAGGAATTACACAATGTCCTTGCTATAACAAGGACACATTTATGCAAGTCAAAAATCCCACTCATCCAGGTTTCCTCCTTCTGTCTCATCACTGCTTCTAAAGTAACGTAACTGTCTCATCATCATCATCATTTTATTTAGCCTTCATCTCCGGCTGGTCTGAGATGTCATCGAGTTAGATTTTTTGGCCAATCAGACCATGACCATATTCAATGCCACACATATCCGTGATGGGGCTGATTTTATAGAAGGCTGTGTCCTGTCCACACATGTATTGACAGTGAGGACAGGGCTGCATGTGACAGGGACAGTAACATGATGTGAGGAGGGCAATGGAGGCAGCAGGAAGCCACACTGACAGTTATATAGTGGAAGGAGCAGGGTCCCTCAGCAGCACAGAGTATATCAGGAGATGAGTGATCTGTCAGTGAGAACAGGGGTGCATGTGACAGGGGCAGTGACATGATGTGAGGAGAGGAATGGAGGCAGCAGGAAGCCACACTGACAGTTATATAGTGGAAGGAGCAGGGTCCCTCAGCAGCACAGAGTATATCAGGAGATGAGTACTGTGTCAGTGAGAACAGGACTGCATGTGACAGGGACAGTGACATGATGTGAGGGGAATGGAGGCAGCAGGAAGCCACAGACAAGAGTTAGAGGGGCTTATTCATTATTGATAATTAAGCATCTAACTCGTTGCAAGTTGCTGCAGGGGATATGCAACTACAAGAGCAACTGAAGATGGCGTTGGTTCCTGCAGGCAAACTTCAAAAGCTTTCAATTTTAGGAATGTTTGCAGATTGTTTTTCATTTACCTATATATGTCCCTAATAATGAATTGGTCTGTTACTAATAACATGCAGAAACTAATGTTTCCACATGTGTAATGGGACCATTAGTGATAATGTATAGCCTCCACATAGAGAAGAATAGTATCCAGCAGCACAGGGCAGTAATATGAAGCTTCTAATACACTGATGTAGAAACATTATGGTGTCTGACATACAGTATCTTATATGAAACAAAGTTCATATACAGAAACTGTATCTTGCAAAGACTCAGAGTAGCCATTTGGTGGGTACAGGCCGCATGCATGCTCAATCTGTCAATTTGATGAACTACCCCATGCTACTAGATGCGGCTGGTGAACGACAGATCACCCAGTCGTTCACCACATTGTGCGGTTTCAAACGACCACACGATATGTTGCCTGTCGCTTCGTGGGTCAGCTGGATACACATGTCGTCTAATGTGTACCCATCTTTACACAAAAACCATGGTTCTGAGGAGGGCAGCAGTTAGTTTTGGCTAAGCTCTTCCTAGCCTGTTTGTTAGAGAAGTTTGTGTCAAATCCCATTTGGGTAAGTTATTTTCCTGGTGTGTCTAGCAACGACTGGATGACGGAGATCCTCCCTGCAAGCAGAGGGGTCAGTACAGGTTGAGTCTCCCTTATCCAAATATTCCGAAATATGGAATTTTTTGTGTGTGACTGAGATAGTGACATCTTTGCTTTTTGATGGTTCCACATCATCTTCAGGCTGTATGTATAAGGTGTATATGAAAAAATTTAATTTTGTGCATGTACACAAACTTTGTTTGATGCACAAAATTATTAAAAGTATTGTGTAAAATTCCTTCAGACTGTGTATAAAAGGTGTATATGAAACATAAATGCTTCCTGTGTTTAGACTTTGGTCCCATTCCTAAGATATCTCATCATGGTATGCTAATATTAGAACATATGGAATATTTCGATATCCATAATACCCCTGGTCCAACGCATTTTGTATATGAGAGACTAATCCTGTATCGCCAATTATGGACCATGCTTCCTTGTTTAAGCTGTTGGAGAAGCCTCTATAGTCTACAAGTTCTGCAAGAAGGAATGATGTATGCAAAAATCTCATAGTATGGCTGTACTCTTATGGATGAGGAAAGAAACTTCTGCCAACAATAAAGTGCCAAAACCACCTTATCCCTGCAGAGAGCAGCTGGAAGAAGATCCAGAATACATCTTGGCATAGCGCACTGGAAATGACTGCGTTATAAATGGAAAGTGTTAGGGAAATTCCATCGGGCAGGGATTCTCAAAACAGCACTTCAAGCAATCACTCTAATTAGGAGTATATGACAGAGGTTCCCAGACTATCTTCAAGGCACCCTAACAGTCCAGGTTTTCAGGATATCCATACTTAAGCACAGGCGACTTAATTAGTACCTTAGCCAGTTTGATTATACTATCTATGCACAAGCATGGATATCTTTAAAACCTGAACTGTTAGGTTGCTTTGAGGACAGAATTTGGGAACCCCTGGTATATGGCTTAGGCCAGAGTTCCCAAACACGGTCCTCAAGGCTCCCCAACAGTTCAGGTTTTAAAGATATCCATGTTTGAGCACAGATGGTCAAATCAAATTGACTGAGGTACTAATTAAGCCACCTGTGCTCAACCATGGATCTCTCTAAAACCTGAACTGTTGGGGAGCCTTGAGGACCGCGTTTGGGAACCTCTCTCTAAGACAGAACAGGTCTCGTTATTCTGAATTGGCTCTGTGAGGTCTCTTGTCCTGGCTGATGAATGAGGACTCACCGCCAGCCTGCTTGTATATATAATACTTTTTGGCGTATCACCCATCTGACTGGAGTGCCTTACATTGGAAGCAGGGGCCCTTGTCATTATCAAGATACAGTTTGCAGAACATTGTTTTACAAAAGACAAAGGGGACAGACAATGTTGGGCTTGTGTTGTCCTAAATTTAACCAGTCATGACTCAAATTTGAGGATTATTTTGAAGCACCGGTTTCTGTTATATTCTGTCTTTTTATCACGTCTGTACAACATATAATCACTGGTTAATCCTCTGACACAATTGAGGAGGAAATTGGCACTTTATGCGTGTAGATTAGCATGAGTAATCTGCATCACACGATGTTTAGTGTGTGCGACATTATGGAACATCTGACTGCCAGTGACAAAGTATGGATTGTTAAGAAAGGAGAACTAAATGTTGGAAATGGAACCTTCACCCCCTTTGGGATTTGGTTACAGAATTCTGCTGGTTTCTACAGCAGAAAATGGCACAAGAGTTCGGAGCGGAAATCATCCCATCATGTTTGCCAGGAGGTTCCCAAACTTTGCTATTACAGTCCATGTTTTAAGGATATCCATGCTTGAGCACAGGTGACTTTAGTACCTCAGTCAATTTGATTTAACCATCTGGACTCAAAGATGGATATCCTTAAAACCTGGACTGTAAGTCTGAGAGTCTGGGAACCGCAATGCATTGCTATCCTCAAACCACCACCAAATATCCCTCAGAGTATAATGAGGCTGCATGGGACAACTTTATTACATCATTCCAACTGCTGAATGTACAATGCCATTGGGAGTTTAGAACGGTGTGGTGAAACCCTGTAGATTGTATCGCTGAAACTTCTCATCTGTTTTATCCTGTAACTTGGCAATTACCAGTGGTAAGAATATTTTTACCAGAAAAAGGCATTTGTGTTGTGCCAAATTTCTTCATCTTTGTCAATGAAACGTGTTGTCCACACCATGTGTGTAAAAACGCCCAAGCCCAGTGGTTTATCATCATCATTTATTTATATGGCGCCACAAGTGTTCCGCAGCGCCTTACAAAGTACATAAACAAATAGGTTGACCAGTGACTTACAGTACAATACAATACAGCACATGAACAATAAACATTGCTACATTCGCGACCATAAGACCCAGATAAGCAACAGAGCAAAGCAACCAAGTGTTAGGTGCCCTAGTGGGGAGTAAGAAGTAGATGAAAGTAGAGAATGGAGAAGCACAAGAGGGTAGAGGGCCCTGCTCATAAGAACTTACATTAATAACTAAGGTGTCTATGTACTAAGTCTTGGAGAGACAAAGTGGATGGAGATAAAATACCAACCAATCAACTCCTAACTGTCATTTTACAGGCGGTGTTTGAAAAATAACAGTTAAGGAGCTGATTGGTTGGTATTTTAGCTCAGTCCACTTTCTCTTTCTCCCAGGCTTAGTACATCCTAAGCGAGAGAAGCGTATGAATTGGGCTAACGGAACCAGTTTGTGCCGGCTACTGATGCGGTCACATGAGCCAATTCTTGCCATCAAAATGGATCAGAGTACACCCAATACCAACATGCAGTGAACGCAGATATAATACAGTCTGCACCAATGTTCTTCAGTATGTTAAAATGTTCCACCGTAACACCGCACAGAGCGCACTTATGAGATGACAGCTTCCACTGTGTCTTCACCATATGTGCAATTTCAAATATTAGTCAGTCAGTCATGTAGCCATGGTAAAAGGACCGTTGTGCAGAACTAAAAGTTGTCCCCCACCTCAACCAGGTGGAGCAGTACCAGAGGCCTACTGAGCCATCAACTACTCTATGATCAGAGTACGAGTGCGGAACTGAAGAACAGTCATGTGGGGTAGGAGAGAAGGCTCCAAGCTGCCGCAATTCTTTTCACAAGACCCCGAGTTTCATCCTGAGAAGGGGCAAGAGTGCTGGATGTACCTTGTATGAGAGTAGAGGCGTCAATGACTGTACAAGGTAGGCATAGAACTGCATATGCAAACTGAAACATCCCCCTCCTCATCTCACAAATAAAAAGTAATGACTGTTATTTGGTAGAATTACTTTTTTTTAGTCCTCTCCCTAAGGCCTCTGTACAAAGGACAATTTTTCAGTAAATAAAACCATTAGAACTAGTGGCCAACAAGGACATGGAAAGACGCGAATAACATATGAAAGTATGTAATTGCATAGTACAGGTTGAGTCTCCAATATCCAAAATGCTTGGGACCAGGGGTATTTTGGATAACAGAATATTCCGTATTTTGGAATATTTGCATATCATAATGAAATATCTTGGGAATAGGACCCAAATATACACACAGAATGCATTTATGTGTTATATGCACCTTATACACACAGCCTGCAGGTAAGTTTATACAATATTTTCAATAATTTTGTGGCTCAAACAAAGTTTGTGTACATACATAAAATTCAGTTCTGTTTCATATACACCTTATACACAAAGCCTGAAGGTAATTTTATACAATATTTTTAATAATTTGTGCTTTAGACAAAGTTTGTGTAAATTTAACCATCAAAAATCAAAGGTTTCATTATCTCAGTCATGGCAAAATAAATCCGTATTTCGGAATATTCCGTATTTCGGAATATTTGGATATGGGAGACTCAACCTGTATAAGGTATAGGAATATTTTGTGCTTTCCCGTTTCCGCTTACACCTTCGTTTTCCACCATCCGAGTGAGGACAAAGTGACCAGATCAATAACTAGGAAACATTTCTCCGCAGTTTAGTTTTGAAATGGGTCATTAAACCAGAAGCACGAGACTCACTGTCAGACATTGTTGGATTCTGTAACCTAACAACTCATGGACAAACCACAATCTTGTGACGTATACATCAAGTTCCCCCTTGCACAGGGCAATGAATGTGTATTTGCAAGAAATGAAAGTGATAATTTCATCTGCTGTCTACAAAATGAAAAGGAAAAATAAAAGAAGCTACTGTGCAATTATTGGGCTACCTGAAATGTGGAGCTTTCCAGCAAAACTAAACTGCAAGCGATAAGAGAAGCCCAGGAGAGGATCATGTGTGGCAAAGTCATGGTACATTTTTAGTCATTCGATAGAAACAGGGAGAAACCATGTGACCTTAGTCATGCAGTGTCATACCGTATAATAAGAACGCACAGTCACCACACAGTAAAAAAAATAAAACACAAAAACAGGAAGGCTGGGGGCAAAAAAAAAAAGTCCTCCTTTTTTTTTTAACCCCTTATTTGCTACTAGAGTGTTTGTCACATTTTGCATTATTAAAGGAAAAGGATGAGGAGTTTAAGGCTTTCGGACAAGCCTTCATCTGGTACTGTTAAATTGACGGAGCGCCCCATGTGTTTGTGAGTGCAGTGCCATATTCACTATCCACACCTCCTGTCTTACCAGATCAGTTGGGAGCCGAGTGGCTTGAGCATCATTTATCATACACAACGAGTTTTAAAACTCGTTGTGTATTATAAAACTTGTTGATAAAGGGGCCCCCTAGGTGGGATACAACCCAATAAGCGCTTCTCCAAAGTCAAAGCTCAGCAAAGCTAGTAGGAACCGCAACAAAAGTGCTACAAGAGGGACTTATCTAAAAATAAAGTATTTATAAACAGCAATAGCACCAGCTCCACAACAATCTTCCATAAGTCAATGGTCATATTTCCTCTGACACGCTGAACTAGCAGCCGGATTTAACAGCTCTCCCGTTTCGGTTTACTAGAAACACTGTCATTTTCAAATAAGACAAAACTGGATTATTGTGTTTATTATTCAAATCAAAGAAAGTCATTGTTTCCAATGCACATATGACTAGAGCTATTCTTACCGATTAAAACAAGGGCACTATCTTTGGTGTGTGATGCTCCATTCAAAAACTATCAACAAAACTGTGAGAGAATATTTTAGCCTGCAGGCGTCACATTTTGAGCAGCTGTGCGTAAAGCATTTCAGCCGTTGACCAAATGCCTTTTGGAGACCACAGATGAAATAGTGACATCGGGAGGCTAAAAGACGGTACTGCGCCCCACTGGACAGAAAACGTAAAAAAAATTAAATATATATATATACTATATATAAAACTAAAATTAATAAGTAACACTCAAGTAAAATAAATTATTTTAAACATTCAAGTAAAATTATGATTTTTGTTGCTACTGCGCATGCACGAACATCACTAAAAAAAACTTGCACGGTGCATGCGTTTTATGGTGGCATGCAGAGAGCCGTAGTACCAATTGAGATGCATGGTGTCCCTTGGGGGGGTATGGGTGACAGGGAAGTGGCTATTTAGACGCACTGTTTGATAGGAGTGTTGTGGGCGTGTCGCAAAACTATAGCAAACCCCGGCACTTAGGGCCTAATTCAGATAAGTATGTAACGCGATTGTTTACCTACATACAGTCAGGTCCATAAATATTGGGACATTGACAGAATTTTCATATTTTGGCCTCTATTCACCACCACAATGGCTTTGAAATGAAACAAACAAGATGTGCTTTAACTGCAGACTTTCAGTTTTAATTTGAGGGTAATTACATCCAAATCAGGTGAACAGTGTAGGAATTACAACGGTTTCTATATGTGCCTCCCACTTTTTAAGGGTCCAAAAGTAATGGGACAAACTAAACAATCCTAAATCTAACTTACACTTTTTAATACTATGTTGCAAAACCTTTGCAGGCAATTACAGCCTGAAGTCTGGAACGCATAGACATCACCAGACGCTGGGTTTCATCCCTGGTGATGCTCTGCCAGGCCTCTACTGCAAATGTCTTCAGTTCCTGCTTGTTCTTGGGGCATTTTCCCTTCAGTTTTGTCTTCATCAAGTGAAATGCATGCTCAATCGGATTCAGGTCAGGGGATTGACTTGGCCATTGCATAACATTCCACTTTTTAGCCTTAAAAAACTCTTTGGTTGCTTTTGCAGTATGCTTCGGGTCATTGTCCATCTGCACTGTGAAGCGCCGTCCAATGAGTTCTGAAGCATTTGACTGAATATGAGCATATAATATTGCCCGAAACACTTCAGAATTCATTCTGCTGCTTTTGTCAGCAGTCACTTCATCAATAAATACAAGGGGACCAGTTCCATTGGCAGCCATACATTCCCACGCCACGACACTACCACCACCATGCTTCACTGATGAGGTGGTATGTTTTGGATCATAAGCAGTTCCTTTCCTTCTCCATACTCTTCTCTTCCCATCACTCTGGTACAAGTTGATCTTTGTCTCATCTGTCCATAGGATGTTGTTCCAGAACTGTAATGGCTTTTTTAGATGTTGTTTGGCAAACTCTAATCTGGTCTTTCTGTTTTTGTGGCTCACCAATGGTTTACATCTTGTGGTGAACCCTCTATATTCACTCTTGTGAAGTCTTCTCTTGATTGTTGACTTTGACACATATACACCTACCTCCTGGAGAGTGTTCTTGATTTGGTCAACTGTTGTGAAGGGGTTTTTCTTCACCAGGGAAATAATTCTTCTGTCATCCACCACAGTTGTTTTCCGTGGTCTTCCGGGTCTTTTGGTGTTGCTGAGCTCTCCGGTGCGTTCTTTCTTTTTAAGAATGTTCCAAACAGTTGATTTGGTCACACCTAATGTTTTTGCTATCTCTCTGATGGGTTTGTTTTGATTTTTCAGCCTAATGATGGCTTGCTTCACTGATAGTGACAGCTCTTTGGATCTCATATTGAGAGTCGACAGCAACTGATTCCAAATGCAAATGTCACACCTAGAATCAACTCCAGACCTTTTACCTGCTTAATTGATAATGAAATAACGAGGGAATAGCCCACACCTGTCCATGAAATAGCTTTTGAGTTGATAGTCCCATTACTTTTGGCCCCTTAAAAAGTGGGAGGCACATATAGAAACCGTTGTAATTCCTACACCGTTCACCTGATTTGGATGTAATTACCCTCAAATTAAATCTGAAAGTCTGCAGTTAAAGCACATCTTGATTGTTTCATTTCAAAGCCATTGTGGTGGTGAATAGAGGCCAAAATATGAAAATTCTGTCAATGTCCCAATATTTATGGACCTGACTGTATATGATAGTGGGACATCTGTGCATGCGATCACTGTTGCAGTGCCCTCCTGAGCCGCAGCCTGATTGACAAGCTGCGGGCGTTTGGGGGCAGTGCTGGGCTGCATTCCTGGAAACATAGGCGCGTCGCCCCCGTTTTCCTGGGAGTGCAGAGGCCAGGGTCTGCGTGTTGTAGGATGTAAGGCAGAGTGAGCTTCAGCTTATGTAGCCTGCCCAAAGCAGCAACCAGGTGATCCTAGGCAGCATCTACCAATGAGACGTCTCCTGCTGCATTACCATATTAGTCGTACGGTACTGCACAGCCGCTGCCTTACGCCTGTGCAATACCATCCATATCTGAATCAGACCCTTAAATCTCTGAACCTAGCATGGGGCTGGTGCAATTTTCGGTGGTGCGGCCAATTGTTGTATCTAAAAACGCACCAAGAGCGACTGTCGCATCTGAAGATGGTAAAAGTTCACAATGGACATTCTGCACGGATTGGCAAGGGAGGGTTAGGGTGCATTAGGGGAGGGTTAGGCACCAGTAATGTGCGGTGAGGTGAGGCAGAGCTGATTGGCTGCTACTTTATCTCCATTCACGGCTTAGTAAATAGACCCCTAAGTCCCCGCTACACCACTAGGGACTTTTTGTCAGCATTCTAATTATGTCGACATTTCACCAGTGCCGACATGACGCATGTCGATGTGATGAAGTTCGACATTGTAACCAAGTTAAATAACTGCTATACCCGATCCCAGCAAAATGTACAATCCCGACAGTAAACCTATATCAATAGCGTAAAAACACCATAAAATAAAATGACACATTACTTAACTAAGTAAAGTTGTGTTCTTTTGGGGGACATTCTCCTTTAGCAGTTATTGGCTTTGCTCTCCTACACCAACAAGTGACATTTCTCAGTAATTCTGCCCTCCCACTGGTATAACACTATATTAGTAGAAGGTGAGATGTGAGCTCACACTTTCTGTGTCGGTATCAAATAGTGAGCTACACCCCCAGGGGAATTTTAGAATGACCTTTACCATCTGCAGAGGTGCAACTATAAAGCTATATTAAGTGCAGTAACAGCAGAGACTTCTACAGCAAAATGAAAGCAAAACAGTTCTGCAACTTTTACCTTACACATCGGGATTCCCCTGCAGATGTAAATTACTAGACACCAATTCATGGATGACGTGAGAGCTTAAACCCAAATTGTATACTATAAACACTCTCTGCAATTAGGTCACTAAATGTGCGTCACAACTCAAGTGCGAAATTACATCAATTCATAACAAACAGATTTGTGGGAAATCCAGAACTATTCAATGTGACGGCTACTTATTATTATTACACTTTATTTATAAAGCACCAACAGTGCTGTACTGAGTGGCTCGTAACACAAATTACATACAACGGCATGAAACTTAATAAGAAGATGCCCCTGCCCTTCTGAGCTTACAATCTACAAGAGGCGGGGAGCTGTAAGGGCTCATATCAGGACGACTCAAGGGGGGGGGGGGGAGGGTGTAAATAAAGGAAATGTAAATATGCAGCAATTTCAGGAAACATCCGTGAGAAAGTTAAGTTGTTGTGGAACTACAAGTACTAGCATGTCTACCTGATGGCTAGCAAAGCATGATGGGAGCTGGAAAGCTGCAGATTGCCTACCTCTGATTTACAGCAACGGCAGCTGTAACAGGCTTTTAGTTTCATTCACAGTAAACCCGTATACTAGAACGGTGATTTAAAAGAACTTGACACATCCTTATTTATTAGCAGGATAGATTTCCTGGGTGTGAGCCTTACGGGACTTTACCCAGGACTTCTCTGGGCTTTTTGGTGGGTTAGTCTGCGAGTGACACATGCAGTATAATCAAGTGTGACAGTAACACTCTTATAATCTTCCTCAGAAACTAAGATGCAATATTGTACTCATACTGACCAGAATCACCAGGCAGTCTTACCTGCCACTATTACTAGATGGCAGCAGGGAAACCACACACATTTCTTATAGGGAGGACAGTAACATGTCAAATGAATACCCACCCACCTACCCCATAGCACTTATTCAATTATACAGGGCCTGATCTGGAGCTGGACACACCTGCAGGCGCTCTTCAATCTGGCTTCGGCTACCTGTATGCCATCTTATACTAATGCGTGGTTCCCAAACTGTGTGCCGTGGCACCCTGCGGTGCCTCAGGACACTTGCAGGGGGTGCTCAGCTTGGTGGTCCAGCACCAAATCAAATTCTTTATGGTCAATGTAATGTAAATATGTGGACAAACAGAAGCGCAAACCTGTCCACAACTACACAACTGAGCCTAAAAGGTGCCTACACACTTAGCGATATTTTACGCGATTTGCCCGATTCCAACGCATCGTGAGGACAAATCGTGTAAAATATGCCCAAATCGTGAGTGCCCACTCACGATCACGATGTCGATGCGGGTCCCCGCAGGTCGTACATTGCATCTTTAATCTGCCGTGCTGTAGGGCAGATTTGCCAATCTGGGACACGATGCACTGGAAAAAGTTAAGGATGCACGATAGAGCGTTTGTCACATTGGACACTTTTTACACCAAATCGTGTGCAGGACTGCCGGGAGAGAGTTCAAGGGAAATCGTACACAGAATGAGGCCCTGAGTGAGAACGCTATTGTGGTACAAACGGATTCTTAATTGTTGTACGATAATAAACTTATCTTAAAGGAGGAAATGTGATACTTTTCTAAGAATCATTGCATCAGAAGCAGCATGACTGTATTGTGTATTATTCACATAAAATGACCCACGCTGCAGTAAGGTCACTGACCTGTACAGCTAATAAACTCTGATCCTGCATTACATTGATAAGGTGGGTACACAGTGCACAAATATGGCTGCCCCTGCTGCTGTACATCCAATGCCTGATGGACAGATATATTTGCCGATATACCTGTCATCGTCTGTGCAGCACAGCCGAAGCGATAACGCGTCGTTTACAGACATATCGCTGGTACACACTAGCCGATGGGAACCAGATATATTAATTGATCAGCCAATATATCGGTCAGTGTCTACCCAGCTTTAAAGGTTCACAGGTTATCATCCAATAGTGTGAATACACGGAGGCCTGTCAGTAAGATGTGGTATTCAACGCGAAACTGAGGGGAAGGCTTCGAGATGGCACTTAATGATAAATGGGTTCAAGACCGTGTCCATTGCTAGCTCATGGAAAGGACAGCGGCAACATGGCTGTCATCCTAGGCCTGTGGTTAGAATTTAGTTTACTTATAAGAACAGAGCCCATGTGTTCTTTGTATAATTTATATATGTAACGTTCTTTATAAGAGCCATTTCTCTTTCCATTATTCTCTTAATCTTCAACCTCATCTTGCCCTGGCTGAATCTAGTGCTGGGTACACACTAGCAGACATATCGATCGCTCAAATCAATGGCCGAAATATCGTGGGTGCGTCGGCCACTGTGTACCAGCGATAGGTCTGTGAACGAATTTGCAAATATATCTGTCTGCTCACAGTACTATGTGTACGGGCGGCCAGCCGCCCCCGCCTGTACACTTGCTGCAGAGGCCGCTGGTGACTGACAACACAACTGGGCGGGCACATGGTCACCAATGGCTGCTAGATTATTGGTAGGTAATGATTCTAATAGCTACACTCAGTTTCCCAAACAGCTATACAACTTAGATTATAACCTCATTGAGGCAGGTATCTCTTTAACTTCTGTATAATGGTATTTATTTGTAGTCTGCTCCCACAATGTAAAGCCTATGTAATAATTTGGCACTTTACAACAGTAATTTCATTTAATACCAAACTTGAAAGAAATGATACAATACAAGTACATCGCTGAGTGCTACGCTCGCTACATAAGCACAATGACTGATGAAGGTCAGGGCCGTATTATTCATAAGGATGCCACCACAACACACACAAAGACATCCAAAGCCCTGACAACCACCTTCAGGGTGAGGGAGACATAGTGTGTCCCCGGCAGGGGTGTGCTCAATGTCGTTAACGACACTGAGCACAAACACTGAACGATATTATGAACGATATCGCTCAGTGCCGGTCTCTCTCCCTCAATCCCAAACATGCAACAACCTGACAATATCGTCAGGTTGGCCTGCATGTTCGGGCGATGAACGACAAAGACCAACGACCTACGGGAGCGCGCATGGTTGGTCGTTATCGTTCATCGTTTTTGAGCACAAACTGGACGATATAGTGAACGACCGACGTCCAAAATGTCGGCAAGTGTGTACGCACCTTTACACATCCTATTCCCAGTGTGTGACTGCACTATCAGCACTCCAGAAGGAGCTGTCGCCACTATTTGGAATACAGACAGTGGAACACCCTACTGTACCAGGGTCGGGCTATCAGCTGGAGTGGGCTGAAAGATTGAAGTGCCAGAGGGGGCCTGAAACACCTGAAAGCCTAGGGGCCCGGCCATGGGTTAATATGACCCTGATGAGGGGACCAAACGACGCACAGGTGAGGGAAAAGTAGTGCCCATTTTGTTCACCTTATTTTGTTGTATTAGTTACATTTTATAAAACAACTGTAAGACATTACCTTGGTCTTTAAAATTGTGTTGAGAAGTTTTAGTTGAAATGATGCTTAAAATGTGTTGTTTTATCCGAAATATACAATGTCAGAGAGGGGAAAAGAAAACATCACCAGACACACTGATCAAATACCATGTCATGGTTCAGGTAAGTTTCAGTGGCTTGATCACTTCATTAAAGTGTACAGCTATTGCGCTTCCAAGCCCTACAATGTCAGTAAATCAGGAAATGTTCTACAGCAATAAAAAAGGGAAAAAACAACAGTTCTCCCTAATCTGGGTTTACGCGGAAGTCTTTTTCAATCACAATTTATTTTGCTGTTTTTATAAATTTGAGCGTAATAGGAACTTTGAGAACGTGAGTCAGAACTCTGGTTTACCACAGTGGTTAGGGCTAACATCTGTTGGCCAATATGACTTGGCAAAGCTATTTCAAAAGTGGGAATTTGCTTGGTTTTTACACATCACAAAAGACGATTCAAGTAACCGCAAGAAAATATAATAAAAGAAAAAAAAGAAAAGAGTTGCAAAATAATGGGCAAGCCAAAAGACGTTACCTAGCACCAATTCCCGACCAGAGACCTCAATATCATTAAACTGGAATCTCAGGTGGTACATAGTTATGTTTATATTCAGAGGAATACTATTCACAGAGTTAATGCAGAGTTGGAGATAAAATTGAGCGCATAACATTAAAAAGCAGCGTGTACGGAAATATATAATGTATATTCAGCCATAAGCAAAGCAGGAGGCATGTTGAGATAAAACGGCTTCTGCACACATGACTGGCTGGCTGCTAGGCAGTATCCTGCGCACTTTTATCTGCCCCATTCTATACACCTCTACACAGGCATTCTTTTACTCTCTAAGTTCATGCCTATGGGCCTGATTCAGAGCCGCTCGTAAGCGGCCGCTCGTTCGCTCCGAGCGATGTTTGCCCAACTGTGCATGCGTGCGGATCGTTATACGCATGCGCGAACCAGTCAGTGCGGTCGAAATTCATGTGCTCGCAAAATAGCGAATGCCTTATAATTTGAGTGACAGGAGTAGGCGTATGTGGGTGGTAACGGGGGAAGGTGCTTGAAAACGGGGAGGGGAGATCCGAACGCAGGCGTGCTTAAAGGTCAAAACGGGCGTTTTATGGGTGTGCATAATTAAAACAGCAGCGTCATTGACCACGTCACTGGGTTATTTTATAGCCAGAACTGCTCGCAAAATTGTGGTAGCAAAAACCAACCCCAAGAATAGCGAGCAGTTCATACCCTGGTCGATGTACTCGATTAATCTAATAAATAGAGGACATGACGTAGGATGCGAGCGGCCAGGGGGCGTATTTTACCAAAAAACGACCGCAAGTTTTGTTCGCTCGTTCAGACCTAGAGGCGTGAACAGACAGCAAAGAGCGAACGGTTCATTTGAATAGCCACCCCTATTTTCTGGACGAGCGAGCGCTAATTGCGTCCGGCTCTGAATCAGGCCCTATGTGAGAATGGCCCATTACAGCAAAGTTTCTCTTCTCCTGTCACCACTGCATTCCCAGGGTGATTTCACGCAAGACGTGCTCCACAAACAAGGGTACGGTCGACTAGGCATCATCCTCAATGACATGATAGATATTTTAACTGGATTTTTCTGTGGTGCTTTGGGGAGACTGTGGGTGTCTGTAATCCCCCTAAGTAACAAAACAGAGGGCCTGATTCAGAGCCGAATCAGGGCCCTCCTCCATGAAAATGGAGCGTCCTCCTGGACGCTCGCATAGCTGTGGGTGACCACCCACAGCTTATGCGAGCGTCCATGATGATGACCAAGACCATCGCGACCATCGGGCTTGCGACGGAGACCTTGCAGTAGGGTCTCGCTGCCGCAAGCCCTGGAGTGATTTTGGCTCTATCAGAGCCAAAATCACTCCCACTGACATCACTAGTGATGTCAGTGGGGCCGGCTTCAGACGGTAGGTGTTCCCATGGGAACACCTACCGTCTGAATCAACATCGACAGCACGCCCCCTTTGGTGCGAGACCCCGAGGGACGGAGAGCCCGTCTCTATCCGGGTCTCGCGCACAACGGAGCTCCCTCCGTCGTGCGCATGCGCAGTGGGGCAACATCGACCCGCTTGCGAGCGGGTCTGAATGACCCCCAGAATCTGTTTGTGAAGTAGAAAAAATAGTTACAATACCACTTTTGGCCCATAGAGGGCAATAGAGAGCCAAACCAATCTTTCCATCAGCACATAGGGGCATATTCAATTGTTGGCGAGAATAGCAAAAATCCTGTACAGGCGAGGTTTTGCCTGCAGGTGCAGGATTTTTGCTATTCATTTAGGAGCGAGGTTTTCGATCGCCGGGAGGTTTTTTTTTAGCACACCTCCAGAGCACGGTCAATATTTCCTGAACTCCACAGTTTTAGGAAAAATGGTCGGGAAATACTCTGGGACACCGGCGGCACCCCTTCTAATGACTAATTAAGCAATTGGAAGTTTCCAATTAGCTTAGTCAGTAATACTCACCTTCCGAAGTGCTGTCATCTGCATCCAGTGTCGGGACCCAGTCTCCTGCAGCAGCAATGAGTAGGTCAGTGTGTGTGAGTGTTTATGAGTGAGTGTGTGTGACCCCCAGTGTGTGTGTGTCCAGGGTAAGTATGCCACCACCGTAATGGGCGCTGGGAGAACTACATCTCTCAGCAGCCCTTGTGCCTCCCTACAGCCTCCGGGACTCCTAGCAGCCCCCTCCCCATTGAGAAGATGGAGGGGAGGTCACCGGGAGCCGCAGAGACCCCGGGCAGGTAAGTGTAATTTTTTTTTATTTATTTGCTTACACGGTGCACGGTTTTCAGCTCTGAAAACCTGCAACCACTTTTTTTTTTTAATTGGATACCCGCGGTAATCCAAAATTGGTCGCGAGGCACAATGTTTTTTCCTCGCTATACCTCGCGCCCAATTGAATATGCCCCATAGAGTCTGATTCAGATTTGGGAATAGAATAAGATGGTTACTTGCTCTATGTACCGTTCTAGACAAACCATGTTGCAATGCAAAGGGTTACAAACACATACATATTTTTTGCATGAGGTGTAAATACTGGCTGCTGTTGCATGTAGCCCACAAATGCTGGACCAGCTTTATTTTTACACTGCAATTTAGATTTGAATTGGGACACACCCCTCTCAAATTTTTATCTCTGCACATTTTACATCTGCTCCACCTGCAGTGCTGCATGGTTTTACCAAGGTGCACAGTTACTTGCTCTTTCTTACTCTATTCCAAATTCGGAATAGGACCAATAGTGGTTTAGACCATTGTAAACACCTGATGAGAGGTAGACAGGGTTGTGCCTATAACTCAAAATGCATTACTGCTATACTGTTGTCACAGACAATTAGCGACGGTATTTGTGATTTATAGTGATCAACTATTGATGGCAATGTAAGGTTTCAGGAGGCGCCATTTAAGTTGGCTGCAGACTGACCTAGAAATAGATGAGTGATTCCAAAAATGGTGAATATACGGGCCAGTAAGGGTCAGAATATAAACAAGCAAAGCAAGATCACAGTGGCTACTTCAATATATGCTTTAATAGGAACAGTAAGAAGTTTAATTTTATCAGATAAGAAAATAACAATGTTGCAGGACAGTTTCAGCACCTAACAAAGGTATTAATAATCCCAGTAGCGTTAATGCCAATGACAGCACAACTACTGTACCATATGCTTCCTCTGGATGTGGAGAGGGCATTTGACAGGATTAGTTGGTGTTTATGCTTGTGACGCTGCCCCAATTTGAATTGGAGGGCAACTTCCTTATGGGGGAGGGGGTATATATATATTCTGTTCCCTCTGCTAGAGTCTCTATCAACAGGATTCCATCTAGTGAGCCCCTTGCATATCACTAATAGCACTAGGCAGGGGTGTCCCCTATCACCCCTGATTTTTGCCCTAATTATTTAACCCCTCGCAGCACATATCCTCCTTTCTCCTGTTATCAAATGAATATCGGTGGGCCCATCGGATTATAAAGTATCTTTGTTTGCCGATGATGCCCTCCTTACCTTCCCTTCCCCTCATGTCTCCCTTCCTAACCTTTTCAAGCTTCTTTCGGACTATGGCGCACTCTCTGGTTATAAAATTAATACACCAAGACTGAGGCCCTCCCTCTTTACATCTCCTCCTCCCAGTTATCACTCTTACCTCATTCTGGCTGGCGTCCTTCGGCGTTCTGGAGTTGGAATTAAGATAGGCGTCGGTATTTCGACACCTATCTTAAGTCCCTTGTCGGGATTTCTCTGTCGGTATTGAGATCGGAGTCATCGCGACCGCCGGTCTCATAACTAAATCCCGTTTTTTACGATCACTCTACATGTCCCTTTGACTCTCCAGATTTTTATCATTTTTTGATCTCTTCTCTTGTTTTAAATGTACTCTTGGTAATCCTCCTAGAGCATATAACTATGGATTTGATATGATCTTCTATAATTAGATTACTTTTTGTACCCTGCAAGCCATGCTAGTTAATTTAGCTGTACAGGTTGAGTCTCCCATATCCAAATATTCCGAAATACGGAATTATTTTAGCATGACTGAGATAGTGAAACTTCTGCTTTCTGATGTTTCAATGTACACAAACTTTGTTTACGGTACAAAATTATTAAAAATATTGTATAAAATTACCTTAATGCTGTATGTATAAGGTGTATATAAAACAAATGAATTTCATGTATGTACACAAACTTTTTTTGATGCACAAAATTATTAAACATATTGTATAAAATTATTTGGGTATATTCATAACCAGATACTACCATCAACTCTTTCAGGCAAATTTCCCCCGTATCCATCCCAAATTAAAATCAGACCTTGCTTTGTGGTCCAGTCATCTCATATCCTGGATAGGTCGTATTAATGCGACTAAAATGAACATCCTGCCTAGACTCCTTAACCTCTTCCAGTCCCTTCCTATCCATGTCCCCCCCTACGTTTTAAAATTTATTCAATCCCAGACTACTAAATTTTTTTGGGCAGGTAAGCGACATTGGGTACGCCTCCGAATCCTCCAGAGATCTACTCGGTTTGATGGCCTAGGTATCCCTCATTTTAGACATTACTATTTCTAAGCACAGCTCGCTCAATGCATCTTATGGAATAATTCCAGTAGAGTGTGGGTTCAGATTGAGGCGGAGGCTTTGGGGCTGCTTTCTCCTGCTTCCCTCCTCTGGCTCATTTTCCATTCACTGTCGCTATGGGATACAGCTGTCCGAAAAATCGGCCCAATCATCTCACTGTATAATGACTTAGAATTCCCCCCCAAGGTATGACTCCTTCAGCTTTTTACCCTTGGCTAAAAGGTGGTATCAGATATATAAACGACCTGACCTGTGACACCTCCTTTCCCTCATTTGCTGACATCCATATCTAAATTCCATATCCCCTCCAAAATTTTTTACAAATATCTACAAGTTCGGAGTATCACTATAAAGTATCTTTATAGTGTAGTTAAACATTGCCTGGTCCTCCGTCCTGTTGAGTTGTTGTGTCTGCGTCAGTCTTCCACTGCTGGTCTGATATCAGAGCTTTCTTCAGGTTTAATGTCTTCACGTGACCCACATGAGTTGGCCTGGGAACGGGACCTGGGTGAATCCCTTGACCCTGATGACTGGGAGGAGTTTAGAGAGAGGGCCGCCACTAGCTCAATCTGCGTCAGAATAAAGGAGAATGTTTACAAAATCCTCGATAGATGGTATCTGGTCCCCTCCCAGTTGAAAAAGATGTTCCCCGATACGTCCGATAGATGCTGGCGTGGCTGTTCGTTAGAAGGCACTTTCTTCCACATTTGGTGGAGTTGCCCAAATCTTACTGGTTTCTGGTCAGACATTAGGAATTTGATCACTTCGATTATTCAACTCCCGATCCCTCTGGATCCTAATTTTTTTCTTTTAACTTTATCTAACCCAGTTGCCACTTATCACCAAAATAAATTAATTAGGCATATTCTCCCAGCGGCCACCTGTCAACTGGCAGCTGACTAAAAGCAGTTATCGCCCCCTTCCCTCCAATCAATTATTAATAGGACCTGGACGGTCCAGCGTATGGAATTTATGAACAGTATACATTAACATTCCTCCAAGTCTTTTGACAAGGTTTGGGGCCCCTGGATGGCCTATTTCAACGCCAGTTCCCCATTCGCCTAACTTCCCCCATTCTTTTCATCTCTTTCAACCTCTCTATTATCTTTGACAGTACTAGCCACGCTGTCCCCTTTCTCCTTTTTTCCTTACATACTGTTCTCTAAATTGTTACTGTTTTCTATTTTCTCTATAAAATTGTATCCCACAGTTTCACTTATATTATTGTATACTTTTACTGAGTATCTCCATTGCTATTTGCAGTGATACCGTATTCTTTTTTGTATGAATATTTCGCTGTGTTTTGTGTGGATCTTTAATAAACATACCTTTAAAAAACAGAAAAGAAAATTTGTTAACATGAATTGAAACGTTGACCAGCAGAGTTTCCAGTGACATTACTTAATGGATTGACAGAGTGCCGCCGATCCTATATGTATACTAGTATCTTCTGTGGAGGGCAGTGTATACGAGCTGTTATTTAAAGTCATACTGCCAAGTATTTTGCGTGTGTGTATTATATATATATATATATATATATATATATACATACATATATATATACACACACACACACACACACACGCGCGCTAGCTGGAGTACCCGGCGTTGCCCAGGAATTTAAGAATGTTTGTTTACACATCATTCTCCAACCAACCTCTCTTACGGAAGGCCTCACGAAAACTGTGAAAAACTTCCCCATCAACAGTCCAAAGGTCTTCGAAGGAAGTAGGACCTGTAACGGTGTAAAGCAAGCTTCGTAAATAGAAGCTTTCAAAATTTGTAGGATGTACAGTGTAAACACGGCCAAGAGCTCTGTTGCTCTGATACCAGGATGACCATCTACAGCGACTCCCTGTTTTCTGCGCAGAAAATATTTTGGCAGCAGGGTCCTTGCAAAGTCATCATTTTGACACAATTGGAAGAAAGAAGTAAATGTTGTTGCATAATTTAGTATAGTCAGAGAGCTGAGAATGCTGGCAAAGCCTGCTAAAGCTCTCTTCGATAATAAACAAAGATCATGACAAAACATGACAACACAAAACACTTGCTCCGAGGCCCTACCCATATGCCGTAAGACCCCACAATGAGCATCCAGCAAAAATTGTGGTTTTAAATGAATTAAAAACTAACAGTAATTAATTTCGATTTAACATTTTTTTAGTTGCCTCCGCCATGTTTTAATACGCTCATATGTAAAATGTCACGGTCTTCGCTTGTAAACTGTGGATTTGTATAGAAAGACAGAAGTACAGAAGGACAAATTTTCGCTTTGATATAGTAGAAAAGATAGAAAAGAAAAAATAGTAAATAAGCTAAATCCTTTTGTAATTCCGTACCTGACCTGTAGAGGGCGAATGCTGTGCAAAAATTGTGGTTTTTCATTAATTAAAAATTAACAGTAATTCATTTCGATTCAACATTTTTTTAGTTGCTTCCGCCGTGTTTTAATACACACGTATGTAAAATTTCACAATCGTGGCTTGTAAACTGTGGATTTGTATAGAAAGCCAGATGGACAAATTTTCGCTTTTATATAGACACACACACACACACTCTAGGGATGTGTGTGCTCGGATTAGTTCGGATTTGCACGCCAGGTTCGGATTTTTCCCTCCAAAAAACGGGGCTCAGAAAGAGGCAAACAGTCATCTTTCATGGACAATCATCATCATTCCTGGACTTTTGTCCAGGAATGATGATGTTTGTCCATGAAAGATTAAATTTTGCCTCTTTCTGAGCCCCGTTTTTGGAGGGAATAATCCGAACCTGGCGTGCAAATCCGAACTAATCCGAGCCTGCACATCCCTAATAATTTTATATATATATATATATATATATATATATATATATATATTTATATTACAAACTCGGCACTCGCATGCTTTTCAAACTGCAACTCCTTTGAATACAGGGAATGTTGGTTCCAAAATATTGCAATAATTTGTTAAGCTGACCACCACTTCACGGTCATTCCCATCTGGCCAGTCCCTACACTGATTCACTGATTCTCAGATAAATGATCTTGGTCTGCCAACATTTATCTGAGAATCAGTGTAGGGACTGGCCAGATGGGAATTGCAATATTTTGGAACCAACATTCCCTGTATTCAAAGGAGTTGCAGTTTGAAAAGCATGTGAGTGCCGAGTTTGAATTATATTTTTTATGTAGATGGTGTGGTCACATACCAAGGGCACCCCAGATGGTTGAATAGTTGGCCATTCACATCAGTGCCCCAGTGGAGCTTACAATCTATGTTCCCTATCACATGAACACACACACTAGGGTTCATTTTTGTTGAGAGCCAATTAACCTACCAGTATATTTTTGGAACGTGGGAGGAAACCGGAGTACCCGGAGGAAACCCATGCATGCACAGGGAGACTATACAAACTCCACACAGTTAGGGCCGTGGTGGGAATTGAACCCATGACCTCAGTGCTGTGAGGCAGCAATGCTAACCATTACACAGTCTGTGTTGCCCATACCATCCATACACATATATATATATATATATATATATATATATATACACACACACACACACATAATAATAATAATAAATATGTATTAGAGGTGTTCGTGAATGTTCAATATCTGTGACAAGACTTCTAAGAAAACAACATGCATTTCAGAACAGTCCTCATGTCAAATAACCTATTTAGAGCCCTATAGTCATATAAAAGTACACAGCCCATGGTGAACTCTTGAGCAATAACAAACTTCATTAGATCATCCAAAGCGGACATGAAAATAAGAAAAAAAAATACAACTAACACAATTACAGGAAATCTATGCAAAATAAATAGACGATCTTGCTGGACAAACATGCTGATAACTTTCCAAAAATCAATTTTAACTGAGAAAACCAGAGGAAGTATTCTACACTCAGGATATCAAGCTGCTTCTCTCACAGACACGAAGGAGACCGCATGCAGGAAAAACATTATTCATAGAAGAGCATCATTTGTTATGGAGTACTTTGTACAAATATCTCTAAGATATACATTTAGATCTCAGACTACCACAGGAGATTAGAAATTGTGAGGCTTCAAAGTACTAATAATACACACAACACTTAGGGGGAGATGTATCAAACTTTAGCATAAGAGATAAAGTGAAGTTGCCAATAGCAAGCAATCAGCTTCTGTCATTTTAGAGGACAGTGCTAGATAAATGACAGCTAGAAACTGATTTGGTTGCCATGTGCAACTCCCCACTAAATTTCTTCCTAAGGTTTGATACATCTCCCCCTTAAAGTTACCTCTTGCCTGCTCAGAGCAGAGGCGGCCATTTTGCAGACTGAGCGAATATTGGCAGGAAAGCAGCCTATCAGTTTACAAGTCACTGGTGACCCGAGTGATGTATGAAGTGTGTTGTCAGCTACATGCCCAGCGAGGTAATTAGTTCCCTGATTTTTTGAAGCTGCATTCTTCTCAATACTGCATCAAGCTCGATGGCTGCCTCCACTGTGTATAGTCACATATAGTGCCTCCTTCAGATATCGACGCAATTCTGGAATTTCCGCTGTTGAGCGATCATGGGAAGACTGCGCATACATCGCAATGCGCAAAATTCCCTCTGCAATCCCGCACGCAATGCTCTTGGGATCACAGAATGAATGACAGGAATCCAGCGTTGGGGGAGGTGACGTGGGAATAGTCGTAAAAACATAGGCGTGGTTAGGAGCGGGTAGTTTGAGGCGTCTGCTATCCTGTACGCACTGTTTGTGACTCCAGCAACTCACTCTAGCCGGCAATGCTGCGTGACCATGGGACTACTCAGGACTGCAACAATTGGTGAACCTGCATGTGGACTGCGGCGGTGTACAAAGCTGTTATCCTGCGTGCGATTGGCGTCTTTGCTTTTTGAAGGCGGGTGCTTTTGTACACAGAATTGCAACTCCTGCGGTTGGAACGGCGTCCACATCTAAATCAGGCCCATAGTTGCCTACTGTCCCTGGATGTCCACGAGACTCCGAAGAGGAGAGAGACTTCTGGATGTTCAAGAGAGCAAGCAAATCTACCTGCTGCAAGGGAATTGGGGTCAGGACGTAAACCGCATCATTTAGCCCTGCCCACCTCAGCAAATAAATAATGTCCACTGCTCAATCGCACAACCTCTTTATCATGCCCCGTCACTTGGTGTGTACTGGTTTGGGTGGGCTAGATAATACGATTGTTTCCCTGGTTTCCTAGTGAACTGGCTCTGCCCACCTCACCTTGTTGTACCTCCAGATCTCTGGTATTGTCGGTGGCATAGTTCTGTCACTTTCAGTATGCATTACTACCATAGTCGCCAACTGTACCTTATATCCTGGCATGGTCTTAGAGACTTTTCCAGCAACATATCCCCTAAACCTACAGGATTTCCCAATATTGACCAACTTCTCATTCTGGACAGTGCGTACGGTTTCTCAGTGGCTACTCTTGTTTTCTGGACTTTATAAATTAATCTTTATTGAGGAGAAGTATAGAAGATGCAAAAAAAATTATCATGACCAGGTTTAGTAAGCAGGTCATGATGGCGATTGTAGTGCACTTAGTAACACATGTCACATGCTTGCTGCACAGGAGCAAATTAGACTTTTCTATTAAAGTCAATAGATGTACATCTTTCCTGGCTTCTACTTTATCATCATCTGTTAATTATAGACTGCAACGAGATGTCCACAGCACTATGCATTGATAAATAAACAGAATACATACAGTCAGGTGCATAAATATAGGGACATTGACAGAATTTTCATATTTTGGCCTCTATTCACCACCACAATGGCTTTGAAATGAAACAAACAAGATGTGCTTTAACTACAGACTTTCAGATTTAATTTGAGGGTAATTACATCCAAATCAGGTGAACGGTGTAGGAATAACAACGGTTTCTATATGTGCCTCCCACTTTTTAAGGGGCCAAAAGTAATGGGACAAACTAAACAATCCTAAATCTAACTTTCACTTTTGAATACTTTGTTGCAAATCCTTTGCAGGCAATTACAGCCTGAAGTCTGGAACGCATAGACATCACCAGACGCTGGGTTTCATCCCTGGTGATGCTCTGCCAGGCCTCTACTGCAAATGTCTTCAGTTCCTGCTTGTTCTTGGGGCATTTTCCCTTCAGTTTTTTCTTCATCAAGTGAAATGCATGCTCAATCGGATTCAGGTCAGGGGATTGACTTGGCCATTGCATAACATTCCACTTTTTAGCCTTAAAAAACTGTTTGGATGCTTTTGCAGTATGCTTCGGGTCATTGTCCATCTGCACTGTGAAGCGCCGTCCAATGAGTTCTGAAGCATTTGACTGAATATGAGCATATAATATTGCCCGAAACACTTCAGAATTCATTCTGCTGCTTTTGTCAGCAGTCACATCATCAATAAATACAAGGGAACCAGTTCCATTGGCAGCCATACATGCCCACGCCATGACACTACCACCACCATGCTTCACTGATGAGGTGGTATGTTTTGGATCATGAGCAGTTCCTTTCCTTCTCCATACTCTTCTCTTCCCATCACTCTGGTACAAGTTGATCTTTGTCTCATCTGTCCATAGGATGTTGTTTAAGAACTGTAATGGCTTTTTTAGATGTTGTATGGCAAACTCTAATCTGGTCTTCCTGTTTTTGAGGATCACCAATGGTTTACATCTTGTGGTGAACCCTCTATATTCACTCTTGTGAAGTCTTCTCATGATTGTTGACTTTGACACATATACACCTACCTCCTGGAGAGTGTTCTTGATTTGGCCAACTGTTGTGAAGGGGTTTTTCTTCACCAGGGAAATAATTCTTATGTCATCCACCACAGTTGTTTTCCATGGTCTTCCGGGTCTTTTGGTGTTGCTGAGCTCTGCGGTGCGTTCTTTCTTTTTAAGAATGTTCCAAACAGTTGATTTGGCCACACCTAATGTTTTTGCTATCTCTCTGATGGGTTTGTTTTGATTTTTCAGCCTAATGATGGCTTGCTTCACTGATAGTGACAGCTCTTTGGATCTCATATCAACAGCACCTGATTCCAAATACAAATGTCACACCTAGAATCAACTCCAGACCTTTTACCTGCTTAATTGATAATGAAATAACAGTGGAATAGCCCACACCTGTCCATGAAATAGCTTTTGAGTTGATAGTCCCATTACTTTTGGCCCCTTAAAAGGTGGGAGGCACATATAGAAACTGTTGTAATTCCTACACCGTTCACCTGATTTGGATGTAATTACCCTCAAATTAAATCTGAAAGTCTGCAGTTAAAGCACATCTTGTTTGTTTTATTTTAAAGCCATTGTGGTGGTGAATAGAGGCCAAAATATGAAAATTTTGTCAATGTCCCAATATTTATGCACCTGACTGTAAATACAAATGATAACTATAATACAACTTTACAACCAAAAAAAAGATAAGAGGATGTGAGAAGTAGAGGATAAGGCGGCTAACTATGGCTAATAGAAGCAGCAATGATAGGTCAGACAGGGGTAGGGCTAGAATGCAAAACGGCACTCAATAAGTCTTTACCCACAGAAGGGGTGAACATCAGAATTGCTGGAGGGCAATAGAGGAGACGGGAACGAAGGGCACTGGTGTCAGGGATAATCTTTGTGGGAAAGAATAAGGACTTAGGGGCTGATTCAGCAGATCCTGATTATCGGGAATCTGCGCGTGCGCAGGACCCATTTTGCGAAAAGTACAGAACGGGTCCTGCGTGATCGCACACAGACCTTTCTATGCCTCTGCCTGATTGACAGACAGAGACATTTAAGGGTCAGGGATGACCGGCGTTCCCAGATACGGGGGCATGTTTGCCCTGTTTTCTGGGAGTGGCAAGGCCCAGGGCTGCATCCACGGACAGAGTTTTCTGGCCCAGCAAGCCGGCCAGCCTGAGTAAATTGGAGCTTCCTCAGCTGGCCAGCAGCCCGGCGCTCTCCAACATCCCAGCTTGCGATCTAGGTCGCAGTGCTGGGATCACAAATACAGCAGGGGTTGTCATACACCTCCTGCTGCATTTGCATATTAGCAAGGAAGGAAGTGCAAAGCTGCCTGCATGCTGAATTAGCCCCTTACTGTACAGTTAAAGAGGGAGGGACATAACAAGGAAGGTGAACAGGGAGAGGCTAGGTGGGTGGTCAGAAGGTATCAGTAGTGAGATATGATGGCCGATAGGCTTTTATGGAGTGATGAATTCTTGAGTGCTACTTTGAAGGAGTGGACACTGGTCTAACAGAGTGAGGGAGGGAGTTCCAGAGTAGTTGGGCTGCATGGGAGAAATCTTGGATACAGAAGAGGTGACCATAAGGGTGGTGAGTGTAGACCGAAATGAGGTTAGATATGTAGGAGAAAGTCAAGCAATTGAGGGCTTTATAAGTGAGGGTGAGGAATTTAAACTGTATTCGGTGGTAGATGGGGAGCCAGTCAACCAATTTTCAGAGGAGGGAGACTGACGAAGACCAACAAGAGAGGTAAATAAGACATGGCTGGATTAAGGATGGACTGAAATGGGGAGAGGCAGATGCGAGGATGGCCAGAGGAGGAGGAAGTTGCAGTAGTCTTGGTAGGACATATGTGCATGGATGAGAGTTTTGCTGGCATCTATTTTGACAAAAGGTTAGGTTCTAGAGATTGTGAAGATAGAAGTGGCAAGATAATGAAGTAGACCGAATGTGGGTAGTGAAGGAGGAAGATGTAGAACAAGCCCAAGCAATGGACTTGTCAACCTCATGTTCTACTCTGTCCCATAAGTGATAGAGAGAGGAGGGGAGGAGAGGGATCTAGACCAACTGATTTTGAGACATTCTAGAGGAGATGGCAGAAAGACAGACACAAGAGATGATGGAGGTAGAGAGGAGAGATAGATTTGGGTGTCAGCAGCCTATAAGTGATACTGGAGACTGAAGAAGCAGTTAAGATTTCCAAGGGAGAAGGTGTAAATGGAGAAGAGAAGAGGGCCAATAATAGATCCTTGAGGGACACTGACAGGTAGAGCAATAGCTCAGATGAGTCACAGAGATCCAACCCAGCGTAGAGGGTGGTCCACAAAATCAAAGGCTGCAGGCAGGTCTGGAAGGATAAATAGAGAGAAATAACCCTTAGATTTAGCTGTAAGAAAATCATTAGTGACATTAGTAATGACAGTTTCAATGGAGTGGATGGAGCAGAAAGCAGATAGAAGTGGGTCAAATAGGAGGAGTGGAAAGTGGTGAGGATGTGAAAGTTAAGCCACTCACCGATCTTTGAGGGAAAGGGATGAGGGGTACAATGGTAGTCAGAGCGATATACTGGGACAAGTAAGGAATTTTGATAAGTGAAATGAGGTTATATTTGAAGGAGGAGGAGTGGTTCGGGAAGACAGCAACAGGTTGAAGAGGTGGGTGAGGTGGCAGCAGGTGTTGGGATAGTAGGAATGGAGTCTAATAGTTACATGGGAGGAGTGGAGGATGAGTGAAGGGCACATGCTTCATCCCCATTGGCAGGTAGAAAGAGGATGGAGTGGAGAGGCAGCTGGAGACAGCTGTGGATGGGGAAGGCTGTCACTGACTGGCTCCTGAATACTACTGAATTTTCGGGTACAATTGGGAGGGATACACTGAAGGGAGGATGGAGGTCAGACACTGTAGCATCAACATTTTAATTCATAGATAGCCAATTATAGGACAGGCATGATTATCCAAAATGTGATCTAAACATGAGCCTATGACCTGAAACCGATAGATGTGGACATAAAGAGGCTACACAGCCATAAAAAATTAGTAGTTTTTCTACATGCTCTCTGAAGGCTAGAAAACCCATTAGACAAAAATTAAGATGCAAATATCATGTTGTAAAGTTATCAGGAAGTATAAAACATAAAAAACACACATGTATACCAGAATCTAAACAGTAGAATACTACATTTATAGTTTATTCCTAACTGCTGCAAACTCTTTAGTAATCTCTCAAGCAATTGGCAGCAGTCAGGATTCAGAGGTGGCGCCGCCAGGTGGTAAAGAAGTCCAATTCTGCTCACAAGCTTTGGAACGGCAAAGCCCATTAGGATTAAATTCATCGAATAGCAGCAAGAGTATTTAAAGCTGGCCATGCTTTTACCTTGCCATGCACAAATCTCTGGCACACTGATGGGAATTTCCAGAATCCAAGTTAAACAAGCTACATCCTCCCATCTGGCTGAAAGTGCATAGGGGGCGACGTGTATTCAACAGAATATATTTTTTATCTCTGCAATGTTAGCGAGATCCTGTATTTACTTGCACCTCTTAAAAGCTTTTGTTTCGCAAAGGAAGCTCAGAACTGCTAGCTATCATCACGTAACTGTACACAATTGCAGGGGAACTTTAGCTATTTATTGCTGTATAGTCTTGGGACTGACTGCAAAAAAGAACATTCTGCCCTGCGATACCAGATTTGAAGGCATGCCTCTCTCAACCACCTCTTTAGGCAACCTATATAGCTCTGCCACTCTGTGGAACTATATGACCCAGCTTACTCCGCCAGTAGTCACCCAACTCTGCTCAAGAATTAAATGTTTCCTGCAAATGCCACCACTTAACAGGGTTGCATAAAAATCAGATTTAAAAAAAAATATTAAAAAATCAACAATGGATTTGATTTAAAATCAGATTTTTTTTTTGTCTTAAAATTGTTTTAAAATAAAAAAATCCTATTTAAGTAAATGTTACATTTTTAAACGTTTATTTAAAAAAAAAAAAATAATAAATCCTATTTAAATCAAATAAATCAGTTTTTTATTTTTTATTTTTTTTAATCCAATTTTATGCAACCCTGCACCACATACACACTACTAGAATATAATTCTACCAAAACACACACAAAAAAACCCTATACTTTAGTCGCAAGTTAAATAATGACTGCCCCACAGTAGTTAAAATCTCAAATGCTATTTTTTTTCCAGGTAAACACTAATTCCAGAAGAGGGTGGCATTTAAAATCTGCAGACTGACTCAGAATCTCCCAGCTGCTTGACCTGCTACATAAACTAACACCCACGCTTTGCCAGGACTCATCCATCCTCCAACAAAAAGTTCACTAAATTAGGAATAGGTTTTCAAATGTGCAGCTAGACAGAGCAAATAGACAGAACCACCAAGCAGACTGGATTTATAGATCACAGCAAATTCAGACCGTCTCTGGCAAAATAAAAGTCTCTTACACTGTACATGTAACCACCACCTAGTATAGGCAACCACTTCGTTGGCAGAAGCAATAATTGCCATAAGGCAGCTAAGTACATACGACATCAGAGGCACACAAAGGTGGCGTCACTAGTTTCTAGGGAATAGATAGGCTGCATTTTTAGGTATATTGTTTAGACTAGTGACATCACTCAGTAATGCCACAGCAACCTGCTGAAAATGGCTTCCGCCATCCAAAATGGCTGGCTCCACTCTTGGCGCCTTTCCCTCCCCAGCCCCTCACCGTGTGGCAAGTCCCACCATACCTGTCCTGGCACTCTAGGATTATTTCTTGCTTTAACATCTCTATTAATCCGGCACACACATAGCCGGTGCAGGATCGGATCACCATTGCGACTGTTTTCCAACATTGGCCATCTCAGTAAGCTTGCTCAGAATGGCCATCTCCTGGCCCATTGTTATGTCAGCATTATAATAAGCAGCTGCCTAGATGACCACGCAGTCACACAAATCATAGGTATTAAAACAATATTTTTCTTAGTTTTGTCACAAAAATTATACCTTTTTTTTATTTATTGTATTTAGGGAGACATTGGGGCTGAAAGTGTAGGGGTGTACTCGTCCACATGGCTCTAGGCCACACCCATTCAGCACTGGTCACACCCACATGGCATTAGCCACACCTGCACAGTACTGGGTAAAACTCCTCCCCTACTCAATATAGGTCCTTGAATATTTTGCGCCCCAGGCCCATAATGTCCCTTAATCCAGCCCTGTCATTAGCAAGTTATACAGTTAGCACAAAAAATGCTAATTATATAGCATTTAGTGGAGGTTCAGCCTGAACGTGGTTAGTCCAGGAGATTCAGGCTCTAACAGAATGATGTGGAACGTTATACAGAGGAGCTGTAATGTATTCCTGATAAACCGTGGAGGCTTTATTGCCAATATTATTATACTAGTAAGCAAATATGACTAATTTAATAACTGAATAACTTATCAATTAATAATTATATAAAGTTTATACTCATTAATACTAAAGAGCATAATTCTTAATGAATACTGCCCTTAAAATATGCGGAAACTGCTTTTTCCACATATTTAAGGGCATAATTAAGTAATGTAAAGCAGGCGATATTGGCTGCTTTCTGTGATGCCAGCTTGTCACTGTGACCGATGTGGCGAGACTACACCAAGCCCCAGAGATAACTCCCCATTGTGCACCCCCTAACTCTGTCTTTTATATAAATAAATAGGGCAAATTACAACTTTTTCTCAAGCTCTAACTAGTTTGAGTAAGGGCTATTACTGCCCTGACATTGCTGCTTTATATTGCTGTATGCTCAAGTAAACACTCCGGTGTAACTTGACGTTTGGAGTGCCGCTTTCTTGCAAACAATATTTCATATAGATTCCCGTCACTCGTGCACTCAATCCCTCTTTCTTTTTTTCTTGTGTCTTAGGGCATATTTATTATAAAATGTGAATTTGAAAGATACTTATTGGTGCGATATGCATCACTTCAGGTCTCCTGGATGGGCTATTATTGGATTCGCGATCATTTTACTTCTACTTATGGGCCCCTTTGCGGCTACTGCACATGCAGCCTTTTCAAGTTGCGTATGTGCAGTGCGGTAACGGCTGCACTGAGGTGCCTGGGGAAGCTCAGTAGCACTAGCAGTTCTCAGGAGGGGTCAGTTTCTGGGTTTGCTGCAAAGGTTCTGCTATCAGGCTACAGAGTCCCTTATGGGGCATACACACAAGACGATATCTTTGAACGATATGAACGATAACGTTCAACGATATATCGTTCATAACGTTCTGAGTGTATGCAATGAACGACCAACGATGCTCGCTCCTGCTGGACGATAACGATATCTTTGGTTGTCCGTACATGCAGGTCAATTTGGACGATATCGTCAAGAATTGCGTGTTCAGAGATATGGCAGGATGACTTCACTGAAAGATCTCTATCATTGTGTACACCCAATATCGTTTGTCCTGCACCACAGAGAGTACAAGTTAAATCTTTCACCAATATCGTTCATACAGCACATCGTCCCGTGTGTATGAGCCTTTACACCACATATGTCTATTCATCCGATAAATGAGATATTATCTTTTATATATAATGTGCTGACATCCTACACAGCACTGTACACTTATGGGATCATGACATAAACAAATGATATACAGTGACATGAAACAAAAAAATTAAAGCTGGCCCTGCCCCATTGAACTTATAGTCTTAGAGGTTTGGGAAACACCTGGTACATAACGAAGGGAATTAGTATTATTGACACTTATTTCTAACTATGACAATTGTAGCAGATGGAGATGACAGTGTGTTATTATTAGAGGCCAGCAGCTTTATCCTTGGTAAATGTCCTATCTGTGCAGCTACCAATGGGGTCACACAGACATGTATTCATGCTATATAAATGTGGCAGGTAGGGCAAAAAGCTGATCTAAGCTGCAGCATTCAGGGTGGTATTAAGCTTTGTGTGGGAGGCCCTCTCAAAAAAAAAAAAAAGTAAAAATCATATACTGGCGATGTTATTAAAAAGTATCATTGTCAATACTATCAGTCCCAGCACTACAAATCTATTACGCACACCGTAGTGCCCCCAGTTCACATTATGCAACAGTCCCCCTGTGTGATGGGGCCCCTTGGTGACTGCCCTGGCTACCCTGTTGTGAATCCAGCACTACATGCATTGCGATGTCACAATTCAGGTTACACCCGTATCAGGGGCATCTTAAAAGAGGAGGGGGCCCGTGTGCACTCCGCGTGCAGGGCCCCCTCCTTTCTTCCCGGCGGCCGGCAGCCGACTGACGCGGCTGGCCAGTCATCGGAGGATTAGTAGACTCCGGGCACTAGAGTGTGCCCGGAGTCTACTGCGCAAGCGCAGAACACCGGGACCACGGACAGGCAAGTTTAAAATAATATGGGTGCAGGGTGTGCGGTGCGGGGCCCCCCTGGACCCGGGGGCCCGTGTGCCCCGCGATTATAGATATGCCACTGACCCCTATATAAAGGATGCCCAGCTACTGGCAGCCACTTTGTGGTGACATTCTGTCTCACATTGCTACTCACTGAGTACCGTATATACTCGAGTATAAGTCGACCCGAATATAAGCCGAGGTACCTAATTTTACCACAAAAAACTGGGAAAACTTATTGACTTGAGTATAAGCCTAGGGTGGGAAATGCAGAGCTACTGGTAGTAATCCCTCCCCTGGTACTGCCCCCAGTAGTAATATTCCCCCTTTGGTAGTGCCCCAGTAGTAATACCCCCCCCTGATAGTGCCCCCAGTAGTAATAACCCCCCTGGTAGTGCCCCAAGTAGTAATACCCCCCTGGTAGTGCCCCCAGTAGTAATACCCCCCTGGTACTGCCCCCAGTAGTATCAATCCCTCCCTGGTAGTGCCCCCAGTAGTAATACCCCCCTGGTACTGCCCCCAGTAGAGAGATGTAATAATATATAAATATATATATATATATATATATATATAAAAACACTTACCTGAAACCCCACTCCTGGTCCAGACGCTGCTACTGGATCCTCCGGACGCTTTGCATTATGGGAGAGACGTCGTCATGACTACGTCTCTCCCATTACCCACTGCGGGAGCCGGAAGATGGCTCCCGCAGTGGGAGCAGCAGCAGCCGATGAGAGTCTGACAGACGGCCCGCATGGTACGCTACTCAGCTGCATACCATGCGGGCATGACTCGAGTATAAGCCGAGGGGGTGCTTTTTCAGCACAAAAAATGTGCTGAAAAACTCGGCTTATACTCGAGTATATACAGTAATTCCTGCTTATTTTAGTTAGGCGACTTTGGAAAATGACTATTGATACGGACCTTGGATTAACATCTTCCAATAAGGTCCTGATAAACCTCTTCTGATAAGGACCTGATTGTCATCTTCCGGTAAGGACCTGATTAACTTCGTCAAAAAAGGACCTCATTGACATATTCAATAAGGATGTGAAAAAGACTGAATAACATCTTCTGGTAAGGAGCAGATAACACTGTGACACTTACCCCTTTAGACACCTCCCTCCCTGGCATATGCAGTTTTTGATTTTTACACAATGGAAAATGATTCACCTGATGTGATGCTGCATAAGGGAGGAGAGAGTAATAACAAACTACCAGCCATGCTGTCCACCAGGTAGCTTACTGATAACACCGAGGTGATTCTCCAGGACATGGAACTCCTCTACTCTCCAGTGATAAAGAGGTGTTTGCCTGAGATCATTGCAACTATGCCACTGGAAAACCACAAAGGAGATGGAGAAGTTGGCCATTATTGAGACGGACAAGAAAAAGAAGATGACTGCCGAAATGCCATTGGTAAAACTTGTACGTTGTGTTAACATGATCAACGATGTCCTCGCAAAGGGGCAGCTGGCCATTACTAACAGGCACATGATCTTGGATTTTCTGTGCCATGCCTTAGAGATTAGGATGGATATAAACGGCTTATTTAAAAACATCATCCCTGTTATTATACAGGCAATAATAGAAGCAGAGCAGGGTAACACCGAATGCATTTGGCTAACAGCCAGCAAAGTGCTTTTCTACCTAGCCAGGGACTACATGGAGATCACCATTGCGGAACTTGTGACTGCTATTCAGGTACGCGGGTGCTCCCCTCCACTGTCTGCATTTACCACGCTGGCTGGTATAATGTCTTACAACACTGTGCCCTTCACTCATGTGTATTTGTTATCTCTGATATGTCCACATATGGAGGCTGTAACTCATCCCAGCACCCAGAGAGTTCTTTCTATGTTCATCACTAATGCTGCTGTGGCCTTTGGAAGTTCTGCTATGCAAGAGCCCAGTATTAAGCTATTATTCACAAAAGCCTGCGCTATACTCACCAGCTGGAAAATACAAAGTGGTACCAGTACTGAGGATAAACGGATCATCGTTATCACCATACACCAAGTGAGTTCCTTACTGGCTGGCCATCGCAGCAGCTTTATACCTCATAGAAGTAATGTGAACAGCGCAGAACAGGAACCCAAGGTAACACCAAAACATCTAATTACATTTGGCCCTGGTGCGATATATAAGACCGTTCCATCTGACATGTTGTGTAATGAATACGAATGTGCCGGCAACTTTGTTGAAAGTATTGTCCAGACCGGAGCCTGGAGAAAAATACTGGGTCTTCTTAAGGCACTAACTAATGCTGGCCATACACGGTGCGATGCACCGTGTAGTGAGACTGCCGATCCGTCAGCAGACGGATCGTGCTGTCACTGCCGGCATTCGTGCGGTCCCCGCAGACCGCACGATATGCCGGCTCCCCCCTCCACCATTTGAATGGGATCGTACATTGCATCCCAGGTCAGATGGTTTTGCAGGAAGACCTGGGAATGCGATGTACGACCCCACGGGAGCGCGCAGCACGATATCAGGTACGATATCATGCCCATACACGGCACGATATAGCACCTATATCGTGCCGATCCGTTGGATCGACACGTATATCGTGCAGTGTATGGCCACCATAACTCACATGATTTACAAAACAAAGTTACGATTTGTGTGGCTCTTATGGCATTCCTGAATGTGCCTCTGGGGACCTACCTAATGTAGTTGTTAACAACATATTACCCATAATGTAATAACAACATATTACCCATAATACCCATACCGGATGACCTTGATATCAATACGTTTCACAAGAGCCTTACCAAACGCAGCTAAGAAATTCAGGGATGCCTTTATAAAGACACTTCTGCGGGAGATGAAGAAAGAAGATCCGACCTTGCTTCCAGTCATCCTGAGAGTTTTAGTGACCATCATTCAAATGTATGAAGGGAAAACTTGGTACAAATAAAATAAAATCCTCAGCTACACTGCAAGACATCTAAATAATGCAAACCAAGTCCTCCAACGCCATGCAACTAAGCTGTTTGGGGAGCTAGTTCAGCGCTGCAGAGTGTTTCCCTTTAGTCCCATCACCAGACTAGTTAAGGAGCGTTGCCTCTCATTAATGGTAAATCTGCACAGCAATAACTCAGACGTGGTATTGGCTGCCGTGGTCTGCCCCATCCAGTGCTTTCCTCATCTGGGTTGCAAGGCCATCGATCTGAAAGAGGGCAGTGTGTGGAGGGACACTGAATACTAACCCGCCATTTATCATACCCTGGCTGATAAACACCTTCTGAGGGCAATGCTATGCCAAGAAGCAAAAGCTCTGCCCACATTCGCAGATCCTGAGGCACTTGCAAGGCATACAGTATTAGTGCTCTAAAATACTTTATAGATTATGATGAGCTCACTCCAAACAACTTGAAATCCATCAGAAAACATCTACATAGAGTCTATACGCCAGCTGCAAGAAGAACATCACAAACCCTAAGTGAGAAATGGAAGTGCCTGAGGCTGGGATGAGTGGGAGAAGGTGATTGCCGCGGACATACCAACAAGCGAAGGTAAGACACAGTTAAAGTTTTATGCCAGCAAGTATTGTTATCCTTCTGTTTAACTCCTGAATAACTCTGCCTTTCATTTAAAAATTCTAACAACACTTTGAACTAAGCATTGTTGCTAAAGCAGCCTATGAGTAACTAATAAGTATGGCTACAACCAAGTGTCCAGGCTGATTAAACCCCACCCCCAAACCCCTCCAACCACAACACAGAGTAGGAAATAAACAAAGGGTGGGAGAGCCGTCTGCAAGCGCAGATTCACAGCACATTCTGGCCTCAATTTAAAATTACAACTACGTTCTATAATGGTGGTAAGGAGGGGGGGCATCAGGTGATAATTACACACGCAGAGAAAGTAGTATCCTATGGATCTCTAGCCCCATGTAGCACAGTAGGACCCTGATAATGATCTCATACTGACATGCATTCTCATAATAACGTCTTATCTATATGTGTAAATGGGAAACAGGGCATCAGGGGAAAAATTCTAACAGACTGAATTTACTTATAATTGAGGTCCTGATGACTGTAGGAGGACAGGTACAGCACCCATTCAATTTGGGTGTTTCCACCACTACCCGCATCTCCTACAGTACAGTAATTTCCCCCATTATTCCTGTGCTCCAGAAATACAGAATGTTTATTAGCATCAGTATTGGGCCAGCTGCCGAAGCCTTAGGAAGGGGAGTATTAGGTGGAGGGGTAGGGGGGCTCTACAAAGGAATCTGTAGGTGGGTATGGTATTTAGCATAATTGTTTTCCATCTAAGCGTCATGTAAATGTATTTGCTGGGTTGTCTGATGTTTAATGTCTCATATTAGAATTGTCTTTTTTCTCAGACCTGAATATGCAGACATGTCACACAGCCCCATGCCTACTGTATTTTGTTATGGGTACAGTGACTGCCCCCATCTCACTGTTCATTCTTTACATATACTAATCATTTGCCCATGCATTGAACATACAATATATAGTTGTATTAATACATTATCAATACGTATGATAAACATACCTTCAGTGTTGGGGATAGGGCTCTTGGTAAAAACAAAGACTCGGGGTGTACACAAATGTAAATGAGACCTAATTGCAGAGGAGAGGGGAAGAGGAGGGGACAGTAGGGTTACCGCTTTTTATTTTCATATTTCCAAACAGGGAGTGTGACCAGGGGGTGTAACCAGAGGGAGTGTGACCAGAGGGAGTGTGACCAGGGAGTGTGACCAGAGGGAGTGTGACCAGAGGGGGTGTGACCAGAGGGGGTGTGACCAGAGGGAGTGTGACCAGAGGGAGTGTGACCAGGGAGTGTGACCAGAGGGAGTGTGACCAGGGGGTGTGACCAGGGGGTGTGACCAGGGAGTGTGACCAGGGAGTGTGACCAGGGACTGTGACCAGGGAGTGTGACCAGGGAGTGAATAATAATAAAATAAATTAAAATTGAATAAGCAAATCCAGTGTAGGAGGAGGAAGAAGATGAGCTGCTCACACACAGGGAGGCATCTGAAAAGCTCTCTCTATCCGGTTCCATCCCCATAAAAGTAACTGCTGTCATTATTTATAGATGGCCTTAGCTGTAGTCTTCAAGATCCAAAATTAACATTTTTAGAAATGTGATGAATTGAAAAACATCTCCGTTCCCCGAGGGGTCATGAGAATGGCGGTGTTCTGGCAATCCTTATTTAGCGCAGGAGATATCTGCCATAACTAGTGTTACACCATTCATAAATGGCACCAATGTGACTTGTCATGGGACACACGTGTAAGGTAGAGACAGGGGAGAGACTGCATGTGTTACTTGGGGATGCTTGATATCACGTAATCCAAGTACAAGGCAGGAGGTCGGATAATCACATTGTTTGTTAGTCCCAGAATCTGCCGAGGGTTATTTACCTATATTTGTGACCGAGGTGTAGATTATACTACTGATTAGGCCCCATTTTGCTGCACAATTGGTTCAGAACAATAATATACACAAACGGCGAGTGGACAACATGAAAAATAAAGTGAGTGACACCAACATACACCAAGTAATCTTGTTTATGCTATAATGGGACATGAACACAGAACCCTATGGTAATTCATTTGTTTTTTTCACACATAACTTAGGCAACAGCAGTGAGGAACACTGAACCAATAACATCAATAAGTGATCCTACAATTTTAACATCAACAACAGCAGCACAGTCTAGAAAATCTGCAACTGAACCAAAAACTTCTACAAGAACTAAATCTACATCTTTAAAATCAATATTGCTCCAACAACTGGAAGGCCACAAGCCAAAATGCGTTGGAGACCATACCACACCTGAATACCCTCTCCACCCTAGCTACCCCCATCGACACTGTGACTGGAGTCACCCACCCCCGTACTCTTGCGCACACCCCCCCACCGTCGCGTCTGCACCAGCCGCACAGGAGGACCGCAGGTCCAGGTAGCCATTAGCAGCATCAGCGAGCGGCATCCTGTCCTGGACCGTGGCACACTCCCAGCACTCCCACCACGGCGATCGGGCACCCCGCCCAGCTCACGGCGGCTATCTAGGTCTGGGCCGGCAGACAGCATTTCTGCACCAAGGGATACTGAGCGCAAGCCACTGGCAGTGTCAACCCACAGACTGTTCCCACCATCACCTGCATATAGGGAAATCCCAATCCGCAGGCAATACACAGACCTCAGCATCGCCTCCACGGCGCCAGCACCACTCGTCCAAGCCAGGACAAGACAGGCATCGCCCCTGAGCAAGACACGCCACATACTAGGCAACCTACCTGTAGGTAAGTCGATTTGCATACTATACTGTGCGGGGCGCCGCCACAGCAACCTACAAGGACATCCATTATCCATCCTACTGCTCGCAAGATTGTAGACCGTAGGTCCAGCAGGGAAGACGTGCTGGTCAAGAACCACATGGTAAGGAGCCCCCTAAAAGGATCCACTGTCCTCCCCCCCCCCCCCGAGCCAGTCACACCTTGTGACTACCCCACCCCCCCCATACACCCCCCCCCCCCCCCCGGACCATTCTGGAGCAGCACTGTGCCTACTCAATAAACGGTTTTGGCCCTGCACCTCCTTGTCAATCTCTCATTCTCCACGCAATCACACACACACAATCCAGTACTTCCACACATCCAGAGAGCGCACCTGACACACCCTTCTTTCTATATAAACTGTCTACTGTACATCTGCAAATATGACTGAGTCTATAGCAAGAACTGTATATGGTACATCTGCAACAATAGCTCAGTCTATAGCAACAACTGTGTCTACTGTACATCTGCAACAATGAATGAACCAACAACTTCAACAACATCTCAATCTACAAAACCAACATAAAAAGTAGTATCTACAATTTTAACATCAACAACAGCACAGTCTAGAAAATCCGCAACTGAACCAAAAACTTCTAAAGAACTAAATCTACATCTTTAAAATCAATATTGCTCCAACAGCTGGGACCATACTTCAATCTACTCCGTCCAAATATTCTGAGATCAAAGGGTCATCTATTATTCCAAGATCTGGAACAATGGCCCTCATTCAGAGGCGGTCGCAAGAAGCGATCGCTCTCTCTGAATGAGGGCGGCCGCTTCTTTTTTTTAGTGCGGCCTCCTGTGCTAAGCGGTGGGTTACCAGGGGGATGGTCGCGATGGTCAAGACCATCGCTACCATCAGGGCTTGCGACGAGACCCTAAGATTGGGTCTCGGCAAGCGCAAGCCCCAGAGAGCTCCCTGCTGATGTCAGTGGGGCCGCCCCCAAACGTCAAGCGTTCCGTCGGGAACGCCTCCGTTTGGCCGGCCACCCCCCTGCCCGCCTCCCAAACGGGGCGAGCTGTCAATCACCATCGACAGCTCGCCCCCTTTGGTGCGAGACCCGTAGCGACTGAGTTTCCGGCGCCAGCCGGGTCTCGCGCATGCGCACGTCGGAGCCGGCTCCGACGTGCGCATGCCCAGTGGGCAAACATCGACCCGGTTGCGAGCACTCAGAGCTTGCGACCGGGTCTGAATAAGGCCCAATATCTTTACCAGCATATTCTCTGTCGTCATAGTATGTATTCCGAATTCTTTCTTGTCTGGTTTCAATCAATCACTAACAAATAATCTGTCACGGAGCACTGACATTCTTGTTGCACTTGTTTATCAAAGATGAATTACCACCATAAAAATGGTTGTTGTAGGTTCAGCCCAGCTCCTACAGCTGCATGACCATGCCTGTTTAGCCTACATTGCCCTTATTGTTTCAGCTACATTCTAGCTGTTTGACATGAACAGAATATAGCTTGAATGGAATTATAAAAGATGGATCCCTAGGTTAATCACAATAGCCGTATAGAGGGTCACTTGGGGCAATGAAAAATCCATAAATATATTATTAACCTGGTCTTTTCCCAATTATTCTATTGCTGAACAGAGTGGAGGGAAACCAGAAGTACATACACCCGTAGAGGGACTTTTAGGGGGGCATCTCACAGACTCTGACACAGTCTCTGGGGGATCTCTCATGGGTGCAAGGTGTGTGGCACGGGGTCCCCCGTGACCCATGTAGCCATGTGCCCTGCACCTCCTGCATCTATTACAGATACGCCACTGAATTCAACAACAGATCATATTCCACGCTCATGTATACCTGCTTACTGTGACGTGGGATCCGTCTTACATAATAATTAGTGTCATTTATTAATCATTCCATCACTTCATCCATTGGGAGTTGTCTGTCTTCCTGGTCAGTAACCTGAACTCTGACATTTCCAAGGTATTTGCCTGAATTATAGTAATTCTCGTGTTTCTCGCTCTCAGTGTTTCTCTTGGTCATGCAGTAGTGACACAGTCACTGCTAGATGACCGATAACCACTGAGAAATACCATTACTTGCTTTAGGTTATATAAAACAATCTGATGGATTAGGGAAGCAGATTACAGGGTGTGTAAATCACATTTCTCTATCTGTAGGCGCCTCTCAGACAGTATAAAAGAAAGCTTCATACACATGGGACCGGATGCATCAAGCATCGCATTTTGGATGCAATGGATCCCGCCAATGATTGAATGCGGGTTTAGTAACGCCATATACACGTACATTTTAGCAGAGTACAGCTCTGCCGATAAGATCTGTCCTTTGCGGTGTGGAGACTTCAGTGTTTGTCTCCCAGAAGTCCCCTGGGAACACATCTGTGCATGCATAGTCGTCACCCAGTGCATGCCTGAGCCACAGGGATCCTATTGGTTCCCTCTTGGGTAAAACACCAAAAAGATAGGACTCTTTATGACCACAACATCTTCAGAATGTGCTTGGTGCTTATGGTAATTGTGGTCAAACCTCCAAAAATTTAATTTTCAGAGGTCTGCCTAATGTCTCCTCATTCTGATAATTATGGTAAGAAGTAAATGAGACGTAACTGAGCAGGGAAAGCTCCAGACTCACTATGAGACAGGCTCAGGCTCTTATACTACCTTGGGGGTGATATTTGTGTTTTAGACAAAACATTAAATGTTTATGAGCTTGTATTTTCATCAATACAATATATACAAGACATGATATTGTCTGTGATCTAGATACTGGTGGGTGATGTCACCAGCATGAAATCATCACACAATAACCTCAGCAGCATTCTAGGGCCTGTTACAGTAACCTTCATACTGGTGATGGGTAGCAAGTGATGATCTGCCGACATACAGTACAGTAGCTGCCTGGAGTAACTGGACATCATGTTGGATGGAGACGATGTACTGTATATATCAGTAGTCAGCTCCTGCCTCATGATAATTACATGTAAACATTTTGTATAAACAGCAAAAACAACAGGGACACCTGGATGCTGAAAACGATCCCAGAAGGCATTCCTGTGGACCTTGTAATCGGGAATCCCCTTTTTCATTTTTCTTTGTTTTTTTATTTCTTCATTTTAAAGTATTTGTGGAAGGAAATAATTCAATGAATATAAAAATTACTTTCATTATTTTTCCATTTTCTAAATGAAAACACATTTACATCGTCCTTCATCAGACAGAGGACGGGATACATCAAGCCACTCTTAGTAACGCCGGCATGCATGAAGATTTGTGAGTAAAATCCCGATAAGAGCTATCCTTAGAGATAGAGGGACTTCCGAGTTCATGACCCAGAATGACATGCGCCCCACCAGGAGTGCTGGGAGGCAGGGGCGTAACTAGGTATTTGGAAGCCCCATAGCAAAAATTTGTAAGGGCCCCTATGTACCACCAATTAATGAAAAATTGTATGACACATGTAACTTTGACAAAGAAGATGGGCCCCCCTCTGCTCTGGGCCCCATAGCAGCTGCACCCCTTGCACACAGGCCCACCTCGGCATCATCATCTGGCTCCTGTCCTTACTATTCCTGACTCCTCCCACTTCTTAGTCTATGCTCTTACAAATTAAATTAAGATAAGAACAACACACAAGTGTACATCATTCTCTGTATTAAGCTCATCCTGTAGGGGATTCAAACATGTGCCATAGTCAGATATTTGGTATTTGGTTGGTTCGGTTAGGTAAAGCTGGCACTACATTGGTGTAGGTCACACACAAAGAAAAGGGAAGGATTTTTGCCAATTGACCAAGCCCTAGCTTTGCAGTTGTAGAGGATTAGATAGTGTTCACTGTAGGAATTTTTTAGGGCAGAAGTGCTGAACACAGAGGAGGACACGTCTGTGCACACCAAAGCAGAGCCGTTACTACTTATTTTGGTGCCCCCTCCATACCTCAAGCAGGAAGAGCTTGCAGCATAGGCGCATATTGGAAGAAAAAGAGTGCGGTCTCGCTGGGAAGGGGCGTGACCTCACAATAGTACCCCCAATTCAAATAATGTCAAACAGTAGTGCTCCTTAGTCACATTACACCGCACAGTAGTGCCCCTTATTCAGGTTACGTCACACAGTAATGCGCTTAATAAAACATTATGCCACACACAGTAATGCCCCTTATAGCACATTCTGGTACACACAGTAATGCCCCTTATAAAACATTATGCTTCACACAGTAATGCCCCTTACACATTATGCCAAACACCATAATGCCCTTTACACATTAAGCCAGCCGCCTGTACACTTGCTGCAGAGGCCACCAGTGACTGACAGCTTAACTGGACGGGCACATGTAAATGCCAGTCCAGTTGTGACATCAGTCACGACAAATCGGGCCGACGATTAGTAAGTGTGTATGAGCATACTAATTGTCAGATGGGCATTCGGCCGAACCACCATCCTATCATGTAATCGGCAGGGGCCAAAAAATCTATGCTGGAAGACTCAGACCCCAGCATGCCCACAAAACAGGGGTGTCAGCCCTGCGTTGGCACCCGCTCTCCCACATGACTGCAGCAAGGCAAACGTGCTGCCATTGTGGGGCACTGTGAGTGATCTCGCAGGACCCGTTCTACAGATGTGCGGAATGGGTCCTATGCATGCCAGTCCTCCAGCCATCTGAGATCTAAAAAACCATCAGGTCTGCGTACATATCTCAATCAGGTCTATGGTTTGTCTCTGGAGCAAAGTTACTGGCTTCACCCTGCTTTACTCCAAACTCAGAATCAGGCCCAGGGGTACATTTACTAAAGTAAGAGTTTTTAGAAGTAGGGATGTTGCCCATAGCAACCAATCAGATTCCGCCAGTTTTCACAACTGAGCTCCAGCTTCCAGCTCCTGCAGTAGGCACTATGGGAGAGATGTCATGACGTCTCTCCATAGTTCCAAGGAGCAGCCAATTGGATGGCAGCGGACGTAGGAGCGGGGGGCTTAAGGGTAAGTATTGTGTTACTGTTAATTTTTGTGCAAGGGACACAACTACTGGGGGCACTACTAATGGTGGCATCGCATAGGGGACACTGCATAAGTGGCATCACTCCTGGGGGAACTGCATAAGTGGCACCGCATAAGAGGCGCCACTCCTGGGGGCACTGGATAAGGGGCACCACTACTGGGGGCTCTGCATAAGGGGTACTACTACTGGGGGCTCTGCATAAGGGGCACTACCAGTGGGGGCAATGCATAAGGGGCACCACTACTGGGGGAACTACTAATGGGGGCATTACCACTGGGGGCACTACATAGGAGGCACCACTCTTAGGGGCAATGCATAAGGGGCACCACTACTTTGGGCTATGCATAAGGGGCACTACCACTGGGGGCTCTGCATAAGGGGCACTACCACTGGGGGCTCTGCATAAGGGGCACTACCACTGGGGGCTCTGCATAAGGGGCACTACCACTGGGGGCTCTGCATAAGGGGCACCACTACTGGGGGCATTGCATAAGGGGCACCACTACTGTGGGCATTGTGTATTAGGGGCACCACTACTGTGGGCATTGTGTAGAAGGGGCACTACTGCTGTGGGCATTGTGTAGAAGGGGCACTACTGTGTGTCATAACATGAATAAGGGACACTGCTATGTGGTGTAATGTGAATCAGGGGCACTATGGGCCTGATTCACTATTGCGTACATAGCTGCGATTACGCACGCAGCTATGTACGCAATAGTGAATATGCTAATGACTGCAATCGTTAAGCCAGTATAGACCCCAAAGCCAGCACAGAGACGCCCACTACCACTTTTGCACATCCGTAATACCTTGCAGTCATGAGTATACATCAGTAACATCGGCCCCTCACTCAGAAATTGCTAACCTCGTCGCACGCAGTGAGTTCTCAAGCTGCGTATGCCGTCGCAGAGGCCAATTTATGCGTGCCTGTCCATCTCCGACCACTCCCCCGTCACCACCCCCAAACGCTGACCACCTGTCAATCACTCTGCGATGGCTTACCGTGCTCTGCATGATCGCAGTGTGATCTCAGTGTAGCCGTCGCGCAGTCAAACTGCGATGCATATGCAATAATGGGCCAACTACGTAAGCTGTTGCAGCTGCGATCCACAATGAATCAGGCCCTGTGTGTGGTGTAATGCGAATAAGATTGTGCTACTGTGTGGCCTAATTTGAATTGGGGATACTACTGCATGAACACTGCCTGTTCTTTTGAGACCGCAACCCCTTTGTGGCTTTATTAAAAACGTGCCGAGGACGGGGTTGGAGGGGGAGGTGCAGAAATTATTTGCAAACTACATTAAAAGTGTTTCATAGGGGGTTAATGATCCAGGCTGCTCTGGAGAGGGGGACCACTTTACTGGGGGTCCCCACCTCCCCAGCTCGGGGTTCACTAGCAGTTCGGTATAATGCTTTAGTGAGAGGGTTCCCCTTGCTGTTGCATTACACCCCCGCTAAAAAGATTCTGGTGCTGGTTGTGCTAAATAGAGGGGACCCCTACGTCTTTTGTCCCCCGTATTTACATAACCAGGACTGACTCTGAAAAGTCCGGCGCTGGTTGTGATTGTAGGGCGGGGCCCCACGTCATTTTAAAACTTTTGTAGCTTTTTACACCACAGATGCATGCGCGTATCTCACTGATCTGTGCATGCATCTGTGTCAAACAGACCTGCTCATGCTAAAATTTAAAGCATGAAGCAGGTCTATTCGTTTCGGGATTTGAAGTTAGTTTGTGAATGGGATTTGGTGTTCGATTTGTACATGGGCATGCAAAAATCTATCAAATCACTGTGCAAAATCGAACCAAATCGAATTAGATTTAGAAAAGGCTTCTAAAATCGAATTTTAGTAAATGTGGGATATGATGAGGGATTTGTACAGGTGAGCTAGATCGAACATCAAATCGAACTTTGATAAATTATACCCCATGGTTTCTATCTGAAAAACTTCAGTTTGGGGGTTTAGTGGTCCTTTAAGCACAGCTTACATTATGCAAACAATATTGAAATTATCTTTATCCTCAACACTCTGCATAAAGTTTACCTATTCTGTACTGGCGAAGTATATTGTGAAATACTCTGCAACTTCGACAATTATATTAGAATCTTTGAAACAAGAGTTAAGAAATTATAATGGGATCTCTAGCTGAGGCAACATTCTTCTACACCCACCCTTACTCTAAATGTCAGAAGCACTCAGTGCCTCATGGTCTGGCTGATGGTTGCTATGGTGATCCGATGCTGCATCTTCGGACACAGGCAGCGGATCGGAGAAGCCTCCTGCTGCTATAACACATCTTCTCAGACCTGCTGTGGCCCAAGACTCAGCATAGATCAGTCCTGCGCCCATGTCTGAATCAGATCCTTGGTATGCAGAAAAGTGAAGTGAGAAACGTAGATATAATAAGGTTTTGGGGATGGGAGAGTGACAGGGGGGGAATGTCCTATCCCAGGAGTCACTACAAGCTGGTAATTAATGCAACGATTTGCACGTATCACCTACATGATGTAACCTAAAGAAACCAATCCAATGACATTTTTCATAGTAGGCTAATCAAAGCAAATATTTGATTGGTTGCTACAGCTTTCTTTATTAAACTAAATATTCCATTGCTGATGTAACTGTACAGTTTTTCCTAAAAAATATCGACTTCATCTAGTTCTTCTAATTGTCTGGAATTGTCACCTTCCTAGTAATGTGATTAGCTGGCAGCATACTTGAAGTCAGATCCAGGATAATCGGGATACTGACAAACACCTACTACAACTAGTAGCTATAAACCTATGGCTTACATTACCTTGTCTTCCTCTTCCCTCTGCATGCATTCCTGTGCTTTCCTCTGCAACTCTTCCTGTATAGCCCGAGCGTATTCAGAGTCTAACTCCTCACTGTAGACACATAAGAGAAACCACTAAAGTCATCCATAGAATGATGCATTCACTATACACAGGCACTGGCCCATGGACGCCAGGCAAAGGCTCATAGGTCTGGTGTTTGCAAACAAAGTCTGAGGATTCTGGTGCAAAAACTCCCCTTATTACCAGGTATATAATGCAGCCTTAAACTGTGATATATACTGGCATATATAACTAATATATACTGGGATATATACTGGCATATATAACTAATATATACTGGGATATATACTGGCATATATAACTAATATATACTGGGATATATACTGGCATATATAACTAATATATACTGGGATATATACTGGCATATATAACTAATATATACTGGGATATATACTGGCATATATAACTAATATATACTGGGATATATACTGGCATATATAACTAATATATACTGGGATATATACTGGCATATATAACTAATATATACTGGGATATATACCTGTAATATATACTGGCATATATAATTCATATATACTGGGATATATACCTGTAATATATACTGGCATATATAACTAATATATACTGGGATATATACCTGTAATATATACTGGCATATATAACTAATATATACTGGGATATATACCTGTAATATATACTGGCATATATAACTAATATATACTGGGATATATACCTGTAATATATACTGGCATATATAACTAATATATACTGGGATATATACCTGTAATATATACTGGGATATATAACTAATATATACTGGCATATATAACTAATATATACTGGCATATATAACTAATATATGCTGTGATATACAGTATACCTGTAATATATAGTGGGATATACAGTATAACTAATATATACTGGGATATATAACTGTAATATATACTGGGACATAAAAGCTGCAATACATGGCGTTCCCCTCCATTACTGCATAGAAATTCCAAAAATTGCTTACAGACAAATTCCACCCATCATTGCACCAAAGGTCTCCTCCATTCCTGTGCCAAAGAGCCCCCATCCCGACACTGCACATATAAGCCCCCCTTGTCCTAACACTGCACCAAAGCTCCCCCTGTCCCATCACTGCACCAAAGTTCCGCCCTGTCCCATCACTGCACCAAAGTCCCACCCTGTCCCATCACTGCACCAAAGCTCCCCCTGTCCCATCACTGCACCAAAGTCCCGCCCTGTCCCATCACTGCACCAAAGTCCCACCCTGTCCCATCACTGCACCAAAGTCCCACCCTGTCCCATCACTGCACCAAAGGTCCCCCTGTCCCATCACTGCACCAAAGGCCCCCCTGTCCCATCACTGCACCAAAGCCCCCCCTGTCCCATCACTGCACCAAAGCCCCCCCTGTCCCATCACTGCACCAAAAGCCCCCCTGTCCCATCACTGCACCAAAAGCCCCCCTGTCCCATCACTGCACAAAAGCTCCCCCCCCCCCTAACATCCAGTCACTGCATCAAATGCAAACACAAGTAATATGCGTTTGTGTTTGGAGCAGTTGGTCGAGCTGCTTTTTGCGTGAGAGACAGCTGCAGCTTGTAAACAGTTGGATTGAAGTTTTTAACAAAGAAATTCTAACTGCACTGCACCAAATAGTCCCCTGTCCCATCCCTGCACCAAAGGCTCCTCGCCTTCAAATCACTGCACCAAGTGCCCCCCACCCCATCATTGCACCAAAGGCCCCCCAAAGGGCCCCCCTTGTCCCATCACTGCACCAAAAGCCACCCATGCACCATCACTGCACCAAAGGCCCCCCTGTCCCATCACTGCACCAAAGGCCCCCGATGTCCCATCACTGCAGTAAGGCTCCCCCATCCCATCACTGCACCAAAGGGCCCCCCCCATCCCATTACTGCACCAAAAGGCCTGTTCACCTTGTCACTTCTGACAGGAACAGCCACATGACTGTTCCAGGCATCTCTCCGAACACACCTCTGAGTATTGATACTCACAGGACTTACTAGGCGCAGAGCTCCCACACAGTCATGTGGATATTCCAGGTGGATATGGGGGTGCACAGCTGTTGTTCTCTACCCAATTTGACGGTAGACAAAGCACATAGGATGGTACTAGCAGTGCGGCAGCAGGGCAGCTTACAAATACATTTGGCACTGCTGCTGTCACCATTAAGCAGCTGGCTGTACGTGGGCTTGTAGACCTGACCCCTGGATCACGTTAGTCATAACTATGATCTCCACAATCTCTCTCTACACTGATGCAAATAAACATTGGTAATTGCACTTTCCTCCTGCAGCTGCTTTAAAACCATGTTTTTTTTTTTCTTACCTCTAGAATAAAAAACCACAGTAATCACTGGAAAAGTTTCAAACATCAGAGATAGAATTGTAATAAAAACACCTCCCTTGCATCTATTCCCATCATATTACATGGGCTACATTACATAAACAATTTATGTGCACTGACTGTAGTCACACCGACTATCGATCCTCATCAATGCAAATACAATAGTTTCAAATGCTGTCGAATTTAAATAAATGTATTTTTCTCCCATTTCAACATGACTACAATAAGTCGTGCTCAGAACTAGCTCTAGTGTTGGGCTCCCAGGTGTCACTATTTTTCCAACACATTTCACCTTAAACTTAACTCAAAATACTACTTTTATCATGTTATAAATGGTTTGGGTACAGGATGCCGGCGGTCAAAATCCTGACGTGGTTAGGATACCGACACCTGTCGGTAGGTATCCTAACCCTTCTCCTAACCCTCCTCGGTGCCTAAACCTAACCTCCCCCTCCCCGCATTCTAAACATAACCCTTCCTCCTAGTGCCTAACCCTAACCCCACTACTTACCGGCGCCGGGATTCTGACAGCTGTCATGATTCCGGCGCCGGCATCCCAAATGCCAGGATTATGACCGCAGTCCCTATAAACACATGGTGAGCCTAAATTAAGAAAAAAAAGTGGAAGAAGGTTGCCACAACTATTTCACATTAAATGGGGAGGAAAGGAGAACATAGGTTAGAGATTGTGGGTCCAGAGTGAGGCATCACAGAGGTCTTCCAGTTTCTTTTCCTTGGTAAGGCGAGATCTCTAGACTAGGGTAATGTCATGCGACAATATCATTCCGCACACACACTGTACACTCATCATTCTGCACACAAATTGTACACTCACATTTGCTTCTGCTTCTCCAGGCTAAAGACTTTGCAATGCTTGTCTTCTTCATCCTGGAGTTTCTTGGCTATACGGATGTCCTTCTGGACCAGCTTATTTTTCCGGATGTTAGAAGCATAATGCTGCTCAACTGAGGGATTGATACAGAGATGGAGAAGAGTTGAAGAGTGACATATTGCACGTGAAGACATATTTTATAATGGTGTGCACTACGGAAATGCTCCCTTATTGCTTCTGTATGCGGGAGCTTTCCTCCTGAGCTGCTTTCACCTGAGCAGGACTGGACTCAGTGATAAATGTTCCTATCTGTAAGACATTCATAGTATATGCTGAACCGACCATGCAATCAGCATTACATTTACTAGGAATCCTTGTGTGGAACACGGGCCCATGCTCTGAGTGCATACCAGGAGGAAGGAACAGTGTAGTGCATGAAAAAAGAAACTAACAACATGTGTGTATGATCATTTATAGGGTTTAGGTTAATACAGTATATCAATGTTATACAATTTGACTAGACTTTTGTTGATATATAAAACAAAACAATATACTGTGCAACACGGACAGCTGTGGCCAGAATGAACTATGACCCAGGCATTCAGCTTTTGGGCCAACATTGGGCTCGGCCCATGTTAGACCACATTAGTCACAAGTCACCTCTGTCATTTTAGGCCAAACTGCCAAATTACAGATCATGAGCTGCAGTCAGAATTCTGGGGACTGTAGTGCAATCCAGCAAATACTTTTATTTAATCTCTTAGTTTGGATATACGGGGTATTCGGAAATACCCTCCGCAGTGATTGTGTGCTTTGTAAGTGGTGTGGCTCCCCTATTTAAATTTTGGACTGCGCTGCAGCCCCACATCTGGAGCCGAAACTTAGTACACAGTTACTCCAGAGGGACTTTCTGAACTCCCTGTATTAGGACTCCTGCTATTACTGCAAACACACAACTCACTTTCCTGTTCCTGCAAGCAGTGAGCCAGGGCCCCATCTTCAAGAACTGCAAAGTCCCGGCATACTGCAAAGACACAAGAATAAAGTCAATGAAAGGGGGCCATGAACACTGATAATATACTGTAAGCATCACTCGGGGAGGAGTAGCTACTAACAGAGATGAAAAAAAAAAAAGTGTGAGCAAAAACACAGTAACCCACAGTAAACAAACCGCAAATTGTTACCAGCCTTGAGCATTGATGGGTACCAGACAGCCCAAGGGTCGCCAGCGGCCTGGTGATCTACCATTATGCTCCTGCGCCTCCTTTAATTTAATATTTTGATTCTGGGGCTGCAGCTGAAGGGGTAGATCAGAGGGGGAGAACCAGGGGGCACAGACAGTCCCATGTGATCTGCCTCCTTCCCTCTCAGGAAAGCCCGTGATCCCTGGTCCTAAGTGGCTGACAAGTTAAAGCACTTCCTGGGCAGAGTGGTATTAATTGGTAGTAATTTGTTGCCAATTCAATTTTTCACAACATCTGCAGGATTAGACTTTTCCTCAGAATGGAGACCACCACATCTATCATTTACACCCTTATTAACCATCTCTCCTACCTTCTGGTATTCCTCTCTCAGCCTCTCCCCTTTTAAATCTATCCTCAATGCCGCTGTGCATCTTATTTCCAATCTCATCACTCCGATTCAGCTTCTGCTCACCCTCCACTCCTTTACAGGTTCCCCTTCCCCTACAGAATCCATCTTAAGACACTCACAGCACTCAACCACCCCCAAACCTAATCTCATCTCAATCCATATCTCCCCTCTGTTCTTTCTCCGATTGCCTCCTTGCTGGTAACTCCTCCCACTGTCACATCTTGGACTTCTCCAGTGCTGCTCCTCTCATCTAGAACTCGCTCCACTGCCACACGAATCTCTACCATTCTGCAGGGCTTTTATCCCCGACCCCCCTCTCCCCCGGACAGTAAGCTCTCATTAGCAGGACTCTCCAACCTCTTGGTTCTCATCCTGCACTTTCCTTGTCCCAGGTCACTTCCACTTGCAGTCAGCCAATCTAATCCTTTCTGTCCGCCTCCTCACAGGGCACAGGATCAGTGAGCACGGACGTTATTATCGGTAATTCACTTAGCTGTATACTTCTCTTAGTTTTATTTTTGCCCCTGTACTGTCTGTTTTTTATTTTATTGCTTATACCACTGTAATTCTCTTTATATGGCAAAACTGGCACTTAAAAGACAACAATAATTATTGGCCATTACAAATTTAATTAGAGTTCAATCAATCAATTAGTAGTAAGGGGTGGTTGGAGTTTTGAAGATGAGTACACACTATAGGATGTATACCCAGCTGTCGATGTGAAACAATGTAACGTTACATCACGTGTGCACCGATCCGGTGTATAACGGCGCGATGCATTGTTAAATGCTGCATGTAACTGTAACCTGGTCGTTCACCACAGCAGATAGGACGATGTGATGAACGACCCCCGTGCACGCGCAATCAGGCTTACACACAATACGGTCCAATTGTACGATATATCTTTTAGTGTGTACCCAGCTTAAGAGTAGACATGAGAACTGAGAGCATTTTGTATAGTGGAGGTAATCATATATTTTTGGTGCAGCCATTTATACAGATGGGAAGAGTAGTAAGATAGGGGAGTCTTGCGTTTGGTTAAATGTTTTGTTTTAACTTAATAGCGAGATCTGGAGTAGTGTGTGGCCCTTTTGAAGATTACAGGGCCAACAAGCGGCCTTTGAATTATAATCGGTTTGCTCATCTGTGGTTTAGAGCAAGTCAGATGGGGAAACAACATGTCTGATCGGCTGTGATGGATTAGTGCAGATTTCCACCTTTGTACAATGTAGAGATTAAATTCTGCAGATTGAAAGCGACTTCAGTTCCCATGTTTCTAAATATATACATAAATGTTACTGGAAAGTACTAGGATTTAAAAAAAAAAAAAGGAAGGTCAAAAAGACGGGACCTTTCCCCACATTTAAACACCGCAGAACAAACAGAAATGAATGAAAGGAAAACAAAGAGCAAACAGCACCAAATGGCAAACACCGAAGCAGCAGGAGGAACGTTCCAACTGCAGCCAAACAATGACTTTATGCAGATGATTTATTTTATCAGACATAGACTCAATGTAGAATACAAGACCAGGCATGTGACCCTCTATGCAGGTCTATTTATATTACAGTGTGACTCCATATCTATTCACTCACTAGCTGACAGCTGCATATTCATTGAAATTATAGGTTTTTAAAAGATCTTCTATATTAAGGTTCTTTAGCCCCAATAGTTTGAGACCTCAGAATATTTTTACTGCAGCGCAAGATTTCAGGCTCAGTGCAAGTTGTGCCTTCCACAAAGTGGAAAAAGGAAACAACATTAAGGGGTCTAATTAATAAGCTGTGTTAGGAGATAAAGTGAACAGTGATAAGGTACCAGCCAATCAGCTCCTAACTACCATGTCACAGGCTGTGTTTAAAAAATGGCAGTTAGGAGCCGATTGGCTGGTACCTTATCACCGTTCACTTTATCTCCTAACACAGCTTAGTAAATAGACCCCTAAGTCCCTACATAAAAAAAAACCCAGACCACTACACTTGACAGATATTTTTTTTAAAGCACTCTCTCTGGAAGATCCCGGAGGGCAGAAGGAAGTGGGAGATGCAGGGAAGCGTAACAAGGTACATTGCGAAATGCGTCAACAATCACGTGGACCTCCCACTTTCCCAGAGAAGTGGGCAGATCTGTGGGGGAAGTCAGGGAGAGTAGTCAATATGGTGGAGCACGGGGGTTAGCAGACAGCAGCCAATTGCATTGTACATGTGAATTTTGATGCACAACTTCCCTCCAAACGTGGTTGGCCTGTATTATCCACCCAAGGTGGCAGTATCTCTACATTACTATTGACTGTCTTGTGACGAGAACAGTTATATTTATTTTGAAATGGAGAAGCACAATACACTGACACACCACATGTCAATATTCAGCATTAAACCAGTGATAGGTAACTAAAAATATAATAATAATGGCACCTATCTGTAATAACATATCTGCAGAGGCATGCTTACAAGAGTTATCAGCTACAAGTGTTCTTTGGTTGGAACACTCCCAGCCAGAGTGGAGGGAACAACTGACAAGTTTTTCTGGAAATGGTTTCAGCTAAACTGGCCAATAATTAAAATGAAGGCTGTGAAAGATTATCAATTGGATACAGATCACATGATTCAGGATTATCACCAGAGGATTGTGGGTAAAGACATAAAAAAGACTGCCTTTCCAACGTTCTCTATGTGGACTGAGTTGCACCTCAGTTATTGTAGCATAAAAGCAATTTAGAATACAGACAACCTGATAATTTAGTACATTTAGCTTGAATTATCTCTGAGATATCATCAAGCATTGCCTTTTAATGTAAAATATGAGAAAGATATACGCTCAGTGCTGTATCAGCCATTACTTTGCATAGGATCCCAAAAAGGGCCCTGCATATGGCCTAGTCTTGCGAGTGATCCAAGTTGCGGTTACAACTGGTGGAGGCCCTGGCCATAGCATGCCAGTCCCCACTGGTGCATTGTGGTGGATTGTACTACTCTCAGGACCAGTCACCAATGCACTGCAGAGACACTGCCCCTACCCACCTCCAGTAATCCTTGCTCTTCTCCGCGTATAACACACACACAGTGGGTGGGCCGGGCAAACTGGTACCATGCATGAAGCCTCATGTCGTCCTAATTCTGCTCACTGAAGCCAAGTACTTAACTTTTTAGACTGCCAGAATGACTTACCCAACCGTCTCCTCTATATCATTAGCACACAGTGCCACTGGCATTAGGGCTCGATACGAATTATTGTAGAGTTGGCTAGGGCATTGCTTCTCCAATCCAGTCCTCAGGATAGGCTAACAATGCATGTTTTCCGGGTCTCCACTCAGAATCAGTAAGCAGTGGCAAAGGGGGAGATGTATCAGATCTTGGAGAGAGATAAAGTGCCAACCAATCAGCTTCTAACTGTCATTTTTCAAACACAGGGCGGGATGTACTAAAGGGAAAATGCGTCCAAAATTCAGAGAACTTCTGCATTCCCATACGTACAATACCCCGGAATATGTTACTTTCTGGAGCTTGGACCCGGTGAGCAACGCCATCTATAGATGGCATTGCCTAGTAGAAGCCTATGGGGTTCTTATGCAATGTGCCCTGGGAGGAATCCAATCTGATTCCTCTCAGCATTTCCTGCGGCGCGTGTCATAAACCAGATACTCTCCTCTTATAGGAAGAACTGTTCTGTGATTTTAATCGCAATTTTAGGCACATGCCGAAGATATTAATGGCGGTATGTAGCGCATCCGAAATGCGATGCATAGTATATTTCGCCCATAGCCTGTAAAATGGCAGTTAGCAGCTCTTTGGTTGGTACTTTCTCTCTCTCTAAGGTTTAATACATCTCCCCCCCTATTAGAAACACCAGAGGATCTTTTAAAATGTGTCAGTCAGTAATGAATACACCTGTGCTACAGCACAGAGTTCTGGAAAACATGCACGGTTACTCTGCCCTGAAGACTGGATTGGAGAAGCACTGGGCTAGGATATGTTGCCCTGCATTGTGCTCAGTATACAACTGAGGAACGTCAAACAGTAGATAGACTATAAATGTACAGAGCTGCTTCCAGGATGTGCCTAGATTTAGAAATGAAGTACTATACAGCCAATGCAGGCCTCATATTAATCTTTTTATCACTATTTTAAGTTTGGTGAAGACTGCTCAAATCAACTCCATGTGAGGCTCTTCAATTGGCTGCGAGCACCTACACTAAAGCAGGTCTCACTAGGAAAGGAGGGAGACACAAGTACTTGTGAGGTAAATCAGAAATACTGGGTTACGTTGACAGATGCTTCTACGGAACAGAGGAGTTAATGAGAGAGGTTGGAATCACTCTGCCAAGGAGCAACACACAAAAACCTTTTGTACACCCCAGCAGATGTGCAGTGAGATCATGTAGAAATGTCTAAATTAAAAAAAAGAGTAGAAATGGACAGAGCACCCACTACACACAGGAGACTGCGGTGAGATCATGGAACAAACCGCAAAAGACACATCGTAACCCAGCACACTCCCCACAGTCTATTAGACAGTAACTTAGCTCATACCCCTCTGGCGTACATTACTGGCGCAAAAGTCATGATTAAGGATTAGTTAAAGAAAGTAATGTTTTGGCACATGAAGGAATGAAAAGCTGCAAACATAAACCAGCATGAAGAAGAAGAACTGTACAGGATTAACTTCATGTGGAGATCAACAAGTTTGGCTTAATACATAGATACATTTGACATGAGCCTTGTATCATTCACTACTCTGTGTTTCTGGGGACCCTGCGCTCCTTCCACTAGTCTGACTTCCTGCTGCCTCCATTCCGTTGCTCACTGCCCCTGTCATATGCAGCCCTGTCCTCACTAACGCATCACTCAACTCCTTATGTACTCTGTGCTGCTGGGTACTGTACCATGCTCCTTCCAATATATATAACTCTCAGAAGGCGGATTCAATTAGCAGCGAAAAGCCGAGGTCAGCGAAAACAGGATTTTGGTACTTACCGATAAATCCCTTTCTCCGATTGCATAGGGGACAATGGAGAGCATAGACAGTGGGGTATAGACGGTGCTAAGTGGAGCTATGGCACTTTAAACTTTTAATAAGTGTGACTAGCTCCTCCCCCTCTATACCCCCCTCCAAGCCCCAGTCTTAGCAAACTGTGCCCGAGGGGAGCTGAGAAAAAAAAAACAGAAGAGGAGGAGGCGAAGCCAGTACACAGAACATATGAAGAAGGATGAAAAAACAACACAACCAGAGATATGAAACCAGTCTCTAACAGTCATAACATAAAATGACCCCAACCCTGGCAGGAAGGAACAGCGCAGGGTGGGCGTCCAGTGTCCCCTATGGAATCGGAGAAAGGGATTTATCGGTTAATCCTGTTTTCTCCTTCTTCCACTAGGGGACACTGGAGAACATAGACAGTGGGGAAGTGCCAGAGCTCCCATTACGGGCGGGAGAGCGCTGAGAACCCTGCAAAACAGACCGGCCATACTGCGGTGCAGAGGCCGCATCATGTCAAATCTATAAAACGAACAAAAATATGCCGGCTAAGTTGCCACTCGGCAAAGAGAATCCATGGAAACCCTACGAGCAGCCGCCCACAAGGAACTCATGGAGCGAGTGGAATGCGCTGTAATAGAAGGCGGGGGCTCCCCAGATGAGGTCATATACACCTGTCTGATTGTCAGACAAATACATCGGGCCAGCGACGGTTTGGAAGCTGGCCAACCAGGACAAGCAGCCTCCTACAAAAAATAGTGTCCGTTGCACGTCTGGCTGCAGTCCTTTCCACATAAAAAATAAGGATCTTAACAACATCAAAGCATTTAGACGAAGGTGAATATTGTGGAAAAGCCGGGCCACAAAAGACTGGTTGATGTGGAAAGCCGAAACCACCTTTGGAAGAAAGTCCATTCTAGCCCGGAGTTCCGCTCTATCCTCGTGAAATACCAAGTAAGGAGTATGGCAGGATAGAGCTTCTAATTCCGCCCCCCTCCTGGCAGAGGCCAGTGCAAGAAGAAGTGTTACCTTCCACGTAAGGTACTTGAACTCCACCGACTCCAAAGGCTTAAAACAAAGGAGACTGAAAGAAGGAAGGCACGAGATTAAAATCTCATGGATTCGTAGGAGGAACAAAAAGTGGCTGTAACCGAATCATAACTTGTAGAAAATTCTGTAACTGCGGTATCAAGGCCAGCTTCTTTTGGAAGAAAACAGTTAGTGCTGAAATTTGAACTGTCAGAGAACCCAACCGCAGACCGACTGAGAAACCTGCTCGCAGAAAAAGCAGAAATCTGGCTAGGTTGAATTCCATAGAAGACCTTCTATGTTCACACCCTGAAACATAAGTCTTGCAAATATGGCGGTAATGCTTAGAAGTAACTTTCGTCCATGCTCTAAGTCTAGTAGGGATTACCCTGGATGGGATTCCTTTATGTCTTAAGATGGCCCTTTCAACAGCCACGGCGTCAAACAAAACCGCTTTAAGTCTGGATAGACTAAAGGACACCGTAGTAAGAGATCTTCTCTTAGAGGCAGAGGCCATGGATCGTCGATCCACAGAAGTAGAAGATTGGAATACCAGGCTCTGCGAGGCCAATCCAGAACTACCAATAGAACCCTGGCCTTCTCCCTTTGGTGTAGAATCCAAGGGAGAAGAAGAGGAAACGGAGGGAACAGATAGACATATTGGAACTGCCACGGAGTTAACAGTGCGTTCACTGCCACTGGGTCTCTCGTCCGAGAGCAGTAGAGAGGCAGTTGATGATTTTGTCTGGATGTCATGAGGTCGACCTGTGGAAGACCCCACCGTTGGAACAGCTGTTGAAAAACTTGCCCTGGATGCACGTCCTGCCGGCTGAGGTAGGCTGCCTCCGGCTACTCTACGCCTGGAATGAAGATTTCTGAGAGTGCCTTGGCGAAATTTTCCGCCCATGATAGAATTCGGCTTACCTTTCCCTAGCCGCACGACTTCTGGTGCTGCCTTGTCTGTTTATGTACGCCACTGTCGTGCTGTTGTCGGACTGGACCCTGACTGCTTGGTCCCGCAACAGGTGACCTGCTCTGAACAGCGTAGAACACTGCCCGCAATTCCAATACGATTCTTGGTAGAGTCGCATTCTGTGATGTCCAGTGCATTGGAAGTGATGTTCCTGAATCACAGTCCCCCATCCTCTCAAACTCACGTCTGTGGTGAGAAGAGTCCAATTCTACACTCCAAATCTCTATCCCTCCAGTAGCTGTACTGAGTTCAACCACCAGAGGAGGGAAATCTGAGTTCTGGGACTTAACCTTACCTGTAGGTGAAGGAAAAGATGGTATCCCGTCCACTGAGAGAGGAGGTCTTGCTGAAACGTCCTGGAGTGAAAGCATCCGTAAGGAACGGCTCGAATGCCACAACCATCTTCACCAGGAGTCGAATGCAGTTTTACCTTTTCTGTAGGAAAGAACACTCGCTGTCCCAGAAACTGTAGCCTCTGCATCGGCTGTAGCAGACACTTGGGAAAAGCTTTGTGATATGCTGTAGTAATTGGTCCCTGGAAATGGCCTTCAGCAGAAGATCGTCCAGGTAAGGAATAATAGTGATCCCTTGTTTACGAAGGATACAGATCATCACAGTTTTCGTAGGGAGACCCTGACCTTTGTGAATACCCGGGGGCTGATAAGCCGAAGGGTAAAACCTAAATACGAATCTCAAACGCCTGGAGAGGCGGCCAGATAGGAGTGAAGGAAAGGTTCCTTGATATTGAGAGATACCCTGAATAGGCCTTCCTCTAGGCCCGCAATCACCGACTGAAGTGACTCCATCTTGACCTTGAACATCCTTAGGTAAAGGATTGAGATCCTTCCAGTTCAGAATAGGTCTGCGAACCCTGTGTCTACTGAACCTGTTCGGGAACTTGGAGAACCACTCTGACGGCTAGACGCTCATCTATAGCTTGCTGTAAAACAACACTCCTGTCGTTGGAATCTGTAAACAAATCGAGGTTGTATACCTGAGTGATGAGATCCCGTACCCAAGCATTCGTAGATTTCGACCCGAAGACGCGCTCCCACTCTGGTGTCCCCCAGGTGAGAGAAGCCAGTCATGCAGTAGGCTTAGTAGTGGATTTAACCTCAGGTTGATGAAATGTAAGTGCGGCTCTGCCCCGACCTCTGGAACCACAGGAAGTCTATGGTCCTCCTCTGAAGCGACCACGTGAATGTCCCGGAGGATGAAAGGACCGAAACAAGGGTCTGAGTAAGGTCTTCCAGGTGGGAGGGGGAGCCGTAAAAGGAAGACAAGTGGATTTAACTCTGGTAGCTTGAGAAATCCATTTATCTTCTACAAACAATACACTTCCTGTGAATGGAGGTGCTTCTACTTAGATGCATCCGCCTGGCATTGTCTATGCCACAGCACCCTATGTGCTGAAATCTCCAGAGCTGAAGTCCTGGATGCGATATTGCCAACGTCCTTGGACGCCTCATCCAGGTAAGTCGCGGCTTCACCTATATGCTCTGCTACTGGAAGAAGCGCAATAGTTGTGTTAGTCCAGCAGCTTACAATTGCGGGACACAGTGTCCCCTCTGCAGCTGTGTAAATGGAATTGAGAGTATTGAATCTCCTGTAGAGGGAGTTTCACAAGATTTCCTGCTATCTGCCGGAAAAGGATAACCGCCGGGATATCTGAATTTCTAGCTCTTCCGATACCGGAAAAGCAACAGCCTGTCTTTGTTTCCTTAGAAAGAAAGACTGCCGTGCAGGAGTCGAGTCCGCCTCCTGAACCTGCAATACCTGGCGAATTACAGAAATTAAAGCCTCTATCCTCTTGGACACCAGCTCAGACTCCTCCCGGAGTTCTTTAAGCGAATCTGAAGCATATTCGCCTGGCATATCCTCCTTCTCCCAATCGTCTGATTGGAACAGTGTCTTTTTTTTTTTTTTTTGAGACCGGAGAGGATTCCTAGTGGTATGGGAAATAGTCATGGCTCTTGAAACCCTCCCTTGATTTTGCCAAAGATCTCTTCTAGAGTGACCTGTAAGGCGCTTTCCAAGAAGCCGCTCTGCAGAGAGACAGCGAGAGAGAATATAACGGATGTAACCAGCACCACCAAGGTGGTGGTTCTGACATCCCTGCAGATTGTAGCTTAGTATTGTAATTATCACACAATCTGGATAAGTTGACTGCCTCTCTGTTTTAGGGGAAAGCGTGAACGCAGTCCCCCACTACCACAGGTATTTGTCAGTCAGGCTACATACAGACCCCACACAAACAATATAGAAGTGTAGTGAAACAGATCAAAAGAGGAAACTGAAATATAGAGTCAGGAGAGTGTCACACTTGCCCTGATAGCGCTCCTAGCAGTGCCAGACAACGCTAGGCATATGAGGAAATAACCACTGATAAATAAGTAGTTACTGATCCTTATAAATGCTCTCCTGACCAGCCTAAACCCCACTGTCTTACTTACAGTCCAGGCAGGCTATCAGCTTCCTGCAGCAGCATTGTTACAGTCTCACACTGTGCAGCAGACGCCGTTCCTCTATATAATTGGCCGCCAGTACACTTCTGAGAAGCGCTGCGGCCGCTGGGAGGAAGGTGTAGGACTTCGGAGCTAAGCTCCGCCCCCTCTTATGCGCTCATTATAATTCATAAGAGCGCGCTGTGAGAGGGGCTCCTTGAAAATATTAATTCCCTTTGGGAGCAGTTTACTTGAACCCAGGGACCTGCTGCATCGTGTGGTAGGGTAATAGCCCTCTAGGCTATCTGTTTTGAGAGGGAAGAGCCCACACAGCCCTGAAACAGCAGGGCTTCCCGCTCATGCATAATGCATAAGAGCGCGCTGTGAGAGGGAAGAGTCCGCACAGCTCCGAAATAGCAGGACCTCGGAGCTAAGCTCCGCCCCCCGCTCATGCATAATGCATGAGCACGCTATGAGAGGGAAGAGCCCGCACAGCTCCGAAATAGCAGGACCTCGGAGCTATGCTCCGCCCCCCGCTCATGCATAATGCATAAGAGCGCGCTGTCAGAGGGAAGCGCCCCGCACAGCTCCGAAATAGCAGGACCTCGGAGCTAGGCTCCGCCCCCCGCTCATGCATAAGAGCGCGCTGTGAGAGAGAAGAGCCAGCACAGTTTTGTCTTACTGCTGCCGAGTGACTCAGTTAATCGGAGTCACTCGCTACTGCTATAAAATCACCGCCTGCTGTTATAACCTGGCTACCTCACTAGTTAATGGAGCGTACACACGGTCAGATTTGTCAGATTTGTCAGATGAACGATTGAACGATTTGACCAAAGTTTTGAACGATTGAACGATTTTTGACTGCATTAAAATGAATGGAATCGTCCAAGTCTGACTGCAAACCCATCAGATGTCAGATATCGTTATCTGACAAACGGGAACGCGCATCGTTGATCGCCCATCGTTCAGGCATGTCAGATATGAACGATTTTCCTTCAGATATGAACGACTGAACGATTTTTAAATCGTTATCGTCCATATCTGAAGAAAAAATCTGATCGTGTGTATGCACCATAAGGTAGCCAGGGCATACTCACTTGCTGCACGACTGCCGGCGGCGGTGTGACCAACGGGGGACTCAGTGCGTGCAGCGGCATGCAGTCTCCCAGAGACAGTGGTCTCTTCCTGTAGTCAGGGACCCCAGGCGAAATGCAAGCAGTTGCGAGTGGGTCCCTGCCGGCAGTCTCCCACGGAGCAGACAGGCAGTGGCAGATGCTGCCAGTCTGTCAGCTTCAGCGCAGCAGCGCTACTATTAGAAAGCCTAATAACCCAGAGCTTCTGGTACACACGACCAGCTCCACTCGGGCACAAGCTAAAACTGGGGCTTGGAGGGGGGTATAGAGGGGGAGGAGCTAGTCACTAGTTTAAAGTGCCATAGCTCCACTTAGCACCGTCTATACCCCACTGTCTATGCTCTCCAGTGTCCTCTAGTGGAAGAAGGAGAAAAGCGCAATGTTTTCACCTGTTTCGACGCGATGTTTTCTCCATGCGCGTCCCCGCTTTTCGCCCTATTCAATTCCAAAACAGGCAAAAACGCGGAAAGGCGAATGTAGATAATAGCGAAACTAGCGTTAAGGACAGCATGAAGAAATCAGTTTGTACCCCATAAAAAGCCTAAATGACCCTGGGAATCAATATAGAGGAGTATAAATAGCCCAAATTCTAAAAACACCTGTCTCTACTTATCAGACCCCCAAAAGACCAGGCCCACTACTTTTTACCCATTTTCCAACACTTTTTACATATTCGCCTCCAAAATTACATGTTTTTTTGGGTGAAATAAGATAAAAAAAATTTACTAATTAGTCATTAGAGGGGGATATCCAAAAGGGTCCTGAACCAGGTCCCCACATTTGTACCCCAAAATGCGGATTTTGCACTGCTTTTCTCCTGCCTTTTGCTGGAGATATTTTTTGGCCTGTTTTTGCCTATGGAGTTATCCCCTAGGCGAAAACATCCTGGAATTAAATAGGGCGATACTTTGAAAACAGACGAAAACTTATCTCGGCTAATTGAATTCGGCCCTGTGTCTAACTTCCTGGAGCCTCCATTCCCCTCCTCACATCATGTCACTGGGCCTGATTCAGAGCTGAACGCTAATCCCGTGGCACCTGCTCCTTAGCACGCATCAGTACTGAGTTTTCGCCAGTGCCACAGCCGCTGTAATTTGTACAGGAATGCCCACCGGCTGTCTCTCTAATCTGCCTCTAGTGTACAAAGACGCACCATCGCACTAAGGAACCCCATGTCTGCTCAGAATGTCAGTCAGAACTTAGAAGTCGCTGTCAGAGAAACTGCGAACAAAGGTGCAGGCGATGGCTGCGTCATGCCCACGCTACACTTGTGACACTTTTGCGTTTGTATAGCCACTCCTTCCCCTGTTGCCTCCCATTAATGCTCACTGACTGTCAACCACTCTGCATCCAAAAATTCTCATTCCGACCGCCATTGGTAAAACATTGCAACACATGCGCAGTATGAAAAAATATCGTCCAACATTGGCATAGCGTCCACCTCTGAATCGGGCCCACTGCCTCTGTAAGAAGCAACCTTGTCCTCACTAAGGTACAGATTGTTACTAATCTTAAATGGTCTCCAACCAATCAGGTTGCAACGGTCATGTGTTTAAAAAATGACAGATAGGAGCCGATTGGTTGGAGCACCATTTAGGATTAGTAACGAGTGATAACAAGAACATCGCTCATTGATAAATCTGAACCTAAGTGATATTTATGAAAGTTATTTTGCTCAAAATTCCCCCAAAACAACCATTTTTGGTGTATTCCCACGAAAGCCAAGTATCCCCAGGATTTAAGAAGAAGGGGCCACAGATGATATCTACGATATATTTGTCATGGTTCTTGCATATCCGACCCCAAAAGCAGCCCCCTTAAACTGTGAGGGCTTCTAAACTGGGACTGTTTGGCCCCTCAGCTAACGCCATCTTCAGGTCTATTGGCTATTCTACCACATAATTTTCGGAGGGATCCTCCGGATCACTCTATGTTGGCTGCAACTGACGCAGGCACAGGCAGATGATGGCACATGTACAGTATGCTCACTGGGTCCGAACCCAGAAGTGAAGGGATAGCTTCTAGCCATTCATTGGGAAAGGACTTTTCCAGATGTGCAGACCCGGCGCCCCAACTATAAATGCAATGCTGCCATACTTCAAAATGACAGCCTCATATTTTACAATGGAATGGGCCCTAGAGCATAGGTAAGAATGCACCTGTCAAGAAAAAACAAACAGTAACAGACTTACAGCTTTATAACATGTCCTGCAATAAAAGCATCCTACACACAAAGTACCCTCAATCTGCTATGCCGTGGCAGCTGGATGCACAAATCCAGCCAACTCTTAAGTGTCAGCAGCTGGCACCCAACCAAACCAAACAGTCATCGCAAATGGTCGTGTTGGTGCAAAGCTGATAGATATAATTAGTTTCCGCTGAACAGAAACAAAGATAAAGGTGCCAGTAAGATGATTTTTTTTTTTTTAGCAAAATAAAAAGACAGCAATCTCCAAAGCCAAGCAGCTCTGTGACACTGAGGATCAAAGAGAATTGGCGGTATTATCTATTTATTAACTTTTACTGATATACTGTAGCGCAACCACATTCCGCAGTGTTTTACAAGTAGGAGCAAACAGCAATAAGAAGGAGACTGAGCAATAACGGACATATAGGAGGTAAGAGGCCCTGCTCACACGCTTACAGTCTATAGGAGAATTAGGAGTTTTATACATGCGTTACCAGTTGCATATACACCCAGCCATATTGCAGTGGGAGAGAGTTCGTAGTGGGCCACTATGGATCTAGCCACACAATGATAACTAGGGAAATTTTACTAACATTCTCCTAATATTAGCCAAAGCCCCATTAATTGCTCCATGGAACCACTTGTCCCAGGGCTCGTCCGCTCTTTCGTAACCACTTGGATGAATACTGGTGGGGGGGGGAGGGGGAGAATCAAAAGTGTAAAAAATGGCTGCATGGAGCCACCCCAGCGCTAGGTTAGGGGGAACCAGTGTAGAACTGATTGAGCAGGAAGTAGAGCAACTTTAAGAGAACGTGTCAATTAGCGATATGTCCCGTTCCGGAATGGCACAATGTGACCAGCAATATTACCAGTCTTTCCTCGTACCCTTAAAGGTTCCAAAGGAAAAATAGTAATGTTGAGCTACCTAAAAACACAGATGTCCGCAGTCAAACATCACGTGATGTTGGACGGCACATAATCAGCAATTAAATTACCCCCAAATGAGTGGGGTTGCTTTGAGAATTTGAGAAGTGAGATTGTTGTTTTCAGGAAGCACTTGGAGGTTGGGAGATGAGGAGAAAGTCTTGTAACGTTGTGTGATCACATTCTCTTTGCAGGCAGTAAAATGGTGCAAGGGATGGTGAATCTGTATATATCTCACAGGGTCTATGTGCGATTTATTTATATCCACCTGACCAATGGAAATACACATTAATCATCTATATAGTGCAGGTAGCCATTTTGTGGACTGAACCAATATCCAAGAGAAAGTGATACCCTAGGCAACTCAGTAATGGCTTCAACACCTAGTGGATTATTAGGTTGTGTTCTAATGAACTGTAGAAATATCAAAAAACACTCAGCTGCTGGCAACCATGACGGTCCTTCACCATTTATCCCAACTGCACCTTCTTCCTCTTCTGGTGCCAATTGATCACAAGAAAGTGAGAGTAATAAATGGTGGATGGTGCCTGGCAAAATGGCCAAGTCAGTAACAAACAACCACCATGAGAAAAAAAAACATTTACCGTACCATAGGCAATTTTTTTTTATGGAAGTTAGGGCCCCCATACATCAGCATTCAATTGGGTGAGGACTGAAAGAAAATATAAAATCGGCAATGTGTGGGGTTTGCAGAGCGCAGATGCTGACCAAAAAGTGATCGGAATTGGTAAATCAGGTTGTCCAACATGTTGGATTTAACAGACCAAACAGGGCTATAGATTGCAGAACCAAAAATATGTACAGTATATGTAACTGCACACCAGGAGCTGCAGGTGTGACTGTTAAATGTAGGGCACCTACCGTATATAAATCAAATACAAAAAATTAAAGAAACACCATCTCAGCTTGTCCACTCCTCCAAAGTCCATAGGGGCTGGCTGTACTGTGTTGTGCAGTCAGTTGTCCATAGGGGCTGTGTCCACTCCAAAGTCCTGTGCAGTGTCCCAGTCCTAAAGGGGTGCTGTAGTGTTGTCCAGGGTGTGCTCTGTCCATCAGGGGTGCTCCCCCCAAGTGCAAAAAAAATAAATATTTTTTCTGTGTTTGTGAATTGTGTGCGCAGTAGCCGCACGTGCATCAACTAAGTAGCGCCAAGCGTGCGCCTGTGTCATAGGTAAAGGACCGGCTGGCTTGTCCGTTAAAGGGTGCTGTAACCCCCAAAGGGCACTCCAAACAAAATAAAAAAATATTTTCTGTGTTTGTGAATTGTGTGCACTGTGGCTGCACGTGCATCAACAAAGGAGCAGCGCCAAGCGTGCGCCTGTGTCCCATAAGTAAAGGGCCGGCTGGCTCATTTCTTAAAGGGTGGTGTAACCCACAAAGTGCACTAGTCTCCAACAAAAATAAAAAATTATTTTCTGTGTTTGTGTGCGCTTTAGCCGCACGTATATATCAATATAACATAAATGGAGGACCAAACTTTCTCCGATAAAAATAAAATAGGGAAAGATCAAGAACCACTTCCTCCTAGTGCTGTTGCTTCTGCTGGGAGTTGTTCATCATCCCAGAGAGGAAGTAGGAACACCACTACTTTTACTAAACAATTGACCCTCCAACAGTCCTTAACGAGGAGGATGAAGTACGACAGCTGTCATCCTGAAGCAAAACGTATAACTGAGGCCTTGACTGCTATGTTGGTGTTAGACGTGCGTCCGGTGTCTGCCATTAGTGCAGTGGGATTTAGACAATTGATGGAGGTAGTGTGTCCCCGGTTCCAAATCCCATCTAGAATCCACCTGCATCCTCAAAGCAGCAGCGACAAGCGTGCGTCTGTCTGTTAAAGGGTGGTGTAACCCTCAAAGTGTGCTCCACAAACAATAAAAAAATTCTTCTGTCTGTGAATTGTGTGGGCTGTAGCCGCACCTGCATCCTCAAAGCAGCAGCGACAAGCGTGCGTCTGTCTGTTAAAGGGTGGTGCAACCCTCAAAGTGCTCCAAAAAATAAAAAACAATTTTTTTTCTGTGTTTGTGACTTGTGTGCGATGTAGCCGCACGTGCATCAACACAGTAGCAGCACCAAGCGTGCGCCTGTGTCATAAGTTAAGGGCCGGTTTGGACATCTGGTCCGGACTGAAGGACGTGCCAACAATTTCTGACAAGTCTACTGTCACTGCATATGATACTGTCCTCAAAGCAGCAGCGACAAGCGTGCGTCTGTCTGTTAAAGGGTGGTGTAACCCTCAAAGTGCACTCCACAAACAATAAAAAAATTAATCTTTTTTTTTTCTGTCTTTGTGAAATGTGTGGGCTGTAGCCGCACCTGCATCCTCAAAGCAGCAGCGACAAGGGTGCATCTGTCTGTTAAAGGATTACATCGGTGACAGCATCCAAGTAGGGATGTCAGACAGTCCATACATGTACTGGCAGGAAAAAGAGGCAATTTGGAGGCCCCTGTACAAACTGGCTCTATTTTACCTGAGTTGCCCCCCCTCCAGTGTGTACTCCGAAAGAGTGTTTAGTGCAGCCGGGAACCTTGTCAGTGAAAGGCGTAGGAGGTTGCTTCCACAAAATGTGGAGAAGATGATGTTCATAAAAATGAATTATCAACTCTTCCAGGAAGACCAGCCTCCACAACGTACAGAGGGACCTGTGGTGGTGGATTCCAGCGGGGACGAATGAATACTCTGTGAGGATGAGGATGTACACAACACTGAAGAGGGTGCGGAATCGGTGAATGAGGAGGATGAGGACGACATCTTGCCTCCGTAGAGCCAGTTTGTGCAGGGACAGATTAATTTCCAGCTTGTTTTGTGGGGGCCTAAACGAACCAATCATTTCAGCCACAGTCGTGTGGCAGACCCTGGCGCTGAAATTATTGGTTTGTTAAAGTGTGCATGTCCTGTTTATACAACATAAGGGTGGGTGGGAGGGCCCAAGGACAATTCCATCTTGCACCTCTTTTTTTTCTTTGAATTATGTACTGTTTGGGGCCTAGTTTTTCAAACTGCCATCCTGTCTGCCACTGCAGTGTCACTCCTAGATGGGCCACGTGTTTGTGCCGCCCACTCGTGTCACTTAGCATAGTCATCCAGCTACCTCGGTGCAACCTTTTGGACATAAAAACACTATTGTGAGGTGTGAGGTGTTCAGAATAGACTGGAAATGAGTGGAAATTAAGGTTATTGAGGTTAATAATAGCATAGGAGCAGAAAAATCAACACATTCTGTGATTTTAGCTGTTTTTATGCTTTTTAAAAAAAAAATACAGAACCAAAACACAAAACCCAGACCCCAAAACACCGAAGGGTGGTTTTGGCAAAACCAATCCAGATCCAAAACATGAAGAAAGATCCAGATCCAAAACCAAAACACGAAAAGTGGCCGGTGCACACCCCTAGAAGATATAAAAGTTCACAATACGCTGTCTCAGATGTGTCTTCTTTATAAATATTATCCACAAATGTTTTCCCGATATATGAAATAAATACAGAGAAAGACACAATAGTGTAGCACATCTTATAAATGGGTGATATAGATCCCTAATGTACGTAGAAGTCCAACATGCAGATCGAGTACCCGTGGCTACGTTCCTCCATCTAGATATACAATATAGGGTGACGCACCGTACTCACACAATTACCGTGTCTTCTGCCTGTAAAGGTTTCTTTAATGCCAGTCTCCGGCAGCCGCAACAATCCCACATCAATAGGGCTGCACTGGATAATGCAAACTCGCAGATTGGACTATAGTAGAATCCTGATGGCTTGAGGTGATGTTTGAAAAGGGATGTTTCTGTTGTACTATGCCTCATAAACCTATGGTGCAGCCAGGAGTAAATGCTCATTAGGACCTTCCACTTCCACAGTGCATCCTCCCTCTGCCCCGGGGCTAGTGTATGGTAACAATCGGCCAACTTGCCGGCCGTTACTTATAAAATGATGGGCTTTTCATGATTGGCAAATTTGTTTTTCCTGAAAATGACCTGCAAATCACTGAAAATATCTGTAATGCTGGGCATACACGGCCAGATAAAATGCCTGTCAGACCGACAGACATTTTATCTAGCCGGCTGCTAGCCGCAGATGTCGCCAGCATACACTGTGAGATTTCTCTCACAGTGTATTCGGCAGACATCTGCGCTCCGCCCCCGGGGGAGGAGACATTTCCGTAGGAAGGAACACAGGGAATGTCTGTCTGTCGGCCGCGGCTGGGCATACACTGCCCGATGCGGCCGACAGTTTACCGGGAAATATCGCATCGGACGGGCATGCTGGACAATCCGGCATGCCCGACCGAGCATTATTTAACACTCGGTCGCCCCCCCACACGCTACAATTATCGGGGCGATCCGCCGATATCAGGCGGATCGCCCCGATAATTGTAGCGTGTATGGCCAGCTTTATGTGTGGACACAGATTGGTGGGGGAATCTTTACATTGGGTGGGGGGAGGGGGACACAGAATCTGTGAATCGTCTTTTTAACTATTGAATGTGGTAACTCGGCATCAGGCATCCTTTAATATTACAAAGCTGTATAAAGTAAAATAAAGAGGAATATTTCATCCACTGACATGTCACTGTGATGGCGAGTACAGACTAAGGCCCTCATTCAGAGCCGCTCGCTATTTGCGGTCGTTCGTTCTAAAACAAGGGGTGGCTATTCAAATGAACCATTCGCTCATTGCGGTCTGTTCACGCCTCTAAGTCTGAACGAGCGAGCAAAACTTGCGGTTATTTTGAAAAATACGCCCCCTTGCCGCTCGCACCATACGTCATGTCCGCTATTTATTAGATTAATCGAGTACATCGAACAGCGTATGAACTGCTCGCTATTCTTGTGGTTGGTTTTTTCAACCGCTATTTTGCGAGCAGTTCAGAGTAAAAAAACCAAGTGACGTGGTCAATGACGCTGCTTTATTAATTATGCACTCCCTTAAAACGCCCGTTTTGACCTTTAAGCACGCCTGCGTTCTGATCTCCACTCCCCGTTTTCAAGCACCTTCCCCTGTTACCACCCACATACGCCTCCTTCTATTTAGCAAGCACACGATTTTCGGTCGCACTGACTGGTTCGCGCATGCGTATTACAATCCGTACGCATGCGCAGTTGTGCGAACATCGCTCAGTGCGAACGAGCGGCTCTGAATGAGAGCCTAAGCTCCTGTGTATGAGGAGGCAGAGCATCAGATTAATAAAAGATTATGGGGTCTATTTATGAATGGTAAATGAGCTCTAGATCCATTTGGCAGAAATAGAGCTCTTCCCTATTTAACAAGCACATCAGCAGGCAATGGGTATCGCTGGTGGCAACCTTCACTTGGTGGCTCTCCTGTATTGAAGCGGCAATACACAGGAAAATAAAAGGTTTTAACAATTTTTTATTCTTAACCTGTTTTTTTCATATTTTTTTTTTGTGTTTCTTATTTACTATAGCAAGCCCAAGACCAGGCTTCCAGTACAGTGTCTATGTGACCTCGGTAATGCGTCACAGTGTGAATGTACTATTTTGTAAATTATATTACTTAATTTAAATAGGACATTAGGTTCTTGCTTTACTGCCCTCGTTTACGGTGTGTGGACTGGAAAGCAACATACACAAGTAACAACATGGGAACCTTTCATCTGAGAAACAACTTTCTGAAAAGACCTCTAGACGTGGAGAAGCAGCTTGTTTAGCTCCCCAGGAGAACGTTAGTTCCAACTAACCTAAGAAAAGAATTCCCTATAGATTCAGCTCTAGGAATGCAAGGGCGCATTTCCGTTCTCTCACCTTTTGGCACCATAAAGAACAGGAAATGCACTAGAAAGATAAGCTTATATAAATACCCAAATATAATTGTTGACTACAGTTTTACATCCTTTGTTGCCAAGATGTTCTTTAAAGTATAGAGACATACAGGGACAGAATACAGAACTACTATAGGCGATGAAACGGAATTATAACTAAGGAATTCTATATTTTTTTTACTTAACGGTGACCTTGGGGCACAACATATTAATAGATTTAGGACTACAATTAAAAAAAAAAAAAAAAAACAGCACTCATGAACAGGAATACACATGGATTGTACATTTAGGGGAAATGTTTATAGGGTCTAGCAGTAAAGCAGCTGATACACTTAAAGCACACTTTGAACTGACCCATGTAATCTGCACAGGATGATGCCTTGTCTGGCTTCCCCGTGGGTAGGATGAACACTTGCTGCATAGATGTGATTATTCTGTCAAAATCTTGTACTTCATATCCGCCATTATGTGTCATCTCTTCAAGGCATTGCACCACTGCCTAGGGTAATTTATGTAATGCGCCCAAGATGGCTGCCTCGCCTGATAAGGGGCCTATCCATTAGCAGATAAATTTGAAAGATGAACGATATATCGTTCAGTCGTTCAATTAATCTGTCATGGATAGGCCCTGAACGATGACAGATGCGCACTCCTGCGGCCGACAAATTGTGTCTTTCGTATCTCCAACATGTTGGTCATTTATCGCTGACAGATATTAGAAATATCTATCAGTTTATAAGCGTTAAACAATATTTTTAATGAAAATTAATAGAAACATAATAAAAAAATCCACTCCCTGAATGATGTCATGCAATATCGTTCGTCGTTTGCAAAATCTGTCATGTACATGACTAATATTTGTCACAGCAGCCCCAGGAATTTACAAAGGATAAATCTTTTGTCTTTCATCGTAGAGAAAGATCTGCTAATGGATAGGCCCCTATACAGTCACGGGTGGGATGAACAATGACTCACTGAATCCTTTTTATCATGTTTTTGCCATTTTGTAGTCTGCATCTTGCATTTCAGATGTTTTTCATATAATGTGGATTCCTTATATTTTGTATGTCACGTATTGTATTCTACATCATCTTGCACTTCATGTTTTGTAACCACCCAATGTAACAATTGTTGTGCGGCCAATATGGTCCCTTTTCTACAACTGAAAAGCACTTTGGGGGTGGGGGGGTTTTTAATTAGACCAGTTAACTAATGGGTGCTAATTGAACACCAGACTAAATTCATTAAGCTCCACTTAAAAAGGGATTTCTTTTCAGGTCTCCCCCCAAAAAATCCCTGTTGACTGCACAGTTATCGGGGAATAACTGCCAGTTAACGCACAGGCACGTTCAGTTAACGGGTGTTAACAAAGCCATCGGGTAAAAAAAAAGGGAGCCTAATTGAATAGCCTCGGGCACTACCTACCTTTTCACCCGTTAAAACTTATCACTTGTAATTGTATTCCCCCTTATAGAGACCATTTGGAGAAAAATTCTAAATAAACACAGACATATCATAACGGAGATATATATTAGATACATATACAAACACACACATATATGCCCGCAGTCACTGCTTATTGGAGTCTTCAGATCAGTACTACATTAAAGATCTACACAATCCAAATAGAAGAAGTCCAAAAAGTAGGTACTCACCAATTTGCCGGAGAAGACAAGAGGTACATCGCTAGCTGAAGTACCCGGCAGTGCCCGGTTTTAAATCTTCAAGTTAAGTTAGGCATCCCAGACCAATTACCATCTCTCTGTAAAGTTTTCATCCAAATCCATCCAGTGGAAGGCCCAGAACAGGCTCCCCGGATCAGAGCTCTGCCCAGTGTACACCAACGGGAGGTCCGACAGGGACCCTAACCCCCCCTACAACCTGGCCTGCATCCAAATGCACCACCCCGCATTTGTTCAACCCAATCAATACAGGGGTGACCGAAAGCATAACCGGACAGACAAAAAAAAACAAAAAACAGACCAATGAATTTTATATAGAAGATAACTCACAGGTTATGTCACACCTAATGGTCAACGTTTCGCTCCTTCTCAGGGACCTTTGTCAGGACAGCATAAAGATATCACACCAGTTGGGTGATCCTGGTGCAATATCATTATGCTGTCCTGACAAAGGTCCCTGAGGAGGACCGAAACATTGACCATTATGTGTGACATAACCTGTGAGTATACCGGTTGTCTTCTGCTGCAAATCGGTGAGATAGATAGATATGAGATAATTTAATAGATAAATAAAGATAGATAGATATGAAAAAGATATTTTACATTTATGAAAAGTGATCTGTATCTAGTCAGCACATGTAGTTAGCAGATAGCAAGTTTGTTTTCCATGGACAAACTAGTGGGTTGGCTGTTGTCATTCCAAATATAGACATTTCATAGCCAAAATATAACCAAGAGACCAGACCACATCAATGATTATCCAGCAAAGCGTGTTTTCTAAACACACACGACACACCTTTGGAAATATGTAAATATCACACACACCCCTAAAATAGGTGCACTCAGAAAACATTTGTCAGTACAGATCTTCATATGCCCTAGATTTTTTTAATGAAAATTCAGAATTGTATTAGTAAAGAAGGAAAGGGGTCATTCCTTGTCAAGTGGACCAGGGCCCCCACTTGACCATCTCCGATTTTGTTGAAATTTTGCATGAAGGTTGGTATATATGTAGAACTAACTTTAGTAAAGTTTCAGTTCACAGTATGTAATAGTAGTGGAGTTGTGGACCTGGTAATGGAGGTAGGTGAAACTGTCACCGACTCCGTGGTGCACAATCACCAATGTACAAGTAATTGCAGAGGCAGATATGAGAGCAGAAGCTGTGAAAGTGCACAGGCTTATAAACTTTTGATGCCGATTTAAAAAATTGCTGCCTCAAGGCTTACAAAAAAGTAGCTTGACAGTATGAGGCCAAAGTAGGCCAAAAAATCAGTGTAAAACTTTTTTCTGGAATTCAGCTGCCCATATCTCCAAAAGGAAAACATTATTTTAGTATGACATTAGAATAGCCAAATATGCAAGTGGACACCATTACAATCAGAAAATAACAGACTTTAAAGTTACTTAGTTCCTGTGATAATGTCATCTAAATTTGCTTTCACAAATTGCGCGTTCAATTTTCTGCCATCTTTGAAGCCCAATAGCAAAAAATAAGCATAGCCGATTTTCTTGAAACAACATTCATTAAAAAGAGCAGACTTTAGACTACAACACATTTTTCTGGATAGGTGTTTTGCCTCAGAAGGGAGAAAACAGGCTTTAAAGTTAGGTCACTTTTGGCTTACGCAGCACTTACGATTATGGACAACGAGCCATGTTTAAAATGGCTCTCACTATAAGGCAATGAGAGCTTGAATCTTGTAATTAGGCACAGCTATACACATTTTAAAAATATTTATTTGGACTAATAAAGACTAATATTTTTTGGTTAAATTAAGATGAAAGTTATAAAAAAAAAAAAATTCATCAGGTAAACGACGGGAACACACACACCTGGCAGTCCACACAAGAAAACATGATTCATTAGACCAGGCCACCTTCTTTCATTGCCCCATGGTCCAGTTCAGATGCTCACGTGCCCATTGTAGGCACCTGTAGTGGTGGAGAGAAGTCAGCATTGTCACTCTGACCAGTCCACGGCTATGCAGCAAGCTGCGATAAGACACAGTGTATCATAGTCAGCATTAACAGTTTCAGCAATCTGAAGGATCAGACCAGACGGGTTAGCCTTCACTCCCCACACGCATCAATGAGCCTTGGGAGCCCATGACCCAGTCACCAATTCACTGGTTGTCCTACGTTGGACCACTTTTGGTAGGTATTAACCACGGCATACCGGGAACACCCCACAAGACCTGCCGTTTTGAAGATGCTATGACCCAGCCGTCTGACCACTTTGGCCCTTGTCAAAGTCACTCAGATCCTTACGCTTGCCCATTTTTTCTGCTTCCAGCACATCAACTTAAAGAACGGAGTATTCACTTGCTACCAATATATCCCACCCCTACACAGATGCCATCGTAACGGGCATTATGGAGTCTCCACTGGGTTGAAGCAAAATGCACAAATGCAGACAGGCATTGAACATGCGCTTTAGTCAGCAAACCATCTCTGGCAGCATTAGGCTACCAGCAACTTGGCAGAGGACACCGAAGAGGAAAATGACAGCGCTGGAGCCATACAGACGAGTGATATTAAATACTTGCGTCATATTCTGAAGTATCACTATGATACAAAACAAAATATGCTGCAGGTATATGGCATTGTGGCTAAATGGAATCTGTAAGTATTTCTGCCACATTATGCCCATCTCTCTTCAATGCCTGTATGATTACCAATCCATCTAGAAATAGAAAGCGCCTGCATGGAAGGGCACAACCTAACTGCGGTCCAATCAGAATCACAAACAACTGTCATGTATCCCCAAGATCGTCCGCCCATGAATAAGTGATTGCTCTCATTAGATGCAGTGAATTCAGGGCTCGATTCAGAGCCGCTCGCTAGATGTGTTCGCACGCAGCAAAAGTATGCAAATCTGCGATTGCACGGCAAGTCAATAGCACGCCCACTATGTCTTAAGGTGCGATCACGGTGTGTATGCAGACGCCCACCAGCCTGACTTAAGACGCCCAACTTATGCAAGTCATCTCCAGGATGTGTATGCAACCATCGGTAACATCGAGTACCATCGGAAGCGAACGCAGTGCTTGTGGTTGACCATGCGAGTGCTTCAGTGTGTAATTCAACCATGTGACGTGTACTATGATGCTGCGTCTTAATTATGCACGCCTCTGAAACGGCGTTAAGACACTCAGGCACGCCTGCGTTCGCACCACCACACCCCCGTTTTCCTTGACCATCCCCTATCACCACCCATAAACAGCTTCATCTGTCACTCATTCTAGTGAGCTGTCTATGTGCAGCGAGCGAACGCATCCCGATCACATGGACTAGTTCACGCACGCACACTGCGACAGGCTACGTGCAAACGGGGAGGGGGTCACATTAGGGAAGAGTCCAGCTGAATTTAAGACAGCTGGGAGGTATGCTCATGTAAGCCATGCAAAACGGCTACAGTCAAATTATAAGAACAGTGATCGAGGCATGAATAAGGTTGATAGGTACATTGGGCCTCATTTACTAACAAGTTTTATCACCAAACGAGTGATAATTTTCACTGTGTATGATAAATGGTGCTCCAGCCAATCAGCTCCCAGCTGTCACCTGTTAGAAAAATGACAGTTGGGAGCTGATTGGCTGGAGCACCATTTATCATACACAGTGACATTTATCACTCGTTTTGGTGATAAAACTCCTTAGTAAATGGGGGCCAGTGTTTGGTATTATTTTGTTAGGATACAAAGCTTATACAGTATTTTGCATTTTTTGTTTACCTTTTTTTTTATGTTTTAATTCTTGCTATTTCGGTCAATAATATGAGATATGGTAAGAACTTACCCTTGTTATCTCTATTTCTACGAAGTCCATAGGGTTCCACAGGATACCTTGGGGTATAGGTGTGACGTCAGTCGCAGGGCACCAAAGAGTTAAGCTTTCAGCCTCCCAGGATGCACTGGGTCCCCCTCCTATACCCCGCCCCCGAGCCAAGGCACCTCAGTTAGTTACCACAAGCCATAGGCCGTAGGAGGAGAAGGAAGAGAGAGAACAAAGATCTGGACACATACAAGAATCACATTCTCACCAGAGGGAGACGGAAAACCGGTGACCAGAGCAAAGCCCATCTGCAGCACAGGTGCGACAGGGCGGGAGTCCTGTGGAACCCTATGGACTTCGTAGAAATAGAGATAACAAGGGTAAGTTCTTACCATATCTCATATTTTCTACTTCAGGGTCCATAGGGTATCCACAGGATACCTTGGGGATGTCCCAAAGCAGTATCCTTTAAGGGTGGAGACGCTCCTGTGCTGAAAGGAGAATCCGCCGCCCGAAGGAAGCATCCTGAGAGGCGAAGGTGTCAAACCTGTAATACCTCACGAAGGTATGGACAGAGGACCACGTAGCAGCCTTGCAGATCTGGACTGCAGAGGCACCACGTCGAGCTGCCCACGAAGGACCCACAGACCTAGTGGAATGAGCCTTCACAGAAGGAGGAACCGGCAGGCCTTCATGAAGATAAGCTTCAGAAATAGCCATACGGATCCAGGCTGCCAAAGTTTGCTTTGAAGCAGGCCAACCCTTTTTACGGAAGCCATAGAGGACAAACAAAGCGTCCGACTTCCTAAACGAAGAAGTGCGGTCAACATAAGTCCTTAAGGCCCGCACAACATCCAAAGAGGCCTCACCCACGGAAAGACCCGGTGAGTTAAAGGCCGGAACAACGATTTCCTCGTTAACATGAAACTGGGAAACAACTTTGGGAAGAAACTCGGGCCGTGCGGAGCACTGCCCTGTTCCCATGAAAAACCAAGAAAGGGGGTCTACAAGAAAGAGCCCCTAACTCAGAAACACGTCTGGCCGAAGCAATAGCCAGAAGGAAAACAGTCTTAGCTGTTAGCCATTTAAGATCCACTGAGCCCAGTGGTTCAAACGGCGGTCCTTGGAGAGCCCTCAGGACCACAGCCAAATCCCAAGGCGCCACAGGTGGAACAAAGGGCGGATGAATGCGGACAACACCTTGCATAAAGGTGCGCACATCCGGGATTGTAGCAATCCTACGGTGAAACCAGACAGACAGGGCCGAAACCTGTACCTTCAAAGAAGCAAGGCGAAGCCCATGATCTAGTCCCGCTTGCAGGAAGGCGAGAATCCGAGACAGACGAAACTCCCGCGGTGCATAACCTCTCGGTCGACACCACTGGAAGAACGTATGCCACACGTGATGGTATATCCTCGCGGAAGACAGTTTCCGAGCTCGCAACATGGTACGCACCACAGAGCTGGACAACCCCCGGGACCTCAGCATGGCCGTCTCAACAGCCACGCCGTCAAAAACAGCCGAGTCAGGTCCGGGTGACAACAAGGACCCTGAGACAAGAGGTCCGGTCGTAGCGGCAACCGCAGAGGACTGTCCACAGACAGACCCTGAAGGTCTGAGAACCAGTGCCGTCTGGGCCACGCGGGAGCTATCAACAGGAGCGTCCCTCCTTCCTGTTTGAATTTCCGGATTACCCGTGGAAGAAGGGAGACCGGAGGGAACAGATATGCGAACCGGAACGTCCACCGGACGGACAGAGCATCCACCAGAGACGCCCCTTCGTCTCTTGTGCGAGACCCGTACACCGGCAACTTGTTGTTGTGCCGGGACGCCATGAGGTCGATCTCTGGAAGACCCCATCTGTCCACCAGTAGTTAAAAAACGTCCGGCGACTTAGAAAGTCCGCCTCCCAATTGAGCACTCCCGGGATGAAGACCGCTGATATGGCCGGAAGATTGCGCTCCGCCCAAACCAGGATCCGAGACAACTCTACGAGAGCCGCCCGGCTTCGGGTTCCTCCTTGCCTGTTTATGTAGGCCACGGTGGTAGCGTTGTCCGACTGGACCTGTACCGGGTGACCCTGGAGAAACCGATGTGCCTGCTGGAGAGCATTGAAGGAGTTCCAAGATATTGATTGGAAGCTCCGCTTCTGTCGGAGTCCACCTGCCCTGGAACAGATGTGGACCCGAAACTGCTCCCCAGCCCCGAAGACTGGCGTCCGTAGTCAACAGGACCCAATTTGGAATCCAGAACGGACGTCCCTCGCTGAGGTGGGTCGTCTGTAACCACCAAGCAAGGGACAGGCGAACCTCCGGGGTGAACACAATCGTCTGGGACTTCAGAGACTGAGGCAGCCCGTTCCACTTTGACAGGATCAGGTGCTGCAGAGGTCTGGAGTGAAACTGGGCATATTCCACCATGTCGAACACCGACACCATGGAGCCCAGTAACCTCATCGCCGAGTGTAGAGACACCTGGCGGCTGTGCAGACAACTGCGCACCCTTGACTGCAAAGCAGAGATCTTTTCCTCCGTCACGAAGATCTTTTGCTGTCCCGAGTCCAATAAGGCTCCAAGATGCAGAATCCTCCGAGACGGGATTAGAGTGGACTTCTGCCAGTTGATTAGCCAGCCGTGCCGTTGCAGCAGGGCAATGGTCAGGTCTAAGTGGCGTAACAGGAGCTCTGGAGATCCCGCCACCAATAATAGGTCGTCCAAGTACGGCAACATGCGGACTCCCTGCAGCCGCAGAGAAGCCGCCATGACCGCCATCACCTTGGTGAAGACACGTGGTGCTGTCGCCAGGCCAAAAGGTAACGCCCGAAACTGGAAGTGGTCGCTGCGGATTGCAAACCTGAGGAACTGTTGATGGCGCAAAAGAATAGGGACATGCAGTTAAGCATCCTGTATGTCCAATGACACCATGTAGTCCCCCGGTTCCAGCGCCAGAATGATGGACCGTAGGGTCTCCATCCGAAACTTCGGTACCCGCAAAGACTTGTTGAGTGCTTTGAGGTTGAGAATCGGATGATACGACCCATTGGGTTTCTGTACCAAAAAAAGATTTGAATAGAAACTCTGGCCCCTCTGGGAGAATGGAACAGGCACTATAACTCCAGCCTGGAGCATAGTGTGCAATACCTTCCGCAGCTCCGTAGCCTTGTTCCGGTCTGATGGTAGACCCGTGGTGAAGAATCGAGCCGGGGGTCTGTGCCGGAAGGAGAGGGCGTACCCGTGGGAGACCACCTCCAGAACCCAACTGTCAGTCGTAGTGACCGACCAACACTGGGCGAACTGCAGCAGGCGGCCTCCCACCCTGGGATCCCCCAAAGGGAGGCCCGGACCGTCAGGCCGCAGGCTTGTCATCTGGCTTGGGGGCCGGACGTCTGGTACTCCATGCCTGCTTCCGGGGCTTGACCGATTTCTTAGGGCCAGCCTGACGAGGAAACGACTGTGGTTTGGGCCTGCCCTGGGCACTAGATGACCGAAAGGACGATGGTCCAGAACCAGAAGGAGCAGCGGCCGACGGGAGACAAGCCGATTTGGCTGCCGCCAGCATGGCCACAATCTTATCCAGATCCGGACCGAAGAGAACTTCTCCGGTAAACGGCAAGGCTTCCAGACCCTTCTTGGAATCTGCGTCCGCCTTCCAGGATCGCAGCCATAAGGTGCGACGAGCAGCTACCGCTGCTGAAGAAATTCTAGACACTAGAGTACTAATGTCTAGAGCCGCCTCGTTGATGTAAGTGGCCGAATCACGGAGATTGCCAATCAACTCCGCCTGTTCGGCCGGACAGTCGGAATCAAAAGAAGCCTCTAATGAATCCGCCCAGCGCTCCATCGCTCTGGCAACCCAGCAAATGGCCATAGCCGGCCGTGCTGCCCCCCCCGCAAGGGAATAAGCGGACTTCAGGCAGATTTCCACCTTGCGGTCCGTAGCATCCTTAAGGGAGGACATGGATGGCATCGGCAATGTGGCACTACGGACAAGACGGGTCACGTGAGAATCCACCTGTGGAGGGGATTCCCACTTAGCAAAATAATTATCAGCGAACGGATAAGCCACCGCCAGGCGTCTCTGCGGCTGGTATCTTTTGCCAGGCTGTTTCCACGCCTCCTCTAAATGGTCCACCAACTGACCCGAAAGAGGAAAGACTGTGGCATCGCCCTTCACATCTTTGAAAAAGGCATATTTAGACTTAGCCGCTGGGGGAACTTCGTCCTCAATCACCAAGGCTGTGCGGACCGCCCGAATAAGTCCAGGAATATATACTTTGGACTTAGCATCAGCGTCCTTAGTATGGAGAGGTTCCTGATCGTAAGGATCCAGAATCTCCCCATCATCAGACGTCCCTTCGTCATCCTCATAAGGAGCGGACAGAGACACCACCGGCCGTTTATGAGGCCGCATCACAGACTCCCCTTGCAATACATCCGACAAGTGCTGTACAGAACTCGTCAGGGAGTTAACCCACGCTGGCTCCTGAGAAACCGGGAGCGGGGAAATAGGGAGACTGTGGGGTACCACCAATTGTCGTGGGAAACCCTGCATGGGTGACGACACCACAGACTGCTGGGACAAACCCATCGGAGTAAACGCGGGCTGCGGAGCTAACTGGCCCACTAAAGCTGTTAGCGCCTGAGCGAAACAAGCCCAGGGCGGCTCCTGTACCGGTGCTGTAACCGTAAGAGGCCGCGCCATGGACAAACACTGCCGGCAAAGGCCCTCCACGCTACCCTCCCCCTCCGCTAACGGTACTTTACACGTGGTACACTGTAGCCGGAGGGGAAAATCACTTTCAGACATGATGGCACCACGTATGTGACCCCTCTCACCAATTATATATTAAATAGGCGAGAGACCACCCTGCAGCACCGCACCGCAAGGGCTTAGCAGAAAGAACAGGGACAGTAATAAAGCTGACAGTTTAGAGAAGAAAAGTTACATACAGCGCTAGCACAGTCACATACAATGCAAAGAAAATCAATTCCTGCACTAACAGCGCTGATCACTCAACTACACAGACACAGGGCCTGGTAGGACACAGCGCTGCATACACAGACCTGACCACAGCGGAGGAGAGGTATGCGGGGGGACCCAGGCCACGATGCTTCCGTCCAGTGCTTCCAGCAGCGTTCACCATGCGTTGGAGAAGATGGCCGCCGAGGAGCAGAGAGGAGGCTGGCCTGGGGGAGGAGCGCTGACACAGGGCCAGTCAGTACAGTGCAGAGAGGGCTGTGTGCAGCGGGGGAGGCGCCGGCTGTGAGACAGGGAAGGCGCGCTCCCCTGGCATGCATTTAACCCCTGGGACGCCGCAGCGCTACCGCTCTGCTGCGGTCCGCTGTCCCAGGGGGTAGTGGAAGCGCAGGTTGGTCGCCTGGCTCCACGCTGCAGCCAGTCTTCAGGGAGCCCCCTGCCTGGGGACTTAGGACCATGTGATCAGCGGGGACCCACCGCGGGACCCCGCTGCTTACCTCTGTCCCCCTTGAATCCGGCCATGGTCCGGAACATCTGGGGTCACCGCTAGCTGTGACCCCAGATGCCCACCAGCATCCCCGGATCAGTACCGGCGTTCTGGTACCGGCGGGGTGTAGGGAAGACAGCATGGACGTCAGGACTGACTGTCCATGCTGTTCATCCAGATGTGCAGCCACAGCTGCATGAAGAAAAAGCTTCAGGGGCTCTTCTAGCCCCCACTCCAACAGGTGCACCCGACTCCGGCCGGGCACCAAACTAAACTGAGGTGCCTTGGCTCGGGGGCGGGGTATAGGAGGGGGACCCAGTGCATCCTGGGAGGCTGAAAGCTTAACTCTTTGGTGCCCTGCGACTGACGTCACACCTATACCCCAAGGTATCTCCTGTAGATACCCTATGGACCCTGAAGTAGAAAAAATGGTTTTTAAACAAAAATCATTTTACAAAACCTGCATTTGTAAAATTTAACTGACTATTCTAATAACAATACATTGCAATAATGTAAAGCTATTTGCAGCAGATTCCCAGTCGCATGCAGACGCAGCTTTTGCTGCAGCCGAATCATACGCTAATGTTGCAGTCGACTTCATGAATACTGAGATGCCCACTAGCAGCGGTGCAGTTCCGTCTCATGAGTCTTTATTTATCATCACCAGTCACTGTATTTATATAGAGCGCACATATTCTGCAGCGCTTTACAGAGAATATTTTGCTATTCACATCAGACGCACCATGGAAACCTGCGGCAGTCGTATGGCAGGTGCCGTTTCTCCGCCTGCCCGTGGCCTCCTGCGTAAGTGGCTGTGCATCTTCTGATGCAGCAGTTTACAGCATCATGCTGCATCTGCTTAGCCTACCCGTTTCCTCCCAGGAATGCCCAGTGACCTCCACTGACCTGCGTCCAATTCTGTTCTGCGCGTCTGAGCGCTAACAATTAGGACACATGCTGTGCGACTGGGATTAGAAGGATAGTCCAACTTTGATCACTGCGGATAGTAACGATAAGAAATTGTACAAGACAGACCATTTCTACCCTTCTCTACATAGTCTACAACACAGAAGGGTCCATTTTTGTCGGCCGCCATTAAACCTATTGGTATGTTATTGGCCCGTGGGAGGAAACCCATGTGAGCATCAGGAGATAAGGTTGGCAATGAGCCTATGACACCAGTGCTGCAAGACAGTTACACTAACCACTGTGCCCCCGTGCCGCTTACAATGTTTAATTAATAACATAGTTCCCTTACATAAAGAAATGAAACCTATTCTTCCACAATCACAACTTTATCTACAATATCTATAGTTATATTAAGCTGCTAAAACGATTAAGCCGGCCACACGCGCTGGAATACTGGTGGTAATGTGGCACATACAGCTTAATAGATCAGCGTGCCTAACCGGAAACGATAGGATCTTTAACGGGCATGCTGGAAGACGCAGCGAATGGCCAGATCTCATCGCATTACTTGCTGCTCTTGTTAGCATTACATATATTTTACACTCCTACCAGATTTTTGTTTTTAAATTTAAATGCACTTGGATAGCCCTCTTGTAAATGTGTATTGCAAGAAATTCCAATAGAAAAACACATGAAGAGATGCTTCAGTTGCACAATCCAAGCTCCTGGAAGGACGTCACAAAAATGTCACACAGAATGGATATGGCATGCTAAACATTCCACACATACATAGCACAAAGCACCACATGCCGGCGTTCCTGCTGGTGCGGCCCGTGAATCACTAACCGTGATGCGGATGGAAGACGGTTTGCACATGCTAAAAACTGCATCTAACATGCTACTTAAACACTGAGCATTTGGTAACTCCATGTCATTTTTGAACAAAGAACTAAAAAAACAAATCATCCGTCTAATTAAAACACAGGCCCCTAACACCACAGTTAAATGAGAATTTCGCTCTCTATGGGCCGTATTCAATTTGGGGCGAAAAGTCAGTTTCGGCAATACTTTTTCGCCAATTACATCATTTTCACTGATTTCATTTATCCCCGTATTCAATTTGGCCGACTTTTCGCCAGTGCGTAAAATCAATGCATCAGACAAGCCGAAAAAGTATCGCCTATGAAAAGAAAAAAGTGCAAAATTGGGGTTCTGGGGTGCAGACTTCCAAAAACCACCCTGCAGCCCTTGGACAGGTCCCTAAAGTTAATCTGTGTAAAAAAAAATTTAAAAAGTACCTTCAGACACCCCAAAAAAGTGCTTTCATTTTTGGGGCGAAAAAAAAAAAAAGGTGGGATACTAAGTTAAAGACTAGCGAAATAGACTCCAGGGGGGTCCCCAAGTATGCGGCAGGTGTTTTTAGGATTGCAGGTGGTTGCGGCAGGTAGATTTTTCACGCTTTTTTGAACGTCACATTAGCAACTCTAAAATATGCTAGCACCCATTTTCATGTACCTCAAATTTGATGAGACTAGTTATTTTCTCAAAAAAACCCCATCAAAATGCTATTCTTCACCACTTTTTAAAACACACATAATTGCACCTATTGAGACCATCTAAAGTGGCCAAATACCTTCAACAGGGCTATTCGGGGGTATCCAGAGTGATTCCCCATGTCAGTGCATCTTTTGGGGGGTGTCAGGCTGATTTCCCCAAAACTGACAGAACTTTTCGCCTATATAAGTTTCGCCGGGTCCTGTTTTCGCCGATTTGGAATTGAATACGGGGATAAGCGGGGACGAGCGCGATACTTTTTCGACCCAAAACCCACGATGACGGCGAAAAGTCCGGCAACTGACTTTTCGCTTCTAATTGAAGAGTGGCCTATGTAGCATGCGGTAACCATTCATAGCTAAGAAACCCTACAATACAAAAGTGGGCTCATCGCCTCCCACAGTAGATCCAGAACAATAACAACACATGAGGTCACTAGTTTCCAGTGAACTGATTGGCTGCCTCTACAGTCTGAAATGACAGATCCACGCTGGGTACACACTAGACAATGGCTTCCGACATATCGTGTCCGCGGTACACATCACAACGATGTAATGAAGGACAGAGCGATCCCTCATTTCGTCCTTGATTACTTTGTAAGGCACCGCATGCGAGATCGTCTGGGTGGCCTTGCAGCATGGGCGAACGGACGATATCGCATGCGACTGCGCAGATTGGCCGTACACACTGAGCGATCCGGCCGGAAACTACATATCGGGCCGACATCACTCCAGTGGGTACCCATTTCAAGTTAGGACATACTTACTCTCCCGTAATGTTCTCCTGAGTGACGAATTCAAGCACACTACACTAGCCTCCCGGATCCCGCATACTTACCGAGGACAGCGGACAGTTTGGGGGCATCATTATCTCCCAGCTGCACCTCCCCCTCCATGATTTCCCAGAGGCTTAAAATAAAATTTCGGTACACAAGCAATTTACGTCTCTAAAAATCACCAGTCAGCCTATGATGTCACTGACCTTCATTGACGCGAGGAAGATTTGATTTATCAATTGGAACATGGGTCATCTTGTGCGGATCTGTTGAACCCTCTTTTCAGCTCACCTTGAAAACCATGAAAAAACGGAGCTGGAAAGAAAAAAACAAAACAAAACAAAAAAACATTTATTTACTTAGGACGTTGGATATTTGTTTTTGAATTTCAGACAACAAATGCCAGTATGCAGACTTGATATGGAAAATATCCCTCTTACAGTTTTCATCACGGTGTCAATTGTCAAGACCAGATTTAGAAATTGATAGGAGAAACAGGGGCTCATTCTGAGTAGGGTGCAGTGCCGATGATGGACGCAGCTGAGCAATTTTTATTTGCTTCTGTGCATGCGTCTAAGTCGCTCTGCACGTGTCCAGAGTACGTGCTAACAGTCACAGTTGCGATTGAGAAGCAGAGTCTCAGAAAGGACTTGAAAATGTATTGGGCATTTTCCTGGTCGGCGACAGGGAGGCGTTATGGGAGTGTCACTGTCATGATAGCGGATGAAAGCAGAGACCAGGCTATAATAGTGATCACTGAGCCCCAGCTGATGGTTAGCACAATGGGTCTGCAGCACTATTTATTAACCTATTGTAAGCCATCTATGGCAGTTTCCTGTGAGCCCTATTGTGATTCACACGGTATAGGTCATTTTTTTGACACCCTAATATAATAACATTTAGGGGGGGGGAATTGAATCAGGAATGTTAACTTTTCACGGGTGAAAATGGGCGGTAGCTTCGGGCTTTATTGTCGGGGGCTATTCAATTAGCAATCCTTTATCACGCTAACCCCACTTTAACGAGTGTTAAAAAGGGGCATTAAGTGCCATTAAAGGGTGTTAATGCCATGAAAAGTTCACGGACCTATGCATTGAGTGTTAACGGTGCTAAGTGAATTCCGCCCTCAGTCTGGTCACCTTTTATTTTTTGTATACTGTACATGTATCATTGTGCTGATATAATTACATTTATTCGTATTATACTCTCAAGTAGATCGTTTTTGTGTATTTAATACACTGCTAATTTTCTGACATTTAGGTTTAGTTGGCCTATAAAGCGGATTTGGTAAGAGTTAAATACACAACACTGGAAAACAATACAGGCCTAATGAGCAGCTGAACGTGAATGGGAAATAAGTGCGCATATTCGCCTTTACGTAAAGCTGTGCGCATCTTCCCATGCGCCAGCTCCCCATCCACATGCTTTGTTTGCTGGTCATCACTGTCCAAATCTGAATGGCTCGCAGTTCTGTTAACATGACCTCACCCTCAGCAGCGAGGCCGCCCCCCCTTGCGCCTCAGCAGCGAGGCCGCCCCCCTTGCGCCTCAGCAGCGAGGCCGCCCCCCTTGCGCCTCAGCAGCGAGGCCGCCCCCCTTGCGCCTCAGCAGCGAGGCCGCCCCCCTTGCGCCTCTTCAGTGACGCCTGCATCGCCCACTCCTGTGTACACTGGGCCTGATTCAGAGATAAACGCAACTGCAAATTGCATGCAGACCAAGCAATTATTTGCCATCACAGTGCGCGAAGGCAGCAGTGTGTCCGCTGTGCGTTTACGCAGACCACGGAGGCCCACTGCAGATTGATTGACAGGAAGTGACCATTGCGGGCGGAGGCAGGGGGTGGTTTGTGAAACGCAGGCGTGCCTGGCCGTTTGAACACCGTAACGTGGGCGTGCATAAATTAACCACTACAATGGCATACGTAGCTCTGCGTAGCCTAAGAGCTTCCTGGCCTGCGTGTGATCAGACCTGCTGCAAGAGTAAAATGGCCGCCGATGCACTTCGATGGTACCGCTGTTTAAGTAGGTATGCGTAGCTGTACGCAGGTGAGAAGCCAGTAGTGGGCGTCTTTATGCTCAGGTGATCTTTGCTAACATTAGCATATTTTTGCAACTGCGTTGCATACGGAGATGCGGTCGCATTAGTGTACATCTCTGAATCAGGCCCACTGTCCTGGTGCATGTGCAGTGCAGAAAAACACGCAACATATCCTCCGGAATCAGCTCTACGTATAACCCTGCATCAGGCACGACATACAGTAATCACGTCTCATTTTACCTAGGAAGCCTAATTTTTATTCAAACAAATAACGTTTTCCAGCAAAATCATTAATTGTAACCAGGGGGATAAACGGCAGAAATATATTTATATCATGAACTTGAAAGTAACAATAAATCTGAAAAAAAAAAAAGCAAAATAAAATAAATGGCTGCTGACGTATTGGAATTTCATCCCTTCTTTAGTCATTCATGTTTTCCCATCGTAAGCCTGGAATTATTTTCGGATCATTTGGTTTGTACAAACAACTCTCTCAATCGGTTTTACAGACAGCTGTAAAATGCATGTTACTAGTTATAATGAGGTAATGGTATTTCACGTCATCATCAAAAGCCCTCTAACATCTGAAAGGGAGATTAGCAAAAGACGTAAATAGCCAAAACAGGCCTCACAATGTGACTCCTAAACACAGGCTTTCATCTGGCATAATAATTACTTCAATAAAGATCTTACATGTCAAAAACGATGTTATTTTAATAGCAATACAATGGGCCTGATTGAGAGGTGCACGCTAGGGGCACACAGCGCCGATGTTCATGTATTTCAGTGATTATTTGTTGCTACACTTGCGCAAAGAGTCTTGAAAGCCCCTCCGGCGCATGCGTTACCCTGAGTGTACACACAAAAGGTGCTATTGTGTACAGGACCGCTGGTATCAGAAATGGCGATGGAAAACCATGGGCGTTCCTGGCCGGAGACTGAGAGGTGGCCTAAAGTCAATGCAAAAAAATAAATAAATACCAGTCACGTGGAAATGTTATGGGTGTGTCGCAGCAGTGTCCAGAATGAGACACTGCACCTATTATGGTGCACGCGATGGGGGATTATCGAGAACCACTGGCAGTGTTGCAGTGTGCCCTGAAAGTGGGCTTCTCAGGGCTAGCACATTCCGAAGCAGACATTGCTAAATGTTAACATTTTAACCATGTCGACCTAAATGCATGTCTACATATTGGTTGTCGATATTCTGAATGTAGACAAGTCGACTGGATAAGGGGCCAATGGCCTGGTGGGCAAGTCCAGCCACCTGAAAGCATGGCCGGGCAGCTCCTACAGGTGCTCTGCTCGTCCGACATGCAGAGAGCCCTGGCATGCCACGTCCCCAGTTCGTCATTGTTGGCTACCATATAAAAAGCGGTATTGTGCGCAGCCGAGCATCCTGTCGGCAAACTACACAGAATAGAATCCCCCTCCCAAATAAAAATCAATAAAATAAAAAGGGACTGAAATGGGCATCGGGTGCTCATTTAAGTGTGAAAATCATCCAGAAAAATCTCCTAATGTTGACTAAGCAAATATATAGCCGAGAAAACAGCATTGTGCAACATGACAATATCTCCAGAATGAGGATCCGAAAAGGCGCAAGAAACAATTACAAAACTCCTACAGAAGGAGAAGTGCATTCATATAGTAAAAGTCTTCAGTTACATAACAGTCAAGCTCATGTTATTACAGTCATGTTCTGTTTACGGCGTGTCAGCAAATCCAGCACCGTGGCAAAATAACAGCATAAATGTGGATACTGCATAGACACAGACTACTAGAGAGTTCCCTGCTTAAACATCTTGTGCTGTGTGTACAATAGATCAAATGGAAACTTACAGAACTTACAGATTCTTTACACTCGTCTACCACATTTTTGGACCAAAAAGTTAAATAAATAAATAAATAAAATGCTGAATTTTGAATGTGTCATATAAAAGTTCCAAATAATAAACCTTTGGAAAGTTACAGCTCGTCAGAAGCGTAAATATGAAAGGCTTTATGCCATGCGCACGGGTCGCGGAATAAAGGCTGGAATTTTTATGACAGTTTGTACGGAAATTCCAGACAGCGCTGAAAACCCTGGGACTGTTACAGACGAAACAACTTCTTCAAAAGTCGGTATAATATATTACACAGATTTAATTTGATATTGTGTAGATTTCATTTTTAAAAAAGTTTCACGTTTCCATTTTATTCAAATAAATTTTACATTGAAAAGTTTTTAGTGCCAAATGTAAAAGGCCCCGATTTTGACAAAGTGAAATTTTTCAGCAATTTTGCAGAGACATTTAAGTAGTGATTTTTTGTTAAAGGCAAAACCAGGGTCAGAATGCTATAAGAAAGCGATAACATGGAGAGAGACCCGACTGCCGAGGAAAAAATCTTGTAGAGACACACTGGAACATACACAGTCGAGTCACATTATCATGACCACCTCCTTGATGTCGGCAGCGCGTAGCTCACAAAGTACGTCACGTGCCATGTGCTGGCTTGGTGGGTATATAAGGTGTGCGATAGGCAGTCTGCACACAGATCACTTGTTGCAGTCATGGGTAAAAGGGGAGATTTATCCGAGTTTCATAAAGGCATGAATATTGGTTTTCGGACTAAGGGTGGCATTATTTCTGAAATAGCGCAGTTTGTGAATTGTTCGCGTGCTGCTGTGGCGAAGGTGCATCGTGACTGGACAAATGGCACCATTGCGAATAACCGGCGCGGAAACTGCGGAGCACCACATGCCATTGATGTGAGAGGTGAACGTCGGCTACGAAGGCCGACCAACATGCTACAGTGGAGCAGCTCACCCTCAAAATGACCTGGGGGCCACCAGATGGGTTTATAAAACTACAGTTCAGTGAACCCTGCTGCGTATGGTGCTCCGAAGCAAACGGATGGTCACTGCACCTATGCTAACGAAGGTGCATTAGCGGAAAAGGCTTCAATTTTCATGCCTGTATCAGAATTGGACCTCTGCTGATTGGCTGCCTTTCTCCGATGAGTCACATTTTCTGCTTCATCGAACGGATGGACGTTGGCGTGTCAGGCGAGAAACATCGGAGAACAAACACCCTGCAACCATTGCTGGAAGAACACAAGCTGGTGGTGGCAGCGTAACGGTCTTGGGAATGTTATCATGGCATTCTCTGGGCACCCTCAACCGATTTGGTTATGAATCCATCCTTGCAGAGCACATACTTCCATACATGCTGATTGTCAAGACAATGAGACATGTCACATGGCTAGAAATGTCCGACAGTGGTTGTACAAGCTCGACCAAGGCTTACACGTACTTCCCTGGCCCCATAATTCCCCAAACTTGAACTTGAACCCAATTGGGCATCTGTGGGACCACCTCGATCGCTATTTGGATACTCCACCACGCACCCTCCAGCAGCTGTGGGATGCACTGCAGTCAGCATGGCTCCAGGTACCTGTGCCAACACACCAGCACCTTATTGGGTCACTCCCAGCCCATCTAGCTGCTGGCCATGCTGCACACGGCGGTTACTCTGGCTATTAGCTGGTGGTCATAATAATGTGACTCAACTGTGTATAACTAATGTGTAGGAATAATTAGATTAATTATTCACAGGTGTCACAACCCATGTTCTGCTCCCTTGATGTACGAAATATAAAAATACAGGACAAACTAGGTTTAAATAACGAGGATAATCATCTCTATTATGGGTGGGGTACAATTGTCAAAATTCTGTACAAGACTAAAGTCGCAGAAATGGAACAGAAAACAAAACAGATTTATGGTACGGGGGAATTCCTTAAGGTGCTCGTCCCATCTGAGGTTAACACCCTGCAACACTAATACAGAGAAAGATGTGACACAAGACACAACAAGCACCCTGCTACTTGCGGATATGTGAAGCCAATTTTTAAATAGCTGCCTTAAAGCAAAATTATAGCTTTCATTTGCCACCCACGAATAAGCCCTTTGTAAAACTAACAAATATAACATTTTAAGTGTTCATGCTTTTCAGAAAAAAAAAAAAAAAAGGGGGGGGGGGAAGAGGGTTCAAGAATCTGGATTCTGCCTTAGGGTGGGTACACATTTGCATGATTTGGGAAAATCAGAACAACAAATCGGGCACATCGTGCAGTGATCCACGGGCCGCATGCGATGACGTGAGATTGGCCGTGTTGCAAGGCATGCGAGGCTGTACATATTAATGTAGGACGGAACAGTGATCGTTTGGTCGTTCATTAGGGCCGGGAGCGGGGTGCGGTAAGAAGCCCTTAGGCTTCTATAGGGTAACGCCAGGTTTTTCCGGCGTTACCCTCTGCACTGATAAAAGTGCGGCTTAGTAAATATGGAAATGCGGTGAAAACCCCGAAAAATTTTTTTTACTGCATTTTCCTTTTAGTACATCCCGGCCTAAATCTTTTAAATGTGTACAGGCACTCTCCTCTGGAGCGGGGCAATGTGCACAATTGTCGTTTGTACAAGTGTGTAGCCGGCCTTACAAAATGTATTTTGGCTTAGCACTTCTGTAAGAGATTTATTGAAGGAATAAAGTGATAGTTTCCACCTATACAGGAGTTCAAAAAAAAAAAAAAAAAAGAAGACTACAGAATGGATGTTATTAGAAGGACAATTATATATATATATATATATATTAGGGATGTGCAGGCTCGGTTCTACTCGGTTCCGTTCGGTTTTTTTTACTGAATCTTATTGGGTTTCAGCTGTCACGAGTTTTGGATAGCCAATAAGATTCGGTAAAAAAAACCGAACGGAACCGAGCCTGCACATCCCTAATATATATATATAAAAGGTTTTATTAACCTTTTGTGACCATAGCTTTCCCATGCACCCTATGTGCAAACTCGTTTATATTAACCTGTGTCAGCTGTCTTTTTGGTAGTGTGATAGAAGCTATGTCAGGTGACTGCCTTACCTTTAAAAGCCATTAGCTGGCAGGTGAGCTTTAAACCAGGTAACATTTTTTCAGTCTAAACTATGTGATAGCAGCTAACAGGTTTCCATCAGTGTGACGGAGAGTGTAGGACCTGCAGAAAGTGGGGTCCCGTGATGTGGGCTGCGGGCTTAAATGCATTGATCAATCCATGAACTAAATCCCCATTATTTATTTACTTATTTATACATCATTGTGAGTGTTTAAACATGGTGAGTGCTGGGTTTTCTGTTTTTATTTATTTAAGCAATGTGGTCACAGGCCACTTGCACCCCAGTCCTGGGAATGGCGAGTGCAGGTCTGCACCTCAAATCTAGGAGTGGCGAGTGCAGTGGATTTCTGACTTTGTGTATATATATATATATATATATATATATATATAATGTAATGCACTGTCAGACCAAACTCAGCATCAGATAGACAAACATTTTTTACTGACATTGCCATACACTGTCAGATAATCGGCCTACGTGTCTGATGGCAGTGGCAAACACAAGATTTCTAGAAGGGGGTTTCCAAATGCCTGATTTTAGAGTGAGTGTGGCCAGTCCATAAAGAGGGCATAATTAGCACTTATACAGCTTTAATATGAGTCATACAAAGTGTATTGTGTGTAATAATTCCAGCATATACAGGACCAGCAATCACAGTAAGCCATTATATGTGTCATACATAGTGTATTGTGTGTCATAATTCCAGCATATACAGGACCAGCGATCACAGTAACCCATTATATGCGGCAGTAGGGCCATCCTGTCTGAGCAGAATGCTTTTTTTTTTCAGATGTGCAGTCCAGGAGTCTGGGGGAGCAGCAGAAGAACCTAGCACTGCCCTGGACATACAGTCAGATGCATAAATATTGGGACATTGACAGAATTTTAATATTTTGGCCTCTATTCACCACCACAAAAGCTTTGAAATGAAACAAACAAGATGTGCTTTTAACTGCAGACTTTCAGATTTAATTTGAGGGTAATTACATCCAAATCAGATGAACGGTGTAGGAATTACAACGGTTTCTATATGTGCCTACCACTTTTTAAGGGGCCAAAAGTAATGGGACTATCAACTCAAAAGCTATTTCATGGACAGGTGTGGGCTATTCCCTTGTTATTTCATTATCAATTAAGCAGGTAGTGTCTGGGGTTGATTCTAGGTGTGATATTTGCATTTGGAATCAGTTGCTGTCGACTCTCAATATGAGATCCAAAGAGCTGTCACTATCATTGAAGCAAGCCATCATTAGGCTGAAAAATCAAAACAAACCCATCAGAGAGATAGCAAAAACATTAGGTGTGGCCAGATCAACTGTTTGGAACATTCTTAAAAAGAAAGAATGCACCGGAGAGCTCAGCAACACCAAAAGACCCGGAAGACCACGGAAAACAACTGTGGTGGATAACAGAAGAATTATTTCCCTGGTGAAGAAAAACCCCTTCACAACAGTTGGCCAAATCAAGAACACTCTCCAGGAGGTAGGTGTATATGTGTCAAAGTCAACAATCAAGAGAAGACTTCACAAGAGTGAATATAGAGAGTTCACCACAAGATGTAAACCATTGGTGAGCCACAAAAACAGAAAGACCAGATTAGAGTTTGCCAAACAACATCTAAAAAAGCCATTACAGTTCTGGAACAACATCCTATGGACAGATGAGACAAAGATCAACTTGCACCAGAGTGATGGGAAGAGAAGAGTATGGAGAAGGAAAGGAACTGCTCATGATCCAAAACATACCACCTCATCAGTGAAGCATGGTGATGGTAGTGTCATGGCGTGGGCATGTATGGCTGCCAATGGAACTGGTTTTGTCAGCAGTCACATTGATAATGTGACTGCTGACAAAAGCAGCAGAATGAATTCTGAAGTGTTTCGGGCAATATTATATGCTCATATTCAGTCAAATCCTTCAGAACTCATTGGACGGCGCTTCACAGTGCAGATGGACAATGACCCGAAGCATACTGCAAAAGCAACCAAAGAGTTTTTTAAGGCTAAAAAGTGGAATGTTATGCAATGGTCAAGTCAATCCCCTGACCTGAATCTGATTGAGCATGCATTTCACTTGATGAAGACAAAACTGAAAGGAAAATGCCCCAAGAACAAGCAGGAACTGAAGACATTTGCAGTAGAGGCCTGGCAGAGGATCACCAGGGATGAAACCCAGCGTCTGGTGATGTCTAATAGGGGTATTCAATATGGGTGCGATAACATTGTTTTTTGAGTTAATATCACTTGTTTTAGTTTTACACCGTATTCAATTTCAAAGACTTATCGCAGTTTTGAAAAGTCTTTGATAAAAAACGGTGATAACCTTTCACCATTGAATAGGTGTTGAAAAAAAAGTGCAGAATTGGGGTTTGGGGGTGCGGGCTTAAAAAAAATAGCCTGCACCCCTGAGATTGACATTTAAAAAAGAACTGTGTAAACAAAAGTTTTAAAAAAAAATAGGGACACCCCAAAAAATTAAAAAATTGGGGTGCAAAAAAAAAAAAATGGGAAAAAAAAATTGTTAAACAATAGGGAAATAGGTTCAGGGCTATTCTCTAAGTATGCGGCAGGTGCACAAATGCAGAATTTTAAAAAAATTACTTTAGGGACACAAAAATATGCTAGTACTCATTTTCATGTACCCCAAATTTGATGGGACCACTTAAAAAAACAAAAAAAATAACCTAAGTGCTCTTCTGCATCACTTCTTCAGTGTCGGAAAAAAAACACCTGCTGCGGCTATTTAAATCCCTGACTTTCAATTAAAGGCTAAAACGGGGGTACCCATAGTGTTCCCCCATGTTTTTACAACTTTAGGGGGGTCTTACAATTATTTTAAGGAAAAATTTGTAACTTTACACAAATCCAACTTCGGAGTTTCCCGTTTTCGTTAATTTTATTTTGAAAACGGGGATAAGCGGGAGCGCGCACTATACCTTTACGCAGAAAAAAACTCCGATATGAAACGTTAACTTCGCCAGGGAAGTTAACCTTTCATATTGAATACCCCTCATAGAGGCCAAAATATGAAAATTCTGTCAATGTCCCAATATTTATGCACCTGACTGTATATGTACATAGCTGTCTCCTTATGTACTGGAAAGTGTATTATTATACAATATTAATAATTAACCCTATTAATGGTCTATAGCAGGGCCGTAGCTAGGGTAGTGTGGCCGGTGCCATCGCACAGGGCACCACAGATCAGGGGGCGCTGTTTGGGCCTGTCAAATTTCTGTTTATTATCATTCTCACTTGTAGCTTCCTCTTATTTCATCCCCAGCATCTCCTGGCCTCCCCTATCTCTTCCCTGGCCTTTCCCCATTAGGCATTTGCCCTTTTTTGGGTGCATTATGTCCCTTTGTAAAATGAGGGGGGCGCCAATGCTCTTTATAGCACAGGGCACCAAAAAGTCTAGTTACAGCTCTGGTCTATAGCAGTGCATCCCTAACAGTGCACGTTTTCCACATCTCCTAGTTCAGGGTTCCCAACCACGGTCCTCAAGGCACACTAACAGTCCAGGTTTTAAGGATAGCCATACTTGAGCACAAGTGATTTAATTAGTATCTCAGTTATTTAGATTTCTCCATCTGTGCTCAACCATGGATATCACTAAAACCAGGACTGTAATACCCCTTTTACACCGGAGCTAAAACCCGGGTTTTTGAAGGGTTAACCCGGGCAGCTCCCTGGTGTAAAAGGGGAGAGAGTTGGATCGCCGGGTCAAGTGACCCACCAATCCAACCCAGGTAAGTAGCAGGGTTTAACACTGGCGTAGCCCGTGAAACCCTGCTGTGAGAACAGCGCACTGCGGGTCACGATGACCTGGGGTGCGCTGCTAGCCGGCCGATTGGTCCGGCTTCAGTGGCGCTTGGAGATGACGTCATCTCCAAGCGACCACTTTCACTACGCAAAAGCCGGGTCTATGCAGACGGGACTGCAGTGTGAGCAAACTCCGGGTCAGACCCGGAATTTAGGTGGAAAAGGGGTATTAATGTGCCTTGAGGACCGTGGTTGGGAATCACTGTTCTAGTTGGTTCACAGGTGTAGTTATTACTGGCTGACACATGTAAAAAAGATCCACAGATGGTACTAATCATTTAATTTGTGAAACAGAAGAAAATGCAGCACCAGTAACATTCAATTAAATTACTATTTCTATTGTGGTCATGGTGTGGGCTGGGGGGGGGGGGGGGGGGTTTCCAGGCAGCCAGAAACCCCCCCTGTGTTTGCCTATGGATGGGGAAGTATATCCACTGTCAAATCCAAGCAGAAATTATCGCATTTGTCAGGCATGCTGGCAGATTCGTCATGCCTAACAGGCCAATAATTGCTGCTCGGTCGCCATCATACACTGTGCAATTATTGGTCAGATCAGCCTTATCGTGTCGATAACTGCACAGTTTATGGCCGCCTTAAGCTAAAAACATTAGCATAGAGCGCTATTCAAATCAGCACGCTGTTTGGTCTGACTAATGAATTCTTCTCGCAAAAGTGTGCTGGATGCGAGGCAGTTTTCCGGCTTAGCGCAGAGCTAACAGCCTCGCGGCCGACATTTTAGTCGGAGAATACCGGTTCTCACGACTAAACACCCAGGTTAAGTTGCGAGAACCGGCATTCTCCGACTTAACAGCTTCTAGTTGGACCAATCAGCAATGTGGGAGGTACCTTCTGGCACTATTCAACTCCCACTGAATTGAATAACCCCCCATTAGGAAGGTGTTGTTGGTGGGGGCTCAGAAGTATTTATGATATATCTAATTAAAGACACACACAATTTGTGAAACAAATATGTTTTTTTGTAAGGTTCTACTATTCTGATTGTAATACAAAAAGCCACAACAATGCATCATATTTTAAACAAGGAGGCAATTTACTATGTCGTGTTTGATGACGGTTTGCATCTGTACCACACTGTCGGCTGTTTGAAATACTCTGCAGATTGGAGGGCAATTGTAAAACCTGCTGTTTATGTGCAGCATTTTAACATGACCAAACTATAACAAAATAAGACAGCCAGGGAAACACCAGAAACTTAGCCAATCGGAAAATGGGGAAGTACAGTACATTATGAAATAAACATTATATAATGAATACAATAGGGCAGTGGTTCTCAAACTCGGACCTCAAGACCCTCCCCACACAGTTCATGTTTTGCAGGTCATCCAGCAGGTACACAGGTGTACTCATTACTCACTGACACATTTTAAAAGATCCACAGGTGAAGCTAATTATTTCAATTGTGATTCTGTCAGGAGACCTGGAAAACATGCACTGTTGGGGATCCAGAGGACAGAGTTTGAAGACCTGTGCAGTAGAGGTCCAGATAAATGTTTATTTACAATAAAGCAATTTTAATGATTATATCAAGATGGAAATATGAAGAGATTTGCCAACAGGACAAATTAATGTATTTATGACAAGGGCAACAATTATTGTTTTATGATGCGGCCACAATTAATAATTGTTACTCCTGCCAAAAACATATTTTTTTGGCCCAATTAGCAATCCCAAAGTAAAGTAAGAAATGTGTTACTACGACAGTTCAACTGTTTGCAAACCGCCGTTTGATAAATATTGTGACTTTTGATCTTTACAGGAGAAAAAAAAACGGGACAGCAACCTGTAGTGTGGAGTTTTGAAAAACTATGGTTGTGCAGTAAAAGAGACCAAAAAAAACAAATTATTTTCTCCTAGTTGTCACTAAACAAAATTTGACCCAGTGCATACCTCCCCAAAGGCACATCCACCCAAAAAAAGGGCATAACTTCTTAGGAAATGGCGTCCCCGAGCTACGCCCCCCGTTTCCATCACGCCGAGTGCATGCCTAGAGCTCTGGGGTCTACTGAGCAGCAGGTGCGAGGGGGCAGTCACCTCTCCCCGCCCACCGCCCCCAAGGGACACTGAGGCCTGCATGTGGGATAGGGAAAGTGCCCGAAAAGCGGGATTGTCCCGCCAAAATCGGGACAGGTGGGAATTATGCCCTGTGAGTCTATTACAGATTTAGGAGGTTAAAAAAAAAAAAAAAAATTGTACTTTTGCATATCTCCCAACATTCGGGACATCTCTGGCGTCCGCGTCCAAAAAGAGGGCATGGCCTTGCAGCATACCCTCAGTTTCATCACTCTGGGGGCGTGCCCAGCACTTTCGAAGATGCTGGGCTGCCCTAGAGACTCTCTCCCCACTGTTTAGATGCCATGTGCATGGCATCTACCTCACCTGATGCTCTGCTATGTAATGCTATGCAGAGCAGCGGTGTGTGCTCCCCCCGACGGGGGGTATGGGAGGTATGCCTTGTTAAAAAGATTTCCATTAAGAAGCCGACGGAATATGCTTTTACAAATAAACACATATTTAAGCGCAGTTCTGCACTATTAGTAGATGCGCCAGGTGTCCATCAGGCATACATCAGACACCCTTACGCTCAATATTTTAAACATTCGTTGTGATCACAACATGCACATTAGCTGGGGGCCATCAATGTATGTTTGCACCAGTACTCGCTCACCCAGATACAGTTCGCATGTCTCTGGACACGGCCCTACCGAACTAGGACTACGTTAGAACAACCATTTCTTCCCTTGTACCGTTCTCCAGTCACAAGCAAGTGCTTAATCATTTGCATATTTTGCGCTAAATAAGCTGGAATACTGCCAACTCGGCACCGGCCCCTAGCATTTTTTTGGATTCCCAAAATTAAACAAATAAACCAGGAATTAATAAATACCTGCATGACAACAATGACAAAAACATACCTTCAAAGTTCAGCTTGCTACCACCCCAATCTTCATTTTAACGCTTTAGTTTTTTCCCAGAATATACCACTTTGTTCAGCCACCACAACATCTTAACTAAATGTGAAAATGAATAAACTTAAGGTATGTCTATATATTACATGTGCCCTGAGAGTGAGGGGACATCATGTATGTCTATATATTACATGTGCCCTGAGAGTGAGGGGATATCAGGTCTGTCTATATATTACATGTGCCCTGAGAGTGAAGGGACATCAGCTCTATATTACACGCATCCTGAGAGTGAGGGGATATCAGGTCTGTCTATATATTACATATGCCCTGAGAGTGAGGGGACATCAGCTCAGTCTATATATTACATGTGCCCTGAGAGTGAGGGGACATCAGGTCTGTCTATATATTACATGTGCCCTGAGAGTGAGGGGACATCAGCTCTATATTACACACATCCTGAGAGTGAGGGGACATCAGCTCTGTCTATATATTACATGTGCCCTGAGAGTGAGGGGACATCAGCTCTATATTACACACATCCTGAGAGTGAGGGGACATCAGCTCTGTCTATATATTACATGTGTCCTGAGAGTGAGGGGACATCAGGTCTGTCTATATATTACATGTGCGCTGAGAGTGAGGGGACATCAGGTCTGTCTATATATTACATGTGCCCTGAGAGTGAGGGGACATCAGGTCTGTCTATATATTACATGTGCCCTGAGAGTGAGGGGACATCAGGTCTGTCTATATATTACATGTGCCCTGAGAGTGAGGGGACATCAGGTCTGTCTATATATTACATGTGCCCTGAGAGTGAGGGGACATCAGGTCTGTCTATATATTACATGTGCCCTGAGAGTGAGGGGACATCAGGTCTGTCTATATATTACATGTGCCCTGAGAGTGAGGGGATATCAGGTCTGTCTATATATTACATGTGCCCTGAGAGTGAGGGGATATCAGGTCTGTCTATATATTACATGTGCCCTGAGAGTGAGGGGACATCAGGTCTGTCTATATATTACATGTGCCCTGAGAGTGAGGGGACATCAGCTCTGTCTATATATTACATGTGCCCTGAGAGTGAGGGGACATCAGCTCTGTCTATACATTACATGTGCCCTGAGAGTGAGGGGACATTAGCTCTGTCTATATATTACATGTACCCTGAGAGTGAGGGGATATCAGGTCTGTCTATATATTACACGCATCCTGAGAGTGAGGGGACATTAGCTCTGTCTATATATTACACGCATCCTGAGAGTGAGGGGATATCAGGTCTGTCTGTATTACACGCATCCTAAGAGTGAGGGGACATCAGCTCTGTCTATATATTACATGTGCCCTGAGAGTGAGGGGATATCAGCTCTGTCTATATATTACATGTGCCCTGAGAGTGAGGGGACATCAGCTCTGTCTATATATTACATGTGCCCTGAGAGTGAGGGGACATTAGCTCTGTCTATATATTACATGTGCCCTGAGAGTGAGGGGACATCAGCTCTGTCTATATATTACATGTGCCCTGGGAGTGAGGGGACATCAGCTCTGTCTATATATTACATGTGCCCTGAGAGTGACGGGATATCAGGTCTGTCTATATATTACATGTGCCCTGAGAGTGAGGGGACATCAGCTCTGTCTATATATTACATGTGCCCTGAGAGTGAGGGGACATTAGCTCTGTCTATATATTACATGTGCCCTGAGAGTAAGGGGACATCAGCTCTGCCTATATATTACATGTGCCCTGAGAGTGACGGGATATCAGGTCTGTCTGTATTACACGCATCCTGAGAGTGAGAGGACATCATAGACGGAATGCATCCCGCCACTGACTGCAAGCACAGCCGCTTTCAGCAATGCCGTATGCTTGTACATTTGCATTAAAATCACAAAGAACAGTTCTCCTGATAAGAGCGGTCCTTTGTGATATAAGGACATCTGGGTATATAACCCAGGAGTCTCTGTGTAGGCACGGCCGTCGGAATCGTTGCTGTTGTTGCATCCTGCCCCAGATCGGTCTGTATTGCATGCATCCTGAGAGTGAGGGGACATCAGGACTGTCTGTATTCCATTTAAAAGTTGGAAGGTTTTTATTACATCAAAACATCTAATCCAGTGGTCGCCAACCTTAATTGAGGTGTGAGCTACTTTAGTAAAATGAAACCTCCTGAAGAGCTACTATAACTGTAGAAAAAAAAAAATCTGGCTAATAACCGAACAATTGAAGGTCATTTAATGAAAAAAAAAGTTTAATAGAAAATAACAATGCATTTAATTAGTACAGTGATCTCGTTGTAATTTGTAAATAAAGTTTAAGCACAGGCACATTTCACTTTTAATTACCGGTTCCAAGCAGTAGAGGAGCAAAAGATATACTGTAGGCAGGGCTGCTGTGTGATTTTCCGGCAGGGCTGGGCGGGAGTCACTCGCTCCGCCGAGGCGTATACGCTTTGGGTAGAACCACAGGTAAGAACATCAGGTGATTGCCGTAGAGGCTTCAGCAATCATCTGACGTGCTTACCTGTGACTCCACCAATTGCTCTGACGCAACGGGGGAGCGCGAGTCAGAAGTCACTTCCTCCTAGTTGACTAGGCAGTACTGCAGCTAGGTGAGCTACCAAAATTAAGATTGAGAGCTACTGGTAAACTCGCGAGCTACGGGTTGGCGGCGACCACTGATCTAATCCATACTTCACACATGAAGCCCCAATGGGTGAGATTCCTCCCACCAGCAGGGAATACTTTAGTACATAAGTACTATGCCTCTGCACGGTTATAAATGAGACCGCGTTCTCTGCCCCGCCTACAAAAAAAAACGGTCACAGACGTATGAAAGAGAACGGTAGTTGTATTAAGTTAATCAAGTATAAATATTTGAATTATGTCACCTACATTATTTATCTCAGTAATACATGCTTATGGGTCAATTCAATTATGTACGCATTCCGGAACGGCACATCTCTGATTTGTCTTTGCTCAGATAGAGGTGTGCACAAAACTTGGCAATGGAGCCACGATTTAAAGCCAATATACGCGCATCCCTACAACGCGCCCACAAATCGACCCCTTAATGTCAGATAGTGGCTTTAATTGCCGTACAAGGTTGCAAAAAAACAGGACAATCTCTATATGGGCGAACCAGGAGGATGAAGTTAGCCATGTAGGGCTATGATCACAAGGATGGTCAGAGCCAGTCAAACACCCCCCCCCCCCCTCTCCAAAAAATTTTTTACCAGCCTCCCTGGTCAACAGTCAGATGTTGATAAAGGTTAGCGATCCATTTTTACATACAACAATTTTCTGACAATCAGGCCACGAACTTCCAAATCACCCGCCAGAACTACAATGTATAGGACTTGCAAAGAAAAAAAATAAATAAATTGTGTTGGAGAATTTTTTCGTTAAAGTCTTATTACATTACTCTGTTTCCGTTTTGCCTCAGGATCTGCAGAACGGTCTTGAAAAGCAGCCAGCGTTCCTGCAGAGATTAACCAAAAATAGTGTATTTATGTACAGGATGAATCAAATGTATTACCATTGTGGGAAACTACAAGGAACCAGAAATATCACCTTTATTAAATAGAACAGAGCTCAAATTTCCCCCGCTGAGCCTACAAGGACAACCCCACATTACAATATTTATTTATTTATATAGCGCACACATATTCCGCAGCGCTTTACAGAGAATAGTTGACCATTCACATCAGTCCCTGCCCCAGTGGAGCTTACAATCTATATTCTCTATCATATACTCACACACATACACACTAGGGTTAATTTATATTTGGAGCCAATTAACCTTCCAGTATATTTTTGGAATGTGGGAGGAAACCGGAGTACCCGAAGGAAACCCACGCAAGCACAGGGCAGTGGAGGAAATCGAACCCTCGACCTCAGTGCTGTGAGGCAGTACCGCTACGCATTACACCGTCTGTGCTGCCCCACTTTACAGAGCAGATACTCCCAGATATGTATGGACTGCAGGGTGTGTGTATGTATATATATATATATATATATATATATATCCGCTGGGTAACTGTGGGAGCTGCAGATGCAGTGATTCGCCACCTATCAACAGCCGTCGCACAGGGTATCCCAGTCAGAAAACCAAGGACAGAGGGCCTGATTCACTACGGATCGCAATTGCAGCTGCGATTACGCACGCAGGTCTGCTGCGAAAATATGCCACTGTCTGCAATCGCAAAGCTTTTAAAAAGACGCCTAAAGCTGGCATTGAGACACCCACTACTGCTTTTGCACACCCGTAATACCTTTCAATCCTGCGTATACATCGGCAACATCGAGTAACATCGGCCCCACGCACAATTACAGCAGGTCTGACCTTACTCAGAAATTGCTAACCTCGTCACACAAAGTGAGTTCTCAAGCTGCGCATGCCGTCGCAGTGGCTAATTTATGCATGCCCAAGTAACGGCGCTCAAATGGACAGGCACGCCTGCATTTCTCCGACCATTCCCCCGTCACCACCCCCAAACGCTGACCTCCCGTCCCTCTGTCTGTGATGGCTTTGTATCTGCGTAGGTGAACGCAGAGCGATCACAATGCTAACTCGTTCACACGAATTGCGTTGTATACGCACGCGCAGTACGCAACACTCAGTCGTCCATTATGGCAAAAACGATCCATGCTGAATCAGGTCCGGGGTTTATAGCGGGAAAGTTAAAATAAATATAGATACTGAAGGTGCTGGTGTCTGCTTAGTAAATATCAAATCACTTTTCATACAAGTACTTTCTTATCTAGAAAAGAAAAAATACAATGATAGGAAATAGGTCCTATAAATTAGGTTTTCTTTCATGTGGTACATGAGCGAAAATCATAGTGCGGTCTCTGTGCTTTCTATATCTGCAAGGATAAAAGCTTTCCATATACAGTAATAGCAACAGGCACACCAACAAGCCCGGGAGTGGTGTCACATGGCACTTTTCCACTTTCAGAAGCGCTCATGCACAGACGGTGTAATGGTTAGCATTACTGTCTCACAGCACTGAGGTCGCGGGTTTGATTTCCGCTACGACCCTAACTGTGTGGAGTTTGTAGGTTTTCCCTGTGCTTGCATGGATTTCCTCCCACTATCCAAAATATATACTCGTAGGTTAATTGGCTCCCAACAAAAAAATTAACCCTAGGGAACACAGATTGTAAGCGCCATTGGGGCAGGGACTGATGTGAATGGTCAAACGTTCTTTGTAAAGCGCTGTGGAATATGTGTGCGCTATATAAATAAGTGGTAATAAATAAATAAACATTGTGTATAGTAATTTTAATCCCAGCTGAAATAGTCCAAAACCATTAAAGGTTTCTCTGCAAGCTGCAAAGTTGCAAAACTCTGTTGGATCTGTTTAATTGGAGAACTTTTTCACTGAGGGTTTTAGACACGCGTGTAAATTTAAGCTCCCTCGTCTGGCTTCAAACTTCAAATAAGTAGCCTCCAGGTTGCATTAGATGTCATCTTTTTATTGGGAGGAGGGGGGGGGTTTTGATTTATGGAGCACCGTTAATTGAAAAAGATTGCGACAGGAACGCAGGTGTGTCGCAACTGTTTTCAGGGAGCATCTCTGCCTGCGATAGCTATCTGCACGACCACAGGGTTAGTCAGAAGTCAGGTATTCAACTGATCTGTGACTAAGATGCGCCTTTGCACGCAGCTGCTTGGATTTACGAAGCCGCCAGTGGGCGTCGCAATACAAATCCCAGCGGCAGCAACAAACTGCAGTTTTTCACACAGCCGCTGTGTACATATTTGCGGCTGCATTAGCGTCCATCTCTGAATCGAGCCCTTCGTTTTTGGTAAATAGCAGGAATAGCGCAGTTCCCGCATGTTATATGGGGGTGATCAGTTCTACTCGTAGGCGTAAAACAATCCTAAACGGTGTGCGCACATGTACCGAAGAGAAACATTGCAGATTGTCCTGTGCCCCCCTATTGGTTGCGGGCGCAAGTTACCAGGGAAACAGTCCTGATGACAGCAATTCACGGAAACCGTAATCAATTCAATTGTCCCATAGACATTATTTGAATTTGGGGCAAAGAGATGCTGCACTTTATATGTTGAGTGAAAACCCCTCCTGTGACACCAAACAGAGAACAGACAATGCAAAGAAAATATACATACTGTACAATTCAAAAAATCTTAACACCTTCCATACTGTGCCTGCCTCATATGTTTCAATGCTTTATACTGGCATAGCTTAGAATAGTGCACTATAGTGACAGTTAAGTAAACGTAGGGAATTAAAACGGCAAGAACTAAAAAGGTAACACACACAAAATAAAGGACAACAACAGAATATATAGAATATGACAGGTTGACATGGAATATTCATGATGGGCTAAATTGATTACTTGCTGAACTAATGAAAAGAAACATAAATCAGCCCTACTCAATAGCATATAGCTCGTCTTGTGGCATCAATAGCTGGACTGTGACATAATGGAAACTAAAACTATTAATTATTTACAAACAGTTGGTTATACTTTGGAAAAAAAAATATGGCTTTATTCAGAAAGCTTAGGGCACAACAATATTTATATATATTTCTGCAACCGCAAAAAAAAAAAAAACTGTTAAAAAATACATTTTCTGGATAGGGTGAGTGGAAATGATCAGGGCCAAATAGTGAGCAAGTGAATAGACTACTGATTGATGTGTGGAAAAAGTCCCTTTTATGTAGAGAGAAAAGAATGGCATATGATCCGTAACCTGCGGAGGGGCTTCTGGAAACTAAAGTGATAGTGTGAGTGACAGGCCAGCATCAGACTGCTGCACGATTGGTTGTAAGAGGAGGAATATCAAGCTGATTAGGGTCATAAAAACATTATACATCTCTATCTTTGATAACAAACAGTCTGATATATAGAATGATACTGGACAAGAAACTGACATAGCAGTCTTACTTATGGCTGGTAATAGGCTGAACTGAAAAAGCAATGCAGCAATTGGTGATGCAGAAAGAGCCAGTGGTTGGGCATGGCAGGATAGCATGGAGTTTCCTCTGATGCGTATAATATACTGTCAACAATGCAAAGTGACAAAATAAAGTACAATAAATAATGACAATAAACACCTCTAATTGCCAAGAAAAGAAAAAATAAATAAATATATATATATATATAGATATATTTAAATTTGACCAAGACATGAGAGGGGATGTTAACCCCATTTAGAGCTGGTGTTTGTAATGAAGCATGCAGGGGAGGGTATTGCAGTGAATGCACAGCTGGAGTGATGGGTACATAGAAGGAGATAGGAGATACTAGAGGGACACATAAGGCTCTGCAGACATGGAGAGGTGCGTACTGTGCTCTGCTCTCCCATCAGAATGCAGCAGGGGCTGCAGTGATTCAGGACAAAGGACCCCCCTCCCTGCAATGACTGCAGACAGATAGCACGGGGAGATTACGGGGATGCCCCTTACCTGCTCCTGGCTGCACTGCTTCCCGGTCCCTGCTCGCCTCCCTCCCCGGGCTATGCTACAGCTTCCTCTCCTCCCACCGGCTCCAGCTCCCACACAGCTGATCTGCAACAATGTAACAAGCTGGAGGGACGGCGGCCGCGGGGGGACATTCTTCCCACTCTTAGCAGCAGCCTCTGCTCACTGCTCAGCCTTCACACATCCTATCACCAGCAGCAGCATTAAACCTGATGCAGATGTGCCGCCCCACACCCTATGTATACTAAGAGATGTATATAGAATAGATGGATGGTAATGCCTCCCATGCTGTGTACACTGAGGGGTGTATATAGATGGCCATGCACCCCATGCTGTGTATACTGAGGGGTGTATATAGATGGCCATGCCTCCCATGCTGTGTACACGGAGGGGTGTATATAGATGGCCATGCCTCCCATGCTGTGTACACTGAAGGGTGTATATACATGGCCATGCATCCCGTGCTGTGTATACTGAGGGGTGTATATACGGTACATGGCCATGCATCCCGTGCTGTGAACACTGAGGGGTGTATATACATGGACATGCCTCCCATGCTATGTATACTGAGGGGTGTACTGTATATACATGGCCATGCATCCCATGCTGTGTACACTGAGGAGTGTATATACATGGCCATGCCTCCCATGCTGTGTACACTGAGGGGAGTATATACATGGCCATGCCTCCCATGCTGTGTACACTGAGGGATGTATATACATGGCCATGCATCCCATGCTGTGTACACTGAGGGGTGTATATACATGGCCATGCATCCCATGCTGTGTACACTGAGGGGTGTATATACATGGCCATGCATCCCATGCTGTGTACACTGAGGAGTGTATATATAGATGGCCAGGCATCCCATGCTGTGTACACTGAGGGGTGTATATAGATGGTCATGCCTCCCATGCTGTGTACACTGAGAAGTGTATATACATGGCCATGCCTTGTACACTGAGGGTGTATATACATGGCCATGCATCCCGTGCTGTGTATACTGAGGGGTGTATATACGGTACATGGCCATGCATCCCGTGCTGTGAACACTGAGGGGTGTATATACATGGACATGCCTCCCATGCTATGTATACTGAGGGGTATACTGTATATACATGGCCATGCATCCCATGCTGTGTACACTGAGGAGTGTATATACATGGCCATGCCTCCCATGCTGTGTACACTGAGGGGTGTATATACATGGCCATGCATCCCATGCTGTGTACACTGAGGGATGTATATACATGGCCATGCATCCCATGCTGTGTACACTGAGGGGTGTATATACATGGCCATGCATCCCATGCTGTGTACACTGAGGGGTGTATATACATGGCCATGCATCCCATGCTGTGTACACTGAGGGGTGTATATACATGGCCATGCATCCCATGCTGTGCACACTGAGAAGTGTATATACATGGCCATGCCTTGTACACTGAGGGTGTATATACATGGCCATGCCTCGTACACTGAGGGGTGTATATACATGGCCATGCCTCGTACACTGAGGGATGTATATACATGGCCATGCATCCCATGCTGTGTACACTTAGAGGTGTATATATAGATGGCCATGCATCCCATGCTATGTACACTGAGGGGTGTATATACATGGCCATGCATCCCATGCTGTGTACACATAGGGTTGTATATACATGGCCATGCATATCATGCTGTGTACACTGAGGAGTGTATATATAGATGGCCAGGCATCCCATGCTGTGTACACTGAGGGGTGTATATAGATGGTCATGCCTCCCATGCTGTGTACACTGAGAAGTGTATATACATGGCCATGCCTTGTACACTGAGGGTGTATATACATGGCCATGCATCCCGTGCTGTGTATACTGAGGGGTGTATATACGGTACATGGCCATGCATCCCGTGCTGTGAACACTGAGGGGTGTATATACATGGACATGCCTCCCATGCTATGTATACTGAGGGGTATACTGTATATACATGGCCATGCATCCCATGCTGTGTACACTGAGGAGTGTATATACATGGCCATGCCTCCCATGCTGTGTACACTGAGGGGTGTATATACATGGCCATGCATCCCATGCTGTGTACACTGAGGGATGTATATACATGGCCATGCATCCCATGCTGTGTACACTGAGGGGTGTATATACATGGCCATGCATCCCATGCTGTGTACACTGAGGGGTGTATATACATGGCCATGCATCCCATGCTGTGTACACTGAGGGGTGTATATAGATGGTCATGCCTCCCATGCTGTGTACACTGAGAAGTGTATATACATGGCCATGCCTTGTACACTGAGGGTGTATATACATGGCCATGCCTCGTACACTGAGGGGTGTATATACATGGCCATGCCTCGTACACTGAGGGATGTATATACATGGCCATGCATCCCATGCTGTGTACACTTAGAGGTGTATATATAGATGGCCATGCATCCCATGCTATGTACACTGAGGGGTGTATATACATGGCCATGCATCCCATGCTGTGTACACATAGGGTTGTATATATAGATGGCCATGCATATCATGCTGTGTACACTGAGGGGTGTATATACATGGCCATGCATCCCATGCTGTGCATTATACTGAGGGGTGTATATACATGGCCATGCCTCCCATGCTGTGTACACAGAGGGTTGTATATACATGGCCATGCATCCCATGCTGTGTATACTGAGTGGTGTATATACGGTACATGGCCATGCCTCCCATCCTGTGTACAGTGATGGGTGTATATATAGATGGCCATGCCTCCCATGCTGTGTACAGTGAGGGGTGTATATACATGGCCATGCATCCCATGCTGTGTATACTGAGGGGTGTATGTACATGGCCATGCATCCCATGCTGTGTACACTGAGGGGTGTATATACATGGCCATGCATCCCATGCTGTGTACACTGAGGGGTGTAAAATACATGACCATGCCTCCCATGCTGTGTACACTGAGGGGTGTATATATAGATGGCCATGCCTCCCATGCTGTGAATACTGAGGGGTGTATATACATGGCCATGCCTCCCATGCTGTGCACGCTGAGGGGTGTATATATATGGCCATGCCTCCCATGCTGTGTACACTGAGGGGTGTATATAGATGGTCATGCCTCCCATGCTGTGTACACTGCGGGGTGTATATAGATGGTCATGCCTCCCATGCTGTGTACACTGTGTACACTGAGAGGTGTATATACATGGCCATGCCTCGTACACTGAGGGTGTATATACATGGTCATGCCTCGTACACTGAGGGGTGTATATGCATGGTCATGCCTCCCATGCTGTGTATACTGAGGGGTGTATATACATGGCCATGCCTCCCATTCTGTGTATCCTCAGGGGTGTATATACATGGCCATGCCTCCCATGCTGTGTACACTGAGGGGTGTATATAGATGGCCATGCATCTCATGCTGTGTACACTGAGGGGTGTATATACATGGCATGCATCCCATGCTGTGTACACTGAGGGGTGTATATACATGGCCATGCATCCCATGCTGTGTACACTGAGGGGTGTGTATAGATGGCCATGCATCTCATGCTGTGTACACTGAGGGGTGTATATACATGGCCATGCATCCCATTCTGTGTACACTGAGGGGTGTATATACATGGCCATGCATCCCATGCTGTGTACACTGAGGGGTGTATATACATGGCCATGCATCCCATGCTGTGTATGCTGAGGAGTGTATATACATGGCCATGCATCCCATACTGTGTACACTTAGGGCTGTATATATAGATGGCCATGCATCCCATGCTGTGTACACTGAGGGGTGTATATACAAGGCCATGCCTCCAATGCTGTGTACACTGAGGGGTGTATATACATGGCCATGCATCCCATGCTGTGTACACTGAGGGGTGTATATACATGGCCATGCCTCCCATGCTGTGTATACTGAGTGGTGTACTGTATATACATGGCCATGCATCCCATGCTGTGTATACTGAGGGGTGTATATACGGTACATGGCCATGCCTCCAATGCTGTGTACACTGAGGGGTGTATATACATGGCCATGCATCCCATGCTGTTTATACTGAGGGGTGTATATACATGGCCATGCATCCCATGCTGTGTACACTGAGGGGTGTATATACATGGCCATGCATCCCATGCTGTGTATTATACTGAGGGGTGTATATACATGGCCATACATCCCATGCTGTGTACACTGAGGGGTGTATATACATGGCCATGCCTCCCATGCTGTGTATACTGAGGGGTGTATATACATGGCCATGCCTCCCATGCTGTGCACGCTGAGGGGTGTATATATATGGCCATGCCTCCCATGCTGTGTACACTGAGGGGTGTATATACATGGCCATGCATCCCATGCTGTGTACACTGAGGGGTGTATATACTTGGCCATGCATCCCATTCTGTGTACACTGAGGGGTGTATATACATGGCCATGCATCCCATGCTGTGTACACTGAGGGGTGTATATACATGGCCATGCATCCCATGCTGTGTATGCTGAGGAGTGTATATACATGGCCATGCATCCCATGCTGTGTACACTTAGGGCTGTATATATAGATGGCCATGCATCCCATGCTGTGTACACTGAGGGGTGTATATACATGGGCATGCCTCCCATGCTGTGTACACTGAGGAGTGTATATACATGGCCATGCATCCAATGCTGTGTACACTGAGGGGTGTATATACATGGCCATGCCTCCCATGCTGTGTATACTGAGTGGTGTACTGTATATACATGGCCATGCATCCCATGCTGTGTATACTGAGGGGTGTATATACGGTACATGGCCATGCCTCCAATGCTGTTTATACTGAGGGGTGTATATACATGGCCATGCATTTCATGCTGTGTACACTGAGGGGTGTATATTCATGACCATGCTCCCATGCTGTGTACACTGAGGGGTGTATATATAGATGGCCATGCATCCCATGCTCTGTATACTGAGGGGTGTATATACATGGCCATGTTGTGTACACTGAGGGGTTTATATACATGACCATGCCTCCCATGCTGTGTACACTGAGAGGTGTATATATAGATGGCCATGCATCCCATGCTGTGTACACTGAGCGGTGTATATACATGGCCATGCTCCCATGCTGTGTACACTGAGGGGTGTATATATAGATTGCCATGCATCCCATGCTGTGTACGCTGAGGGTGTATTTACATGGCCATGCATCCCATGCTGTGTACACTGAGGGGTGTATATACATGGCCATGCATCCCATGCTGTGTACGTTGAGGTAGGGCCGGTGCAAGGTGTCTCGGTGTCCTAGGCAACTTTTCACCCACCACCCCTGCTCCCTCCAATTCATACTTTGCCACATATTAGTGTCGCTAATTTATAATATGCTACACAGTAGAGCCCCAAAATCATACTGTGTCTCATAACCCTGCCTCCAATTCATAATGTTATATTCCACAATTCATTATATGCCACACATCTGTATCCCTAATTCATAATTTTGCTACACATCAATGCCCCCAATACATAATATGCCACACATTTGTGCCCCCAATACATAATATGCCACACATTTGTGCTCCCAATACATATGCCACACATTTTGTGCCCCCAATACATAATATGCCACACATTTGTGCCCCCAATACATAATATGCCACACAGCTGTGCACAGAGCCGGCCCTAGGCAAAGACAAACTAAGCAAATGCCTAGGGCATTTGGAAAGTCTAGGGGCATCCAAGCCCACCTAGGGTCGGCAGAGGTTTGTGGCAGACATGGCCGGGACACCTGCTGCCAGCTGGGCAGAGACTCTGGCAGCTGCTACTGCCACGGCGTAGTGTCCACGATCAGAGCTCAGCTGACAGCTCCGATCGAGCCTGGCAGAAGCAAAAAGTGAGCAGGCAGCAAAGAAACAGCCGACGGGATCTGCTGGGATAGGTGTGCTGGGTCAGGTGAGGGGTGCTGAGACCGTGTTGTGCTGGGTGAGGGCCGGGGTGATGAGTGCCGTGATCTGTGCATTGCTGGGAGAAGGCTGCTGTGCCGAATGAAGGAAACTGCTGGGAGAGGCGTGATGGGTGCTGTGATCTGTGCTGTTCTGGGAAAGATGTGTTAGGTGATGGGTGTTCCGTGCTGTGATCTGTGCTTAGAGAAGGGTTCTCTGTTGGGAAAGTGGTGAGGAGAGCGGTGCTGGGTATGATATGTACCAGGAGTGGGGTGCTGGAAGCACAGTGAGACCACCACCCCTTCAGTGAAGCCACACCCATTTTCAAGATCCCACGGGGGTGGGGGGTGGGCAGGGGTTTGCACCACCCAAAATCTTACCTAGGGCGCTAATTTGGTTAGGGCCGGCACTGGCTGTGCAAGAAAGTGATTGTATGCCACATAACCATGAATTATGCCAAACAATGCTCCTAGTACATATGCCACACATGTGCCCCAAATTCTTTATATGCCATATAGCTGTGCCCCCAATGGTATTATGCCAACCATCCATGCCCCAATATATTTCTGTCACACAATCTGTGCTCCAATATATGTCAGTAGTACCCATTACCCTCCACATACACTCACGCTCACCCTGGCATCATTCATTAAACCCACACTAACCCTGTCAGCACTCAATAAAATCACCACTCCCACACAAACTAAACCAACCTGTCTGGGACTGAAAGAGGGGTTCTGGACTATAGACAACGTCTAGATAGATACCAGATGTTAGACAGTCAGTAGTTAGGGACAAAATGTTGACGGAGACAACAGTCAGACACACTAAAGTTAGACATGTAAAAAGGTCGACGGGGTCAAAAGTTTGACATGAAAATGGTCGACACAAAAAAAATGGCCAACACATTTTTTTTTCTCTTTTAGGGTTAGGCACTTACTGGAGGGTTAGGCACTTACCCCCACGGTTAGGGTTAGGCACTTACCCAGACGGTTAGGGTTAGGTAACCGGAGGGAGGGTTAGGCTTAGGCACCAATGGGAGGGTTAGGGTGAAGATTAGGGCTAAAAAACTAAAAAAGGTCAACAATTTTTGTGTCGCCCACTTTCATGTCGAACTTTTGGCCCTGTCGACCTTTTGTACCTGTCTAACTATTGGGTGTATATACATGGCCATGCCTCCCATGCTGTGTACACTGAGGGGTGTATATACATGGCCATGCCTCCCATGCTGTGTACACTGAGGGGTGTATATACATGGCCATGCATCCCATGCTGTGTACACTGAGGGGAGTATATACATGGCCATGTCTCCCATGCTGTGTACACTGAGGGGTGTATATACATGGCCATGCCTCCCATGCTGTGTACACTGAGGGGAGTATATACATGGCCATGCCTCCCATGCTGTGTACACTGTGGAGTGTATATACAGGGCCATGCATCCCATGCTGTGTACACTGAGGGGAGTATATACATGGCCATGTCTCCCATGCTGTGTACACTGAGGGGTGTATATACATGGCCATGCCTCCCATGCTGTGTACACTGAGGGGAGTATATACATGGCCATGCCTCCGATGCTGTGCACACTGAGTGGTGTATATAAGGGGGCGTGGCCTAAATACCATAGACCAAACTACCGGGGCTGAGGAGTATTTGGATGCATTTTATGCCGTAAAATGCAACCCCAAAGAAAGACCCAATTAGACAGATGCATGTAGTGCTGTTTACACATTTTGATGACAGATTGGTCAATAATCCGATCTACCATCAGAGCGACCGATTGACAAACTATACACAGTTATAAAATCGACAGCTCGATATGATTGGGCTGACATCACAACTGCCCACCCAGTTCAGATGTCAGTGTCAGCGGTACCTACAACCAGTGTACAGGCGGACTATGGGTCGCCCGCACTGGAGATGAGGGGAGGCAGTACTAATTACCCAGATCCTGGCTTCTTGTTACTTTCCTTTTTTCCGTGAAGCTAGTCCCTCCTCCTATGCGGCACCATTTTCCCAATTACATCTTCGGGAAGGAATGGATATGTAATGCCGGCTGTCGGGATGCCTCCTGTTAAAATACCAACAGCGGCATCCCGATGGTTGGTTTCCTGACAGGGGTTGGGTAAGTATACTTCCCCTTCCCCCCCTAACCTTCCCTTCTTGTAGCCTAAATCTAACCCTCCCCACCCCGCACCCTAACCCTATCCCTCCCCCTAGGGGTGCCTAACTCTAACCCCCCTCCCAAGTGGTGCCTAACCCTCCCCCTAGGGGTGCCTAACTCTAACCCCCCCCCAAAAAAAACCCTAACCCTATCCCCGCTACGCTCCCTACACCTACCCCTCCCCCCTCATGGCTAACGCTAAGGGTGCCCCGGACTTACCTCATTCGGGCTGGCATTCTTCAGTGTTCCGGCGTCGGGATTAAGATAGGCATCGGTATTTCGACGCCTATCTTAAGTCCCTTGTCGGGATTTCCCTGACGGTATTGAGACTCTGGAGACTTTGCTTTCTAGTGCACATGTGCCATCTTCCCGAATATTACTGGGAAGATGGCGACGCCGAGATAGAGGGACCTACTTCCCGGAAGAAGGTAAGTTGCTGGCAGAGGGGCAAATGGCGCCCCAGCAATTCATATTTTATTTTTGTTTTTAGGGTTTTTTCTTTTGTAAAGGGCATGGCCATGCCCCTGGTCAGGGCATGCCCTCTATAGTATTTGGACCCGGTGCCACTCTCTACGGCCCTGGTCGTTCTTACACACTTGCAGACTTTCATGCATATTGGCATTGGCTCTGCTGCAGGGCCTACCTGAATGGTCTGTAAACTATATCGTTCACAGCCATGTAAGGTGTACACACCCGCTGATCACTCGTGAATAGATATGTTACCAAGCATAAGTCTTTGTTGTTTTCTGAACGAAATGTATTTGCATGAATACATCCTTATTGTATTCAGTCAATGCCCCCCTGTGCCACTGCTCTGAGCGTAGACTGGTCTAAACACAAAATGTGACCATATCATCATACCGATGGAGGCGTTCATGTATTCTATTCGCATGCACTGTACATAAAAGTGCATTTTGCCACCAAAAATACTCTTATGTCCAACTCTACATTAATCCCATAATGTGTAATGAAATTAGGCCTGATTCCAAGATTTATGCTAATACAATTGTAATAACTGCGATCTCTTTTACAGATCGCATTAGCGAAAATATGCTAATGATTCCAAAGCTTCACCGAGCATAGGGGCGCCCGCTGCTGCCTTCTCATATCCATCGGACGATGTACAACAGTGTAAACATCGGGAACATTGACACAGATCAGGGAGCCACGCAGCTTCTGAGTGAAGTCTGACCTGTCTCAAACACTGCGGCTCCCCTGGAACGCTGAGAGCTCTCATGCTGCGAAGGAGATCACAATGGCTAATTTATACACTCCCATTAATGGTGTTTAAACGGTCCCGACACACCTGCGTTTACCTAACCACCCCCGTTACCTCCCCCAAACACTGACTACCTTTCATTTACTTTGCGAGTGAATCCTCTGTGTGAATGTAATCGTAAACCAGTCGCTGGGCATGCACAGTCCGGCTTTTACGCATGCGCATTTGCTAAAATTTTTTAAATATTTGCATTGCGCAAATCTATGAATCACGCCCATTGCATGGAATGGTGAAGCCAAATTAGAGATGGCCACCAGTGGGGTGTCCATCAATGGTTACCATCGATGGGTCCATCGGTGAACACCATCGATAGCACAAAAATCACCTATGGTGAACCAACAACGGCTTGCACCCCCTCGATGGTCACCTCGGCTGCGGGTACAGCAAGGCCAATTAAAAATAGCTTAGTGGTCACTGGGGACGGGCTAAGCTCCTCCCTGCCATAAAAAAAAAATTGTCTCTCATTCATCCATCGTTGGCGGAGAATCATTGGTTCTCTGCCATCGATAGGAACACTAGTTAACATTGGGCGGAAACTATAGATGTTTTCAAAATGATGGCCATCCCTAAGCCAAAGTAAAACTCAGCAAGAGCATTGCTGCAACTTTGCGCCACTATAAAATGGCCTGTGCTGCTGCGTAACTCTGCAAAATCTTACCACTCTCTACTATGGAGGGATATGCCATAACTGGGAACTGGTCCTCAAATGTGAGGTTTATTGTGTACAGTGTAATGTACAAAAAATAGTGTGTTACATTTTATTTATATAATTTGCTTTATATTTAGTTTAGTTAACTGTATATTGTATGACTATATACTGCGTGAGGTCCGGTAACCATAAGCACACGGCACAAGGATTTCCAGTGTGGCTGTATATTTTCCGTTTTATAAATGACCCCTAGAGAGAGGTGTTCTGGGACTGATGCATAGAGCCTGACAAGGGCAACGTGTCATAATACAGCTCAATGCCTGATAATGTTATCTGCTTCTCAAACTATTCATGTAATACTTGTAGAAACTGTGTTAGACATATAGCTGTCATTCTGGAATACTCTGCAACCAAACTATTACCCTTTTCGGAAATAGTGGAGGTCACGAAGTGCAACCAAGGCTAACAGCAAATAGCCTGTGCTTTACATCACTGCACGCCTTTCTGGTGAACATTTGCTCACTGTTCGAGGACTAATTTCCAGTCTATTCTGAACACCTCACACCTCACAATAGTGTTTTTATGTCCAAATGGTTGCACCGAGGTAGCTGGATGACTATGCTAAGTGACACGAGTGGGCGGCACAAACACGTGGCCCATCTAGGAGTGACACTGCCAGGGCCGCCATCAGGGGGGGACTGCCGGGACTAGAGTCCCGGGCCCGGATGGAGGGGGGCCCGGCAGCAGATCGCGGAAAAGAAACCAGGCATTGAAACAGCATGAGCATGATGTCATTTCAATTCTCGAAGTTGATGTCAGCCGCAGGCCAATCACAGCTCGCGAACCGGTGCCCACTCATGATTGGCTGCCGGTACGCGAGCTATGATTGGTCCACGCCCGGCGCACCCGAATTCTAAATGCTGCTGCTGTCTCACAAAGCCTGGGCCCTGGCTGCCGGACCGCGATCTGCTGCCGAGCCTCTCCGGACTTATGGTTCTCGCACAGAAGAGGACATAGAGAGGGGTCCTTACTGCAGAGAGCAGTAGTGTGTCTGTACAGGGGGATCCCACTGAGAGGCAGCATCTAAGGGGGCTTAAACACATGCTTGCCGACATTTGGCTCCCTCCTTCCGGGAGGGAGCTGTCAGGCTTACAGGGCTGGAGGCGTGACGCGGCCAAAGGGGGCGGGACCCGGCACATGATGCAGCGTTGTGGGCGGAGCATGGGGGTGTGACAGCGCGATCGCGTCATCGTGGCTCCGCCCCCTCTTCACAATGCCGTGATTAATGGCATTGTGCAGCCGGGGGTGGAGCCACGATGACGCGATTCAGGGCGAATCGCGTCACCGGCCCCCCTGCTGCCGGGGTTTGTACTTAAAGGCGCGAGGGGGTGCGGACACATCGCCGGGACTGGGAGGATTGCCTGCCTTCCCGGGAGGTCGGGAGCGGCACCCGATTTTTGGGAGGCTCCCGACCAAATCGGGAGGGTAGGCAAGTATGCTTAAACACCGGCATCAGACCCTACACCCACCTCACCCCCAAACACCAAAACTCTCACCTCACCATATAGGGGACAGAATGCACAGTGCACTTCATGTCCATCACTGAACTCCTTCCCTAGAAGCAGCTGCAGCAGGTTCTGGCTCTATCTCATATATTAAAGCACACTGGGAACCAGTGTTCTGAAAAACATGGGAATTATTTAAAGCTATTGTCTTAAATCTGACAGGGGCACAGTATAAGTGACATTGTAATATCCTGTGCCCCCTTCCCCTGGCCCAGGCATCACAGTCTTGTGCCCCCCCTAGGTCCAACCATGTGCCCCCCATTAAGGTCCAGCCTTCCCTGCCCTGTGCCACCCCCACCACGTCTAGCCATCCCTGTGCTCCCAATAGGTCCAGCCCTCCCTGTCTTGCACTTCCCCTTGGTCTAGGCTGCCCTGCCCTGTGCCCCCAGATCCAGCCATCCCTGCCCTGCATCCCCCAGGTCCAGTGTTCCCTGTATTGTGACCCTCCAGTTACAGCTCTCCCTGCCCTACCATATCCAGACATAAATGATCTCCTATATATTGCCCCCACCACCCACATTTCCCATGTGCCCTTCACAAAACACTTTTTCTCTTGCCCCGCCCCCCATCCCTCCACTATTCCCTTCTGCTTCTGTTACCATCCTGCTGGCTGCCAATTAGAAGCTACGTGGAGAAACCTGAGCATAGCAGGTAAGCACAAACTTCTGATTTAAATAATCTTTCCCCTCTAACGCGGCTATCACTGGCGAAAACCCTGATGACAGTAAAATTTGCCTGTTTTCGCCAGTGAAGACTTCCCCATGTGAACTGCACAAGGGTAATGGTGGTACTTTATGTGGAAATGGCTATTTTAATATTTTTTATGTGAAACTGACTATTTCAATGTATTTTATGTAAATTAGGATTTTTACAGGTATTTAATTTGCATCCAGCTTTTCCAATGTATTTTATGTGGATCCAGCTATATATGAATTTACAGCAGTGTTTTCTCCTATATTTCTGTATTTGTACAGCTTCATATGATAGATTGACAAGATATAATAACATGCACCCCCCACAGCCCAAACTTTGACAATTTTTTTAAACTAGTCACCAATTCATGCGTCAGTTCCGCTGTAGCTCCACCCACATTATCCACAGCTCCGCCCACCTCTAGCTGCCTCTGGCCATCCTAGAGGGGCCCTGCCTGTTTTGTCAGTCCCGGGCCCCACAATTTCTGATGGCAGCACTGGACACTGCAGTGCAGATAGGATGGCAGTTTGAAAAACTAGGCCCCAAACAGTACATAATGCAAAGAGAAAAAAGAGGTGCAAGATGGAATTGTCCTTGGGCCCTCCCACCCACCCTTATGTTGTATAAACAGGACATGCACACTTTAACAAACCAATCATTTCAGCGCCAGGGTCTGCCACATGACTGTGGCTGAAGTGATTCGTTCGTTGGGCCCCCACAAAACAAGCTGGCAATTAATCTGTCCCTGCACAAACTGGCTCTACGGAGGCAAGATGTCGTCCTCATCCTCCTCATCCACCGATTCTTCACCCTCTTCAGTGTTGTGTACATCCTCATCCTGACAGAGTATTAATTCGTCCCCGCTGGAATCCACCACCACAGGTCCCTCTGTATGTTCTGGAGGCTGGTCTCCCTGGAAGAGTTGATCATTCATTTTTATGAACATCATTTTCTCCACATTTTGTGGAAGCAACCTCCTACGCCTTTCACTGACAAGGTTCCCGGCTGCACTAAACACTCTTTCGGAGTACACAATGGAGGGGGGGCAACTCAGGTAAAATAGAGCCAGTTTGTACAGGGGCCTCCAAATTGCCTCTTTTTTCTGCCAGTACAGGTACAGACTGTCTGACATCCCTACTTGGATGCTGTCACCAATGTAATCCTCCACCATTCTGTCAGTGGTGACAGTATCATAAGCAGTGACAGTAGACATGTCAGAAATTGTTGGCACGTCCTTCATTCCGGACCAGATGTCCAAACCGGCACTTGACTTATGACACAGGCGCATGCTTGGCGCTGCTACTGTGTTGATGCACATGCGGCTACAGCGCACACAAGTCACAAACACAGAAAAAATATTGTTTTTTATTTTTTAGAGCACTTTGGGGTTACACCACCCTTTAACAGACTTATGGGACACAGGCGCACGATTGGCGCTGCTCCTTTATTGATGCACGTGCGGCTACAGCGCACACAATTCACAAACACAGAAAAAATTATTTTTTTATTTGTTTGGAGTGCACTTTGGGGGTTACACCACCCTTTAACAGACGAGCCAGCCGGCCCTTTACTTATAACACAGGCGCACGCTTGGTGCTGCTACTTTGTTGATGCACGTGCGGCTACTGCGCACACAATTCACAAACACAGAAATTATTTTTTTTTGGAGTGCACTTTTGGGGTTACAGCACCCTTTAACGGACAAGCCAGCCGGCCCTTGATTTATGACAAAGGCGCACGCTTGGCGCTACTTTGTTGATGCACGTGCGGCTACAGCGCACACAATTCACAAACACAGAAAAAATTATTTTTTTATTTGTTTGGAGTGCACTTTGGGGGTCACACCACACTTTAACAGACGAGCCAGCCGGCCCTTTACTTATGACACAGGCATACACTTGGCGCTGCTACTTTGTTGATGCACATATGGCTACTGCGCACACAATTCACAAACACAGACATTTTTTATTTTTTTTGGAGTGCACTTTGGGGGTTACAGCACCCTTTACCGGACAAGCCAGCCGGCCCTTGATTTATGACACAGGCGCACGCTTGGCACTACTTTGTTGATGCACGTGCGGCTACTGTGCACACAATTCACAAACACAGAAATTTTTTTTTTTTTTTTGGAGTGCACTTTGGGGGAGCACCCCTGATGGACAGATCACCCCCTAGACAACACTACTTCACCCCTTTAGGACTACAGCTTTTATGGGACACTGCACAACACAGTCCAGCCAGCCCCTATAGACTTTGGAGTGGACACAGCCCCTATGGACAACTGACTGCACAACATAGCCCAGCCAGCCCCTATGACAGCAGCACAACACAGCCCAGCCAGCCCCTATGGACAACAGCAGCACAACACAGCCCAGTCAGCCCCTATGGACTGAGTGGACACAGCCCCTATGGACAACAGCAGCACAACACAGCCCAGACAGCCCTAGCTCCCACCCTCCCTCTTCACTGTCCACAGCCGGAGTGAGAAATGGCGCCAACACGGGGACCTGTTATAGAATCCAAAACCTGCGAGATCCGGAAGGCGGGATTATGACGTTTTGCCTCGATTTCAGTTACGAGTCAGGCGGGAAAACCCGAGCTTGACGGTTCCCGAATCGGATTGGGGGAGCTCGGGGGGGTTCGAATTTCAGAAATCCGAACCTGCTCATCCCTAGTAGGAACACATCTCTTCCCCTTTTGCCTGTGCTCATATACCATACTTTCCTACTGTGGCCGACCATCCGAGAGACTCAAAAATCTCAGGTGTCTCCCGGATGCCCGAAAAATTAGTCAAGTCTACAAGAGTCTGTCCCAAGCCGCCCACTTCTTGAGTGAAGTGGGCTGTCTGGGCAGCTTGATGACACGTTTCACGCTGAATCACATCATCATGGTCCTATCCCCCTCTTAACAATACTGGTAATCGTGGAATTGTATAGTGGACAATCTCTGTGCCACTTCCTCAGCGCTGCTCACAAGCTGCACGAGGTCCACCTGGCTTCCCCATCCCAGAATGTGCATAACCAGTGTTAGCGAGTAGCTCACTGCGCAGTCTCTGTTCCTGGCCCCCGAGTGCCAGGCATTTAAACTTGCTGTGGCTCTCTCCAGATATCTGACCTCCCATGCATTGCTATACCACGCGTCTTTCTCCTGTGGCGTCCTGAATGGATGGACATGCCCCTGAGTCCTCCACCCTCTCTGAAGCCACGACACTTCCAAACTCCACTGTGTCACCACCGCTTAGTATAGCAAGGACCCCAACAGAACACTACTATATGCTCCAAGCGCTCCCAGTGCCTACTGCACCTGACACACTACAATGCCCAGCATACCTAATAAGATCCAGGCTGCATCTGGCAATATCTCTGCAACTTATACCTATTTAATCCTGTGCCATACGCTACCTGTTTCTACTTAATTAACAGATTCCCTAGTTAAGCCAATCTGCTGTGTGGACTCCATATGCACACCTGCTGCGCGGTTACCAGACTCAGCACATTAGTCAAACTCTGCCAATAGGTTATGGGCCAAGCACACTAACATGCCTAGCACTAAAATACACAACCCAGACTGTGAATGTGCCTAGACACCACGTTCTGAAGACTAGGGCCCTCATTCAGAGCCGTACGCTCTGAGCAGAGCGCACGCTCTGAATGAGGGCCGCCCTCCATAAAAATGGAGCGTCCTCCTGGACGCTCGTATAGCTGTGGGTCGCCACACACAGCCTATACGAGCGTGCAGTTTGGTGGCCGCGATGGTCGTGACCATCGCAACCATCGAAACTGCGAGCCGGAGCCTGCGGTTGAGGTTTTCAACCGCAAGCTCCGGAGTGATTTTGGCTCTATCAGAGCCAAAATCACTCCCACTGACATCACTAGTGATGTCAGTGGGCCAGCTTCTGACGGGAGGCGTTCCCGTGGGAACGCCCCCGTCAGGGAGGCACGCCCCCGGCACGCCCACCAAAGGGGGCGTGCTGTCAATCAACATTGACAGCACGCCCCCTTTGATCAGACACAACGAGCGAAGGACTTTCCTTCGCTCGGCGCGTAGGGCGCATGCGCACGACGGAGCTCCCTCCGTCGTGCGCATGCTCAGTGCAGAACATCGACCCACTTGCGAGCAGACAGCCGCTCGCGAGTGGGTCTGAATCAGGGCCTAGATATACAAAAAATACAGACTGACACGGAATAAGAGGAAAATCCATTCTTCACTTGTATGAAAATGAAAAAGTGCAGGGATTAGCATGAACTTTGCAAAATTAGCAGGTTCAGAGAATTATGCCACATGGAAATTTGCTATGGAAATGCAATTAAAGTGGGAACAGCCATGGAAGGTTACTAGCAATCCTGGTGGTAATCCAAAACCAGATAATGTGGATAGAGCTACAGTATGGGGACAATAGGCTTAGCTGTGGAGCAGCATGTATATTCCATTATTCACGGAAAGACAACTGCACATGATATGTGGATGACTTTACAGATGTCTTACGTAGACAAAGGCCTAATGAGACAAATAACTTGAGGATACTTTATATGCTACAAAGCTTAGTGCATGCAAGAACCTGAATGTGTTGTCTATCTCTTAGCAATTGATTTCAGTAGAGGTCCTAATAGACAAGGAGGTTGCAATGGCGATACTGCAAAACCTTACACCAGAGTACGACTTGTGTTAGTAGTAGTCTAGTGCTACAAAGCTATCAACAGAAATTGTAAGGGTTACGCATGTGTGGCGGTCATAAGCCGTGGAGGGTTCCAGAGGAACCCTCTCCCAGTAATTTTTGTGAAATGTAACCCATTGGCTAAAGTGGTTAACACAATAATCAGATGGCGTTAGCTGCCGGGGCCAAACTCCGGAATGTGCTGGGTAAATATGACAGCTTTGCAGCCCCCAAAGAAACCTATGGGAGTTGCGGCTGCTGTCGGAAATGGAAGGACAACAGCAGATATTTCCAATAGCTGCTGCGGTCCCTCCTTCATGCCTTGGGGCAATACTTAATATTTGCAGGTATACACAAAAATGTGTTTTCGGTGGATATGCTGCAAATACTGAATGATAAATAGGCCCCTTAGTCCTCAATGCCACTTTATTTGGCCTGACTCCTGATAAATGGATAAGACTAAACCACTGGCAGAGACACCTGTATATTTCACATAATCTGCTCAGTGGGGGCTGGGAACAGGGTCCTGTTGGGTCTTACAAATGGCATTTGTTGCTGTTTAGTTACAAGCAGGTGTCTAGTTATCACAGAGCCTGTACAGACAGATCTTTGGGTGACCTTTGTGAGTAGCGACTAATCAAAACATCAGGTGTCTCTCTGATGTCATTACAGTGCAACTCTCTCCAGAAGTCCAAGGCATGCTGAGTGTTGCAGTCCCATAACGCCTGAAGTAGAATTATGATTCAAATCTGTATTAAAGTTGATAAAGTACATGACCTAAGAAGCTATATAGGAGCAAAGAGCAGCACACCAGTGATCAGTGAGTAATTGTAAGCAGCAATATATAATTGACTATATAAAGGGTGTGATGGGGTGCAGTATGAGTAACTTGCAGGAGTGTGCACCATTGCTGCACTAAGTTCTGCAGCAACTGTGCATGCTAATATAATAATATAAGATGCCCCAAGAGTGATGCAAGAGACCTGTTACCTGTTATAGAAGCCCCCAGGCTGGTGCATAGGACCCTCTGCCAGGTAATACAGAGGGAGCGTGACAAGAGCCCCCCCTAACCCACCGACACTAAATGACGATTGGGGTCTGTACCTTTCGGGTCTGCACCCTGATGTCACTGCTCTGTCCTATCAGTTACTATCACTGAGACCAGTCCCACTTGTGTTTAGCCATGGGTGGGGAGTGACTGAGGTAGTGGGAGTGGGGTTCACTTCAGAGGATAAAATGGAGAGAAATCCCGGCCACACTCCAGACAAGTTCACAGAGCACTAGGACAGATGAAAAGAGAGCGCTGCTGCTCATCCTTCCGAGTCTTGAGAGTGGGCAGGAGGAGAGAAGATTCATGTGTCCGACCTCACTCACTGCCTCCTGTGACAGCTGTGACAGTGCAATGGAACAGGTGGTATACATCAAGCTCTGCTTACCCTGCACTGTCTCCAGCCCATCTCTGCCCTTATACCTGCTCTGCCACCTCTACCCTTATACCCTGCTCTAACACCTCATCCCTTATACCCTGCTCTAACACCTCTTCCCTTATACCCTGCTCTACCACCTCTTCCCTTATACCCTGCTCTGCCACCTCTTCCCTTATACCCTGCTCTACCACCTCTTCCCTTATACCCTGCTCTACCACCTCTTCCCTTATACCCAGCTCTGCCACCTCTTCCCTTATACCCTACTCTGCCACCTTTTCCCTTATACCCAGCTCTGCCACCTTTTCCCTTATACCCAGCTCTGCCATCTCTTCCCTTATACCCAGCTCTACTACCTTTTCCCTTATACCCAGCTCTGCCATCTCTTCCCTTATACCCAACTCTACTACCTCTTCCCTTATACCCTGCTCTACCACCTCTTCCCTTATACCCAGTTCTACCACCTCTTCCCTTATACCCTGCTCTGCCTCCAGCCCAGCTCTGTTCTGCCAACTCTTCCCTTATACCCTGCTCTACCACCTCTTCCCTTATACCCTGCTCTACCACCTCTTCCCTGATACCCTGCTCTGCCACCTATTCCCTTATACCCTGCTCTACCACCTCTTCCCTTATACCCTGCTCTACCACCTCTTCCCTTATACCCTGCTCTACCACCTCTTCCCTGATACCCTGCTCTGCCACCTCTTCCTTTATACCCTGCTCTACCACCTCTTCCCTTATACCCTGCTCTACCACCTCTTCCCTCATACCCTGCTCTGCCGCCTCTTCCCTTATACCCTGCTCTGCCGCCTCTTCCCTTATACCCAGCTCTGCCGCCTCTTCCCTTATACCCAGCTCTGCCGCCTCTTCCCTTATACCCAGATCTGCCGCCTCTTCCCTTATACCCTGTTCTGCCGCCTCTTCCCTTATACCCTGCTCTACCGCCTCTTCCCTTATAACCAGCTCTGCCACCTCATCCCTTATACCCTGCTCTGCCACCTCATCCCTTCCCTGCTCTGCCACCTCTTCCCTTATACCCTGCTCTGGCACCTCTTCCCTTATACCCAGCTCTGCCATCTCTTCCCTTATACCCAGCTCTACTACCTCTTCCCTTATACCCTGCTCTACCACCTCTTCCCGACCCTTATACCCTGCTCTGCCTCCAGCCCAGCTCTGTTCTGCCACCTCTTCCCTTATACCCTGCTCTACCAACTTTTCCCTTATACCCTGCTCTGCCACCTCTTCCCTTATACCCTGCTCTACCACCTCTTCCCTTATACCCAGCTCTACCACCTTTTCCCTTATACCCTGCTCTGCCACCTCTTCCCTTATACCAAGCTCTACCACCTCTTCCCTTATACTCTGCTCTACCACTTCTTCCCTTTTACCCTGCTTTGCCTCCAGCCCAGCTCTGTTCTGCCACCTCTGCCCTTATACCCTGCTCTGCTTCCAGCACAGCTTTGCCTCTTTTGCCTTTATACCCTGCTCTGCCTCCAGCCCACCTCTGCCCTTATACTGTACTCTGCCTCCAGCCCAACTCTGGTTTGCCACCATTGCCCTTATACCCTGCTCTGTCACCAGCCCAGTTTTCTCACCACATGAATCTTTGCTTGTTACTGAGGGGCCCCGTATTTAGAAACTGGCTCCTGCTTGTTAAATGATTGTCCTCCCGATAGGAATGTACACAGGTAGGCAAATGGTATTTAAAAAAGAAAAAAAAAACACAACACAGTAAAAAATTGATTTCAGCGGCACAAAAATAGTCCTGCCCACCGGGAAAACTCCTGGTGAGGTATATGGACAATCCGCCCCTGCCAGCATTGCTACCTGTTTGCAGAATACACTCACCGGCTGGTGAGCTGTATGGAACCTCACTCCAGTTCCAGTTTACACATAACAGTAAGTATGGCTGTGCCTAGTATACTATAATAAACTGCACCACTGGTTAAGTAACTGGGCTGTTCATAGTTTGAGTTATCTGCTGGTGTGTGCCTGTATAACTCAGCAATATCAACACCTGCACACACATAATTTCCAACAGCTTTTGGGCCTAGGCACACAGGTGTAAAGTACCTAGGCACAGAAGTGTAAAGTACCCAGACTCCCAGAACCAGACATACAAGCTATTAGAGATGCCCAGCACAGCCAACAGATGCCATCCTAGACATATGTGTAGTGCAGACTGCATAGAAGCACAGAGTGAAGACAGCAGAGAATGCATAGTGTTACAGCGCAGTGTAGTAGCAGTGACGCTGATTAAAGTACAGAAGCATATGCAGATATAGAGAGAGCCGTGGTACCCATAGGCCTAAGTGTAGAGCAACACGTGTACTCTATAATATATGGGAAAGAGTAAAGGACATGTGGACAGCACTGCAGGCAGCATATCAAGATGGAGGTCTCATGAGGAGGAGACATTTAAGATGTGCATTGCATAACCAAATTGAATGAATGCAGCAACAGGGATGATTACATGGATAAAATTATCTGTCTCTCTACAATTAACGTCTGTTGGATTGCAAGTGGATAATGAAGAGATTGCTACAGCAATGTTGCAGAACTTGGAGCCTGAGTTTGACTTCTTGATTGTGGTATTAGAGACAAACACAGCAAACTTCACAACATACAGTCAGAGTAAAGATATTACCTTGTCAATTGAATGCTGAGACAACTGCATTGTATTCAAAAAGACTCAAGACCCTGAGGTCTGATAATGGTTAAGAATATCTCAACATAGAGGGTGGAGCAATTCTTAAGAAAATATGGAACAGAGTATCAACTGATCATTGCCTATATTACTGAGCAAAATGGTGTCAGGGAACGAGCAAACCATACACTAGTAGAGAGAGCAAGATGCATGCTAAGGGATCCAGGCCTAGACAAGCAATTTGTGCAGAAGTCGTGTCCACAGCAGTTTATCTCAAGAACTGTACTCCTATAGTTGCCCTACAGGACATAACACCTATTGAAGCATTGTCAAAGTGAAAACCAAGTGTAAGAGATTTCTGAACCTTTGGAAATACTGTCTTTGTGCATATACCAAAAGAGAAAAGATGCAAGCTGAATTCGAAGTCAGTAAAGAGCATCATGCTTGGCTATTGCCATGAGAGCAAAAGTTACAGATTGTGGAATCCAAATACCAGAAAGCTTGTCAAGTCCAGAGATGTCATCATAAAATAAACAACACAAATTGAAGAAAAGTTGGAAGCCGATATGCAGAGCAAGATTGTGTCACTGGACATGTCAGGTGCTGAAGATGTATCTAAGCCAGAGACTATCAGCGTGGAAGTGCAACTACAGAAAAGATATTCTGCAAGATCAAATATTGGCAAACCACCTAGGAGATATGATTAGGAATTTGCAAACCTTGCAGTTAGTGAACCACAAGATATCCAGAAGCCAAAACCAAAGTCTGATTGATGTGAATGGAAATCCAAGATAGGAGAAAAAATACTTTGCAATATTTAAACACCACAAGAATCATTATAGTTGCAACAGTCCCAACTTCGGGAGTTGAGAGACTGTTGTTAAGGCCCATGTTATCAGTAAAGGAACTTTTTCTAGACTATCAAGTTGAAGTCACATGATGTGTTGATGCCTTTTCATGTGCTTAACCCAATTTATTTTACAGATTGCTACAGAAAAGCTGAAAATAAATGTTTTTGTATCATGAAGAAGTTTGTATTGAGGGGGGATGTTGATGTATATACTTTATAGAGTGACATTTGGGTTGGCTAATCCTCGGGAAAAGGGAGTCAGCAATAATGAAGTAGTCTATGCAGGAGTGGGTATCATGCACTCTAAAGTGAAAAGTATATTTACTGATGCAGGGGCGTAGCTAGAACAATGGGGACTCCTTAGGTCTAGCAATGTTAAACCACCCCCTCCCGCAGGGCTGTTGTCAGGTTAAGGCCTAGAGGCCTGATTTAGCTTTGGAAATAGAGTGAGAATTAGCACTTAACTGATCATCTTTGTGAAACCATGCTGCACTGCAGGTGGGGCAGATTTAAAATGTACAGAGAGATTTAGATTTGGGAGGAAGGTGTCCAAACTGACGTCTAAATTGTAGAGTAATAATAAAGTTATGCAGTATTTGTGAGCTACATGCAAAGGCAGCCAGTATTTACCTTAAATGCTAAAAAAATGATGTATTTACACCCCTTGCATTGCAATATGGTTTGTCCAGGTTCATAGTTTAGTGCTAATTCTCACTCAGGGCCTGATTCAGAGCCGCTCGTAAGCGGCCGCTCGTTCGCTCCGAGCGATGTTCGCACAACTGCGCATGCGTATCTGTTGTAATACGCATGCGCGAACCATTCATTGCGGTCGGAAATTGTGTGCTCGCAAAATAGCGAATGCCTGCTAATTTGAGTGACAGAATGAGGCGTTTGTGGGTGGTAACAGGGGAAGGTGCTTGAAAATGGGGAGTGGTGATCCAAACGCAGGGGTGCCAAAAGGTCAAAACGGGCATTTTAAGGGTGTGCATAATTAACAAAGCAGCGTCATCGACCACGTCACTTGGTTGTTTCTTAGCCTTAACTGTTCGCATGATAGCGGTAGGAAAATCCAACCACAAGCACTGCGAGCAGTTCAGATGCCTTTTGATGTACTCGATTAATTAAATGTATAGCGGAGATGACGTAGGATGCGAGCGGCCAGGGGGCGTCTTTACAAAATAGCGAGCGCATATTTAGTTCGCTCGCTCAGACATAGAGGCGTCAACAGACCGCAAAGAGCGAGCGCTCAATTTAAATAGCCGGCCCCAGCCGCAAATAGCGTCCGGCTCTGAATCAGGCCCTCTATTCCCAAAGCTGAATCAGGCCCTAGGATCGGCCCTTACTCACCTCAGTGCAGGCTTCCCCTGACCTCCCGAGTGGTCAGACGCCAGGCGCGGCAGCGGGTGATGCACTGAGGATTATACCTGGGGTCTGCTAGGACATCCATGTGCTTGCTCCGTGATGTGGTTTCTGTGGTTACCATCATGGACGCAGCCATGACAGTCTATATCCTGATTAGCCCTTTACCCAATGGTATCATTGGTTGCTGTCAGCTGACACTATCCTCCAATGGACTGCTACCTTAAGGTATTTAACCGGGCTCTGGACAACAGGAAGTTGCCTGTATAACGTGGTTACTTCCAGTGAAGACTTGCCGTTGCAGCGTTCCAGGTCCCAAGCACCATTGCTTCTAGTGACTTGTTCCTAGTGTTTATCCACGGTGTGTGTACTCAATACGTCTACAATCTCCTAGAGTCATCTCCTGTGCCAGATCTGCGTCTGAAGCCACAGTATGTGCACTTAGGGCCTGATTCTGACCCGCTGGCGAGCGCTGAGCGCTCGCAAGTGGGTCGATGGTGCCCTAGTGCGAATGCGCACGACGGAGGGAGCTCCATCGTGCGCATGCGCGAGACCTGTATAGAAACGGCCAAGCCGTCGCTATGGGTCTCGCACCAAAGGGGGCGTGCTGTCGATGGTGAGTGACAGCACGCCCCCTTTGGTGCCCAGACGGAGGCGTTCCCATGGGAACACCTACCTTCTGGAGCCGGCCCCACTGACATCACTAGTGATGTCAGTGGGAGTGCTTTTGGCTCTGATAGAGCCAAAAGCACTCCTGGGCTTGCGGCAGACGAGACCCTACCGCAGGGTCTCGTCGCAAGCCCGATGGTCGCGATGGTCTTGACCATCGCGACCATCATTTTGGCCGCTCGCATAAGCTGTGGGTGGTCACCCACAGCTATGTGAGCGGCCTGGAGGCCGCTCCAAAAAGGAGCAGGGACGGCCCTGATTCAGAGCGAGCGCTGTATCAGAGCGTCCGGCTCTGAATCAGGGCCTTAGTACGTTATCCAAGTACCATCTTATCATACCATTCTCCTGTGCCAGTTCTGCGTCTGAAGCCACAGTGTGTGTACTTAGTACGTCATCCAAGTACAAATTTCCAGTATCTTTTTCCTTTGCTTTCCCTGTGATAGTGTTCTTCTATTTCCCATTCGTGCCGTATACTTGACCAAAGGGCTGCGACCTGCTTGCTGGGTGCAGCTTAAGCCCAAATCCCGCTTGGAGGGGTCACTGGTGAACACCTCCCAGTAAGTTAGACTTTGGACAGGTCTCGCCAACGTTTGATACTCGTGGATGAGGAAGTCATTTATCCAGGCCCCTCGCCTCCTCTTCCTTTCCCAACCTGGGTCCACGTCTTCCAATACCTTGGCAGAGGATCAGCATAACCTGAGAGTGACAGCTGTGACTAGGGGTGTGCGACCAGTGCGGCTGCACATAGTGCAGGTCTCTGTGGGTGGCACCATCACCACCCCATGGCCCCTGCTTCTAGGTGCAGGGTGCCTGGAATGGCACCCTACAGCTAGTATCACTGCAGCACTGCCTGTAGCGTGCTTTGGACACTACAGGCAGACGCCCTGCCATAAGCACAGCTGCCCGGGGCGCCTTGAAGACACTCCAGGCACTGATGCAATTCTGGTTGCTGGAGGCTCCGCCCCCTTATTCACAAAGGGGCGGGGGCAGCACAGAGCACTCAGAGCCCTTGCTATGGCTTTGCCCCCTCCCTCCATGCTACTAAACCTCTGAGCCTGGCACTCCGTCTTTCCTGACTGATGCTGGGTCCGGGGATGTCCTAGCAGGCTCAGCACAGCCATGCATTCTCCCAGCATTAGTGAGGAGAGTCGTATCAGAGGAGACGCGGGAGTTCCGGAGTTGCTGCTGATATGACTGACAGGGGGCCCGCAGAGCTGATGATCTCTGCAGCAAACGGCTTCTGTGACTAAGAAACAGTTTGCAGGAGGGTTTAGCGGCCACGTCTCTCACTGTAATGCCACTGAGGTGAGCTGGATGCAGTGGGAAGCAGGCCCCGGAGGTGCTGCGGGCCACATAACCACTGAACCACTGCAGCCATGGAAACACGCCCATGACACGCCCCCATACTTGCCTACTTTTGAAAAAGCATTTCAGGAAGATTGTGAAAGCAGCACCTATGAGCGAGTGTTACAATGGGCGTGTACCAGGGTTGCCTACCCTCCCGATTTGGGCGGGAGCCTCCCGATAATCGGGTGCAGCTCCCGCCTCCCCGGAAAGGCAGGCAAGCCTCCCGGCGGCCGCCGATCCCCCGACATCCCCCCGCAATTTACACCTAACCCCCGCTGCGTGGGTAGCCAGTGACGTGATATGCGTCATTTTGGCCCCGCCCCCTGCCTCACAATGCCTGTATTATCGGCATTGTGTAGCGAGGGCGGGGCCAAAATGACTCGATCGCGTGACCCCGCCCCCGTGACTCCTACAAATGCCAGGCACCCGTCCGGACATGCCCCCTTTTTTGGCCACGCCCCCCGCTGCCCTGCCGATCTGGCTGCTCCCTCCCGGAAGGAGCAGCCAGAAAGTCGGCAACTATGGCGTGTACTGATAAATCTGAGAGGCGTGTCCTAATCCTGACTTACATCCAAATGTAAACCCAGCCCAAAAGCATTTAGTAAGATCTGTTTGTTGATGAAAACACACTAATACTTTTCAGATATTCATAGGGATCATTGTGCCTTATAATAACCAATGCAGGGAAATTACACTAATGATCCCATTTGAATGTATATATCTCTGTTTTTTAATATAACAGCTTCATAATGGGGGTAAGGATGAAATGAGGGAGATTGCTAGACTCTTCAGGGAGACAGGGAGATTGTTACTATTTCAGGGAGTCTCCCTGACAATGAGGGAGAGTTGGCAAGTATGACGCCCCTAATTATTGTGATCACTTTAGACCACTTCCTAGTCTCCACCCTGAAACGTCTATGGATCTTAGACACCATGTCATAGTGATGTCGTACACAAATTATGTCAGACACATTGGATCGTACATGCACAGTAAGGATTTTCGAAATTTTTACACACATATGCAGTAGCAAATAATCGCTCGACTGAGCAAACCTCAGTACTGCATGCACCTCTCAGTTAGGCATTAGCGGTTCAGTATTGCTGAAAACCGAACACACCAGAACTTTGGGGTTCTGAGTTGAACCGAGTCCCGGCTTGAATCTACCCATAAGTTTTGAATTTCAGATGTGAAAACCTGATCTAAGGTTTTGGATTGCATGCAAAACAGGTCCAAATGACATGATTTTATCTGTTTTTATCAATTTAAAAAAAACACTTGAGGGCAGTTTTGCCAAAACCAAAACCATAACATTTGAGGGTGGTTTCGCCAAAACCAAAACACAAGCAGGGTCAGACTGGCCCACAGGGGTACAGGGGAAATCCCCGGTGAGCCATGCTACCTGATGGACCCTCCGCCTCTTTACAGTTATCTGGTGGAGCAGGACCAAGAATGAACATGGGTGCTTGGTAAGTTTCCATGGAAAGTTTACCAAGTTTCACCCAACTGCCAATCAAAATGAGCAGTTAGGTTAATAGATATTGGACGGGATGCATCAAGCATCTCATATTGTACACGATGCATCCTGCCACTCATTGAAGCGGCGTTAATATCATCGGGAAGAATGAAGAAAATCGTAAAGGACAGCTCACTCGATAAGAGCTGTCCTTTGCGAGAGAGGGACTTCCGGGGTTTTGAACTAAAAATGTCTTTGTTCATGGTCAAAATGCCGAACATACCACGGGGGGTGCTGGGAGGGACCTGATCACATCCCTCTCGCATCACTTTGTCGAAAGGCTTCTATTGGGTAATGCCATCTAAAGATGGCGTTACCCTTTGAATCCAAGCTGAGGAAAGCTTTGCTTTCCGAAGCTTGGTGCATTTCCGAAATGCATTTTCGGGGGTTGACCGCATTATTGATGATAGTGCCTGTCGCCCCTTAAGTTTTATTGTGTGAAAAAAAACATTTAAAATAAAAAAGCATATTGCAAACGTAGGACCTGATTCAGACCAAATCACATTTTTTTACGCAGATCGAGCGACTGTTTGCCATTGCTCATGTGTACAGGCCGCATTGTGCACGCGCTGTGATTATCTTGCGATTCCACATACACAGAGAACCCATTTGCAAAGTGAGTGACACATTGTCAGCGTTTGGGGGAGGTAACGGGAATGGCTGGAAAAACGCAGGCGTGTCTGACCGTTTGAAGCCATTACATGGGCGTGAATAAATTACCCCTTGCGATCTCCCACGCAGCATGAGAACCCTCTGTGTGTCAGGAGAGCTGCCGAGTCTGCGGCTGGTCGGACCTGCCGCAAGGGCAAGATGGTTGCTCAATGTGCGTCGATGTTAACGATATTTATGCAGGTAAGCAACGTTGTACAGAGATGAGATGGCAGCGGTGGGCATCCCTATGCTTGGGTGATCTTTGGATCCATTACCACATTTTTGCAGCTGCATTGCGTACGAAATCGCAGCTGCAATCACATTATTGTCCATCTCTGAATTAGGCACGATGAATGTAGTTTATAAGAAACGTAAAAAGTAACCAACACTTACGTGATCTTAGTGGTCAGGATTTAGATAATAGAACCTTTTTTCATACAGTGGCATGTTGTATTTGTATTTTATTAGACCTAATGCAGTTCTCATTGAGGTTTAAACAATGGCTGGTGAGCATGGTAAGGATTCTGGATTTGAACCTCTATACACTCCTGCCTATACCTTCTAATATCCTTCCTATAAACCTCTACGCAGTCATACAGTAAATAAAGACTCCAGACCTTGAACCTGTGGTTCCAAAGCACAAAGTGATATTCAAGTAAAAGTACAGTCAGTTACACGCTATGATCTAAGTACAATTTAGCGCAAAGAAATTATACAGACCCAAGTACAGTTATACATACGCATACGCTCTGGACCAGATCCCGGCATCAGCAAGAAACCTCAGTCAATCAGCAAGAAGACTAGAAACCCAGGGTCAGAGCACACATATTTATACCCCCCCAGAAATAGACAACACAATAGAGGAGTTTGTTGCTGATCCCATTGGTTCCCAGTGCGGGTGCATTTGTTCAGGGCATTTAACAGGTTGGTTCAAATGGACACAGAACAGCCTCTAACAGCTTGTTGCCTCCTCTATTTCCCCTGCATGCAAATCTAGGCTGTTGGTTTCACAAAAATACATTTTGGTTCTTTATATCTTTACGGTCCATAAGTTGCGAACGCATTTTCCAATCTTCACACCGCTGATACCGGAAAGCTCTGGATAAAGTGCGGATCAGTATAATATCAAACACGGCTTACTTATCATGTATTAAACCTTAGATACCAAAATAGTATTTATTTCACAGCATTTGTAATAAATGAATAAAACTTGGATCTTTTACTTTATAGCTATGGAACCTTTTGTGTGAGTGTGCATTATGTAAGTATTAGGGATATGGGAAAAGACGCTAGTTAGGTTTATCTGATTTGGGGCAGATGTGCACGCATGCAGCTAATACACAGCGTTCGCATGCAGGATATTGTGCATTCGCTACTGAGCGTAATGTGCGGTGTTTATGCATGAGATTCTATCTATGATGGACTTAACAAATACATATATATATATACATATATATATATACATACATATATATATATATACTGCTCAAAAAAATAAAGGGAAGACTAAAATAGCACATCCTAGATCTGAAATATTCTTATTAAATACTTTGTTCTTTACATAGTTGAATGTGCTGACACCAAAATCACACAAAAATTATGATTGGAAATCAAATTTATTAACCCATGGAGGTCTGGTTTTGGAGCCACCCTCAAAATTAAAGTTGACAAACACACTACAGGCTGCTCCAACTTTGATGTAATGTCCATAAAACAAGTCAAACTGAGGCTCAGTAGTGTGTGTGGCCTCCACGTGCCTGAATGACCTCCCTACAATGCCTGTGCACGCTCCTGATGAGGTGGCGGATGGACTCCTGAGGGAACTCCTCCCAGACCTGGACTAAAGCATCTGCCAACTCCTGGACAGTCTGTGGTGCAACGTGGCATTGGTGGATGGAGCGAGACATGACGTCCCATATGTGCTCAATTGGATTCAGGTCTGGGGAACGGGCGGGCCAGTCCATAGCATCAATGCCTTCATCTTGCAGAAACTGCTCACAAACTCAAGCCACATGAGGTCTAGTATTGTCTTGCATTAGGAGGAACCCAGGGCCAACCGCACCAGCATATGGTCTCAGAAGGGGTCTGGGGATCTCATCTCAGTACCTAATGGCAGTCAGGCTACCTCTAGCGAGCACATGGAGGGCTGTGCGGCCCCCCAAACAAATGCCACCCCACACCATTACTGACCCACTGCCAAACCGGTCATGCTGGAGGATGTTGCAGGCAGCAGAACGTTCTCCTTGAACATCTCCAGACTCTGTCACGTCTATCACATGTGCTCAGTGTGAACCTGCTTTCATCTGTGAAGAGCACAGGGCGCCAGTGGTGAATTTGCCAATCTTGGTGTTCTCTGACATATGCCAAACGTCCTGCACGGTGTTGGGCTGTAAGCACAACCCCCACCTGTGGACGTCGGGCCCTCATACCACCCTCATGGAGTCTGTTTCTGACTGTTTGAGCAGACACATGCACATTTGTGGCCTGCTGGAGGTCATTTTGCAGGGCTCTGGCAGTGCTCCTCCTGTTCCTCCTTGTACAAAGGCGGAGGTAGCAGTCCTGCTGCTGCGTTGTTGCCCTCCTACGGCCTCCTCCACGTCTCCTGATGTACTGGCCTGTCTCTTGGTAGCGCCTCCATGCTCTGGACACTACGCTGACAGACACAGCAAACCTTCTTGCCACAGCTCCCATTGATGTGCTATCCTGGATGAGTTGCACTACCTGAGCCACTTGTGTGGGTTGTAGACTCCGTCTAATGCTACCACTAGAGTAAAAGCACAGCCAGCATTCAAAAGTGACCAAAATATCAGCCAAAAAGCATAGGAACTAAGAAGTGGTCTGTGGTCACCACCTGCAGAACCACTCCTTTATTGGGGGTGTCTTGCTAATTGCCTATAATTTCCACCTGTTGTCTATTCCATTTGCACAACAGCATGTGAAATTGATTGTCAATCAATGTTGCTTCCTAAGTGGACAGTTTGATTTCACAGAAGTGTGAATGACTTGGAGTTACATTGTGTTGTTTAAGTGTTCCCTGTATTTTTTTGAGCAGTGTATATATATATATATATATATACACACACACACACACACACACACACACACACACACACACACACACACACACACACACACACACACACACACATATCTCATTCCCTACTTACAGTTTCAAACTGCCATGCAAATGTGTTACCCACAGCTGTGAAGCTGGCGCCATTCTGTCTGGGAGTAAGACTAAAACCTGTTTAGGATTCAGACAAATTCAATTGTGTAGATCAATGTCTGGGTTATATTACAATTGCCACAACTATACTTGTCTATATACAGAGATTCCCAATTTGTGTGTAAAATACTCACAGTATTCTGGTGTATTGTCTATTCTATTTACTTTTCTCAGGAGGCTGTTTTTCTAGTTGTTTTTGGTAGATTATCAAAAACATTGCCATCTGTACGTAGTTCGTGAGTTGTAACTTAAAATGGCACTGGTCGCAAAATGGCATCTTGCAGATTCTTATTTTTAAGATGGAGTCTAGCTGCTATTCGCAAGATGGCATCGCGCACGCTAATTTTTACACTGATTGCGTCTCAGCCACTAATCCAGCTTCGACAGTCCATCCTTTGATAGCGAACAACATGCTATCACACTCTGATTTAAAATTAATTTAGGCATACATTTATATATTACTTAATGTTATTAGGGGACGGCACAAGGTGGTTCTTAATCCATCAATAATGTGTCTCTAGGAGGGGACATAAAACTACCATTATACGCACACTGCGGACCTTGGGAGATCATGTGAAAGATGTGGCGATGCACCAGTCCTATAAAGGAAGTTTTGATGGGGAATTAGGGACTTACATTATTTGAGGTGTTTTTAAAATAACATTTTGATAATACTTTTTATGCACATCTAAATATAATACATTATATGATGGTATTTCTAGTTCAGGGTTGTAATGCAGTTCTATATTTACCTCAGTATTCATACTGCCATTACTGACCACCATCATAATTTCGTTCTTTCGTCTTACTCTATTTTTACATTTTCCACACTTCAACACAATAGGAACATACCGGACACATAGGCCAATTACTATGATGACAATCAGTATAAGGATCAAGAATTTGCCTATGCTGGCAATCACTTCCTGGACCCATTCCCCTAGGCCTGAGAACCATTTCACTGGGTTCAACCATGAGACCCATCCTTCTATTTTCTCTCCTACTTCAGCCACTGAAGCATTATGGTTCTTACAAAACTCCCATTTTAGCTGCAGAATTTTGTCCATCTTCCGATCTATCACCTCTTTGGGGTCGCTGGTATCATTGGTGACATAGGTGCAACACTTCACTCCAAATTGGGTGGCCAAAGTTACGCAATACCCTCCAGTAACAGCAGTTAAATAATTTAACACTAGTCTGTGTTGACTAGTTCTTTCTTGTATGCTTGCAATTCTCTCCCTGTATACCTGAATGTGTCATCATACATCTTGGTGATATTATCTATTAATTTAGCAAGTTCCTGAATAGATCTAAAATTTAATGTACCCCGAGCGATTCTGGTAGGATCCAGTGCGACTAAAACTTGGAAGCCAGTTGTCTCACTAATTAACTGAGTGGCTTTATGCACGTCACCAGGTATCATATTTCGTTTGCCTCTGTGTTCATACTGCGTGTGAAGATATGGTGATGGTGTGTTTTTATGGATACCGAGCATTTCAACATGTGTGAGGGTCATAACTTCTGGGACTACTCTTCCCAGGTAACACAAACCTTCGGAACTTGGGGAGAGACACTTATACGCCTTTCTTCCACATATAAAATACACATTATCGGGGAGAACATAAGGAATAGTATGCATCATTATCATTAAACACATTTCCCTTGCAAACAATTCTATCTCAGGGTCCTCCATCTGGTACATGCAAGTCTCTGGTTGTATTATTTTAGCACAATAACCATCTGGTACCTTACCAATAATTTCTTTGGTGGAACTCAATGTGTACCGGTACCTAAAATGTTTCCCACTAGATTTAATTGAGCGTAACAGATCATGGTTTATGGACTAATTATCAGCTCTCAGTGAGAAGGTAATCATCTGATTATTCCCCGTCACTTCCCAACTCCCGGGTTTATTGGGGTTGGTTATGTTTAAACACAAAAGTGATCTATCTACTTGGAATTGATAGCATTTGAAATGAGGTGGTTTGGATGAGAGGAATTTTCCATCCAATGTTTTCCCTTTTTGTAATTCTAAAATTTCCGTGATATTCAGTGGAAATGGCACCAACCCTATGTTATGCTGTCCCTGTGGCACATGTGAAAACACCCAGCAATCAGTTTGATTTAACACTTTGTCTTCCATGCTATGATAATCCTCTAAAGGATACCCACCCCAGTACGGGTTATATTTAGGCTGGCACCGTTGAATACAGATCTCATCAACTAGGGACCCACAAAGCTTACAAATACAGGAATCTTCAGATGATAAACCGCCACACCGTCCCCGAGTATCCGGAATTATAGCTCTCTTAACAATAACAGTACTAAGATTGGTCAGACACTCGCCTGATTGGCATTGCACTCCTCCTGACTCCACTCCATCAGCACTGCCATCAGCTCCCATCTCCTCTATCGGTCCTCCATCACAGAAACTGGGTATCCCCAAACAAACCAAGATGATGGAAACTCTGGAAGAAGACTACAAAAATTAACACAGCAGAACAATCCCTTGCTGCAACACTGATCTACAGTTTTCTTTTAGCTCAGGTTTCTCACCGTCACCTTTTTAATCCTCCCAGCACAAGCTCGCAATCGACAGGTCCACGTTATCGGCCTCCGCCTTGTATCTCCACCGGTTGGTTAACCTCCCTATAGTGAGTGGAATGGTCCCAGGTATCTTCCCCGGCCACCCTTTGAGGATGTGGTACTTTGTCAACAAAGTCAGATATGGACCTTTCCACCGATCAGTCAAACAACCTGAGCTATAAAAAAAATTGGATCATAACAAATTCTCCAGGTTTAACATCATGAGAGTTTGCTTCAGTCATGTTAGTTAATAACATTTTCAATTTCAGTTGTTCTTACTCATCTTTTTGAGACACCGAACAGTAACCTCATTATCATATTTTCACATGAGGCTGCCTGTTAAACAGTATCTCAAAGGGGGACAGGTAGACAGATGGTCTGGGATGATCTTGATATTAATACCCATCACCTTACACAGGTTATAGAAGACATTACTTGTGAAATGAGTTTTCCTCCTATATTCAATTATTCTAGGGATACTGTATTTGTACACAAATTCCTGCAATTTAAATTCTTTTATCAATATCTACTGCTCTAAATATTGCCTTGGCCCCTGGGTTGGACAGTATTCCGAGTATTTGACCTTAGCCTGGCATGGCTGCCGTTTGTCCTTAGCGACCTTGTGTCCTGTGTGTGAGAGATAAAGCACAACAGTTTAATATCATTTAAACATGACCTAAATACAAAAATAAATCGTCCACAGTTTACATTAGAACAGATCCATTGGCAGGTTGAAAAGATTGTAAACAGTCATATAAGGCCTGGGAGAAGATACTGGAGTTGTCTATGAACCCATGGGACACTCGTGTCCATGTGTAGTGTACACCTCCCCCTAGGTGGGAAAAGAAAAATACTGACAGTCAGGGTGTTAGGGCACAGGGAAGAAAGCAGAACAGAGATTAGTTACATCAATTACCATTACCAGTTTTATTCCTAGTACTTCCCGTCAACCTGTCTATCGGCAGACCACAAGTATGACCCGACTCCTAGCATTGGCTCCCACTTTCCAATAAAGCATTAACGGCCACAATTGGAGCTGGTGCCTGTTGGACATTTGCTGGTCTCTGTGCATATCCCTTATGGGGATATCCAGGTACTCCTTGGTTTGGGGGTCCTAACCTCTTTGCCGTGCAGCTTTTACTTATGTGTCCTGGCTGGTTGCAATTAAAACACTTCCGTGGGAAGGATTGGTGTGTGGTTTGAGCAGGAGAGAAAGGTGGTGGGTATGGGTAAGGATATTGAGGAAAAGGATATTGTGGGAGGTATTGAGCTTGTGGGTAGTATGGGACTTGTGGTTGTGTAGGATAAGTGGGATAAGGCTGTGTTTGCTGTGGTGTAGGATTAGTGAGGGCGTATAACTGTTCAGGTGCAGGTGTGAGTGTGGGTGCAGGTGTGTCTGCTGGCTGTGATGTTACCGTCATTCCTTCCAGAGCTTGAATACTGACAGCCATTAGTTTCTCACTCTGTGTCTCTCTCTTCTTTGAGATATTTTTATCATGTTCTATGGCGGATTCTATGAGGGTATCTATTGTGAATCCCCTCCAGCCAGGCTGTAAGGTCTGAACCCGGGTTTTTAGGTTCTCTTTAAGACCGTCCATGAGTATGGGGACTATCATTCCCCTGTGGTGAGTGCTATCTTTAATATCCTCTAACCCAGTGTACTGAGTGATAGCCTGCAGAGCCCGGTCGCAATAATCTTCTGCAGATTCACTCTCCTTTTGCTTTATGGTGAAAATTTTGTTCCAGTTAACTACTACTGGAAAATATATACCCAATTGAGTTACAATGCGGGAATGTTACCTTGGTTTACTTGGTCTGTTAAGGGAACGTCACCATCCAATACACAATCCGTGATAAATTTTGTCATGTCGATATTGCGTGGTAGACAGGCCCTTAACACCACACGCCAATCTTTATTAGTTGGCTCATGAGAACTACCCAAATTCCTCAAAAATCTTTGACATTTGGCTAGTTCCTTTTTGGGATCAGGGAAATCATTTATGATGGAATTTAGTTCTGCCATTGTCCAAGGACAATGCATTACCACTTCCCTTGTGTGCGCTACACTGTTCGCATCTGCATTTCCATTCGGAACAGTTATTGTCCGAATGGGATGCAGACCGGCAGCGTTGCTACCTTTGACCTTGTTACCTGGCTGGGGGTATAAATCTGCTGCTGCTACGTATGGTATTAACAACTTCCTCTACAGGTGCAGAGGGTGTTAGCACTTCCCTTGCTGTTACCGATGGAGATGGCGGCACCACTTGTGATTGTCGCGGTGCAGCATCTATCATTTGTACAGCATGGGAAATGGCAGACATTACAATAGGCTCATCATCCACATCATGAACATTTTCTTTATGGTTACTTAAGAGAGGGTACAAATTGCTTGCTACATTTTTATGTTTTTTTTTCGATAACTGTACTTGCACCCCCATCCAGATAAGGTGGTGGTGGTGCACGTGAACTGCTGACAATGCCTTCCGCAACGCTACCATGCTGCACGTGCACGCTATTTTGCGGCTCGCACGCATTGCAATCCAGCGCTGCGGGTGTATTTTCTGGCAATGCGTTCGCGACGCTAGTTTGTGTTGCTTGCACATTTTTAAGCCACGCATCCCCTTCATGCTGCCACAATTTTAAACATTCATAATATTTTACCTTCTTACCTCGAGACCCCATCAGACTGATGTGGTCCCGGACATTATTCAATACATCTTTATCAAAACTACCAATTCTGGGAAATGGTCTAACACTCTTCATCGTTATTTTAAACCATACATCACAATACCTTATTGCATAAGTACCGTACTTAGGCCCTCATTCAGAGCCATACGCTCTGAGCAGAGCGCACGCTGTGAATGAGGGCCGCCCTCCATAAAAATGGAGCATCCTCCTGGATGCTCGTATAGCTGTGGGTCACCACCCACAGTCTATACGAGCGTGCAGTTTGATGGCCGCGATGGTCGTGACCACCGTGACCATCGAAACTGCGAGCCGGAGCCTTCGGTTGAGGTTTTCAACCGCAAGGCCCAGAGTGATTTTGGCTCTATCAGAGCCAAAATCACTCCCACTGACATCACTAGTGATGTCAGTGGGCCGGCTTCTGACGGGAGGCGTTCCCTTGGGAACGCCCCCGTCAGGGAGGCACGCCCCCGGCACGCCCACCAAAGGGGGCGTGCTGTCAATCAACATCGACAGCACGCCCCCTTTGATCAGACACAACGAGCGAAGGACTTTCCTTCGCTCGTCGCGTCTGGCACATGCGCACGACGGAGCTCCCTCCATCGTGCGCATGCTCAGTGCAGACCATCGACCCACTTGCGAGCGGACAGTCGCTTGCGAGTGGGTCTGAATCAGGGCCTTACTATGCATAATACGACGGGCCGATCCAAGCGGAGCCTCCATTAGCAGTACATCATTGTCTAACATCTCTATTGTTTGCATGGCTCCCATCTTGAGACAACTCCTACGTTTTTCAATAAAGAGTTAAACTGGTGAAAGACAGTCAAGATACTTTCACTTATCTGCGGACGCCTTTGAAAAAGTAGTGTATCCATCAAATCCTATGAAGGTGCCTTCACTCACCTATGGAAGGAAGATGCTCCCATACAATAAAATCTCTTTTTGACTACGTTTCAACTGCTAGGGGGCAGCTAAGTACCCTTTTTGTTCCAGTTGATTTCGTCCACCCTCTCACCAGCTCACAATCACAATCTAGCCAAGATTATGCGGTTCAATTATAATGTTCAAATAAGCCTAACAGATCACACACATTGATTACTGAACACTATAATCACGCTGGGAGCCGAACCCTAACAAAAATAACAAACCATACACCTGCTCTGTGTAAAAGTAAACGGTATGCTGCTACCGAGTCACTAGGCCAACACCTGCGCCTAGAACTTAAGGGTCCTACGATACCCATAACATTTAGGTCCCATGTTACACCCTAAACAAACACTCACAGTTACACACTTTTTTCCTGCGCAGAAAAATACATGTTTACTTACGCTTACGTTAATTGGCAACAATTGAAAAATTTAAACCTCAACGGCTTTGTCAAACACGTGGCAGCACAACCGGAAATACGTATACGCTATTGTGCGACCATTCGCATACACAATAATGCGACTACTACACAACCATATGACTTACCCTTAGCTGCGTACACAAAAGTGCGTCTTTACCGTGCGCGCAAAACTACGACTCAGCCGCTTGCGCAATACTGCGGCGCCCCCTTTTAGGGTAAAATACTAAAACAAACTTTTTCCTTTCTTGTCCCTGGATTCTAGTCAGCGTACCTTGACTCACACGATAACGGATAGCGATCTCTCAGCATAGAGTGGTTGCAGGGAAAACTGCGTGCGCGATTAGGCCCCGCCCCATCCTTTAACTGGGCCCGGCCAGGCTCTCTACGGCCCTGCCATATCCAATCCCTGCCAGCCAGCCTGTACCCCGCTACTATGTGCTGCTACTGATTGGCTGATCAGAGTGTGTTTCACAGCAGCAGCAGCAGCCAGCCCAGTGTGTATTCAGGGCATGATTCAGAGGTGGATGCCAATGCCGCTGCTGCAAATTTGTACATAGCAGCTGTGTGAAAATATGTTAATGTCGAAGCTATCGGAATTTGTATCGAGACGCCGTCCGTCAGCTTCACATATCCAAGTGATTGCGTACAAAGACGCAGCTCGTTCTCAGATCAGTTGATCATCAGACTGACTTCTGAGTAACCCCTTGATCGCACAGAATGGCCGCCATAACTGAGATGCCTGTGCCATTTTTTCTGTGTACGGGATCTCAGTCGCAGTCGTCACCCCCCATCGCCATCCACAAACGACCCCCTCCTGTCATTCACTGTGAAGATAAATCCTCACTGCGAGTGACATCGATATTGAAACTTGGCACCTGCGCAGTGTGACTCAGACACATGCGCAGATCACCGATAACCACTCAACTGCATAAACATCGGTGTTGTGTCCATCTCTGATCCTCAGTCTTGTAAGTTGTGAATACAAGACACGAAGCGGGATGGAGATGCATCAAGACTAAAAATGTGATCAAACCTCAGATAATGCCGCATTTTCCATAGGCACCAAGCACCGGAAAGCGATAAGCAACTCCATCTATAGATTGCGTTGCCTGTTAGAGGCCCATGGGCATCTTTTTGGTGACTTCCCCGGAAGGAATCCTATAGGATCCCCCATAGCTCATGCATGTGCTGGCCATCGGCTAAACATGCGCAAAGGGACTCCCGGGTCATAAACCTGGAAGTACCCACTATGCAAAGTAAGAGCTGTCCTTTGCTTAAATGCATCGTTACTGAACACCGGTATGCAAAAATCTATTGATTACTGGGTATATCCATACCAGCCATTGCTGCAACTTTATCTTCCTGTCTGCAAAAATCTATTGATTACTGGGTAAATCCATACCAGGCATTGCTGCAACTTTATCAAGCATATGTTTGTTTGTTTGTTTTTGTCTTAGGTTGTAGCTGTATAGATCCAGTTCTTAGCTCTGTGGTATTTCTTGTTTGTTTGTTTAATTAAATTTATTGCTACCCATCCAGTGGGTGGGGATTGGAGGTTGTTTTAGTGATTGCATACACATGTTAGGTCTCATTACTTAAGAGCCTTTACATGGCTGTAGAAGCCTGGCTGTAGATGCTCAATATAGAAGTGCGAAATTAAAAGTGCAAATTAAACATAATTGTGCCGTTATACCGAAGTCAAACAGAAGAATAACATGCAAACTGGACCAGAAATGTGAACAACATTTGGACAAAGTAACATCATGAAATGAGAGCGCAAAATACTACTTATTCAATACAAGCACCGGATGTCAGCATTGCCAGGACATTATTCACTGGATTCTGCTTGCTCATTGTAAGAACTTAACACTATACTTGCTAAACTTTGTCCGAGACCTCAAAGCCCACTGTATTCTGCACCAATTTCCGTTTTCTTCTTAGAAATAATGTCTTGTTGTTACCTAAGTCCTATGCCCTGCCACATGTAATCTAGCTTCTAACAGTCTACTTTCACATTCATTTTCTCCACCTATTAAATCTCCACTTTTACTCCCCTCAATAATAAACTTTTGTTATTGTGCAGACACCTTTTATCCACTGTATTCACACGTGATTTTCTGCAAATCTCCTGCACTGTCACTAACACATACTTTATTCCTTCTTCCAGTTTTCCTCCCCCTAACCACCTCTGCCACACCATGACCATGTTTTCTTAAACTTCCACCCTCACTCACTGTCTACCTAATCCTCTGCTCTGCCCCTTTCCTCCACCTTTATCCTTTTCCCCTTGCCTCCTTCACCTTCTCCTTCCCTTATCTCCCCTCCTCTGTCTGCCTTCCTCCCTCTCCTCTCCCACTACTACACTTGCATTCTCTTCTAGCCCACCATGGTCCTACTACCCCACTGCTAATCCCTCCTCCAACCCTCCTCTCCATGCCACCTCATCCCACCTCCATACACATCTCGTTAAGCCCCCTCCCTACTCACCGCCTAAACGTTCCCTTCCCAGCATTGGTGACCGCACAATCTCTCCACTCTATTTATCTCAGTCCCCAAAATCAATCTCACATACTCGTTACAGTAATCCTGAAAATCTCATTCACATCTCTCCCACAAACACTGTCCCTTTATCCTGTGGCCTCTGGAATGCCAGATCAGTCTGTAATAAACTGGTTCCCACCCATGACCTTTTCATCTCCAACAACTTGCATCTCCTAGCCATTACTGAAACCTGGATTTCACCTTCTGACACCACTTCTGCTGCAGCTCTCTCCTCTGGGGGCCTCACCTTCTCTCACACCCTTCGTCCTGGGGGTCGCCATGGTGGTGGTGTTGGCGTCCTTCTATCCCCTGGTTACACCTACCAACTTATACCCCCTGAACCATCCCTTACATTCTCTACATTTGAGGTTCATACTATATGTCTTTTCCAACCAGTACACCTGCGAGTAGCTATCATTTACCGTCCCCCTGGCCCTCCCTCCAAATTCCTTGACAACTTTGCTTCCTGGCTCCCTCACTTTCTCTCCTCAGACCTTCCCTCCATTATCTTAGGTGACTTCAATATTCCAATTGATATCCCCACTGAACTCTCTGCTTCCAAACTCCTCACCCTCACATCCTCATTTGGTCTCTCCCAATGGACCTCCTCACCCTCCCATGTGACTGGGCATTCGCTTGATCTGGTCTTTACTCACCGTTGTGATATTTCTGATTATTCCAATTCCCCATTCCCCCTCTCTGACCATCACCTTCTCTCTTTTAACCCATCCCTCTCCCCTTCCCCCCCTCTACCTCCCAAGGCCACTATCACCAGGCGTAACATTGAGGCTATCGACACCGTATCCTTTTCTTCCCTACTTGACTTGCTTCTCTCTCCTTTGCTCTCTCTCCTGCCCTGAACAAGCTGCTTCCCTATACAATACCTCCCTTACTTCTGCTCTGGACTCTGTTGCTCCGGCGATTACTACTCACCCTCGCAGAGCCACACTTTAACCCTGGCATTCCAAATGCACCAGATATCTGCAAAAGTGTTCCCGAACCGCCGAGCGACAGTGGAGAAGGTCACGCTCTATGGCAGATTTTCTCCATTTCAAATTTATGCTCTCATCCTACAGTGCTGCACTTTCCCTTTCTAAACAGTTATACTTCAAGCACCTCATCTCCTCCCAGTCCTCAAATCCGCAGCGTCTCTTCACCACCCTGAACTCCCTCCTCTGCCCACCCCCTCCTCGCCTTCCCTCCTTGCTCTCTGCCCTTGACTTTGCTTCCTACTTCACATCTAAAATTGACTCCATATGTCAGGATATCATATCCCACCAGTCCCCCAGCACTACACCTCCTCCTTTCCCGGGTCATCCCTCCCCTTCCATTTTACCTACACTAACATCCTTCTCCCCTGTATCTGGAGAGGAAGTCATGGCCCTTATCCAGTATTCCCCCCCTTCCACCTCACCCCCTGACCCTATCCCTTCACGTCTCCTCCGCTACCTCTCTCCCTGTGCCTGTTCCCATCTTGCCCACCTCCTCAATCTCTCCCTCTCATCTGGCACTGTCCCTTCTGCATTCAAACATGCCCTTGTCTCCCCCATTGTTAAAAAACCTACTCTTGATCCTAACACTCTCGCCAACTACCGACCCATCTCTCTCCTCCCTTTTGCATCCAAACTCCTTGAGCGTATTGTTTACAACCGCCTTACCAGCTTTCTTTCCTCCCACTCCCTCCTTTACCCTTTTCAGTCTGGCTTCCGTTCTCTCCACTCCACAGAAACTGCCCTTACTAAAGTCAGCAACGACCTCCTTGCTGCCAAATCCAAAGGCCACTACTCTCTACTCATTCTCCTTGACCTTTCTGCTGCTTTTGACACTGTGGACCACCCTCTCCTGTTGCAAATCCTTCACTCCCTTGGTCTACGTGACACTGCCCTCTCCTGGCTATCCTCCTACCTTTCTGATCGATCCTTCTCTGTCTCCTCTCATGGCCTATCTTCCCCCCCACATCCTCTCACAGTAGGTGTTCCCCAAGGTTCTGTTCTTGGACCACTCCTTTTCTCCCTCTATACATCCTCTCTAGGTGAACTCATCAGCTCTTTTGACCTCCATTATCATCTCTATGCTGACGAAACTCAGATCTACCTTTCCTCCCCTGACATCTCTCCCTCTCTCCTCACTCGTATCTCCAACTGTCTTTCTGCTAAATCTTCCTGGATGTCCCAGCGATTTCTTAAACTTAATATGTCTAAGACTGAGATGATCATCTTCCCACCCTCTCACATAACCTCACCTCCCACTATTTCTTTATCAATTGACGGCACAACTATCTCCTCTAGCCCCAAAGTGCGTTGTCTTGGAGTTATCCTGGACTCCTCCCTCTCCTTTAAACCACATATCCAGAACCTCTCACAGTCCTGTCATTTCCATCTTAAAAATATTTCCAGGATCAGACCCTTTCTCACCCAGGATACTACTAAGACGTTAATACACTCACTGATCATCTCAAGATTGGATTACTTTAACCTTCTCCTATCTGGCCTCCCCAAATCCCATCTCACTCCTCTCTAGTCTATCCTTAATGCTGCTGCATGGCTTATCTTCCTCTCCAAATGCTCTACATCTGCCTCCCCTCTCCTACAAGCCCTCCACTGGCTCCCCTTTCCCTTCAGAGCCCAATTCAAGGTTCTCACACTCACTTACAAAGCCCTCACACACTCCTCTCCCATTTACATCTCTGACCTCATCTCCCTTCACTTTCCTGTCCGCCCTCTTCGTTCAACAAATGCACACCTCCTCTCATGCCAACTGATTACTTCCTCCCACTACCGCCTCCAAGACTTTGCCCGTGCCGCTCCCCACCTCTGGAACTCTCTCCCTCTCCCCATCAGACTTTCCACCTCTCTGCAATCCTTCAAACGGGCTCTCAAGACCCACTACTTCATCAATGCTTTCCAGCTCTCATCCTAACTTGCTACTACATGCTCCTTCCTCCCTGTCTTCCCCATCTGTATCATGCCCATCTGTCTGCCCCTCCCCTTGAGAATGTAAGCTCTTGCGAGCAGGGCCCTCTACCCTCTTGTGCTTCTCCTTACTATATGCTCATCTACTTCTTCCTCACCACTAGGACACCTAACACTTGGTGCCTATGCTTTGCTGCTTATGTGGGTGCTATGGCCACCTATGTATCAATGTATATTATCCATGTCCTTGTCCTTCATTGTATTGTATTTTACTGTAAGTCACTTTTTGGTTATGTACCTTGTAAGGTGCTGCGGAACACTTGTGGCGCCATATAAATAAACGATAATAAAAATAATAATAATGCATGCCATGATTGGCGGGATGCAGCGCAGGAGACTCTCCTTGTCGCGTAGGAGACTGGTTTCGTATTCCATAGATGCTGCATATTAAATTTTATTAGCAAAAGCTTACATTAGGGATGAGGGCTATTTATTCCAATTCAGTGACGGACTGGGGCATAAAGGGCCCATCAGGGGAAAGCAGTAGAAGGGGCCCATGCTTTAAGGGTTGTGATCATCCACCAGAGGGGGTGTGACCAGGCACCAGAGGGGGTGTGGTCATACACCAGAGGGGGTGTGGCCAGACACCACAGTTGCTTGACTAACCGTTAGGCAAATATTGGTGTAGTCTCTATAGTAGCAAACCAAAAACCAATGTTTATCAGTGGTCCTGCTCCACAAGGCAACTGACCCTCTCATAGAGTAACAATGTACAATTTAGTGCACAGTCTGGGACACGATCCCTAGAGGAGGTGGAGCGGCCCTCAGGTAGTGGGGCCCTCTGGGGATTTCCCCTGTACCCCTGTGGGCCAGTCTGACCCTGTTCCAATCAATCATGTAGATCGGGATTCATACAGTGATTATCATCTGAAACTGAACACTCAGGAACAGACATTGTGTAATACTTTTTATTAAACACAGTGCTCATTTTAAAATAGACAGGTCTATGACATCTAAAGCAGGATTTTCCCCATTGCCTTTTATAAAAAACTTGATGTGAAATAAGGTTAAAATGTTTTATATCTGTCTATATTTTAGAACAGATATGGAATATGTTGGCAATCTAAGACCCTTTATCAATAGGTTCCCCCACAACGGTTCAAGGTCAGAGTATGGGGCCCCCACCTCACGCAGAGTCGCCGCTGCTTCGACCTCCCGCACAGTCGCCGCCGCTGGAGAGGAGACATGTCTGCAGAGAACCCAGGCCGCAGACATGCTCCCATAGCAATGCTTATAGCTAAGGCGATACTATGCAGGAGGAGATACTGAATGCTAGCCAGAAGCAAGGGGCAGTGACGGTGCCGCCCACAGAGCCCTGCGCTGTATGCGACATCACACCTAGTTACGGACCTGTGTGATCCCATCTGCCATCAGGGCCTACGCTCTTTTGAACAGCAAATATTACATCGTCTCTTTGTGACCATTCTATTAAAGATTAGAGGGATCCAGAAGGGTCAGATTACTCCTTGTGTAGCATTAACACAAACATGTGCTGGTTATACTGACATTATTTTCAAACAGAAAAATCAGAATTAAGGAGCTGATTCAGACCCGCTCGCTATGATGCGAACGATCGTAGCTGGCCGATATTTGCAATCTGCGCACGTCACTTGGTAGAATTTCACACTGAAGTGATCGCAGTGCTTGCGGCAAGGAATAGCTAACCTCAAGCGCTGCGATCACATCTGATGGTGCTCGATGTACCAATGATTTCATGCAATTCCAGGAGATGATGTGCGCAAGTGGGCGTCTTAAGAATGGCTGGTGGGCATCTGCATACACATAGTGATTGTACGCCAAGACATAGTGGGGGCGCTGGATTTGCATATGCAGGGTACGAACAAATGCAGCTTAGCGAGAGGGTCTGAATGAGCTCCGAAGTTTGATAGTAGCCTATACAGAGTGAGGTAGCCTTATATGGGTTGTACCAATATTCATGTGAATTTAATCCACGGGACAGCAGACATCACTGAGTCATCTCTGGAATGTTCCATTATATATGGGTAATACATATACACATTTATCAGGCAAGACAGCCAAGGACCTGTTTTCTGTGGGGGGTTTTTCTTGATTACAAACCCCAATTTTCCATTTAATATTGTTGTTGTGATTTATTTCTATACATATATTTTATTTATTTTTTCATTTATTTTTTTATTTACTGTGTCTCTATAACAGCATCAGAAGGATTTCCCTTTCTTCTTTCCAATAAAATAAGAAATAAGACTTTTGCCATAGAAAATGCACAAATATAGAATTACAGCACCATCTATTGGACATTTTTCATATTACACTGACAGCTACTCTATTCTTTGGGATATAAATGAAACATTCTATCAATGGATGATTTGTTTAGGCAGTGTCAGATTGGGGCATGAGGGGCACAACGGGGATATGCAGTGGCAGGGGCTATATTTCACAAGGAGTGTGTCCGACCAGCACAGAGGTTTGGCCAATCATAAGAGAGGACAATGCAGTATAATCTACCAGATTATGCATGGTAGTGAATACACAATAGTCCTGGGAATAAAATATAATGTAACATATGTATTATAATAAAGCACAATATGATGATCGTGTCTACATATACAATACCACAGTGGTTCCCAAACTGTGCACCGCGGCACCCTGGGGTGCCTCGGGACACTTGCAGGGATGCTCAAGTTGGTGGTCCAGCATCAAATCAAATTCGTTATGGTCAATGTAATGTAAATATGTGCACAAACAGAAGTGCAAACCTGGCCTCCACCACATAACTGACCCTAAGGATGACATGGGAGCACAATTTACTTCACTTTACTACTTCACTACATGCTTTCTGAATTACTCAATAACAAACTTTTGACTTAGGGGTGCCGTGAAAACAATTCTGATGCACTAGGGCAGTGTTGGCTAACCTTGACACTCCAGCTGTTATGGAACTACATAACCCAGCATGCACTGTTACAGTTTTGCTATTAGGGCATGCTAAAACTGTGGCAGGGCATGCTGGGATATATAGTTCCACAACAGCTGGAGTGTCAAGGTTAGTCAACACTGCACTAGGGCACCATGATTCCAAAAAGTTTGGGAACCACTGTAATACCACATTAATGCAGAGCCGCAACTAGACTTTTTGGTGCCCTGGGACAGAAAAAGCATTTTTCAAACCGTGCACCCGAAAAATCTAATCTAATTAGTCCTGTACAATGGTGAAGGGGTACCGTAACACAGTGGCGTCCCTCCCCTCCCCGGGTGACATTGCGCCGGGTGACACCGTAGCCGCGCGATGTCAAAAAGGGGCATGGCCTCACAGGACAAGCGTGCCCTTGAGGGATGGGGGCATGGCCTCGCGGCCCGAACCCCGTGGTCCTGTTCTTCTTACCGATGGGGGAAGTCAGGTGTGCAGGAGGGGAGGTGCGGACTTCCTTGAGGTTGCAGAGCCGGCTCCCTCACAATGTCAGGAGCTGAGTGCTGCACTTAATACTACAGTGCAGCACCTGGCTCCTGTCACTGAGGGGGTGACACCGGGGTGTGGCCCGCACCCCCCTTGTGATGCCACTGCTGTAACACTGTTATCCAGGTGTCACTGCCAAATACAGTGCAGGGTTGCCGATATTCTGGTTGACTCTTCCTATAGGGAGCAGCCAGATCGGCATTGCAGGGGGCGTGGCTGGAATAGGGGGCGGGGCTGGACATGTCTTTGGGCTGAGTGGGAGCGTGGCAACACAATCGCGTTATTTTGGCACCGTCCCCGCTACACAATGCTGAGATTACCAGGCATTGTGAAGCAGGGGGCAGGGCCAAAATGACGCAATTCAGTGTGAATTGCATCATCACCTTCCCCCGCTGCGGGGGTTTCTCTTAAACCATGAGGGGGGGGCAGGAGGGGTCATCAGCTGCCTGAGGCTTGCCTGCCTTTCCGGGGGGCCTGAAGAGGCACCTGATTTTCGGGAGGCTCCCAGCTGAATTGGGATTGTAGGCAAATATGATACAGTGTGAATCCAATGGCCTCATTGTTGATACACAATAATTGTGTAGTATAACTCACCAGCTCTAGATGTAGGAGAGCACTGGTGAAGCTGCACTTGCAGCAGGATTTTTCCATCAGAACAGCCGTGCACAAGCCTGGAGCCGGCAATGTACAATGTAGATCACCGACTGAAGGCATAGAAAGAGTGTTACTTGTAGTGTATATGCAGCAAATATCATCAGCGGGGAGATCTGTCTATGTACTTGCGCTGACAGCTGAACTCACGTACATGGGTACTCGAGGCGTGCTGCTAACACCTGGGTCTTTAATCGGTGGCTGTGTTCAGGGTTGCCATCAGAAATTGTGGGGCAGATAGCTTCATGTGTAAGGTGTCTGACTGCCACGTAATAGGTGATAGGTTTAAGTCCCGGGTATGACTGTATATTGAGATGTGACTGAAGGTGTTTGGGGAGGTGGCCAGATAGAGGGGGAGTCGGCCAGGAGACGGGCAGCCATGAGATGCAGGGAATAAAATAAGAGGAAGCTATTAGTGAGAATGAATATAAACAGAAAATTAACAGGTCCGAATAGCACCCCTTGCTCTGCGGTGCCCTGTGCGTGGCACTTGCCGCACCACCCTAGTTTCGGCCCTGTATTAATGCACTGTACATAGAGTATGATAGGGTCCCCAGTACACGCCAGCCAGTGTCTAAAACTCAATGCAGTAGGTCTAATAAAGGGCAAATACATGCAACTGCAAGATGATAAAAAGGATCAGTTATCTAAATTATTACCACTGGGATGACTAAAGTGTTGGTTAGTTTATTTTTCTGTTACAACTACATTCTCAGTTTGTAAAAAGAAAAAAGGTGAGAAAAGGAGTAGGGGTTAGTGCACATACCCCTCATTTACATACAGCTATTATAAATCATTGAGAGTGTTCAATGGGTGAATTAAAACATAACCTTTATTAATTGAATTCCTTACAATGATAGCCTTAACAGCGAAATATAAAATATAGAAGTGATTATAGTAAAGAAGTGAATAAAATAGTAGTTTTAAATCAAGGTGTATTTAAATCCTTTAATATCTCCAACAGATAGTTATTTCATATGTCTATACAGGTTTCTTGCCTCTAGAATATCAGTAGTGTAGTTCCCGGGATGCGGTCAGAATGTCGACCGCTAGGATTCTGGAGGTCAGAATACTGGCGCCGGTATCCCGTCCGCTGGAATCCCAAAGGTAAGTACTGGGGTTAGGGGGAGGATTAGGGTAAGGGTTAGGGTTAGGCACTAGGGGGAGGGTTAGGTTTAGGCAGCAGGAGGAGGGGTTGGGTTTAGGCTGCAAGGAGGGCTAGGGTTAGGCACTAGGGGGGGGAGGTTAGGTTTAGGCACCGGGGAGGGAAGGTTAGGGTTAGGGGTTAGGTTAGGCTTACTTACCTGGGGACGTCGGCATTCTAACCTGGCCAGGATGCCAGCGTCGGTATTCTGTCCGCCGGCATCCTGAGTGCCGGCATCCCGTACCCAGCCCCTAGTTCCCACATATTACTGTAGCGAATTATTCACTTTGTTTCCCATTAGTATTGGCCATGTATTTATCATTTGCTACAGTATTCAGGTCTTCCAATAGTTGTTTCAATGTTGATTACTGTGTATCTAATGTAGACTATTGGTCCGGATCTAGTTAAATTCTCCCGTTTACCCGGCATGTAGTTGAATAAGATGAGTAATAAATACACCAGAAGATAGTAATATTCTCTATGTACATACAGTTATTATACGTCTTATTGGTGACAACAGTCACTCAATAAACTGTATTTAACATACCACATCCTTATTTGCCTGTATATACACAGTGGGTGCACAGATTGCAGTGAATATATTACGGCTCAATCTTCTTATACATGTGGGTTTGTTATGTTATTAATTCCGTTTTAGTGCTGTGTTCATTATAAAGACCCTTTATTGGATATTTGATACACATACAGCATGACTTAAACTTACATTAATTTTGTTCCCAAAGTATTTACTTTTCCAAATATTATTCTAAGTGAATGAAATCAATCCATTATAAGTTTTATGTTCTTAATCAGTGCACTGTTTATTTGATTCAGTATTGCCTTAGGTTGTATTGTGTGTTGTATTTGGTCTAATCTAGTATTTAAAAGTCACGGTGCTCTCATATTGTTATGCAACACATCCAAGTTCCACACAGCTCCCTACACACAGTCCTGACAGACCTCATTTGAAGTAGGGTCCCCTGTTCTCCCTTGGCTACCCCACTTCATTCCTAGTCCATTCATCCACCCCCATATTTGTCTAATCCTATTTCTGTATCCCTGATCTCCCTCTGTGTATCTGTTACCATCTTTTGTATTAGTCTACCTATCTCCAACCTGTATATGTACCTGTCTCTCTGTCTCCCTATATGGACCTCTCTAACCCTCTCTTATCCTTCCCCCTTGTATGCACATCCCCCCTATTCCACACCTTCTCCCCCCTCATCTTCTTCTTCTTCCCTCTTCACGGTGTTCTTGCCTGCTCTTCTGATCAATGTGATTGGCATTCACCGGCATTGGTTTAGCCTATCGGAAGTTTTGTGGAAAAACGGAAGAATAACCGTGTCTGCCTCCACAAATCTGAACTGAAGGATGATGGGCAAGCAAAGGGCCGTAACTAGAGTGGTGCGACCAATACCATGGCATAGGGCACAGCAGGGCGCTGTTTGGGCCTTTCAATTTTCTGTTTATTATCATTCTCACTTCTCCTGGCCTCCTCTATCTCTGTGTGTGTGTGTGTGGGGGGGCAGCAATGCTCTTTCTGAGACAGGGCACCAAAAAGTCTAGTTACAGCTCTGGGTAAGCACAATTTTCAGTACTACTCATCTCAATATGACTCTTTTTGCCTAGGGCTGGCCTGAAAAAAATGCTGAGTCTCTAGGGTGCCATGATTTGAGACAATTCAGTTAACTCTGGACTAGCCTATTACCATTTTATTGTTAAGACAGAAAAAAATTAGACTAACATATTATTCAGGGCTGTATCTAGCTATGGACGACCGGTGATGTCGCACAGAGCGCAGAGGCTTTGTGGGCAGCACCGTCGCCTGGAATTGCACCCTGCTGCAGCCAGGATTGTTGCTGGAGCTGGTTCTGTGGACACTCCAGACGGGCACCCTGCACAGTATATGCAGCACATCTGGCGTCCTGAGGACACTCGGTCAGAGAGGCACTTACCGGAGCTGCCGGTCACGTCCCCTTCTGCGCAAAGTAATGACGTCATGTGTGCGACATCAGGGGGCGCCACAGGGCGCAACTATGCCATGCCAAGGCTTTATTTTTATTGTTAGTGTTATTGTAAAGACAGACAGAAAATATTATAGGGAAAAAAACCCCAAACAAGATTTAAAAAAACAAACAAACAAGTCAATAGAGAAAATAAAAAATAATAAAAATCAAGAAGAAACTCAGACAGACAGACAGACAGACAGACATTAAGACATTAAGCTGTACGCTGGAAATTACAGGTTGATAGCTTTAATTGGGGGTGCAAATGGCTGTTAATTATATTTTACTTTAGTTTACATTTTAATATTCCTGTGACAGTCACAAGCAAGACAGTATGTCCCAGAAGCCTCAGCACTCAGTGTTTGGCTCTACCACTACCATGTACACAATCTGTCTCCTAGCAACTGACCTCCACAGACCAATCCCTGCTTCTCCCTGACATTCCTCACTGACACAATGTAACAGCCAGCAACACGTGGTCATCACCCAGCACTAGCTAGCTGGGTCTGTCTGTCCCAGCACATCCACATATAATATCCCAATGCCTGTGCTACACCCATGTGGGAGGCTGAGAGCCCTATAGGACACCTCCTTACCCCCCTCCCAGCAGCTGCCTGACAAGGTGAGGACCACTGACTGCAGTTTGAGGCATTTTACTATTAGTTCTCACTATTATATGCTGGCTCCCATTGTTTTAATTATGATTTATTTACATTTAGCAATTGTATTTATCATCTAACCTCTGTGATTTATTTTTTACTTTAAATATTTATAGCAGATTTTTTATGCTTATATATTTTATAAATAAATATATATATACACACAATAGTTCAATTCCGGCACTCGCTAGGCATAGCGTGTTAAATGGCGTGGGTGCCCTCCATGGACCACCGGGTCCGATATAAGCAACAAATAATGGCGGCACTCCACGACTAGTACTCAAATAGTAACAAATGTTTTTAATTTAATGATCCAACGTTTCGGGCATCAGCCCTTCGTCTGGGATCCAGACGAAGGGCTGATGCCCGAAACGTTGGATCTTTGAATTAAAAACGTTTGTTACTATTTGAGTACTAGTCGTGGAGTGCCACCATTATTTGTTGCTTATATATATATATATATATATATATATTTATACTGTTCTATATAACAGTCTGTGGGCCTGATTCAGCAAGGAACGCAGCCGTGAATTCGCATGCACTTGTCCGATGTTTGCGTTCTGCCCCATGCGTATGCATCGCAGCGCGCATGTGTGAAGCGGCCACTGCGATCGTAGGGAGCACGCAGTCTCAGCACACTTTGATTGACCGTTTAGGGGTGGTGACGGGAGGTGGTCAGTGAAATGTAGGCGTGCCAGTGCGTTTGAATGCCATTACAGGGGCATGCATAATTAAGCCCCTGCGACGCAGCCAGAGCTCTCGATGCGCACAGGAAGTGGCCCAAATCCTGAGTGAGATCAGGTCAACCAATATTATGCTAACGGGTTCGATGGTTCTTGATGTTACCGATGTTTACACTGTCTACCAAGGTATTGGGGATGTGAGTAAGGGGAAGTGGGCGTCATTATGTAGTGGTGGGCGTCTGGTTCTTGCGCTGCGTGTCATTTCAATTGGGCTCATTAGCATATTTTTGCAGCATCCGGGTGCGTGCGTATGCAGACTTGCGTTCCGTGCTGAATCAGGCCCAGTGTTTTCATACTGTTTGATTACTCCACGTCGGGATGCTGACTACATCCCGATTATTACTTGTTTAAACAGCGTCATAGTTTAACTCAGAATGATGTGTTGGGGTGTGCTGTGATTTCATGCACTCAGTATATAATATGATTCTTTCTCCCCTGTGTTTATGTTTAAGGGGCTGATTCTTAGTTTCATGCTGTGTTCATGCCACACGCAGTTGGCTGATATTTTAAGTCTGCGCATGCTTCTCTGTCGAACAGCGCATGCGTCCAGATTGTTAGCGCTCAGAGACGCGAAACAGAATCGAACGCACAGTCTGCAGAATTTGGGGGTTGGCTAAGCAGATGCATCCTAAGATGCTGCACCGCTCACACAGGAGACCATAGGAAGGATGGAAAAACTGCACCTGCCATAGGGCTGGTGCAAGCTTTGATGGTGCATCCGATGATGCGTCTAAAGACACACTGTGGCCAAATCGCACCACCGCAAAATGCTGCAAGTGGGGGGTCTCAGTATTAACCTGCGGCATTAGCATAAAGTCACAGACACGGCTGCGGCAAAAAATGCGACTCAGAATCAGCTCCTAAATGTCTTATTTATCAGTGCATGTGTTATTTTTATCTGTTCTATTTGCGTGTTTGCATTCGTCTTTTATTGAAATAGTTTAAAAACAAACAAACACGTTGCTACTAGCAGTCTCTGCTTTTGTTGTTATGTATTTTGTATTATGTATTTTGTTATGTATGATTGTTATGTATTTGTATTCTCAAAAAGTTTTCATTTTTTGGATTTCCAGTGTTTATGTGCATTGATTGGGCTCTAAGTGTACGGCGGTCTGTACATGGTGTAGGCAGTCATTCTCTGGGCTGAACCAATACCCTCCCCTTTAGAATGTAAGCTCTTGCGAACAGGGCCCCTCTACCCTCTTGTGCTTCTCCTTTATTTTCATCTACTTCTTATTCCCCACTAAGGCACCTAACACTTGGTTGCTTATGCTCTGCCGCTTATGTGGGTGTTATGGTCACCAATGTATCAATGTATATTATCCTTGTCCTGCATTGTATTGTACTGTAATTCACTTTTTTGGTTATGTACTTTGTAAGGCGCTGCGGAACACTTGTGGCGCCATATACACTACCGTTCAGAAATTTCGGGTCACCCAGACAATTTTGTGGTTTTACATGAAAACTGACTTTTATTTATCAAATGAGTTGCAAAATAAATAGAACTTATAGTCAAGACATCGGCAAGGTTAGAAATAATGATTTTTATTTGAAATAATAATTTTGTCCTTCAAACTTTGCTTTCGTCAAAGAATGCTCCTTTTGCAGCAATTACAGCATTGCAGACCTTTGGCATTCTAGATGTTAATTTGTTGAGGTAATCTGAAGAAATTTCACCCCACGCCTGAAGCACGTTGGATTGGCTTGATGGGCACTTCTTGTGTACCATACGGTCAAGCTGCTCCCACAACAGCTCAATGGAGTTGAGACCTGGTGACTGCGCTGGCCACTCCATTACAGACAGAATACCAGCTGCCTGCTTCTTCCCTAAATAGTTCTTGCATAATTTGGAGGAGTGCTTTGGGTCATTGTCCTGTTGGAGGAGGAAATGGCTCCAATCAAGTGCTGTCCACAGGGTATGGCATGGCGTTGCAAAATGGAGTGATAGCCTTCCTTATTCAAAATCCCTTTTACCTTGTACAAATCTCCCACTTTACCAGCACCAAAGCAGCCCCAGACCATCACATTACCTCCACCATGCTTGACAGATGGCAGCAGGCACTCTTCCAGCATCTTTTCACTTGTTCTGCATCTCACAAATGTTCTTCTGTGTGATCCAAACACCTCAAACTTCGATTCGTCTGTCCATAACACTTTTTTCCAATCTTCCTCTGTCCAATGTCTGTGTTCTTTTGCCCATATTAATATTTTCCTTTTATTGGCCAGTCTCAGATATGGCTTTTACTTTGCCACTCTGCCTAGAAGGCCTGCATCCCGGAGTGCGTTTTGCGGGTACCATTTAAAGAAGCTGCCACTTGAGGACTTGTGAGGCGTCTATTTGTCAAAATAGAGACTCTAATGTACTTGTCTTTTTGCACAGTTGTGCACCAGGGCCTCTCACTTCTCTTTCTACTCTGGTCAGAGCCTGTTTGTGCTGTTCTCTGAAGGGAGTAGTACACACCAGTGTAGGAAATGTCCAGTTTCTTGGCAGTTTCTTGCATGGAATAGCCTTCATTTCTAAGAACAAGAATAGACACTCGAGTTTCACATGAAAGTTCTCTCTTTCTGGCCATCTGGAGAGTGTAATCGAACCCACAAATGTGATGCTCCAGATACTCAACTAGCTCAAAGGAAGGCCAGTTTTATAGCTTCTCTAACGAGCAAAACCATTTTCAGCTGTGCTAACATAATTGCACAAGGGTTTTCAAGGGTTTTCTAATCATCCATTAGTCTTCTAACGTGCTTAGCAAACACAATGTACCATTAGAACACTGGAGTGATGGTTGCTGGAAAGGGGCCTCTATACACTTATGTAGATATTCCTTTAAAAGCCAGACATTTGCAGCTAGTAAAGTCATTTACTATATTAACAATGTATTGAGTGTATTTCTGATTAATTTAATGTTATCTTCATTGAAAAAAACAGTGCTTTTCTTTCAAAAATAAGGACATTTCTAAGTGACCCCAAATTTTTGAACGGTAGTGTAAATAAACAATAATAATAATAATAATAATAATAATTCAGTACAGTGGGTCAGTGATGTCGCTAATTGCTAGTAATTTTCAGCATTTTCAGCCAAAAACAGGGCTGCCTCAACAGGGGGTGTGGAATGAAAGACAGACAGTGTCTAGATAGACACCAGATGTTAGGCAGTCAGTAGGTTGACAGGGACAAGGTCGACACACAAAAGGTCAATGTGTAAGAATGTTGACATGTACAAATGGTCGACCGGGTCACAAGGTCTTGTTATGTTATGCGTCACCATATGTTAACAACAAGAGCTCAATATACAATAGTATCTCGCTCAATCTGGCACCGTTTCAACTTCATTGATATGTTTGTTATGCTTCCATGGCAGTTTGCTAGCCTTATATAAATCATCTCTGGCTGTCTGCAGTAACCTGATATCACGTCATCACGCCCCTCAACTCGCCCTTTTCACTAGGAAGTGGGCTGGCGACCTATTCGCCTGAGTCCGTGGGAACTTCAAAAAGTTCAGGAGTCATCCAAAATACGGAGGGGGTAGGCAGGTATGACTATTAATTATGTAGAAAGTTTTTATATTTTAAGTACACTTATTAGATACAATATCAATTACAGCTTTCCCTCCAAAGTTTTATAAAATAGGTCCGTACTAGACAAAATAAAATGGGCCTATACTAATGACAAGCCTGTAGACACATTCCCATTAAGCTGGGTGCATACTGATTTATATATCGCCCATTATATCTATAGTGCATTTCCGGGTGTGTACAGGGCCAAATAATTTTGGTAAGCGAAGATAGATTTCGGCGCCCCTTGGTAGACTTTGTGCACACCGAAGACATAAGCCCGAAAAAGGAAAGGAGCGTGGTCTCGTGGGAAAAGCCGTACCGACGAGCAATACATTTAATATCTTGAACTAGCGGGCACATTGCGCAGTCCGCAAAGGGGTCGTGGCCTTGCCTTAAACCACCATTTCATCACTCTAAAGCACCCAACCTAGTAATTCAATTGTTGCTCCGATCAGGCCCCCATTACTTTTCACGCACCCGAAAGCACAAAGCGGTTTAACCCGACTAGCCTCACCGCGAAAAGTGTCTTTTGGCTCTAGTGTGTGCATGTGGTAGGGAACATAGGGCCTGATTCAGAGCCGGACGCTCTGACCAGACCAGGGCCCACCCACAGCTATAGCGAGCGTCCATGATGATGGTCCGGAAGTGGGGCACAGCGGGCGCGGACGTGACGGCGCTGCGCCTCGTGGGAACGAAAAACAGCTGACCGACCTCACCGGAAGTGACGCAAAGAAACAAGGCCCATACCCACCAAAAGTGGGGCAGCGCAAACAGAACTATGAATACGCTGCTCCCACTAAAGACTATACTTATATATGTTGATACACAGACCATTTACTAACACCTAATCACGTCCAGTTACTCCAGTTTGAACACTAAGCTATTAAATTAAAAATTCCACTGGTTCTCTGGTAAAACCCGGAAGTGACATCGCGCTACAATGTAAAGTGCGGGACATTCATCCCTTCCTTAGGGTATAAATACCTGATCATCTCTAAGGCACACCATCCCCTTGAAGTCCACCAGAGACGAAACGCGTTTGTGGCCTGTGCCTCACTGACATACTCTTACCCTCTTCAACTAAAAACAAGATAAGATATCTATTTCTTTTTAGCATCCATCTCATTCAGAAATTGCTTTTATGTTTTATTTATTGTTTGTCTTTGTTTTAATACTGTCTCTGTCATTAGTGTCCCATTTTTATGTATTATAAATAAAAAGCAGTTTTTACTCTAAGTATTTCTATATGAAACAGTTCTTTTTGCACTAGGTCATCTATTTCAATTGCACAGATAGCACTTGCACTTTATATTTATATGTATTTTTCCTGTGTGGCACTTTAGGTGCTCTGACCCAATTTTACTGTCTCCATATTATTATTTTTTCTAAGGGGCTAACCACCTCTTACCATTTATTGGACTGAGCTGACACCCCGTTACTGCTGGGGGGGTGCCTTTTATGTTTCATGAAATATTTTATGTTTTTCTGGCTTTCCTAATATTGACTAGGACCTAACAGTGATCACTCTCACCTACACGTTTCCACGTACTTCTATGGTAAACCACACCTACTGGCGCTCCCAAAAAATCTACTAGATATAGATATATATATATATTATATATACATACACATACACACATATACTGTATATATATATATATATATATATAAAAATCATTAGTTTAATTAATTGATCAAAATAAATGCTTAATTTATAGGCAAATAAGATTAAATAAATATATATATATATATATATATATATATATACTCCCAACAGCTTTTTCCCAATAAACATGGTAATGCCTGCTCTTTCTAAAGATATATAAATGTGGGTGTATATATATTGTGATAACTTGGGGTTGTTAGCCTGGTAGATTGGTGTCAGTGGTGCAATGATTAGGTGCAGAATTAGAGTCCACACGTGGCATTCCAGTAAAACAAATGCAAATGGTGCTTTTACTTCAGCATGGAAATCAGGAAACAGAAATAAAATAACAAACAACCTAGCCCTTTCTTAGGGCACTAGCTCACTTCTTGAACCCTCTCTATAGAAGCAGCTAATCTGCATGAAAGTCTCTCACAGTCTCTGAGATTTGTGGTCCTTCCTGCCCCATGCAGGACTGGACACTGGCCTCCTGGCCTGGTATAGCTTTCTCAGCTTGTTGGCTGCCGCCTCTTACAAGGACAGTGTCAGAGGTATATGGATCTGCCTGCCTCCTTGCAAGTATGATCCTGACCACCTGGTCTGCTTCACTCACACTGCAGCCCCACCTGGACTGTCTGGCTGTGTCCACCAGCAGCCTCACCTGGATTCTGGTCATACGGCAGCCATTACACATCTTCCCACAATGCTTTTGTACTCAGGGCCTGATTCAGAGCCGCTCGCAAGCGGCCGCTCGTTCGCTCTGAGCGATGTTCGCACATCTGCGCATGTGTATGGGTCGTAATACGCATGCGCCAACCAGTCAGTGCGATTGGAAATCGAGCGCTCGCAAAATAGCGAGTGCCTGCTAATTTGAGTGACAGAATGAGGCGTTTGTGGGTGGTAACAGGTGAAGGTGCTTGAAAACGGGGAGTGGAGATCTGAACGCAGGCGTGCCAAACGGTCAAAACGGGCGTTTTAAGGGTGTGCATAATTACCAAAGCAGCGTCATCGACCACGTCACTTGGTTGTTTCTTAGCCTGAACTGTTCGCATGATTGCGGTAGGAAAATCCAACCACAAGCACTGCGAGCAGCTCAGAAGCCTTTCGATGTACTCGATTAATCAAATAAATAGCGGAGATGACGTATGATGCGAGCGGCCAAGGGGCGTCTTCACAAAATAGCGAGCGCATGTTTCATTCGCTCGCTCAGACATAGAGGCATCAACAGACCGCAAAGACCGAGCGCTCAATTTAAATAGCCGGCCCCTTTTTTCTGAACGAGCGAGCGCAAATAGCGTCCGGCTCTAAATCAGGCCCTCTGTGTGGGTGGATCTCTCCTGCCACACACAGAATCTGCTGCTCACCAGCACCCACCGTCTCTGGTGATACTGCCATAATATATATATATATATATATATATATATATATATAATATGTATTTATTACACACACACACACATATATATATATATAATATATATATATAATATGTATTTATTACATACACACACAAATATATATATATATATATATGTGTGTGTGTGTGTGTGTATATATATATATATTATATATATAGTAATTAATTAAACTAATGCCTACCCCCCATTCAGGCTGCAACATCCCCCTGGCTCCAACTCAGTGACAGGCAGCCTGACAAGTGGGTGATCACTGCTCACCTTCACTTCCCCCCAAAAAATGTGCGCAGCTCCTCATCACTACTAGCGGCAGTCACAGCGGTGAAACACTAGCACAGCCACACAAGCAGGCAGATGGGTGGGAAGACGTGTGTGCTGTACGACGCCGGTGTGACGTTATCACGCTACGTTGCGCTGCTTGTCTACAATAGAATAGGTGAAGACACAGGGCAAGGGTAGATGGAGCGTCTGGCTAATGGGTTGTCCGGTGCACACCCAGATCACCCATTAGTTTTGCTACAGGCAGTAGAGAGATGAACCGAGGGTTCATCATCATTCAGTGGCTGTGGCCATGCCGGGAACTGAATTGTGGGCCAGCGGCTTCACTTCGCCCTCTGCCGGCTGGCGCTCTACGCGACTGCGTAGTCGGCATAATGGGTGGACTGGCTCTGGGTGTGCTCAGCGGATATCTGTCTGCCTGAAAGATATAATGGTCATCTTTTGGTGTGTACGGGCAAACCCGCCGATTGCCCGAACACATGCTGCGGTACCTGGCGGTGATTGACAGCTCAGCTGGGTGGGCGATTTAAATGCCCGCCCATTTGAGCTGTCAAGCCCGGCACATCAGGCAGACAAATTGGTAAGTGTGTATACACTTACCAATCATCAGACCCGTCGACCTAGTGTGTACCCGGCTTAAGACATAGCAGCAATCTGACCCTGTGTCACAAAAGTCAGACTTTGATAATCTGTAAAAGAATCCACATTTCCCATGACTCTAGACTGGCAACACTAATCTCTTTACAACCCTTTGATCAAAATTGCTTTACCTGTCTGCTGCCTAGATACTATCAGCTTGTAAAATGTTGACTCTGAAGTCTCTATAACCTTAATCTGAGCTAACACTGTATGTTCAGTTGCTTGACACAGAGAACAAACATTACAATCTGGCAGCTAACGCACCACATTTTGAAAGTAAAGAAAGTTGGTTATTTCCCTCATACAATGTACATCCCAACATGCTCCAAGACAAACACTTATTATTTGTATAAGCGGGTAATATTTTTAATCATATTGAAAGACTGGTCTGATCATACGATAAGATAAAGCTTAATACACTGAGATACTATCTTATTTCATTTTTTTGTTAGTGTACTGCATTTGTACAGGTTTATTCTTTTATTATTAAGGAGCTCTGCGTAGGTTCCTCTGCATATTGTCTTTCATCTCTTGAATAAAATAATATTATTTAAAACAAAAAAAAGATAAAGCATAATATACAAAGATAAAACATAAATGAGTATTCAATATAAACATGTATACTATAAGGGATATATTTACTAAAGAGAGAGTTTTTAGAAGTGGAGATGTTGCCCATAGCAACCAATCAGATTCTATTTAACATTTGACTAGCACCTTCTAGAAGAAAATCTGATTGGTTGCTATGGACAACATCTCCACTTCTAAAAACTCTCACTTTAGTAAATTTACCCCAGAAGCTGCATACACACACAACGATTTTTTTAATGAACGATTTTAGTAAACGATTTTTTCCCTTGAAAAAATTAACTAAAATCGTTTACTAAAGTTGTTCATTTACTAAATGTCATGAACGATTTTTATGAACTACAAACGATTTTTGCATATTCCCTTAATGAAAATCGTTGAGTTGACAAGTCTGACTGAACTACAAACTACAAACGACAAACTACAAACGTGAACGCGCATGAACGATAATCGTTCATCGTTTGACTCAGAAAGTGAACGATTTTAGCAAACGATTATCGTTAAACGATATCGTTTAACGATAATCATTAAAAAAATCGTTGTGTGTGTATGCAGCTTAAGTGTTAAAATTTCATATTACGTGAACATTTTTGCCAAGGTTTAGCACCCAGGCTCGACACCTTAATGACTTATTTAATATTGCAGTTCACTATAGATTCTTTGATCATTAGATTTCATAGTGCATATAGTGTGCACCTGCTCCTCCCCCCTTCGTTTTTGCTATGACTTATTTAATATACCTGGATCAGGTGGATTTTGTTCCCAGGCGGCAAGCTTTGGACAACATTGGACACACCATTGATTTAATATCTCATATCAGGTGACTGAAGCTTTCTTCTGTTATCCTGGTGCTGTACACTGAAAAGACCTTTGATAGGCTCTCCTGGGCCTTCATGTTTCAGATCCTGAGTACATACAGTACAGAGCAGTTCAAGCCCTGTATTGTAATCCTTTAGCCTTCCTGTTGTCCCACGCCATTATCTTGTCCGTGTTTAGTCTAAGTATTGGTGCTAGACAAGACGGCCCCTTTTCCCCACTGTATGTGCCTTGTGCATAAAATCCCCTATCTAATAGGAGTCAACTGGATTTGGACATTAAAGAGATTGAAGTCAGCAGTTCTGTAGCCCTTTGTACATATACTGAAGTGGTGTGATATGAAGATGAGAATTCTTCTGTATCTGCATTAAACCCTCTTATTCCCTGTACCTTCAACCTATCGAAGGACTTTGCAATCCCTCTTTGAGACGTTCATATGAAACGGTAAGAATCCCAACCTAATATGTTGCGTCTTTCCAAGTTGCCACATGGTGGCGGTCTGAGCCTGCCTATATGTGAGAAGTACTTTAATACCACACAACTCTGCCATGTTATCTTCTGGCATGTAAACCCAGAAAGAAAGAAATGAGTTGCCACTGAAGAAGTCTCAGTCCTTGGTCAGCGGGTTGGATTCTTGACTTGGCTTCCCCTTTATTTTACTTATGAGACAGACATAATAAATACCTTAACCTGGCTCCAACACCCCTCTACACTCACCCCCATCACCCCCATCTGGAACCAGACTCACATTCCCCTGGGTCTTATGAAACATTTTTCCATGGCTCAATGTTGTCATTACCAGCTTTGCATATTATATGGAAATTTGCCCCGGTCACTTTCCGCAATTTTCAGGACAATTCCCACCTTCCCCAGTCTCTTCATCTTTGCTACATTCGGACAGAGGTTTTTTTTCCAATCCTAGATAAAATCATCCATGGTGAGAGCTCTCACGTCCTTTGATGTCTTGGAGGTCTATTTACTAATCCTTGGATGGAGATAAAGTACCAGGTGACCAGCTCCTGTCATTTTTCAAACACAGCCTGTGTCATGGCAGTTAGGAGCTGATTGGCTGGTACTTTATCCCTGTTCACTTTACCTCCATCTAAGGGCCGTATTCAATTTGGAGCGAAAATCCGTTTTCGCATGGTTTTTGCCGAAAATTTTGTCTGAAAATTTATCTCCGTAATCAATTCCAGTCCGTTTTCGCTTATGCAGAAAATCAATACACTGAAACAGGCGATACTTTTTCTCCACAGAATAGCAGGAGAAAAGAAGTGCAAAATCTATATTTTGGGGTGCAGATGTTGGGAAACCACTCAGAACCCTTGGTACACCCCCCCAAAGTACAATTCATCCCACAAAAAAAAAAAATTCCAAGAACACCCCAAAATACATATTAGAAATTTGGGGTGGAATAAAAAAAGTGGGGGGACAACTTCAAAAACTAGTGAAATAAGCTTCTGGGGGTGCTCTAAGAAGGGGTCAAGTGTTTTGGGGATTGCAGGTGCTTGTATGATAGAGGAATTTAATTTTTCTAAAACTTCACTTTAGAGACATTAAAATATGCTACTACCCATTTTCATGTACCCCAAATTTGATGGAACTACTTATTTTCTCCAAAAAACACTGTTTTATGCCATTCTTCACCACTTTCACCAAGACGCTAATAGCAAGCAATTACCAACCTAACTAGTTCAATTAGGGCTAATACTAAACTACCATAATGATATCCGATGTCAGGCCATCTTTTTCAGGGGTACAGAGTGATTCCCCCAATTCATCCTGCACTTTTCGCCTGTTTCACATTCGCCTGGTCCTTTTTTCGCCTGTTTGGCAATTGAATACGGAGTAAATCGGGAGAAAGTACTAAAAGTTTTCACGTCCAAAACACGAGGCGGCGAATTGTCAGGCAGGCAAAACTTTCTCGCAGATGCAAAACTAATTGACGGCCCTAAGTAAATATACCCCTTTGTATGTGATGGTCAGGGCTCCATCTCACTACTTTATACAAAATAAAATTCATATGAATTTTACATCCAGCCAAAGCCCCCACCTTTTACAGCAGCTTCAGATCTATGTTGGCGAAAGTATATTTTTCCGAATCTGGTGGAATTGTTCTGTCCTTAAAGCATTTTGGAGCGATGTCTAATTACACAAGCTGCCACAATTCAACGTGATCTATTAGTATGGTGTCTATCCCGCCCCTATTTCTGTTACCTGTTGGGAAGACGGCTCCTGAAATTAATTTTGGCGCTCTTTTGGTAACTCCTATTTGCTTACAATGTGTCATGTTTAATGATGTGTCCTCATACACTATTGCCGAAGTAGCGCCAAACAGCTCCTTCTCCGCGCACCAGGTCCTGTACGATTTGGCTATTACCGAGCAGCTTTGTTGCGTCTTTTGCTCTGGAACATGAGTCATTCACAATTTGATGCAACAAAACCGCTTAACGAGAAGAATGCCATAATTAATTAAATATGCAACACTTGTATATCTGTGTGCGACGGAGTCTGAATCTGTACACGACTCGCTACAATGTAGCGGCCGCAGCCTTTTTTAACGCCAAGTTTCATTGTGCTTCATCATCGTCTTTATATATAAAGTCGCAGTCTGGCGTCTCTGGTACAGATATGGTGGGGTTTTGGTGCATCTGCGATGCAAATAATAATACGCAAATTGAAAAAAAACTAATGCTACGCCGCTTGACGCGGTTCGTTTGCACCACGCGTCTTGCACTGCGTGTAATATTGAGGCTAGGTGTATGAGGGCACATCTGTAAGTCTTATCTGCATTAAAAAATAAAATATATATATTTTAAATCCTATAGTTATATACAACATAGGTGTATTTATGCAAATCTGCATATTGTACATGGGCGTAACTACCATACGTGCAAGTGGTGCAGCTGCTATAGGGCCCAGAACTGAGAGGGGCCCATCTTCCTTGTCAAAGTTACATGCGCTATATACATTATTCATCATTGGGTGGTACATAGGGGCCCTTATAATCTTTTTCTATGAGGCCTTCAAATACCTAGTTACACCCCTGATATTGTACAGTATATTGTGTGTTCTTACTATGGTTTGGTGCTTGTACCAATACTAACAGCCGTATTCAATTTGGAGCGAAAAGTCCATGCTGGACTTTATCCCCGTATTCAATTAAAAAGTTACGAAAACGGGAGCTGGCGAAACAGGATCGGCGAAAAAAAATGGGATTTATCTGGAATAAATTGTAGGACCCCCCTAAAGCTGTCCAATTATGGGGGATCACTATGGGTACCCCCGTTTTAGCCTGCAAAAGTAAGTCGTGGTTTTAATTAGCTGCGGCAGGTGTTTTTTTCCCGACATTGAAGAAGTGATGCAGAAGAGCACTTAGGTTATCTTTTAAGTTTTTTTAAGTGGTTCCATCAAATTTGGGGTACATGAAAATATTTTTAAGTCCCTAAAGTGTTTTTTTTTAAATTCTGTAAAAATGCACCTGCTGCTAATAATCTATTCTAGAATACACCTGCTGCATATTTGCAGAATAGCCCTGAACCTATTTCCCTATTTTTAAACACTTTTTTTCCTTTTTTTTTTTTCACCCCAAATTTTTAAATTAATTTTTTAGGGTGTCCCTATTTTTTTTAAAAAACTTTTTTTGACACGGTTATTTTTTAAATGACATTCATAGGGGTGCAGGCTATTTTTTTTAAGCCTGCACCCCTAGACCCCAATTCTGCACTTTTTTTTCGCCATGTAAACATGGCGAAAGTTATCCCCGTTTTTTTTCAAAGACTTTTCGCACCTGCGAAAAGTCTTTGAAATTGAATACGGGGATAATTGAAATTGGCGAAAATGACGTCATCGGCGATAATTTATTGCCGATTCCGAACTTTTCGCTCCAAATTGAATACCCCTGTAAGTATGAAAAATAGCCATAACGATCCTGAGGCACACCAACCCTGTGAAGATTGAGTTGAGCATTGCCTTCTCCATTGGTGAATTAAGTGCACACTTATGCCCCCGCTGGTAGCCATGCAATGCATCCAGGAGACTGGCCAGAGTCTTTATGAAGTGCTGGACAGCCAATGAATGATTTCCTTCAGACCAGCAACAAAGGGCTTGGAAGAGTACTCTAGCCAATTACATCTCCAGTGATTAGGTTCCTTTGTTTGAAATCCAGCCCCAGGAGGTAAGAACCTCTAGTCGAGTAGGTAGAAGACAAAGACACCGCCCTAAAGAATGAGGACTGAATACTGGATAAATGGTCATGTGGGACTCAGTGTGCATGAAGCTAGATGTTAGAACTGGCAACAGGTTATGGCTTCCACTGAACTAACTCAAGACTACAGCGATAGACTATAGAGACTGGTAATAATCTTACTTTTTCCTGACTATCAGCAAGTCTTGTGGATCTGTCTGCCAAGTGAAAGCAGGAGATAGTGAAGCAGGACTGGTGCCCGCTGGTTGTAATGGGAAATTAATATTTCTAGCCCAGATCAGACCTGAAGTGGAAACAGCTACTGCAGAGTGATTGTACAGAGGATCATCAGTGCTACGGAGGATCATCACCAGTTAACCCTGGATACACTGTCTGCCAGTTGGCCAGGGTCTTAGCCTTTGGGTGCCATGGTATTGTAACACTGGTGTACTCCCCAAACCCAGCCCTACCCTCTGGTATGTGTAGTTAGAAGTTGAACATTGCATTGTTAGCACATCTCATGGCTTGATCACCGCTCTTTGCACATAACCGTGATCCAAACAATTATCGCAGGAAACGATGGCAGAAAATCATACACAGCATGTCTACTTTTCACTACTGCCACTCATGAGGTCCTGAAGAGGAGGTCCAGGTGGCAGGTGAGGGGGCTGTGGCAACACATTGTGGCCCTTCTGCAAAGATCTGTGATTTGTGGCATCAGGCTGCCTGGTACAGAAGCATCATACTGCAAATCGTGTCACCAGGCACCCTGCACTAGCTACTTGGACCTTCTCCGAGGGATCTCTCAGACACATGTTCTTAAAGGTCAACAAGTATGTTTAAAGTTAAACTATCATTGTCAAGTTTTTAAACTCATATAGATTGTGTACAGGAGTATACCATTTATCCCGTAAAATGAGGATACAGTTAGTCACTGGGGGTGTTCAGCTAGACCAAGGTTGGTCAAAATATTTCCCACCGACCTTATGCAGTTCGCTAGCCGATTTGATCTGACCCGCCTACTACAGCCAATTCCTATACAAAATTTTATATAATCGAGCCAGCACCGTTACTGAGAGGTGAGGGAGACCTGCCTGGCCACCGGCAGGGACTTACCCCAGCTCACAGTCTTCTCTTTATGATTTGGTGCCAGCTGCTCCAACCCATCCCAGGAACTTCGACACAGACCTACCACGTATGTGCTGATTCCTGGTGGGACCAAGAATATGGATTGTAGGGAGATTGCGGAGATCTGAGCAGTCTGGTAGCAACACGAGCAGCGGAGTTGGGGGAGATACGGATGATGGCTGGGATTGGGAGGTGATATCTATACCCCTGTGCCTGCTCTCTTTCGTACATCTCATTGCTGTGATAGTACTCAGTAATCTTTTAACAAAACTAAGTTTATGCATGTTTACTTGATTTTTTGCACAGCGGTGATGGGAATAGGTGTGGAAAATGTACAAATAGGGTCTTACAATAAAGTGATACAATTTTATTTATGCTTGCCAACATGCATACTTGCCAATACTTGTTCCTCACTGGGAGTTCCCTGGAAAGGAAGGGCCAGGTGCGTAGGATGGGGATGGGGCCCGTCAATCATGTAAACACAACCCCTCCCCCATCCTGGGTGCTGGTGGAGGGTCTGCAATGGTGCGATTCATAGCGACTTGCGTCATTATGCCCCATTGCTCTTCTCACTTTTACCAGGAGACACTAGGGCCACCGAGTTACATGAGAATTGTCCACTTTTCCCACGATCTGTGAAACGCTCCACCCTAATTTGTGGGTCTCCTGGAAGTTCCGGGAGAGTATGCAAGTATGGTTTTATCTATAGGTATTGTAAATACAGAATCTTTTGTGTTCGGATCTCGGCAACATACTAAAAATTGCTAAGTGTCCCCCTACCCTCCAGCTGAAATAATTACCCACCCCGGAGCTAGACCAACCTGTATTTTTTGTTTTAAACCTTGCAATGTGTTTTATGTGAGGATGGCAAAATAGCTGTATGCTCTGAGGAGGTGGATTATATTCTGTGTTGTATTGTCACATACTTAGTTACCTAGCTCAGCCAGTTTATAAATTACTTTTCTTTCACTTCTAGAAAGGTATGCCTGTGTTTATAGTCTCTGTATTGCCAGGTTATTAACTAGCGAGCCTTTCCTAATTCCAGGTTGCATGTTCATATATATGTAACCTAGGAAACACCTGAGCACAGAAAGCTTTTAGTACTTTACCTGCCAAAACTCTGCACCTACGAAGTTGGGAATAGCAAGACTAGGACATTCTGGAGTTGCAGGAAAAATATTCATGATTCTATAGTTCACCATGAGGGAGACCTTCGCAGATGATGATTTTTTTCTTTTCTTTGAACAACAGGTTGCAGCAATAAACCAGTGGAGATGAAAGAAAATACAGCTTGGAAGATGCAAGGTTTTCATGAGCCGCAGTGGTCGGGAACTCGCAGACCCCAAACGGCTGTATGGAAGATCCCTAAGTCAGACACACGGCGAGAAAAATACAACAAGTCGCCTCAAGAACATGGCCGCCATTCCTATGAAACCCAAGTAAGGCAATCGTGTGTTTTTATTCTTTACAAACTAGCATATGGCTACAGATAAGTAAAACTCATGCATTTTATTTAACCAATTTATGAATGAATGTGGGGGAGATGTACTAAGCCCTGGAAAGAGATAAAGTGAAGAGAGAGAGTTTTCAGCTCCTGTAATTTTTCAAATACAGCTATTATCTTCTAGAAGGTGCTAGATAAATGTTAAATCTGATTGGCTGCTATGGGCAACATCTCCACTAAGCCGCGCTTAGTAAATATACCTTCAAGACTTAGTACATCTCCCCCTGTGAGACAGTATTTTGTTTCATGGTGAATTGATTCCCAAATCTTTTGTTCTTGTTTGTGTATTCTTTTGAAAATGTGTTTTATGGGTAAAACCAGGTTGTAATTGTAATATCAAAATACAAACTATAAACTGTCACGCTTGTGCTTTGATTTGTTCGTGGATCTGGACTTGGGCTTTGAACTGGACTGGGGTTAGAGAGAGTGAAGCTGGCTGATTTGAGATGTGATCTGCGCATGTGCAAGAATCTCTGGGAATAGCTCTGGACCGAACACTGGATCACCGGATTGGGACCGGATGCTGGATAGCTGAAATGGAGCCGCGTTGGCTTGAACACCGGAATGGATGGAATCAGGTACCGGACTGGTACCAGTGGTGCTGGTTTTCAGACAAGAACTGGAATGGTTCTGGTTATAGGACTGGGACCGATGGTAAAAGGTATCGTACTGTTTATCGGACTGGAGCCGAGGTTAACAGGTATCGGACTGGAACCGATGGTATCAGGTATCGGACTGGAACCGATGGTATCAGGTATCGGTCTGGATCCGATGGTAACAGGTATCGGACTGCAGGATCACCGGAATGGAACTGGATTGCAGAATCATCAGGATATAACCGGGGTGTAGGAGCCAGCAGTGAAGCAAGATGGTAAACTGCACTTAGAGTCTCTGGAGAATAATAAGACTCTGCAGGAGCTCACTGGGAAGCACACAGCTAGGCTGTTGACAACATGGCACTGGCAAGTGCCGTGTGCACGGAGAGTCCTTATATACCCCTGGCTTGTCAGGGATTGGCTGCAGGCATCATATGACTGCATACTGGTCTCCTGTTGTAGGATGGACAGTCACCTGACTCAGACTTCCATGGCTGCGCCCAGCAGTCAGTACTGGAGGGAAGGTTATGTCTAGAACGAGGTGCTGTAAAGGACCCCTGATGTCACAAACATGTGACCCGCGGCAAAAGGGGGAGGGGCAAGGTTCAAAATGGGGGTCAAAAGTCCCCTTGCGGACTCGCTTTGCTCGCCACGCTACGGGCACAGTGGCTCACTTTGCTCACCACATGTTTATATTCCCCCTCTATGCCCATGTGGATAATTCTCACTGGTAGCGGTCCGGCCCTGCTGCAGCAGTCACATGGTTGTGACGTCAGTGGTACTTTCTCCAACCTGGATCTAGCAACAGCCGTACTTGTAAAAAATAAACCATTCTGTTTGTGTTAATAAGGAGTGGGGGAACACTGACCTTGGACTATCCTAAAACAGTTTTTGCAAGTTTCACCACTCTCGCAGAGATAGTTTGCTGTCACACAGCATTCAAAGAATTTGTGCTTTTCCTGTGCGTCGTAAAATGCTTAGTTCAAAAGTAGAGACACGTGTTAACTTTTAGTTAAATTGAACAAAACACCTACCGAATCTTTCCGTATGGTTCCAAAGCTTCTCACTGCTGAGCAGAGAGAAAATCAAAAGTGAATGTGTACATACATTTTGGAACAAATTCAAGTGGATTCGCATTTTTTAGCTAAAGTTATTACATGTGATGAAACATGGATCTTCCTGTACAATCCTGAGACAGAACGCCAGTCCATGCACTGGAAAACACCATCATCACCAAGAATGAAGAAAACATTTCAAAGCAAATCAAATTCAAAGCCATGTTAATATTGTTTATTTTTTTTTATAAACTCTTTTTATTGAGCAAATCACAAAGAAAACAGTACATTCCAATATTCAAAAATAAGATACAGCACATAACATACTTTTATAATGGTAACTGTACTATTTCAGAATAATATTATAGTATAATACAAGATTTTCTCATTATAAGAAAATAAGGACTATAGAAGCAAGAGAAATATCTTGCAGCAATGGTGTGGCAATCCGTTTAAAAATAGAAAAAAGAAATAAAGAGAAAAAAGGAAAAGAAAGACTTTAGGAAAGACAAAGGATAATAAGAGGAGAAAAGGATGGGTGGACTCCATATAGGATCACTCTCTTTCAAACTAAACATAATAGAGAAAAAATACAAAAAGGAAAAATTAATTGTTAAATGGAGAGGAAACATTTTGGTATGTCAGCCAAGGGGACCATATTGTATCAAAGGTTTTGGATGTATTACGTAATAAAGCTGTCATGTATTCCATCTTGTATATATACCAGATACGTGATAATATTGCCTGCATTGGAGAGGGATGAGGGTTTTTCCAATCCGCTGCAATTTGGCAGGTCATAGCAGATACTATATGTCGGAATAACCTATTCTGAAACCGGGACAGAGAAGGCAGATTCAAGGGAAGTAGAAAATGCCGAGGATCAGAGGGAATCGTAATCTCGAAGAGGTGCGAGAGGAGATCGAGAACCTCCTACCATATACTAGCTAGTTTGGGACAAGTCCACCAGATGTGCAAAAAATTGCCCTCTCCACTGCAACCCCTCCAACATCTATCTGAAGCATCGGGAAACATTACTTGTAGCCGCGATGGTACATAATACCATCGGTATAGCAATTTATAAATATTTTCCTTAATTTTGACGCAAATAGAACTGGTGGCAGTATTGTCCCATATCTCCGTCCAATCCTCAGCATCTATAGAGTGTCCCAAATCTCGTTCCCATGCTAACTCATGAGGATCCCGATTGGAGCTTACTTCTTCCCCTAGTAAGGAATAAATAGTAGAAATAAGACCCCTAGTGGAGGGTCGTCTCCAACATAAAGACTCAAAAAAAGTCAAAGATCTGCTAATCAGAATCGAGCTAATTTTGGAGTGAAAATTTCTAATTTGTAGGAACCAAAAAAAATTTTTTGGATGGAACTGCCACTCTATCCCGGAAGTCAGAAAATTGTGGGAAATTAGTATCTATAGTGATATCGTTTACATAATAGATATTGCTCGATGACCAGGCAGTAAAAGATGACTTGCATAAACCAGGAGGAAAAGCTGGATTATGAAGTAGTGGTATCAAAGGGGACGGGGCTGGAGCTAACTTAAAACATCTATTGGTTAAATCCCAAATTGCTAAAGAACGGGAAATTACAGGGTGAGAAGAAACTGTCCGGGGGCGATGAATCTTAGGGATCCACAAGAGGGAGGATACAGTAGCCAGTCCCAGCTCCTCGGCCTCGATAGCCACCCAGACCCTCCCCGCAGCGAAGTTACACCACTGAGCACAATGAGAGAGCTGCGCAGCATAATAATATTTTTTAAAATCAGGAATACCCAAACCTCCACCCCTGGAAGGCCGCTGAAGCAACTTTAGTCTGATCCGCGGGCGTTTCCGGTTCCATATGATATATGAGGTTTGGTACTGAAGGAATTTGAACACATATGGAGGGATGTAGATCGGAAGGGTCTGAAATAGATACAAGAGCCGAGGTAGAACGCTCATCTTAACTGAATGTATTCTACCTATCCAAGAAATAAAATAATTGGACCAGTCATACAAATCAGACTTAATACAATCTAGAAGGCGGGGAAAATTTGCCTGAAACAGCTGATGATGATGATGATGATGAGTTAAGAAAACACCAAGATATTTAATCTTTTTTTTATGCCAGGTACAAGGGAGCATGGCCTCTAGGGTTTGCTTTAGGGTAGCAGGGATATAGAAATCAAGAACTTCAGTCTTGGTAACATTAATTTTATAACCCGAGTGTTGGGAATATGAATTTATTTCCTCTAAAAGTGAATTTAGGGATTGAGCTGGGTCAGTGAGAGAGACTAAAATATCTGAGAACCCTTGGATTTAGATCCGAAGAAATTTGCAGAGGATGGAGGAGGTTTCTTACCTCTCTGCGACATAGTGAAATAATAAAAATGAAAAAAAACCCCAAAAACTACGGTATAAAAAGTGAGACACAGGGCTCCACAATAATAATCCAGGTAAGTTGGGTGATAATATTAAGCGAACATCTTTAACGCCAGAGATGCACCATCCAAGACAATCTTAGCCTCAGAAAAAAGGGTGTGAGAGGCTGGCGGAAAATATAATAGCACATGGAGGTTCACTAATTGTGGCTGCAATTAGTACTTGATGTAATTATCACAAAAGACCACAAGAGGGAGCCAGCGTAGAGTAAATGGCAAATATCCACCAGCACAGAAGTAAAAAATGTCAGGGCAAGAGCAAGCTAAATAGCTGAGATGGATGAAACCTGTTAGGCTAGTGAAAAATAAACTGGGTATGTGTAGATGGTTATACAGGAGCTCCATACATAGAGAGAAGGGCCAACAGGTCACGTGACAGTGGAGCAGGTAAAGCAGTGGTATGTAGAGATACAATATAATCTCCCCTCAGGGACTCACCACCCTCCCCTTACTCCAGGGAGTCACGGGCAGCAAATATTCCTGTCAGCAAGCGGGGTTGCACTGCTAATATCCCAGCAGCAATAACCAGCGGCAGCAGCAGCAGCGTGTGGTGTGTGTGAGAGATTAAATCAAAGATGGCCGCCGGAGACTTCAGGACGCTAAGGCCCCCTCCCTGAGTTGTCTCCCGGGAGTCCCCAGAAGCAGGAGCACCAGCCCTGACACAGCAGCAGGGCAGCCGAGGGGTCATGCGATGTGCGGCAGGAAGGACCCCGTCTGGCGCCCACCACAGGGATGACGCCGCCGGAAGTCCACGGCCGCCAGTCTATGCGCTCCAGTCCCCGGCTCAAGGGGCAGCAGGCCAGCTGCAACCCGCGAAAGCGCCTATTGCGCTTCCCGATTCCGCAGCTCTCACCCGCTGGGCCAGTGACAAGCCAAGGGAAGGTGAGTAGGGGTCTGGAGGTCTCCGCTGACCGGGATGGGGCTATAGAGGCTAGATTTCCTCTGTGCAGGCCCGGAGCTCCAACGAGATGCAGCTTCCTCCATTAACGGTCAGGCCACGCCCCCGCCATGTTAATATTTTTCTTTGATATCAAGGGTGTTATTTCGGAAAACTAGGTACCAGAGGGTGCAACAGAGAATCAACATTACTACAAAAATGTTCTAGTAACTTTTCGGGAAAGAATCAGAAGAAAGAGGACAGAATTGTGGAAAAATGGTTTCATCCTCCATCAGGACATAGCACCAGCCCACACAGCTCTCTCTGTGAAGTAGTTTAGAGCAAGAAACAGATTGCAGTGCTAGAACACCCTCCATACTCGCAAGACCTGGTACCATGTGACTTCTGTCTTTTCCCTAAAGTCAAATCTGTACTCAAGGGAACCCGTTTTGCATCGGTTACTGAGGTAAAGAAGAAAACGACGGATCAGTTGAGACAGCTGACACATAATGAGCTACAGCACGGCTTTCACCAGTGGAAAATAAGAATACAACAGTGTGTGGATGCAGAAAGGGAGTACATATAAGGGGAACGGAGTTAAAATGTACTCAATATAATTAAACACCAAGGAGCATATTTATCACAATCCACATTTAAAATGCGGTTGTAGTGTGATATTTTCACCTAAATTCACATTGCGAATTGAGGAAATCTCATATAAATGAATTTGCACGCAGGGCAGAGCTTGTGAGAATTGTGCAAATTTCCTCCTCATCCTTATCAGTGTATTGCAAAAAATGTGAACAGGGCGTGAAAACACCCATTTTCACATTATTTTAGTAAAAAAAAGATTGATAAATAGGCCCCCAAGTGATAAATAACAACAAAGGAGTACATTACTTTCTGGTGCTGAGGTTCAATGTTTGCGTCCTCTCTACTGACAAAAATGTTTTCCGTATATACAAAAATGTAATACGAACATACCATAATGTAATATAGTGTAGCATTTTATACAATATTGAGTCACCCAAATGTGAATTAAGGGCCTCATTCAGACCCACTCGCAAGTGGCTGTCCGGTCGCAAGTGGGTCGATGGTGTGCACTGCGCATGCACACGACGGAGGGAGCTCCGTCGCGCGCATGCGCCAGACGCGATGAGCGAAGGACTTTCCTTCGCTCGTTGTGTCTGATCAAAGGGGGCGTGCTGTCGATGTTGATTGACAGTACGCCCCCTTTGGTGGGCGTGCCGGGGGCGTGCCTCCCAGACGGGGGCGTTCCCAAAGGAACGCCTACCGTCAGAAGCCGCCCCACTGACATCACTAGTGATGTCAGTGGGAGTGATTTTGGCTCTGATAGAGCCAAAATCACTCCAGGGCTTGTGGTCGAAAACCGCGACCACAGGCTTCTGGTCGCACTGGCGATGGTCGCGATGGTCAAGACCATCGCGACCATCATCCTGCACACTCGTATGTGCTGTGGGTGGTGACCCACAGCTATACGAGCGTCCAGGAGGACGCTCCATTTTTATGGAGGATGGCCCTCATTCAGAGCGAGCGCTCTGCTCAGAGCGTCCGGCTCTGAATGAGGGCCTAAGAGTAAAAAATATGAATTGTAGGTAAAAAAAAGGTATCAGGAAGATTCTTCAGTTGTCCCGAGGAAAATAGGAAAGAGTCACTATATAATTATCCAGTGTTTATACGCGCTGGAAGAAGAAAAAGTGCCCATCATAGGTTTATTTAGAAGTATAGAAAAATCCACACCTCAAATGGGTTAGGCTTATACAGTATATTCTTATTGGCTTTAGAATATGTGAAGTCCCATCATGTATTGTGATTATTTCTCCAATCTAGAAGGTTAATACTCCCATACAAAGCAGATATTTTTATTTATATGAATTTACCCCCATGCCAAAAAGAACAAAATATAATTATGTGAAATAGGGAAAAAATTTTACGTGTGGAATCCATACATTTTGCTGGAACTCACATAACGGAGCTCAATAAAGTTGTGATTTTCAAATAATGAACTTCCAGTGAGTTGATTGGCAGCCAAGACAGACAAAAACCAACAACAATATTTAAACATGATCTACAGATGTGTCCACATACATCTATCCTACATTACAGTGTCAGAGACTGTGACTGTAACGTAGCGTTGCCCGTAGCCTAGCGTTTTGCATGCAGAACAGTAACAGGCGGTAAGTAGCTTTTGACTACTCGACCTCCATGTCAGCAGCCGACGCATATTAAAGTCGCCACTCTGGAAATAAATAAACTGAGGGTCTTAATCAAAAATGGCTGTAAACACAATTTGCAGGTTATGTTCGCCACTTGCAAATTTTTTGTGCGCTTGCAAATTTTTTCAGCGAGCGTGTTTTCTTTTTCAGCCATAAATGTGACTTGTGTCTGTGTATGACTAGGGGGCTGGAATGGGTGTGTAGACACAGGCAGTTGGCCTGTAGACTAAGCCTAAGGATGGTAAGGGCGTGGTGTTGTGGGAAGTTGCAACTAAAATGGCTGCCCAACAGACGCAGTCACATCTGCGTGGTGGGGCGTGACTTGTAGGTGACGTGCTGAGGTCAGTGGCTGGGGAGGCACACATGTATAAAAACACAGTTTTTATCTCAAAACTCAGGAGCATGACAGGGAGTATGATAGGGGAGGGAGTATAACAGTGGAGGCTGAGCCTCCCCTGCCCACTCTGATTGCAAGTCCCTGCCAAAATCCTGGTGAAAGTCGCACACTGATGATGATGACGGAAAGCAGCTTGCATCTGATTGGACTAAAACAGTTCATGCACGCCCAGTTATGCAAATACAAAAAGGTTGAAAACTTGAAATACAAACACTTGTTTTTACACAGATAAAGTGTGCTGCACCCTCTGTTGGGGAAATGGAAAGGCTCCACAGAAGTGTTGTCCTAAAACAATCGTCTGGTTCACTTACCAATTCAGATGCTCACAGCCACTTGTGTACTTATTATCTGCACTATACAGCCATTAAATAAAATATGTGCATGCATTGTGTACTGTGCTTTTTAGCATTTCGTAGTACTCAGTGTGAGGCCACTTCTCCAGTTGTATTCCAGCAGCGTTTGACCCTGGTATGTGATAGGGAGAAAGTCGAAGTTGCAAATTTGCGTTTGCAGCAAATCTAAATAGGTCACAAAAATACGATTTGTTTGCCTCCATCCCTTAATTAAGGCCCCAAATGAGTGACATTACATAACCTATTCAGGGGGAGATGTACCAAGCCTTGGAGAGAGATAAAGTGGGGTAGTTGCCCAAAGCCACCAATCAACTTCTAACTGCCATTTCGAAGACTGTGCTAGATAAATGACAGATAGGAGCTGATTGGTTGCTTTAGGCATTACTCCATTTTCTATCTCTCCAAGACTCGATACATCTCCCTCCAGGTGACTATTGTACTTATATTGAATTTTCTTAAATTGGCAGATTGATAACTGTGTTTATTTCTCTGCAGTCTCCTATATTTTCCTCTAGCCCAGCTTTTTCATTTGAAAGCAGCAGCTCTTCTCAAGTCATCGACTTGCACACATCTAATGGACCTTCCCTGGGATCCTGTAAATTTAGCAGCTTTTCATTCCCCACAGGTAATGTATGATGCTCTTATCTTCTGTGTACAGTTAAAATAATGAAGGAGCAAGTTTGTGACAAAAAGGATTTGTAGTGATAGTGAGTTTTTTGCCTGATTCAGAGACGACCGCTAATGCAATTGCAGCTGCAATTCCGCATGTTTCGCAATTGCAAAAATATGCTAATCTTCCCAAACCTGAGCATAGGGACGCCCACTGCTGCCTTCTCATATCTGTCCAACGTCACCCACCAGCGTAAACCTTGGGAACATCAACACACATCGGGCCGCCATGCAGCAAATGTGGCAAGTCTGACCAGCTGCACACGCAGCGTCTCGCCTGACACGCAGAGAGCTCTCAAGCTACGAAGGAGATAATTTATGCACGCCCATGAAAAAGCGTGTCAACGGTCAGACACGCCTGCGTTTGCCTAGCCACCCCTATTACCCCCCCCAAACGCTGACTACCTGTCACTCACTTTGCAATTGAATCCTCTGTGTGGGAGTAATCGCTAAACAATCGCTGTACACGCACAGTGCGGATTACACGCATGCGCAATGGCAAACAATCGCTCGATCTGCGTAATTATATCGCCATTGCGCCCGTCTATGAATCTGGCCCTATGTTAATATGCTTTAGAGGTATTGGCAAATGGTAAAACGTGGAATATAGTGAGTAAAAAAAAATAATGTTTACAAACTAAACATTGAGACAAGTAATAGGATTAATTGGAATAATGAAATAAAGGTTTGCAGGTAAATCGCCATGATAGATTGTATAACAGGAATTATTCTCATATATTAAAAAAGAAATAAAATAATAAATAATCAATTTGTTTTTGCTGGTATTTGCTGTTGGTACAAAGCCTAGCGTCTGATATATTTACACATTGTATATTATTAGAAGGGAAACTCCCTCACATTCATAGCTCTACCGATGTGACCAAAAGCAACCTATCAACAGACAGCTCATCGGGAAACCTCTATTACAATGGTAATCAGAGCATTGAAACTTATCTCACATACGTAGACGTAAAGACTCCATGGTACATAAATGTACTCAACGAAAAGGTAAATATTCTATCTATCTGTGTGTCTCATATCCATCATCAGATTCCTATAAATCTATATAATTCACCACCGTCCATCAGGATTTTGAAACTTAGGTCTGCTTCCAATTCTGTAATTTTTGTTGTTGTTTTGTTTAATTCATGTGGCGCACATAAATCAGTATGAAGTACAGGGTCAGCAAACTCACCGCTAACGTTAGACGACCTGAGGCAGTTGTGTTCAGTACCAGCATTTCCCAGGCACCTGAAACAATGAGTGACAATAACATACCTCTTCCTCATTGGCTGACAGGGGGTAATAGCGGGTGTGTTAATAATTTAAATTAAATCTCACCTGTAGTGTTGCTGCCAGTTGCTGCTCCTCCATGTAAATGATAGGCTGGGATTGTGACATCACAGCCAAGCGCCACCCTCCCAGCCAATCACTGACATTAAGGAGCAGAAGCCGACAGCAACAAGACCTCCCTACTGCCACATAAATTAAGACTTGGTAGATAGGGGGGGAGATGTACTAAGCTCTGAGAAGTGATAAAGTGGAGAGTGATAAATGAGCAGCCACTCAGCACCCAACTGTCATGTTACAGAAACTGTGTTTGAAAAATGACAGTTGGGAGCTGATTGGTTTGTGATTTATCACTCTCCACTTTATCACTTCTCAGAGCTTAGTACATCTGGACCAGGGAGAGAAAGGAATTTGCAAGGGCATTGATTGGGGGGGGGGGGGGCAGTACCCTTTCTCAGGTGTACTAATGCCACAGTGTTATGCACTACAAAAATTGAGTTTTCTGCCTACTAAGCATAGATAAGAGCACTGTCTACAGCCGGGGAGCACGGATTGCAGGTACTGGGGGCCTGATTCAGCAGCATACGCAATAGCGATCGCAGCTGCGATACCGTACAGAACGCAGCTGTGAAAATATGCTAATGCTTGCCAAAGCACAGCCGGCATAGGGACGACCACTGCTGCTTTCTCATGTCCGTCCAACCTCGCTTTTCTGCGTATACATTGGTACCATCGATGCACATAGGCCCGACACGCAGCATTTACACCAGCCTGACCAGCCGCAGAAACTGCAAGTCTCGTCGCACGCAGGGATCTCTCAGGCTGCATAGGCAATCGCAGTGGCTAATTGATGCACGCCCATGTAACAGCATTCAGGCACGCCTGCGTTTCTCCGACCACTCCCCAGTCACCACCCCCAAACCCTGACAGCCTGTCACTCACTTTGCGATGGCTTCCTTTGTGCGTCTGCAGTGCGATCGTTGTGCGTGCGCAGTGTGGCTTGCACGGATGCGCAATGGCCAGCATTTGCTTGACTGTGCGTAATTGTAATTATGTACACTGCTGTATCAGGCCCTGGATCATGATACTAGGTGTCGTTATGTACAGGATCTGGTGTCCATAGATGGTGAGTGAGGCAGGAGATGACAAGTAGGATGATAAATGGTGGAGACTGCTACGGGGTGCGAGAAGAACATGTCCTAGTGGGGGGAGATAGCAGTCTGTCAATTAGGAAATATAATTTGTCAAATAGAATATATGATAAGAATGGGTTAATGAAAAATTATATTAGTGATCTTATATACCCACCGCTATCATCTTACTTCTACTCCGGTCCCTCACTCACTACGTGCAGAGCATGGCTACTACTGATTCAGAACAGTACTAGATACAGGGGTCTATTAACTAAGCAGTGTTAGGAGACAAAGTAAAATGAGATAAGGTACCAGCCAATCAGCCATACTTGCAGGTGGGTTGTGACGGGGGCGGGGCATGGTGTTTTGCATCAGTAAGCCACACCCCCTTTGAGGTAAATTACGTTGATTGGCTTAAAGTTAAATAGGAGGTGGGACTAAATGACGCGATTCATTGAAAATCACATCATTAAGCCCCGCCCCCTACACGGGGACCAGCGATCGCCGCGGAAATTCTCCCCAATCTGCCAACTTGACTAGGAAGTGGGCAGAAGGTGAGAGAAGTGCCTACCCTTCCGGGGGTGTGACAGGTTACCCGAAAAATCGTGAGCCTCCTGCGAAAATCGGGAGGGTAGGCATGTATGCAGTAAGCTCCTAACTGCCATCTCACAGGCTGTGTTTGAAAAATGACAGTTGGGAGCTGATTGGCTGGCACCTTATCACTTTCCACTTTGCCTCCTAACACTGCTTAGTAAATAGACCCCACATTACTTTACCCCACGTCTTTGGACAGCTAATGAGTCATGTGCAATATATATAAAGAGATCATTTAGAAAACAAAAATATGGAAAAAGGAGGCACAAATGTGTCCTTGCTCATCTAGCCTCAATACGCCACGCAGCGCAATATACCTGGCGTGAGTGAGCCGCCATGTGGCGTGCAGCTCTGCTACTGTTGGGAGTCTTTTTTTGCTGAAAATGCATCTAAGTCACAATGTGATGCTACCAAAATGCCCCATAAGACTGTGCTGATTAATTTGATATGCGACACTTGTGAGGACACATCTGTAATACAACTGGAGGACTCTCACCTGCAGGACAATCCTGTCGCCACATGTATTAGCAGTATTATCATTGGTCACATGTGCAGATAGTCGAATCAGCAGGACCTGGTCATTGGGCTCCCGGATCACATCCGCTTTTACTGCGACCTGGTTGTGCCGTCTGAAAATGACAGCATACACAGCCAGGCCAACTGCATCATCTTCCAGCAGGCATTTTCCACCATGTTCAATGATAATCCTGTAAATTTAAAAAATTGTCGCCACGCGCACATCTTCCTTCCCCGCTCCGGGTGACACCGCAGGGAGGGATGCCACTGCCAGACATTCAACAACAGTCTCTTGTTTTCCTACCTGGAAATCTTTAAGCTCAGATGCATACTTATTGAGAAACATACATAAATCTGAAAATGGGTTGGGTATGGGATGCTGGCGCTCAGGATCCTGGCAGTCAGAATCCCGACGTCCGCATCCCGACAGGGTTAGGACACTGATGACCCTACCCCTAAACCTCCATACAGCTTAAAGCTAACTCTCCCCCCGCAGCCTAAACCTAACCGTTCCTCTGTTGGGGGTGTGGCCTTGCGGTTGTTTTGCGGCCACACCCCCAACCGTTCCCATTCCCCAGTTGAGATTGCAGGGCGTTTGGCCAGCTATATGGTTACTGATTGTCCCGAAAGAGATAAATCTGTTTCATGGGTGTACAATCTACTTCTACACAAAAATAGAAATATTTAAAAAAAAAAAAAAAGTTTTATCCTGTTAATCAATAAAATATATCCTTGAGCATGTACAATATCTCTTTTAGGAGCATTCTCTTCTGAAGCTGGGAGAAGAGATAAATCGACTCTCAAGGTTTGAAGTGGAATCGAAGAGGAAAGATCAGACTATTTATGCCCTGAGAAATGAAATATCACAGCTTCAGAATGAGTTCCACAAGATCATACACTCACCGACCAGGGAAGTAGAGGTTAGTCACTGTAACGTGCATGTTGTGTCATCATAACATGTGGGTTGGTGGGCAAAGGATTGAATGTGCATCTACATAAACAGATGACTAATTCTAAAGCCTAGAAACATGGCAACCAAAGTGTAACTAGTATTCAGGTCCGACTGAAGGTCCACAGCTTGTTCACCAGCTTGGAGTTTTTGATCTGCTTCTCACTTTCATAATTCCCAAAATGTGACCCAGTCATCAGTGGCGTCACAAGGGGTGTGCGGTCCACACCCGGGTGTCACCCACCGAGGGGTGACACGAGGTGCAGACTCCCCCTCACTGACAGGAGCTGGGTGCTGCACTGTAGCATTAAGTGCAGCACTCGGGTCCTGTCACTGAGAGAGCCGGCCGGCACTCCACACAGGGACCTCCTGCACCCCCTGCTCTCCCCCAAGTAATAGGCACGGGGGTTCAGACCGCATGGCCACACCCCTTCCCACGTGGCCATGCCCCCTTTTGGCGCCACGCGCACATCTTCCCTCCCCGCTCCGGGTGACACCGCGGGGAGGGACGCCACTGCCAGACATTCAACAACAGTCTCTTGTTTTCCTACCTGGAAATCTTTAAGCTCAGATGCATACTTATTGAGAAACATACATAAATCTGAAAATGGGTTGGGTATGGGATGCTGGCGCTCAGGATCCTGGCAGTCAGAATCCCGACGTCGGCATCCCGACAGGGTTAGGACACCGATGACCTTACCCCTAAACCTCCATACAACTTAAAGCTAACTCACCCCCCGCAGCCTAAACCTAACCGTTCCTCCTCACAGCTGCGAGCCCTTAAGTGTAAAAAGTCCGCCACGTGGACGAAACATGTTGGAGCCCAGACCACTACACAAGCCACCAGCCACCTGTCATCAATAGAGCCAGAGGCCAGAAAGATTGCCGGAGGCACAGCGGAGATCGCTGCATGCTGAGCTGCAACCCCCGCTAACAGACTGTGTACAGTCCGCTGACAGCAGAGTGGGAGCGAGTACAGCATCAAGCGGCACATGTTCACCAGCAACAAAGGACAACGCCGCTTTTAGGGTAAGATAGGGACAGTTACCCGTTTGCACTGCACCAAAGCAGCGGGCACCTATCATTCCCACAAAAGGAGTGTAAACATTAATGCTTAAACATCACTTGTACTTTATCATTTTCATTTAATTTTGCACTAGCCACATTTCATTTTTGTTGTTTGATTCTATTTTTATTTTATCTTCATTTCTATTCAAAGTAACTCATCCTCTTTTCTTCTTTTTTATTTTATTTAATTATTTACATACCTCCTTTTTATTGTTCGTTTGGTTTGCAGTTTGATTATTTATTTATTCACTTTTCTGTGGACCAGCAGGTATCAATAGTAATTAGTACATACAAATCCAAAAAAAGCGCTTCTTGCATTAACCACTTTTACACTATTTCGAGTAGAGACAACAGAAGCAGCTATAAATTTCACAGGTGCTCTACTAGATTATCAACCAGGACAGCTTAAAGCCAACTCTCCCCCCGCAGCCTAAACCTAACCGTTCCTCCTCGCAGCTGCGAGCACTTAAGTGTAAAGCCCTTAAGGGGCCCATTTATTAATGATCGCATTTTGCAATGTGATCAGGGCATGCAGCACCGCCCATGATCGCTTTGCAAAATGCGATCCTATCTGCCGGATGTATTATCCGGGACATACAGGGAGACGGGCTCCGAAAAGAGCCCGTCCCTGCGATGTCTCCGGAGGGCATTCGGGCTTCTGCGCATGCGCAGTCCCGCGGACTGCACATGAGCGTCGCCCATTGCCGGCGGAGGGATCTGGCAGATCCCTCCGCCGGCTGACATGCGGCGAGTCCACATAAACTACAGCGGCTAACGCTATCTTTAGATAGCGTTAGCTGCTGGGGCCAATATCGGGAATGCTTCGCATTCCCGATATTGATACATTTTTCAGCATCGCATCCCCCATAGAAACCTATGGGGGAGGCGGCTGCCGGCGGCAATGGAGGGATCGCAGCAGGTATCGGAGATAGCTGCTGCGGTCCCTCCTTCATACATCCGGGGGATACTAAGTATTTGAGGTAAACCCCCGAAAACACGTGTTTTCAGGAAATTTACCTCAAATTCACTTTGATAAATGGGCCCCTAAGTGTTTTGCGCAGATATTTATAAATACCTATCCAATGAATATGATCAGTCTTTAGGCTGATCATATACGGTAAGCTGAAGTCTTCAGCTGTATGGATGCGTCACTACACACCTGAGTGTGAACATCACAGAGTGCATCTTATTCGTTCTTCCAGCTCTGCTGTGACTAGAGGGGTGAGGTGTCGGCTCCCCAAATCATACAAGATCAGGAACATTTCACTGGTCACTTAATTGCTTTATGTAGAACTGTGTCTCATTCCCTTGTTTATTTAATGTTTCTTTGTGGTCATTTAGTTAAACCATTGCTTAACATGTTTTCCAAGATTTAGGTGAGGATTAACATTTTTCTGCAGTTGATCCTGCTATATAGTTGTAATCTTTAGCGTCAGAGTAAATCACAATAATACTCGGACATATTATATTGTAGAACCTGTTTTTGTTATATTGACACTGTTTTATAGGTTGAAATTCTAGTTTGACTTATGAATTGTAGGTATGGAATGTGTCCAGGAATGTATTTGTGTTCCAAAGGAATAACACTGAGAGCAGGGATGTAATTAGACAGTTGTGGGTCCCACCGCATTACATTATAAGGGCCCCCCATGTACAGCTTAGTGGCGAATACCCGCAAGTACACACGAGAGACAGAAATTAGAATAACCTTATAATATACCAAAGGAATCTTGCTTGGTACATCTTGTAGACTGGGAGACAATTTACTGCTATAGAAACAAAATATGAATGAGAATATATACAAACATCAATAGACTAATAGAGGTACTTATTCTTATTTAATAATAGTTATTTATATAGCTCTTACACATTCTGCAGCACTTTACAGAGAATATTTCAGTCATTCACATGAGTCCCTGCCCTGTGGAGCTTACAATCTACAGTCAGGTCCATAAATATTGGGACATTGACAGAATTTTCAGATTTTGGCCTCTATTCACCACCACAATGGCTTTGAAATGAAACAAACAAGATGTGATTTAACTGCAGACTTTCAGATTTAATTTGAGGGTAATTACATCCAAATCAGGTGAACGGTGTAGGAATTACTACGGTTTCTATATGTGCCTCCTACTTTTTAAGGGGCCAAAAGTAATGGGACAAACGAAACAATCCTAAATCTAACTTTCACTTTTTAATACTTTGCTGCAAATCCTTTGCAGGCAATTACAGCCTGAAGTCTGGAATGCATAGACATCACCAGATGCTTGGTTTCATCCCTGGTGATGCTCTGCCAGGCCTCTACTGCAAATGTCTTCAGTTCCTGCTTGTTCTTGGGGCATTTTCCCTTCAGTTTTGTCTACATCAAGTGAAATGCATGCTCAATCGGATTCAGGTCAGGGGATTGACTTGGCCATTGCATAACATTCCACTTTTTAGCCTTAAAAAGCTCTTTGGTTGCTTTTGCAGTATACTTCGGGTCATTGTCCATCTGCACTGTGAAGCGCCGTCCAATGAGTTCTGAAGCATTTGACTGAATATGAGCATATAATATTGCCCGAAATACTTCAGAATTCATTCTGCTGCTTTTGTCAGCAGTCACATCATCAATAAATACAAGGGAACCAGTTCCATTGGCAGCCATACATGCCCACGCCATGACACTACCACCGCCATGCTTCAATGATGAGGTGGTATGTTTTGGATCATGAGCAGTTCCTTTCCTTCTCCATACTCTTCTCTTCCCATCACTCTGGTACAAGTTGATCTTTGTCTCATCTGTCCATAGAATGTTGTTCCAGAACTGTAATGGCTTTTTTAGATGTTGTTTGGCAAACTCTAATCTGGTCTTCCTGTTTTTGTGGCTCACCGATGGTTTGCATCTTGTGGTGAACCCTCTATATTCACTCTTGTGAAGTCTTCTCTTGATTGTTGACTTTGACACATATACATCTACCTCCTGGAGAGTGTTCTTGATTTGGCCAAATGTTGTGAAGGGGTTTTTCTTCACCAGGGAAATAATTATTTTGTCATCCACCACAGTTGTTTTCCGTGGTCTTCCGGGTATTTTCGTGTTGCTGAGCTCTCCGATGCATTCTTTCTTTATAAGAATGTTCCAAACAGTTGATTTGGCCACACCTATCGTTTTTGCTATCTCTCTGATGGGTTTGTCTTGATTTTTCAGCCTAATAATGGCTTGCTTCACTGATAGTGACAGCTCTTTGGATCTCATATTGAGAGTTGACAGCAACTGATTCCAAATGCAAATGTCACACCTAGAATCAACTCCAGACCTTTTACCTGCTTAATTGATAATGAAATAATGAGGGAATAGCCCACACCTGTCCATGAAATAACTTTTGAGTTGATAGTCCCATTACTTTTGGCCCCTTAAAAAGTGGGAGGCACATATTGGAACTGTTGTAATTCCTGCAGCATTCACCCAATTTGGATGTAATTACCCTCAAATTAAATCTGAAAGTCTGCAGTTAAAGCACATCTTGTTTGTTTCATTTCAAAAGCATTGTGGTGGTGAATAGAGGCCAAAATCTGAAAATTCTGTCAATGTCCCAATATTTATGGACCTGACTGTATATTCTCCTCCACATATATACTAGGGTTAATTTTTTTGTCAGTAGCCAAATAACCTACCAGTATGTTTTTGGATTATCAGAGGAAACTGTAGTACCCGAAGGAAACCCAGGCAAACACTGGGATAACATACAAACTCCACACATATATAAGCTTGGCGGGTATCGAACCCATAAACCCAGTGCTGTGAGGAACTAATGCTAACCACTCTATTTTTTACATTTCTGTGTGAACTTGTAAATTATAAAATTTTAATAAAAGAACATTATTATGTTGCAGTTTGTAAAGCAAAATCATTACCTCTTCTCATACTATGATTTTGGCTGTTACAGGATGATGAGACCCTGAAGCAGTCAGACCACATAAGTCCCGATATTCAGAAGGAATTTCCACAAGCTGAAGAATATCCTGAGGCTGACGTGACAGAAGAATCGCTGGTTTCACGATCACGCCCTAAGGATCTATCCAGCAGTCCACAAAGAAATGTATCAACTACATCCTTAGCGGGAAGTTTGTCAGAGATACAGAGAGAAAGTGAAATGGAGACTGAGGTATTAAGCAGATAATGTTTATATAAAGCAGCGGTTCTCAGCCGCAGCCCTAGAGTTTTCCCAACAGGTCATGTTTTCAGGATTTCTGTCTGTGGAAGCAGGTGGGGTAATTACTGACGCAGCAATATAGATTAACTCACCTGTCCATGTTTAAAGAATTCCAGAAAACATGACCTGTTGGTGGTACTTGAGAATCCCTGATCTAAAGGGTTTTCCACCCACTAGCTGGAGTACCCGGCGTTGCCCGGGTTTTTAAGAATGTTTGTTTACACATCATCCTCCAACCAACCTCTCCTTAGGCAGGCCTCATGAAAAGTGTGACAAACTTCCCCATCAACAGTCCTAAGGTCTTCGAAGGATGTAGGACCTGTAAAGGTGTAAAGCAAACTTCGGAGATAGAAGCATTCAAAATTTGTAGGATGTACAGTGTAAACAAGGCCAAGAGGTTCTGTTGTTCTGATACCAGGATGACCATCTACAGCGACTCCCTGTTTTCTGCGCAGAAAAACTTTGGGAGAAGCATTCCATGTGTAATATTTTGGCAGCTATGCAAAAATTGTGTTTTTTAATTAATTGAAAAGTAACAGTAATTAATTTCGATTTAGTAGAGAAGATGGAAAAGAAAAAATAGTAGATAAGCTAAATCCTTTTGTAATTCCGTACCTGACCTGTAGAGGGCGAATGCTATTCAAAAATTGTGGTTTTTCATTAATTAAAAATTAACAGTAATTCATTTCGATTTAAATTTATTTTAGTTGCCTCTGCCGTGTTTTAATACGCTCGTATGTAAAATTTCAAGACCGTGGCTTGTCAACTGTGGATTTGTATAGAAAGACAGAAGGACAAATTTTCGCTTTGATATAGTAGAGATGTTATTTAGACTTTCTTCTGTACTTTTCAGGCATACATTTATCCATATGTACATGTAGGGCCTGATTTTGAGTTGGATACAGTTAGGATAGTGGACAGATCTTGTTGATCTCAGCATAATGCTCATTGCATGAAAGAAAGAAATTGATGAGTGCTCATGCAATAGATCACTAGCTAACGGAGATCCCTTCTGCAAACTGACTGATCTGTTGGTGGACTACACTTTCCGTGAAATGGGCTTGTCTAGGTGGTAACTTGGCACAGTGACCGTGCGATTGCATGGAATAGCCCCATTTCACAGGAGTGTCATAGGCGGGTAATCCAACTTCCCTGCATGCAGAGACAGGACATCTGTCAATGATGGATGTTTTGCTCCTAGCATGGGGCTGGTGCTCATCCAGTTACTAATGATGACGGTGGCATCTGCAGACGGATACACAGTGGCCGGGACAGGCTTCCACTTTTAGTCGCACAAATTTTCTGCACACTACAGCGGATTCTGGCACATGTGAAAGTGAGTAGTATGCCTTGGGCATATGGGAAGTGGGCAAAGATGCGTATTATTCAAGATAAGCCCCAGAATATCAGGCAACGTTATTATGACACAAAGCTGCTCTTTGGATATCTTGATAGAGTTGTATTCGATGGGATAACGGTCGATTGGTCGACAATAAAAAGGTTGACATTCAGAAAGTTGACACATTCTGAATGTCAGCAGTAAAGGGGTTGGCATGGCCATCATTCTGTAGACATGTATTAAGGTCGACAGGGTTAAATGGTCGACACAGTCAAAGGTTGGCAGTTAACATGTCAACATGTTTTTTTGATGATTTTTTAGGATTAGGTTTAGGGTTACACTTGGCCGAATTAAGGCTGGTGGGGACCCGGGCAACAAAGTTGTGTGGCCCCCCCTACAATAAAATTGACACCCCACAGTGGTCCCCCCTTGTTTTCTCCACAGTGCCTAACCCCCAATATGCCCGACAGTGTCCCCGTTGCTAAACAGCAATACCACCACCACCCCTGTGTACTCACCTCCCGTGGTATGTCAGGCTCCACTTGAAACGTTCCAGCTCCTCTGTGTTCTGCATGATCAGTCGCAGTGCATACAGCGCAGAGCGGCTCCCAAGTCCTCTCATCAGCATCACAGACGTGTAGTGTTACATGACGCTGATGAGGGGACTCGGGAGCCGCTCTGCGCTGTATTCGCTCACTCACTATGCATGTAAAACACAAGCCACGGCAGCCCCCATCCAGGAACAGCTGCTGCTGGACACCTGTTCTCGGCTATAACAGGGTCAGACCGACCCTATGTGGGAGCCCCTCTGTGCGTGGGGGCCCACGGGGCGACAGCCCCTTTCACTCCCCTCCCCCAAATCAGCCCCAGGGTAAAATTTAGGCTTAGGTTTTGGGTTAGGCACATTTTAGTGGCGACATGTTAAACGTTGACCTTTTGACCATGTCGACCATTTAACCTTGTCAACCTAAAGACATGTCTACAGAATGATGGTTGACCTAATGACCATGTCGACCTTTATACTCTTTACATTCCGAACCGGACGATCTTCTGAATGTTGACCTTAATCCTGTCGACCTTTTACACCAAACCCATTTGATGCACAGAGAAAAGCAGAGCTTTGTCGTATCACAGGGCAACAGAAATAAACAAATAGAGTCTGATTACATACGCACATGGTACGAATAGAGCACAGCCTGGAGCTTTAGAGGAAAAGCAAATGTGTTTAATAAAAGTTGCAGGAGGGCACACTCATGACAAGAAATTATCTAATGAGGGTCCCATTATTTTAGTTGGACAAACAAAATTCACGTGTATTGCACCATAGTAAATCTGGCCAATAAGGTGACGGATGAGATTTAGATAATCTTTTCTGTGATTCTCCAGTAACTCATGTGTGTGTTCAGCAGAGTTTGAATGATGAAATCGCTGTAGAAGATCAGTCTGGGACCTTCTCAGCAGGACACGAAAATCAGGGACCAGCTGATGAGTCTGTTGGACAGTTTGATGACAGAAGTAAACTCGTACGGAGACTGCAAGACAACATAGAGATAATAAAGAAGGATTATGAGATGTCAAAAGGTAACCATTGTTTATTGTAGTATAAATCCACCTAAAATGTAAAAGGTTTTGTTTTTTGGTGGAACTAGAATGGTTTGAAGTTATACCCACTCAGCTGCATGCAAAGATGAGGACAGGGATGCATGTGACAGGGGAAACGTCATGATATGAGGAGGGGAATGGAGACAGCAAGAAGCCACAGAGTGAGAGTTATGTAGTGGAAGGAGCAGGGACATGCAGCAGCACAGAGTATATCAGGAGATGAGTGATGTGTTAGTGCAGACAGGACTGCATGTGACGGGAATGTCATGATATGTGGAGAGGAATGGACGCAATAGGAAGCCACAGACCAAGAGTTATATAGTAGAAGGAGCAGGGTCTCCAGCAGTAGAGAATATATATTTATTTATTAACAATTGCTTATATAAAGCCTGCATATTCTACAGCGTGTGCAGGAGATGAGTGATGTGTCAGTGAGGACAGAGCAGCATGTGACTGGGACAGTGACATGATGTGAGGAGAGGAATGGAGGCAGCAGGAAGCCACAGACTGACAGTTATATAATGGGAGGAACAGGATCCCCAACAGTACAGAGTATGTCAGGAGATGAGTGATGTGTCAGTGATGACAGGGCAGCATGTGACAGGGGCAGTGACATGATGTGAGGAGAGGAATGGAGGCAGTAGGAATCCACAGACTGACAGTTATATAGTGGAATGAGCAGGGACATGCAGCAGCACAGAGTATATCCGGAGATGAGGGATGTGTCAGTGAGGACAGGGCTGCATGTGACGGGGCAGTGACATGATGTGAGGAGAGGAATGGAGGCAGCAGGAAGCCACAGACTGAGTTGAGTATGGAAGGAGCATGGTACCCAGCAGCACAGAGTATATCAGGAGATAAGTGATGTGTTAGTGAGGACAGGGCTGCATGTGACAAGGACAGTGACATGATGTGGGGAGAGGAATGGAGGCAGCAGGAAGCCATAGACTGAGAGTTATGGAAGGAGCAAGGCTCCGAACTGCACAAAGCAGTGATCATGTGACTGATAGAGGAAAATAATGGGGTCCAATGCACCTATATGTGAAATAAACTTCATAGAGGCAACACTATTAAATTAGAAAGCTGGTGGCTGGGATTGGGGTGGAATTGAGGGCACAAATATAGTATTCAGTTTTGTGTCGCTTTAAGGAAATCCTCAGAACGTGGCCTATTGGTTTCACTTGAGAAATTCAAATATAATGAAACAGTCTCACTAAAATGTGATACTTACAGTACAGGATACACAGTGCTGCATATTAACAGCATTACATCTGTTTTTTCAGGTGTTATTTCATCTCTACAAAAATTTGTTTCATCGCACGAGTACAAGCTCAGGAAATCTGAATGTGAAAAAGAGGTTTTACAAAGAGAACTGATGGATAGAGCTCTGCAAATACAAGCCATGTCTAACAAGGTACAGACCGGTATGTAATCAGGAAGCCGGTGATCGAAATGCCGACTGCCGGCTTCCCGACTGTCAAATCTCGGCATAGGACTAACGATAGGCGTCGAGATCCCGACGCCTATCATTATCCACCCGCCAAAATCCCGATGCCCGGGATACCAAACGAAGGTATGCTGGGTGTCAGGACTGCTTGGCCATCGCAGCGGGGGGGTTAGGTTTAGGGTCTCCTCGGGGGACTTAGGGTTAGGCACCCCCCTGCGAGGGTTAGGCTAGGTGAAAGGGGGAGTTAGGGTTAGGCACCCCCTCGGGAAGGTTGGGTTTAGGGTGCGGGGAGGGGGGGTTATGGTGCGGGGAGGGGGGGTTAGGTTTAGGCACCCCTGGGGGGAGGTTAGGGTTAGGCACTGGGGGGGAGGTTAGGGTTAGGCACCCCTAAGGGACGGTTAGGAGGGGGGGGAAGGGGTAGGGATAGCCTACCTACCTCCGCTATCAGGATCTTCACCCATCGGGCTACCGGCTTCAAGTAACATTTCACGCTTGAATAGAAGATATTATGGCCAAATCATCCACATCCACTCTATAAACAAGCTGGAATCACTTCCATGAGCAAGACTGCAAGGATCCCTAGGAAGAACACTTTAGCTTTGGATAACATATAATAATATTTTATTGAGGACACAGAAATTAAAAATATTTTATCCAAAGCTAGTGTCCTTCCCGGGGATCCTTGCAGTCTTGCTCATGGAAGTGTTTCCAGCTTGTTTATAGAGTGGATGTGGATAATTTGGCCATAATGACTTCTATTCAATCGTGAAATATTACCTGAAGCCTCCAGCCAAACAGTGTTGTTTTTCATCCTTTGGAGTCTCCTTTTTGATGCCTTTAAGAAAAAAAGGAAAAGACCTGATGCCTGTCCTTTCTGGGAGCAATTTAAAGTAGCTGCTAAAAAAGTGCATCTTCAAACTTCATCTCTGAATTTCAGTCTATAATGAGTTAGAAAAGAGGATTATTTCGATTTCTAAAGGACTGATTATTCCAACTATGAATGGTGACGCATCAGCAATACCTGTTCTATGACAAAGGATGAACTAAGTTTTTGATGGTGAATAGTCCTTGTTAATTTTTTCACCTTGGGCGTTAACTATCTATGTCAAAGAAACTGCGCTTTATACCTTAGTGTTATTCTTTCAATTAGCGCCCAGCAACAGGTAAGTTGGAGGGAGGGAGGGGGGACGCCGACAAAATAAAATTATATATTGCCTCCCCCAACATAAAATCGTTCCGACGGCCCTGGTACAGACAGCTGATAATTACGCTCTTCAGCTTCTCTGTATACCTCACATAGAGCCTGATTCAGACCCGGACGTGGAGCCAATTCCGTAGTAATACTCCTGCTCCGGAGCTGCAGTGCGCATGTGTCGCGGTTACAGTGTTGTGTTAGTCGCAACCTAATTGACAGGCTGCAGGCACTTGGGGGTGGAGATGGTGAGCTGCTCTGGACATTGAGGTGCCTCCTCTGCTTCTGGAGCACGGCGCAGCCAGACTCTGCGTCCTCCTCGGCAGCTTAGTTGCGGTGTACATTCAGAGCAACCTATGGGTTGCGCAGATGTCTGCGTGGTGGTCGCGAAGTTGGGCGGCTCCTGTAGCTTCAGCATGAGTGATCAGATCCGCTGCTACAGAAGACGCAGCACCAACCCGGACTGTGTCCACCTCTGAAACAGGCCATTGGGAGATATTTATCAAACCGTCTAAATAGGACAAGTGGAGGTGTTACCCATAGTAACCAATCAGCTTTCAGCAATCATTTATCTATTACAGTGTACATTTTATAAAATGAGCCAGGATCTGATTGGATGCGATAGGTAACATCTCCATACTGCAGTGATCAGCATTCGGTGTTGTTCTGCAGGTCATGTTTTAGTTACTGGGTGTTATAGAGATATCTGTTTGTATCTATGCCAGCTACTGTATATCTGTTTTGTGGATAAACAGAATATTCTGTTGATTGGTTTTACGTTCTCTATTCAAAAGTACACAGGGATAGAGGCCTGATTCTGAGATGGACGCTATAGTACAGCAGCGGCTGTCTTAAATTATGCAAAAGTTGCAGGAGGCGTAAAGTAAAAAAAATAGGAAAAACGCCCCCCTCTTCCGGCTTTTCTAATTCGATGCTGTGTCCGGAGGTACAGTCATCCGATCAGCTGCATAACCATTGGACTTCTGAGTAACCCTCAGATTGCTCAGGATGTCCGATGAAATCACACTACCAGGGCCAATAAAGCTGCGTTCAAGGACGCAGCCACTGGCTTGTCTAGTAAATGAGCCTGGCACCCCCACGTTTTTTGGGACCCTTCGTGTCAATCGTGCGAGCAACATCGTAGCCATTGATCTGCAGTTGCGCATTGTGCAGATCTGAAAGCATCGAAGATCTGCGTAAACATCGGCTTTACGTATATGTCTGAATTAGGCCCACAATTAATGTTGATTTTTGGACGTGTTTTACTGTAAGCAAACTCTCTTATGGAACTTAACTGCCCATTCTGCCTGTTATTACCAAATAATTAGGCCCCTCCCACTTCCACAGCTACAGACGTGTTTCCCAGTGGTATGCATTAGGGAACCATGATAAACAGAACATTCAGATCAGTGCCAGGAATAATGTGCTGGAGAGTTTACACTTACATCAGTGGCAGGACGTGGGTGTGTGTTCAGGACAGGCGACAAAAATATCTGCTATCCCAAGTGCAGCTCCCAGTTCTCTTTACAATAAGCAGCGTACTATAATAGTTTTGGAATATCTATAAATGTGGTCTTGCTTCACTCAGCCTTGTGCTGTTATATACTGCATTGATAAGATACTGTGGCGTTGTGCCATTGTACTGTGATCAAAAAATCTGGAAGCATCTTAGTTCTTCCCCATCCCACCCCCATTCTATTTAATTAGAAGGCATAAATGGGTACAACATACATTTGACTTACAAGCCTCTTCCAAGTGATCACTGACCATAATAAATCATTTTCCTGTATCAACACCCTTTAGAAAGTACACACCTTTGCTGCAGTCGTGCTAAAAAGCCCTTCTCGGGGCCTGGTCCCTTGAGATTCTGCTAGCGCCTGGCATCGTCTTTGTGGGTTTTCTGCAGAAAATGTGTCTAAATTGCAATGTGATGCGCCTAGGACGCACCAGCAGACTGTGCAGATTAATTTGATATGTGACTCTTGCATATCTGTACATGCTGCCTGCCGACATTGTGACCATGTCGACATGATGCTGGTCAACATGATAACTGTCGGCATATCATACAACACAGGGGTAGATGTACTGAGCTCTGAAATGTGATAAAGTGGAGAGTGATAAACTACCAACCAATCAGCTCCTATCTGTCATTTTTCAAACACAGCGTGTAACATGAGTTAGGATCTGAGTGGCTGAAAGTTTACCACTTTCCATTTTATCACGTTTCCAGAGCTTAGTACATCTGCCCCTGGGATAAACACTTACACAAAGAACCTCCCTATCCAGCCATGTGCTTTAGTATACCTATCACTAAATGTATCCTGCCTCTAATATAGTGATAATAATAATGATAAGCTTATTCATTGATTTGCATGTTCATCTGTAAGTTTTCCAGTATGCGAGAAGAAAGAAAACATGAGGAGCTGATGGCGACTATGGAAAGGGAAAACTACAATCTCAGAGAGGTGACTGAGCAATTACATAACAAAAGACACATTGGGGCTTATTTATCGGTGGTCAAAATGTATGTTTTTTTAACACTCAAAGGGCTTTTTGTTAACTATGTTCTATATTATAATGGAGTTACCACTGGCGATAACCCTATCAGCACTAAGCGTTTACATGGGAGTGCCCATAGTATTCTACAAATAAAGCATATTTTGATTGCACTGCCCTCTACATAATATATATATATATATATATAAAATGCTGCTTATGTGTTTGTGTTTTTCATTTATTTTGTGCCTTAAATACTTCTATCTCACTTTAAAACTACTCACACCCTGCATCGGGTGATAGAGGTTAGCCTGTGTGAAGCGATACGTAGGATTTAAAGCTCTAGACCAGGGATGGGGAACCTCGGGCCCGGGGGCTGTATAAGGCCTGCGGAATCATTTGGTCTGGCCCTCTGAGCTTTTTTCTACTCGTCTTATCTGGCTAGAAGGGTGCCTAAAATGGCACCCTGCAGCCAGAATCTATGCAGCAGTGCCGCCTGGAGTGTCCTTAGGACGCTTCAGATGGTCAAGCTGCTGCCCTTACAGCTCCTCGGAGCATCCTGAGGATGCTCTGGGCATTGCTGTAATCACCAGTGATTGTGGCTCCGCCCCTGTATGACATCTCACAGAGGAGGCGTGGCTTGGACCGGGAATGAGGGTATGTCTATAAAAATGTCCCTCAGCAGAAAAAAGGTTCCCCACCCCTGCTCGTGACCTTGTCCCCCGGACAGCTGTCCGGAAGGGCATTAATATAAGGAACGCCTACCATTTTGTGGGCGGCTGCACTGACATCATCAGTGATGTCAGTGGGGAGTTTCCTGCTCTTTCAGAGCAGGAAGCTCCCTGGGGCTTGCGGCTGCCGAGACCCAACCTTAGTGTTCACCATCGCGACCATCAACCTGGTCAGTCGTTAAGCTGTGGGTGGTAACCCACAGCTTACCTAGCGACCAGGAGGCCACACTTCAAAAATGAAGCGCCCGCCCTCATTCAGAACGAGCGCTTGCTTCTTGCGAGCGCCTCTGGATGAGGGCCATTATCCCATAAGTCCCTGCAGCATCTTGTAAGTCCGCCCAGTCTCCATCCCTACTTTGCGGTTACCGTCGACAGGTAAGTCCACCTGCCTGAATTGATTGACATGTGTATACAAGCTTTATACTAGCCTGTATACATTTATATTTATGTGCGATTATATTTAAATTTATATATAAATGTTAAATATAAAAGCACATAAATATACATACGTATACTAATATAAAGCCTGTATACACATGTCAATCAGTTCGGACAGGCTGGAGATACACCTACCCCGACGGCGGTCACCGCAAGCAGGGACGGAGACTATTCCTCAGCGCATGACTGAGCATGCACAGAAGAACAAACAGAAGGTATTGTTTTCGGAATCCCGAAAACAATGCCTTCTGTAACATCGCAGGGACAGCGTATTACCGCAACCGCTGTCCCTGTACAAAATATTGCTGAACAGCAGCCATAAATGATCATAATTGATAAACACTCGTGACGATGTTGCCCGATAATATTCTGGACAACATCATCACTCTTGTTAAATAGATCCCCAAGGGGCTTATTCATCATACGATAAATGGCCCGGTAACTATGTGGAAACGCTAGTCTCCACATATTTAGGTTACTGGGCTAGTCATCATCAGGGGTCCGACAGGACCCCCTGATATTCAGCAAAACTGGTTTCTCTCGGATCCCCGCTCCTTGCTCTGGGATGGAGTTACGGGGATGCGATGAGGAATCCAAGCGGATGATGAATAGGCCTCCAATTCTCTGATTGGCTGCAAGTTGTTCGATCTCTCATTTTAAACTTGCCTACACATGAACACTCGAGGATTAGCCTCAAATACTCTATAATGCTCTTTGCTGCCAACAGGTTGTTTTTAGCCCTGCCTACTGTCTCTTGCTTGTCCATGTGTTCCAATTTTTGTTAGCTCTGGTTAAATGCACTATAAAAGCCTGCTACCAAGGCGCAATCCCCAATATGTATTTTTTATGAAGCTGCATAATTGACACAAGTAGTTTGTGTTTTGCCACCAGGAGCAGTCGTTCTGTTAGCTGCACCAGTAAATAGAAGATTAATCATTTAAGAACAAACCAGTGTACCTGACAACTGATATCTGATGAGCCCACGCTGACATACACTCTATGTTCCAGTTGCTGTCTGAACTGAAATCCGAGGTGACGAGGAGGAACGACATGATTGCTGATTTCAAGAATGAAATTCACAGACAGCAGAAGGAGATAAGAGATTATCAGACACAGAAGAGAATGTACGAGGGCGAGAAGAACCAGCTGGAGAGCCAAATACAGAACTTGGCAACTTCAGAGCAACATGCTAAGGTGTCTTTGGAGATTGTGCAGTCCAAGGTAGAAGCAGTTTGTCCTGTTATTTACTGTGCTCATTGGTGATCGCAATGTGTGTATCAAGTGTTCTAGCAAAGACAGTGAGCACTAATCTTCACATAGATAGATATTACTTGGTGGCAAGCTCTATGTCTGATCACTACACTGTTTAATAAAGACGTAAGTGGCCACAGTAAAGGTTTGTACCTCTTATAGAAGCACTGAATGTTAGGACTTGTGCCTTTATGTCATCACAGAACTGTCCAGTGACTTTTAATATGTATGTAATCAACACGGGGTACATGATGCTATGTGGGATAGTATTACTTTATTGATAAGGTCCATAGTTGAGCTATAGTTCCTTATTTACTAATTTTATTTCCTACAGCATAAATGCAAAGGATATTCTTGCCCTATGAGTCCCTGATCATATGGTACCTGTGATATACAGTAGCAATTAAATGAGTTTTGGTCTATTATACTTGGCTGAAGTCGTAAAATAGTAACCTCTAGTGACCGATACATTTTAATGATCAATCTATGGTGCATACACACGGTCAGATTTTTCTTCAGATCTGAATGATAACGATTTTAAAAATCGTTCAATCGTTCATATCTGAAGGAAAATCTGAAATGTGAGGCTTCAACGATGTACTATGCGCGTTCCCGATTGTCATAAAACGATATCTGACATCTGATGTGTTTGCAGTCAGACTTGGTCGATTTCAGTCATTTTAATGCAGTCAAAAATCGGTCAATCGTTCAAATCGTTATAAAAATCGTTCAATAGTTCATCTGACACATCTGTCCGTGTGTATGCACCATAAGAACAAGTTTTGAGTTTGCAGTCTTTAGTAACAGATTACTATTTGTAAAATACTGTTGAAGCAGATACGGACTGTAATTGTTTATCATTGCAATGAAAAGTTATGCCACTAGGTGGAGCTCTAAATGTACCTTATTAAGCGTTTGGTGCAAACCTGGTTATAAAAAAAGTACAAATTTGCACCTGGATAATCCATGTTGGGCTGCAAATAAAGCAAATGCAATAAAGAAAACCATGCCTGCGTTTTCATGTAGCATACAAATACAGGGCAGCTATATATTTACACTACAATTTAGAGTTTGGCTGTCCCAACTCTTAATTTGTCAGAACATTTTAAATTTGCCCCCCCCCACCCCCTCCCACTCCTTTAGGACAACATTGTTTGTTTAGAACATAACATTGTAATTTTCCCTGAGCAGCTCTATGGACACTTGGTGGCACTATATATATATATAAAAGTTGACAATAAATTATATTAATAACAGTGAGTGAAAAATCATTTTTTTTTTTTTTTTGATAAACACAGTTTGAACGATTCCGTAGTAAAATCATACAGGCCGCATACACTGCCCCAGGATTCAAGGGTCCACAAGTTGAGATCTCTGATACAGAAATCCTGGACACCATGCAGGTAAGAGGATACGTAATTGTATGATCATTCTCTGTGCAGACATTGTATAGATTAAAATCTATGGGCCTGATTCAGAGCCGTTCGCTATTTGTGGTCGCTCGTTTAAAAACAAGGGGTGGCTATTCAAATGATCCGTACGCACATTGCAGTCTGTTCACACCTCTAAGTCTGAACGAGCGAGCAAAACATACGCTCGTTTATTTGTTAAAAACGCCCCCTGGCCGCTCGCATCCTACGTCATGTCCGCTATTTATTAGATTAATCGAGTACATCGACCAGCGTATGAACTGCTCGCTATTCTTGTGGTTGGTGTTTGCTACCACAAATTTGCGAGCAGTTCTGGCTATAAAATAACCCAGTGACGTGGTCAATGACGCTGCTGTTTTAAATATGCACACCCATAAAACGCCCGTTTTGACCTTTAAGCACGCCTGCGTTCGGATCTCCACTCCCCATTTTCAAACACCTTCTCCTGTTACCACCCACATACGCCTCATTCTGTCACTCAAAATAGCAGGCCCTCGCTATATTGCGTACCAACGATTTTCGGCCGCACTGACTGGTTCGCGCATGCGTACTAAAAACCGTACGCATGCGCAGATGTGCAAACATCGCTCGGAACGAGCGTACTGCCGCTAACGAGCGGCTCTGAATGAGGGCCTATGTGTCCTACTTACTTCCTGAGCTCAGCATCATTCTATTGCTTTGTCTTGAATATTTAGCTTTGCTTTATTTTCATTTGTAGCCATAAATATGACCAGGTATCTTGCATGTGTTGCAGCTTTATATGGAGACCGGAATCTTGCATCAACTTCTTTCCATGTAGAGAACATTTGGAGTTTTGTGACTGTTCCTTAGGGCATCCCCTAATCACTGCTCTCACTTCTTGCACAGCCCCCTTCCCCCAGACTGAATGATATATAGAAGACCTCAAAAGTCACCAATACTCATGAGCTGTTCACTAATTTGGGCAGAAAATTGAGTTCCATTTAGTGGGAAAACTCAGATGCCCCCCAGGGTACAGGTCGGAACACATGGGAGCAGGTTCAATTACCTGCAAACTAGGTTGCACAACTTGTTACTATTTTATGAGATATTCCCCTTACCGTGACGCGGGTTTCAGTGGGAGAAATCACAGCACCTAGGAGAACTGTCAGGGCACTGTGCATTACTTCTGGGACCTCCCAATGAATACTAATGTATTTAGAGGTGTGTTAAATAGTACAATATGGCAATAAATTTATGTTATTTTCACTAAAAAGCAGAAAAATGGGATAAATGATGTTACAACAGTTTTTCCCAGTATTTTACAAACTTGTATGTAAACTCTTAAAAATCATCATAGAGACAGTAATGTACTTCAAAATACTCTAGATACTTTTATTTACTAAAATACAATTGCTGGCTATCGTCTTCCCTTCATTAATAAATGTTGCAAAAATCCATCATTTGACACCATGTAACTGCCCCAATACTTTCCTTATGGCCACTAACAGCCTCTTAAGCTGGGTACATACTGTGCAATCCGTTGCACAATATATTTTTTCCGATGCAGATTAGATCAATATATCATACAGATCACATAGAGTGTATGCCCAAACACGCGTGCCCGCTGGTCGTTCATCGCATTGTACCATCTGCTGTGCAGCACAGCATAGTGTAGTGCAGGAATGGGGAACCTCAGGCCCGGGGGGCATTTAAGGCCCGAGAAAGCATTTGGTCTGGCCCTCTGAGCTTTTTCTGCTAGCCTTATCTGGCTAGCAGGGTGCATAAAATGGCCCTCTGCAGCAAGAATCTATACAGTAGTGCCGCCTGGGGCGTCCTTAGGAAGCTTCAGACGGTCACACCGCTGCTCTTACAGCTCCCCGGAGCATCCTCTGGGCATTGCTGTAATCACCGGCGACTGTGACCCCGCCCCGTGTGACGTCACACGGAGGAGGCATGGCCTGCACCGAAACCCGCAAATAATGCTATATATATCAAAATGGCCCTCGGCAGAAAAAAGGTTCCTCACCCCTGGTGTAGTGTGTACCCAGCCTACTCTAGTGTGTGCCCAGCTTTACACTGTCCCGTTATCTTATTTGCCACATTGTGGATGATGTCACCAGTCCCATGCACTTCACAGAATTTGCTCTCTGCAGAGTTAATGTGTGACTTGAAGTTTTCAATTGAATTGCGCTATTACGAATCTATCCTGTTATATGCTTAAAAAATGAACTTGGGACTTCACAGTACAGAGATTTCATCAGCCACATTTAGTCACTCAGGGCGCTGACATCCCGACATCCATCTGATGCGAGTTGGTAGAATAGGATCAGTACAGATCTCAGCAACTAAACTACATTATTACTCTAAAAAAAGTGCCAGTCAATGTGGAGAATCCTTCCTGCAAGCATGTAATAACCATCAGAACTCCGGAGCCGGCCCTGATAACCATTCTCCCACTCCCATTGTGTTGCCCCTGTGGGTACATTGTTACACAAAGTCTGGTCCAGGAGAAGATAATTTCCTTCTTCCCTTTAGGGTCCTTCTTTAGACTGAAGTAAATTTGAGATAAATTAATTTTATTTAATGGTTTTCGAAAAATGTATAGAAGAGGCCAAAGCCTAAGATTAGTTAGTAATACTTACTGTACCTATTGCAGGAGGTTTACAAAGTCATTCTCTTCCAGGGTCCTGTCTGGTTACTATGAGTTAATAATGGAGGATAAGATGGTCCTAACAGGCAGTGCCCCAGTGTCATTGTCCTTCAGCCACCTGTGTCCTCTGATCAGCCAGTCCTCCTAGTAGTTGCAGGCACATGGGCAGTAATTTGTAACTGATGATAGATTTTCCTTATTGGGTAACCACAAGGAATGTGAACTATTTAATTTCAATATGAATTCAGTAGGTTATGGAGACTTCCCTTCAATCTCGAATACCTTTTATAGGGCTTGGAGAAGCATGGTGAAGGGGAATTGTCCCCTCCCTCAATAAAAATGTAACTAAACTAATATACTGGTTATATTTGAAATGTATTAAATACATTTTGGGTTAATAAAGGCTAATTCCATTGGCATTGAAATTGAGTGACTTAATATAATATACATTTTAATACTATTTATTGGTGTTTAGTGAATTCAGTGGGTCCTCTAATGCAATTAACAGTCCCAGCAGTGGATTCTCTTCTGTTTTGGAGGTCATTATTTGTGAAGCCCCTCCCCTTACCCATTCACATAAGTATAAAGTTCACTGGGGCGGGTCTTTGACAACCAGAACGGCTGCTTGGACTGTTACACACACACCTTAGATATTTCCAAATTGCCATGAGGCGTAGGTAAGCAAAACTTTGTATTTTAAATATACCCCAGATTACATTTGTAGATTTGGGTGGAGATGTCCTTTAAGAGCAATTCTTGTTTTCCATATTTACGTTTTCCAGGGAGCTGAGCACAAATGATGTGATGCTAGAACCCAGTATACACTGTACACTCATTGGCAACTTTCATAGTTACACCTTTCTGGTTTGGGTTAGAACCCCCCTTTGGCATGGATTCAACAATGCGCTGAAAACGTTCCTTTGAGATTCGTGTCCATGGTGACCTAATAGTATCACGTAGTTGCTGCAGATTTGTCGGCTGCACATTCAGGGGCTGATTCTGAAATCGCCAGATTGACTACCATATGATTAGGTGAAAATCCATAGGGCTAAGGTGGGGGCTTGTGCGTCTAAAAGCCTACCCTTGTGCCGCCCAATGATTTTACACCAAACCGCAGCAATCATCATCAGTACAATCAGCAGTTGCACAAGTCCCATTCTACATGCAAGAGATCCATCAGAAAAAGGCTTATTTGTATGAATTTGCTGACACATGATTGGCCGATTAGATATTTGCAGTAACTAACAGGTGTACCGGTGTGTCTACTGAAGTGGCCACAGAGTGTGAAGTTCAGTTTATCCCACTAGGTGAATACCAGTCTTCCTCCCATCCCTGCACTGACATAGTACAGGGTATTTAACTCACTATTGGCCCCAAAGTTTTTCTTATAACTTTTAAAGTTCTTGACATAATTTAGTGAAATGAGACACAGACATACCTTGGTCTATGAGAGACATGAGGAAGCCATAGCAAGTGATGAAAGTGTTCGACATTAGCATCCAGGCTAGCTGGTCATGCATGCGTGAAGTAATGGCCAGCTGTTCCCCATCCTAGTCAGCAGCGCAGTCCAAAATTCAAATAGGGGAGCCAGTGAAGACCGCAGTTAGTGTGGTTCCCTTATTTGAATTTTGGACTGTGCTGCAGCCCCACCTCTGGAACGTCAATTAATTTAAAAGTTATAAGAAAAACTTTGGGGCCAATAGCGAGTGAAACACCCTGTGCAAACTTGGGCCCCATTAGTCCTGTATAATGCGTATTGTACAATAGCCTGCAGCAACACAATGCCCTGTAATATGGAAGTCACACAGATTTTAGCTATACGTTACACTGAGGGTGTGAGCAGTGGTTTAAATTCAGCGTGAGCACAGCTGTGAAAAAAATCCATTTATTGTCTATTGTGAATATGTAATAGATCATATTTCCTTCTATTGTTCTAATAATACATACAGGCATTTCTTTTTTATTTCTACTGTTTGCAGAAGATAATTGCAGACCGGTCTGATTTTCACCAACAACTAAAGCAGAAAGGAGTTAATGTCCCTCCCCTTTACGCATCAGAAATCTCCCCTGTTAAACAGACATCATCGTCATCGAGGAGGAAAGCCCTGTGAGTTACAGAGACTCAGCACTGCGCCTTCATGACACCCACCGTCCGCTTTCTGTAACACCTGGTGTTTTTAATAAAGTTGGCTTTGTTTATTGCAACTTGCCCTCTAGTAAATCAATTCTAACAGGGTTTGGCATGTCCCCATTCGTACATGCCACACTGATTTTCTATCAGGACACACCCCTTTTACATATGTCTACTAGGGATGGCCATCAACCATCGATGGCAAATAATCGTTGATGGTTGATGGTTTTACCATCAATAATGGTGAAGATCTGATGGATTTCCACCGTCAATGGCTGTCAGGCAGCATTGTTTAACTTTCTAGCAACAGGCGGGCAGCTAAGCCCCTCCCCCTTCCCTGATTGGCCTGCCACCCCTCACAGCAGTGATGGCCAACAATGGGTACAAATTATCGGTGCCCCCCCACACAATTGATGGTTTCATGTCATTGATGTTAACCACCTATGGCACCATCGATAATGACTATTAATGTTTAGCCTACTTATGGACATCCCTAATGTCCACACCCCCTTTATAGTGGACCATTCAACAATCCAGACTGTCCCATGAAAATTAGCAATGACAAATATATGGCAGCATTCTGTTAGATGTTGACCTTTGATAAAGCTGTGATGTAAACAGCGAAATGCATCAGGGACTGGCTGATACACCCTCCACCACTTTCATCCCAGCAGGAGCTTATCTTCACTCAGTCCACATTGGTGTTCTGCATTTGCCTATGCTACCAGCAGACCAAACCTGTGCTACAGGGGACTACTATATTGCAAAAGCTCTGCCAGCGTTGTTAAAGGGACCCCATCATTCTGGACACTGGATCTGGTAACTATACATTTATGCTGGATACAATCCTCTATTTACCCCAGGAGACTGCTCCAATTATGGACTTATTATTGGACATATGCTCCCATTAAGCTACACTGCTTGGGACCGATTATTTATCCATGTGGATTGGGTGACTCTTTATTTTTATCATTGTGCTAATACCATTTTTTATCTATTACATATATATGTGTTTTATTATTGTGATGTGTTTATGAATCTATGAGATTACATTTTATATTTAATTGTGATTTATGTATACAGTTGTTATTTTAGAGCGCTGTTTCCATTTATTTTCTGTCCTATTTATCCTCTTGTATATACAGCTGCTCACTATAATATTGGATCTATACACTCCGAGGTAGCGCCTCATTGGCAATTTATTGATTAGTTCCCCTTTTTCACATTGTTAGATTGCTTAATATAGAAATTAGTGAAAATAATGTATTTATTACTTTTAAAAACATTTTTTTTTTATTTAAATCTGTTTTATAAGGTGATTAAAAATTGCTGGGAGTTGCCTTCTTCAAACACTATTTGTATGAAAATGCATTTTGTGTATTATATTTGATAACTGTAATGATCTTTAGTTGTACAATGCTGACACTCTATAAATGCGCACTTCATTTAAATGGTTGTTATATCTTTTGTAATGCGAGCCATACATCTACGACCCCTATTCTCGATTGTGCTATCCGCTGATTGGTGATCAAAAGCAGCATCGATGATCGGCAATCCATCGGCGGATTGGGGAAAAACAGCATGTCAAAAATCCCTGACTCACCGCTCGCGATCAATTTTTGGTCAGGAACGATTTCCAACATGTTGGATTTTCCCAATTCCCTGACACCGGCTTTGTCAGAACAAGGAATTGGGGCAATACATTGCAGATGTATGAGCCCCATAAGTCTATAAAGTGAGACACGCTCTTGTGTCATATATAGAGAATTTGTACATAAGAGAAGTGTGTGTTTAATTCAAACCATGAAATAAAATAGGCCCTCATTCAGAGCCGCTCGCTATTTGCGGTCGTTCGTTCTAAAACAAGGGGTGGCTATTCAAATGAACCGTTCGCTAATTGCTGTCTGTTCACGCCTCTAAGTCTGAACGAGCGAGCAAAACTTGCGGTTGTAATTTAGAAAAATACGCCCCCTTGCACCGTATGTCATGTCCGCTATTTATTAGATTAATCGAGTACATCGAACAGCGTATGAACTGCTCGCTATTCTTGTGGCTGGTTATTTCAACCGCTATTTTGCAAGCAGTTCTGAGTAAAAAAAAACCAAGTGACGTGGTCAATGACGCTGCTGTATTAATTATGCACTCCCTTAAAACGCCCGTTTTGACCTTTAAGCACGCCTGCGTTCGAATTCCACACCCCCGTTTTCAAGCACCTTCCCCTGTTACCACCCACATACGCCTCCTCCTGTCACTCAAAATAGCAGGCATTCGCTATCTAGCGAACAAACGATTTTCGGCCACACTGACTGGTTCGCGCATGCATATTAAAATCCGTACGCATGCGCAGATGTGCGAACATCGGTCAGAACGAACGAACGGCCGCTTACGAGCGGCTCTGAATCAGGACCATAGACCGGTGCCATCTGTCATATATATTTATTTCAAATAAGGTCTTTTTTTTCTAAATAAATAAGGGTTATCAGAAGTTCATACAGGAACACATTAACTGGGGTGACGCTATATGAGCGTTGCAGAAATGAGTGTTTTCTTCTCTCAAAACGTAGCATGCGCCATTCTGAAATGCACATCTGATATATATATACCAGCTGTTAGGTTACAGAGGTTCTGGGGTTACTCTAATGCCCATAGGGTCACTGGGGATGTGACATGCAGTGAAACATACTATGATTAATTGCTAAAAATAGAGATGTCCAAAAATATTTAGCATATATTGAGTTTCCTGTTTTTTGAGTTTTGATTGTCTTAACCATTATTCACTCTGGCCCTGATTCAGAGCCGGACGCTCTGACAGAACGCTCGCTCTGAATCAGGGCCGTCCTTCCTGATTTTTAGAGCGATTTTTAGAGTGACCACCCACAGCTATAGCGAGCGGCCAGGAAGATGGTCGCGATGGTCAAGACCATCGCGACCATCGGGCTTGCGACGAGACCCTTGTGGTAGGGTCTCGTTGCCGCAAGCCCTAGAGTGCTTTCGGCTCTAACACTTGTGATGTCAGTGGGGCCGGCCCCAGACGATAGGCGCCTCCGTCTGGGCAGCCATGCCCCCGGCACGCCCATCAAAGGGGGCGTGCTGTCACTCAACATCGACAGCACGCCCCCTTTGGTACGAGACCCGGAGCGACAGTTTGCCCGTCGCTATCCGGGTCTCGTGCATGCGCACGACGGAGCCGGCTCCGTCGTGCGCATGCGCACTGGGCCACCATCGACCTGCTTGCGAGCGCTCAGCGCTCGCGAGCGGGTCTGAATCAGGCCCTCTGTCCTCTCTCGCCTTGAATACTCCCCACTCTATCTCCTGACTCACCCTTTACAGCAGTGAACGGGGAACCTCGGAATCATTTGGTCTGGCCCTCTGAGTTTTTTCCTGCTAGCCTCATCTGGCTAGCAGGGTGCCCAGAATAGCACCCTGCAGCCAGAATCTGTGCAGCAGTGCCGCCTATAGCTTCCTTAGGATGCTTCAGATGGTCACACTGCTGCCCTTACAGCTCCCGGCAGCATCCTCAAGATGCTCAGGGCATTGCTGTAATCACCGGTAATTGCGGCCCCGCCCCTTGTGATATCATACAGAGAGGGGGCGTGGTATGCACCAGGCCCGCAAATAAAGTTATATATATCAAAATGGCCCTTGGCAGAAAAAAGGTTCCCCACCCCTGCTTTACAGTCTATCCTTAACTCTGTTGCATGCCTTGTTTTCCCCTCTCACCTTTATGCCTCTGCTGCCCCCACTGCCAATTGATCACTGCCCCAGCCTTAATTTCTAGCTCCTCTCACTCACCTTCACAGTGCTAAACCACTCCTCTCCCACCCTACATTTCCAGCTTCATTCCCACACGCACTCCTCTCCCACCCTACATCTCCAGCCTCATTCCCACACGCACTCCTCTCCCACCCTACATCTCCAGCCTCATTCCCACACGCACTCCTCTCCCACCCTACATCTCCAGTCTCATTCCTACACGCACTCCTCTCCCACCCTACATCTCCAGCCTCATTCCCACACGCACTCCTCTCCCACCCTACATCTCCAGCCTCATTCCCACACGCACTCCTCTCCCACCCTACATCTCCAGTCTCATTCCCACACGCACTCCTCTCCCACCCTACATCTCCAGCCTCATTCCCACACGCACTCCTCTCCCACCCTACATCACCAGTCTCATTCCCACACGCACTCCTCTCCCACCCTACATCTCCAGCCTGATTTCCACACGCAGTCCTCTACCACCCTACATCTCCAGCCTCATTCCCACACCCCCTCCTCTCCCACCCTACATCTCCAGTCTCATTCCCACAAGCACTCCTCTCCCACCCTACATCTCCAGCCTCATTCCCACACGCCCTCCTCTACCACCCTACATCTCCAGCCTCATTCCCACACGCACTCCTCTACCACCCTACATCTCCAGCCTCATTCCCACACGCACTCCTCTCCCACCCTACATCTACAGTCTCATTCGTACACGCAATCCTCTCCACCCTAGATCCCTAGTCTCATTTCCAACAGGCCCTCTCTCCCACCCTACATCTTCAGCCTCATTCCCACACGCCCTCTCTCCCACCCTACATCTCCAGCCTCATTCCCACACGCACTCCTCTCCCACCCTACATCTCCAGTCTCATCCCCACACGCACTCCTCTCCCACCCTACATCTCCAGCCTCATTCCCACACGCACTCCTCTCCCACCCTACATCTCCAGTCTCATTCCCACACGCACTCCTCTCCCACCCTACATCTCCAGCCTCATCCCCACACGCACTCCTCTCCCACCCTACATCTCCAGTCTCATTCCCACACGCACTCCTCTCCCACCCTACATCTCCAGCCTCATTCCCACACGCACTCCTCTCCCACCCTACATCTTCAGCCTCATTCCCACATGCACTCCTCTACCACCCTACATCTCCAGCCTCATTCCCACATGCACTCCTCTCCACCCTAGATCTCTAGTCTCATTTCCAACAGGCCCTCTCTCCCACCCTACATCTCCAGCCTCATTCCCACATGCCCTCTCTCCCACCCTACATCTCCAGCCTCATTCCCACATGCACTCCTCTCCCACCCTACATCTCCAGTCTCATTCCCACACGCACTCCTCTCCCACCCTCATCTCCAGTCTCATTCCCACACGCACTCCTCTCCCACCCTACGTCTCCAGCCTCATTCCCACAGGCACTCCTCTCCCACCCTACATCTCCAGTCTCATTCCCACACGCACTCCTCTCCCACCCTACATCTCCAGTCTCATTCCCACACGCACTCCTCTCCCACCCTACATCTCCAGCCTCATTCCCACACGCACTCCTCTCCCACCCTACATCTCCAGTCTCATTCCCACACGCACTCCTCTCCCACCCTACATCTCCAGTCTCATTCCCACACGCACTCCTCTCCCACCCTACATCTCCAGCCTCATTCCCACACGCACTCCTCTCCCACCCTACATCTCCAGTCTCATTCCCACATGCACTCCTCTCCCACCCTACATCTCACGCCTCATTCCCACACGCACTCCTCTCCCACCCTACATCTCCAGTCTCATTCCCACACGCACTCCTCTCCCACCCTACATCTCCAGCCTCATTCCCACACGCACTCCTCTCCCACCCTACATCTCCAGCCTCATTCCCACACGCACTCCTCTCCCACCCTACATCTCCAGTCTCATTCCCACACGCACTCCTCTCCCACCCTACATATCCAGTCTCATTCCCAGAAATGCACAGGGAGCTGAATTGATTCGCACCCTAGGATGTAGATTATGTTCCATCGCTTTCATTTTGGTTTTGAGAGTAGGAAACTCCTTATTAGCTGTGACAGTTGTAAAAAAAAAAAACACTGGTCACCGTCTCAGAAGTCAAAGCAGCTGGAGTTGCAAGTTTGTGATTCTTTGATTTAATATGGATCATATGGATCATAATTTCAGACCTCCTGCCAGTGACAATGGAAAAACCAGCACCGCACATTGGCCTGATTCAGAGATGACGCTAATGCCACCACTGCTGCCAATTTGTACCCAGCGGTTGTGCGAAAATATGCAAATGTTGCAGCTGCTAGGATTTGATTTGAGATGGCCACCGGCGTCTTTGGAAATCTAAGTGATGGCGTGCAAAGATGCAGCGGTGGTCGCAGATCAGTTGATTACCGGAGTTTGGCTATCAGCAACTGAGGTGCCGGAGCTATTTTTACTGAGTTAGGGATTGCAGGCACAGACATGCCCCCGGAATGGTCGCGGTACGTCTGAGTTGTCAGCCCTCTGTTACCTCCCATAAAGAATCGCTAACTGCTAATCACTCTGCGTCCAGGTCCTCATTACGACCGACCTCAGCAAGGAAACTTGGCGCATGTGCAGTACAAAATAATCGCTCAAAACCGAAAACATCGGCATGGCATCCACCTCTGAGTCAGGAGTTATTACTCTTAGGGCCAAGGCCAAGGTCAAATTAAAAAAATGTATATATTTCTTCCTTATTGCAGGGTAAGATTTCTCTAGTCTGTGTTCAGTATGGAGTGTTCTGCGCAGCTTTTAGTAGTTTGATCATTGACAGGGTAAGATTTATCTAGTTTATATTTAGAATGAGGGGTTTTGCACAGCAAAAATATGCTATTGCCTGCAGGAGGCGTGTGAAGCAAAAATACACCATTGCCGGCATCTCAGATGGACATCGCGACCATCAGTCAGAAAGTTTGCAGCATCGGCCAGCCGAGTAAGCCTATATTTACTCTGAATGGTCACCTCCTGCCCATTTGCGAGGCCAGAAATTCTGTGTTGGAAGATGCAAACACTGGCCACGGCGCTCCAATTTTCTGGAAACATAGGCGGCCCCCTCCAAACAGGCACATCATGTCAGCCATGCTGCGGCTCGGGGGCCCTGCGTGCGATCTCGCAGGACTCAAGTGATTACCCCCAATATCTTGCACATTTTAGATGCCAGATGGTGTCTGGTCACAGCTGTATTGTGTGTTTGTGCACATATAAATCTCCTGAGCTGAGAGCAGACGTACATGTAACAGCAGAGTAGCAGTTGCTGGTGAGGAATGTCGTGGGACGATGGGCAACACATTTTTAGTTTGCTTTAACATAAATATTGAAGAATGTGGTGAGAAACTTTCTCACTGGCTTACTGTGTTATACGACCGGAATAAGGTTTGTGGGGGCCCCACTGCAACCAACTTGTGGGGACCAATACAATATTGTCAATATGATATGCTGGCAATGCTTTTAAAAGGTACTGTATAATGTGTAAACCCTCCCAGCACCACAAATGTGATGAAGACACTGTAGTTCCCCTAGTTCACATTACGCCACACAGAACCATCAGTTCTCATTATGCAGATTATGTCCCACACTGGTGATGCAGATATGTGTCGGAGGGATGCAATCGGGAAGCCGGCTGACGTAAGCCCGACAGCCGGCTTCCCGACTGCATTATCCCGGCGAGGGTTAAATGACAGGCGTCTAAATCTAGACACCTGTCATTTTTCCGACGCCGGAGACAGGCGCCCGTCATCCCAATCGAAGGGATGCCGGGCGCCGCCAGCGGACAGCCGTGGGGGGGGGGGGGGGAAGGTTAGGCTTAGGGCTCCCGGGGGGGACTTAGGGTTAGGCACCCCCCCGGGAGGGTTAGGCTAGGGGGAGGGAGGGTTAGGCACCCGGGGGGGAGGTTAGGGTGAGGCACCCCCCGGGGGATTTAGGTTTAGGCAGCGGGGAGGGGGAGGGTAGGCACTTAGAGGGGGGATTAGGGTTAGGCACTAGGCACAGGGGGGGAGGTTAGGGTTAGGCACCCTTAAGGAGGGTTAGGTTAGTAGATACTTACCTTAGGACGATCGGGATTTCCAGCACTGTCGGGTTTCCGCTGCCGGGCTCTGCTGTTTTGTTGGCCTGCCGCTGCCGGAATTCGAACTCCCGGCCATGCGGCCGCCGGAAAATCATACCGATTCCGTGTCGGAGACCCCTGGGTGACCGGCGCCACTGCCCTGTGTTAATCCAGCACTTTTGTGTATTGTATATAGATAATAGACATTATTACATTATGCCCTATAGATAAGAGTGTCATTATATATCAAATGAATTTACCGATTTATACACAAATGTCCTGTAACCTATAGCACATACTTATCTACTCTCCCGGAAGGTGCGGGAGACTCGCAAAATTTTTGGGTAGTCCTTGCACCCCTGGAAGAGTGGGTGGATTTCCTGCATCCTGCCCACTGCTTTGTGAAATGGACAAGATAGGGAGATAATACTGGGAATCACAGCTCCGTAGAAAGGGGACGGGTTGTTTTGGACCCTCCCCACAGAGACCTGATTCGCTGCATTTTGCTGTAATGGGGGTGGTGCCTAATGACTTAAAGAGTTTGGACCTGCTCCCAAAAAAGATTTGTATCCGTATTCGAGTACGAACATGGTATTGCAGTTTATTCTTAGCATGGAAGAAGTGGAGTAAATTGTCCCTTGGTGTCTCTTCGGGTACTTTTCTAGGTTTTGGTAGTTAATGAATACGATTTGCAGTAGTAGTTGTTAATTGACAAGTGCATATTTGTAGAGGTTTACATTGCTGCCTACTAATTCTATCCACTTATCTTTCATAGAGCTAAAGGCGCACATCCACTAGGCGATATTAATGTGCGATTGCAAAATTACGACATCGTAATCATGCAATCGCTCATTAATTGTGCACAAATCGTGCACTATAATGTCGGAAACGACCAGCGATGCGCGCTCCCGCTTGTGGTTTCCGACATCAATCATCGCCCGAACATGCCGGTCAATCTGCCGATAACGACAGATTGGCCATGTTTGGGGATGATGGAGGGTGCCTACACTGAATGACTGATCGTTCAGTGTAGGCACTGCAGGGGATGGGGAACGACTGTACGATTACGATGTCTTTCCCTAGTCGCCTAGTGGATGTGTGCTATTAGTTGTGAGGTTGTCTTGTGTGGATGCTTTACATTTGTGTTTATTACTTATTGGTGGCGATTCAATTCAATGCGATATGAAAAATAACCGAGGTTTGCATAGAACAGAGGGCATATAAAACTCTTGACAGGGATGGATGGGGTTAATAATGTGAAAGGAGTGGTAATTTAGGATTGACAGTTGCTAAATTACAGGGATAGGTTGTTTGTCGTTAAGGGGGGAGTGGTTACTGGGCTTATGGTTAATGTTTGTAGGTTAGTCAGCCTCTTTGATTCTGATCTCCCACCCTCCCTTCCCTATTGTGTCTTGTGTCGGCTTTATTTCATGGCAGGGAAAGACCGGCAATCTGTAAAGCGTCCGTATTGCTGCAGTAAGGGCGGTGCACACCCGTTCAATGCACGGGTTAGACAGATTTCACCCTACTGGGGTCAGCAGCGCCTCTCATCCGGGAGGGCTAAAATCGTGCATCGGTATGGGTGTTGGATACCGTCTCACTTGCTAGAAAGGGAGAGTTGGCCCTTGCAAGTATTATATTGACATGGGTGTCTTACTTGCTTAGAAAGGGAGAGTTGGCCCTTGCAAGTAGCTCACTTACCATTGTGGGATAGTTGGCCCTGGTAAGTTGTGCACATCTTTTGTCTTTTGCCTAAGTCAAGCTGGCGCCGGTGGTTTGCCGTTCTTTCCTCTGCCACCATACTCATTATTGTAATAAATAAAGCTGACCTTTTATTTTCAAATGGCATTAACTTGGTCTGTGTCTTTATTTGGAAATAGTGTGGTTTAAGATTATGGTTACATCTATCATCTGACAATAGAGGTTTATAGCGCCGAAAAGGAGTTTCCGTAGCTATTCAATTGTCCACATCGCACCCTGCACTTAGTTGGGAAATGCCAGTTACAGACCCTTTTTAGTCACGGTAAACAGCATTCTCCAACTAAAGTGCCGGCCTCGATGCTCTTAGTGCTGCTCCAAGCCAGAACAAAGCTTCACGGCCGGCACGCAAGTTGGATTTCTGTTCGCACCTCAGGAGGATGTGAGCAAAATCCTCTAGTCGGACTTAACAGCATGGTCAATTGAGCATCTCCGGGAACTCCTTCCTGGTGCTATTCACATCGCGTTGAATTGAATTGCCCCCATTGTTAGGTTGCTAATTATTGAATCATTCCTGTCCATCTGGTGGAATCATGAATTTGGAATAAATAACCTGTATGGAGTCAGATCTCAAGTGAATAAATGTATATATTTGCATTTGCTAGTTGTAGGAGAGTTCTCCGTAATCGCATGCAGATGTGCTGTGAAAATATGCTAATGAATGCTATTGCAATGCTGTCACACTGCCAGCATAGAGACGCCCACTGCCTCCCACTACCGTTATCTCACATCCGTAATACCTTGCAAACCTCCATAAACATCGGTAACATCGAGTACTATAGGCACCGACCGCCAAATTATAGCAGCCCTGACCTTACTTAGAAATTGCTAACCTTGTTGCACGCAGTAAGCACTCTGGCTGCGTATGGCATCGCAATGGCTAATTTATGCACGCCCATGCAACGGCATTCAAACGGACAGGCACACCTGCATTTCTCCGACCACTCCCCCTTCACCACCCCCAAACTCTCACTGCCTGTCACTCACTCTGCAATGGCTCTGCATGGTCTGCTTGATCACAGGACGATCGCAGTGGTACCTTCATGAACGCGCACTGCGATGCATCCATATGCGCAGTACGCAACAAGTGCGGTTGCGATCGCTGCTGAATCAGGCCCAGAGTTTTTAAGTACTATGTAAGTAAAAAAAAATTACACTTTTCCCTCCCCTTTTGTCCAGCTAAAGCCCTTTACCATTCCCCAGTGTTTCCTTTTCTTACTTCTTGTAGGATAGCTGATACAGGGGCAGCCCTGGAATCATACAGTATATCATGTATTTACTCAGGTTTTATCACAGCCCCTGTCCCTGGATGTGATTTTTATTACATCCAGATGGTAAAGAATTCCTAAAACCCGATAATTAGTGATGTGAGCAATCTGTGCAGAGTCACCAGCGCTTCCCACATGGAGCAGTACAGGAGGGAGCCACTGTGAAGTCTAGAACCCTCTTCCATAGGACACTGCGGTTGACGGAAATCTTTTTCTTTTTTGAAGGGGGGGGGGGGGATATTGGTTTGGTCTGGGACACCCATAACAATGAGAGAAGTATACGTGACAAGCAGGGCTGTTGAGACATCCACAGGGTCCGGGTACCGAGGGGTGTGTGGCCACGCGTCCTCCGAAACTAAGCATTGTAAAATACTATGTGCTATGCCAAGAACTGGCGCAGTGTGCTGCAAGGGGATATCTGTCCTCCTCAGCAGCTGGCTTGGGTAATTAGTACCTGCTCGCCCCCCACTCTCCTCTCGGCAGCCCTGGTTGCACGGGGGGAGGTGTATCAAACCTTAGAGAGAGATAAAGTGGAGAAGCAGCCCACAGCAACCAATCAGCTTCTAACTGGAATTTTATAGACTGTTCTAGGTAAATGATAGCTAGCAGCTGATTGGTTGCTATGGCAAACTTTTCCACTTTATTCCTCTCTGGGTGGGATGTACAGTATAGCACTATTAAAAGAAAACTGCATTCACCATCCAGCTTGCAGAGTAGCGGACATACACAGATCACAGTGGAGACGCCGTGCAATGACGGGGTCAGGAAGGGAAGCGGAAATAGAATGGGTTGTTTTAAACGTAAAGCACGATATAACGCACAGCGCTGACTCATAATATCCTGGGAATGCAGTTGGTTAAGTACACTCAGGGGCCGAATTCAGACCAGGTCGCAAGCGCTAAGCGCTCGCAATCGGGTCGATGGTGGCCCACAGCGCATGCGCACGACGGAGCCGGCTCCGTCGTGCGCATGTGCGAGACCCGGCTAGCGACGGGCACTCCGTCGCTCCGGGTCTTGCAATAAAGGGGGCGAGCTGTCGATGTTGAGTGACAGCTCGCCCCTTTTGGTGGGCGGGCCGGGGGGTGGCTGCCCAAACGGAGACGTTCCCATGAGAACGCCTGTCGTTTGGGGGCGGCCCCACTGACAACACGAGTGATGTCAGTGGAGAGATTTCGGCTGTTAGAGCCGAAATCTCTCTGGGGCTTGCGGCCACGAGACCCTACCACAAGGGTCTCGTCGCAAGCCTGTTGGTCGCAATGGTCTTGACCATCGCGACCATCATCATGGCCGCTCGCTGTAGCTGTGGGTGTTCACCCACAGCTATGCGAGCGGCCAGGAGGCCGTTCTAAAAAAAAAAAAAAACCCGGCCCTGATTCAGAGCGAGTGCTCTGTCAGAGCGACCGGGTCTGAATCAGGCCCTCAGCACGCAAGGTCTTATTCTACACAAGGCATTTATTATGTGCTCTTTGCTACTAACATCTAAATAGAAGCTGCTAATTTTAAATGGAGACTTAGAACCACAACTGATCAAAGGTAACAGGGTAATGTGTCCCTGGCTGGAAGTATAATGATTAATGATTTAACATCTTCTGATTAATTTCCGATTTCTCAAGAGTTCTTGTTAAAATATTCCTATACCAAGTTATTAGTAATGCACCAGACAGAAGCAGTATATTAGTATAAAGGTGAATGGTAATACATAGGCATATATAGGTATATTTATAATAGGTGCAGGGTGTGCAGAGTATACTAACTTTGTGGCGGCAAGTGGCTCCCTCCTCCTCCGCGGCACCATCTTCTCAGTGACATCTTTGAGAAGATGGCGTCGGGCAGTGAAAGCAAAAACTCTCTTGTGCGCATGTGCTACCTTCCCGCGGAGGAGGAGGGACCCAAATACCGGCACAAGGCAAGATGCATGGCTGCGGGTGGGGGGGCCACTGCTCAGAGGAGGGTGCAGGCTGCACACGGGCCTCCTCGGGCGTAGATACACCCTCCCATAAATAAACTAATTCCTAAAAACTACTGGATGCCAGCGTTCGCTGTAATAAAAAAAGCTGCATCCATTCTGCACCCCTGCGGGGCTATTTATTGGGGCTGTGCAGTCACACCGCAGAATGCAGATATCCCAACATGACTTCAGGGTGGCCTGCAGGATGACACATCCGTCGTGATCCTGAAGAAGGACATGGATACCTGCTAATAGGGGACTCCTATTCTGTAATGTGTCAGTCTTCTGCTGTCATTGCTGTACTATGGAGGGCGTACTAATCTCAAGCCAAACATTTCAAGTCCACCCCCATTTCCCTCAAGAAGCTGGTGGGGGGCATCACAAATCTTTCACTACAACTATACAAAACTTTCAGAAAGTTTCAGAGCAGTTTGATGAAACTATTCCTTTAAGAGTTAGACAGCACCTACAGTAGTATTACATAACATGTGCTGGGTCATAGCTGTCCAGCTACAAAACTAATAGAATAGTTAATCCATCTGGTGCCCTCCCATTTACTGTTACACAACTTCGCCGACTGCAGTTGGCAGGTTCACTATTGGCTGAGGCGCTGAGGTCTAATTTTTATCCCTCTCCTCTCAAAGGAAGGATTTGGGATTCTGCCAGAAAGGAACTACACAAAGTCAGCTGAGGAGTCCATGAAACTCTGTCAGATGTGCTGGGACTTTGTTTTTTTCTGAAGCAGATTGTAAAACTTTCCCATCCCTCCCCATCCCTGCTGACTGCTAGAGATCCAGCTATCCGCCCTGAGTCAGGGAGGTAAGTTATTCCATGTCTGTCCTGCTGTGTGTATTGTGGAATGTGGAGGAATGGCATCTGCTCTGGGAAGAAGTTACGCTTTAATAAGCAAGTAACAGGAGAAAGTCCATTTAATGTACTTTGTAAGGCGCTGCGGAACACTTGTGGCGCCATATAAACAAATGCTAATAATAATAATAATGAGCAAAGCTCCGAACAAGATAATGACATCAAAATATGTGCACTGAAAGATAGATTTGGGTGTCTGTAATTGTTATTTGTTATCTATAAAGTTATATGATGGATATCCAAGCGGCTGATGCAATATTGGAAGTATATTGGAGATCCTGTACTGTATGTTGCTCATGCACGGAGAGAATACCTATATTCCTTATTTGCAGAGCTACATATGTATTTGAGACTGGTTTACTTCTAGTTACCTGCACCTGTGCTACACAGGGGCCCGACTCAAAGGTGAATGCTGCTGCTTCCGCTCGTACATCTATCGCCGGAGTGGCGGCGACGATAATATGCAAATACTACTTTCAGCCTTCCCCTCATGTACTAACATTCACCTGAACATGCAAAATGAAAACGCCCACTTAAACGTCTCTGCGTGCTGAAACGTCACCGGTGATTCTTGACATGCCACCATCGGGGCACCGTAGCGCGCACTATCGACACTTGCACCAGTCTTATGGCAGGAGCAGTTTCTCCATCTGAACATGGCCTCTGTGGTTGTGCGTCTGAGAACGCAGCCGCTGACATGCCCAAGACATTCCCATAACACGCCCTTGAGTCAGACTTTTAGTGCGTTCACTTCTGGCCATCTCCCAGTCACCAGCCAGGACAATACATAACATTGCCGCCCCATTTCTGATACCATCTATACTGATCACAAGAGCATCTATGCACAGACACTCCGTGTAACGCATACCCTGTAGGGGCACATTGCAATTTTTGCTCATGCACACTTGCGTATAATAATCGACTTGACCATTGGCAGTGCGTGCCGAGTGCATGCACCTCTAAGTCAGGCCCACTATGTGCAAAAGATACGCCTCCTATCAGATGTACAGCATTTTCAATTATACACAGCTCTGCATAGACGCCCTGACTTAACTTTGCCTACATGGGAACAGATCGTTACAGCCCAGTTAAGCTCTTTGGTTGTAAGTATAAATGTGACTGAAATGTCTCTGCATCTGGTGAACGCTCATTACCGGAGCATGCACAGTGTGAATTCATGCAAAACATGCGTGATAAACAGGTGTATGGTCCACACTGCATCACCTCCAAAATGTTTTGTGTTTTGATGGTGGATTAATTAGTCCTAGTGGTAGATCTTCAGTAGCTCTTTATCTGACATTTATAAAAATAATTGTTTTCTTACTCCATCAGGCACAGTTGTGGTGCACCTAGCGGGGTTTACAAAGTGCCCGGACTCACCAGGAAGACACAATTTTATTTGGCAGCATGTACGTAATGTTCCAATATTCGTAATGATTGTGCACTTCCCCATGCTTGGTTACGCCACCTAAGTACCAAATCCTGACAGATACAGAGTCAGACTGGCTGACAGAGGTATTGGCGGGAACCGCTGCCTGTCCATGTAAATAATGTGTAGAGACATCCGACTTTCTGCACCCGCTCCCCACACAATCGGCATCACTGATGTCTTAGTCAGAGATACTGATTGTAGGTGCGAGTACAGAGAGCCCGGTGTCTCCAAACATTGTCCCAGCATAGGGCCTGATTCAGAGTTGTGCACTAATGCCATCGCTACCATGTCTTTGTACGCAACTGCTGTGTGAGAATATGCAAATGTTGCAGCTGCCAGTATATGTAATGAGACGCCCACCTGCGGTTTTTAAAATCCAAGCGAATGATTACAAAGACACCCCACTGGCCACAGATCCATCCATGGACAACCCTATTAGGGACTAGGGTGGGGACAGCATAGTCACAGCACATGGATATAGCTGGATTTAGCAAATCTATTTATCAACGAATTTTATCATACGCATTGAGTTTTAAAACTTGTTGCGTATGATAAATGGTGCTCCAGCCAATCAGCTTCCAGCTGTCATTTTTCAAATAGATGACAGTTGGGAGCTGATTGACTGGAGCAGTACAAGTTTTATCACTCGTTGTGTATGATAAAACTCGTCGATAAATGGGCCCCTTAGAGAGAACTCCCCTCGGAGGTCATCAGTGTTTAGCCTGCCTGGCTGTCATCTGGATGCAGTGAATCTACAAGATAAGGAGAGGATGGTGGTGCGTCCTTAACTCATGAATCCATGTGCACTGCATGCCCTGCAACTATAGATACACAACTGTGATTATGATGACAATTAGTGGGCTGGACATAACAGGAATTGTGGTGCTCCAAGATCTGTCAAAACCGTGTCACGCATGACATGCTCAGTGGCAAACCTCCAAATTGTTACTATTGCACCAAAATCGGGACAGTTGGGAGGTATTGATGTCATATTATTTTCCTTGGTGTAGTGTATTATTAGACATCACAATTTTCATACAGCTTATAATATAGGGCCTTAGGGGTCTATTTCACACTTGCCAACTCTCCCTCATTGTCAGGGAGACTCCCTGAAATAGCAGCAATCTCCCTGTCTCCCTGAAGAGTCCAGCAATCTCCCTCATTTCACCTTACCCCCATTAAGACACTGTTATATAAAAGAAAAAACAGAGATATATACATTCAAATGGGATCATTAGTATCATTTCCCTGCATTGGTTATAAGGCACAATGATCCCTATGGCTACATACATTTTCTGAAAAGTATCAATGTGTTTTGATGAACAAATAGATCTTACTAACTGCTTTGGGGCTCATTTACATGTGGATGTAAGTCAATTTTAGGACACGCCTCTCAGATGTAGCAGTACACGCCCACTTTACCGCCGCACTCATAGGTGCTGCTTTCACAATCTCCCTGAAATGCTTTTTCAAAAGTAGGCAAGTATGGTCTATTTACTAAGCAGTGTTAGGAGACAGAGTGAAAAGTGATAAGGTGCCAGCCAATCAGCTCCCAACTGTCATCTCAAAGGCTGTGTTTGAAAAATGACAGTTGGGAGCTGATTGGCTGGCACCTTATCACTTTCTTATCACTTTTCACTCTGTCTCCTAACACTACTTAGTAAATAGACCCGATTCACAGTTGTACGCTGTAGCACAGCCCTGAGTCATTGTAAGCAATGGCTGTGCTACAATTTTCAAAAGCCACAGGAGGCATCTTAAACAGTCGGCTTCTCTGATCTGATGCTGCGTCCAGAGACGCATCCATCAGATCATCTGCGTGATCAGCGGACATCTGAGTAACCCTGAGGCTTAGGGGACACTGAAACGTCGTCGCAGGCACAGATCTGCACATGTGCAGTACAGATCCTGCGAATGCAGCAATTGCAAAACATCGGAGATGAGCGTAAACCATCGGGTTTGCGTAGAACTCTGAATCAGGCCCATAATCAGGTTTTAATGGGGATTGCAATATAAAGTCAGTAAATGTCTGAGATAGGGATGGTCAATGGTTTTGCCATCGATGGCCGAGATCCGATAGCCCTCCATCACTGATGGCAGGGATACACTGATGTTTTCTTTATCCCTCTGGCACACGGCGCTTAGCTTGGCACCGCTGGGCTGCTGCCCCCTTTCCTGATTGGCAACCAAATTCTCTTGACCAACAGCAGGGATGGATGCCCATTGATGGATCACATCACCGATTGTTTCCCATCTATGGTTTACTGCCTTTGATGTAAAAACACCAATGGAACATCGATGGTGGACCAGTTCATAACCATCCCTAATCTAAGGGTATGTTGTTTTCTATAAAGGGATTTCCACTTTCACTCTACATTTACTGCAAGGTTGTAATTAAGGGCCACCTCTGAAACGAGCCCTAAGCGATTTAAGGAGAATAGTTATAGTTTGTTTACTACTTCAATGTTAGAGATCACTTGCAGTTCCCCAAAGCCACAGCCTGATTGATAAGGATGGGGAGTAGGCAGGGCCAGCCATCGGTCCCAGAAACGGGGGCGTGCTACCCCAGTTTTCTTGTAGTACCGAAGCCAGGGTCTGTGTCTTCTGATGCAGATTTCCTGACCTCGACTACAGTCCTGAGACAGATATCTGAGTAAGCTGAGGGTTACTCAGGTGGCCAGATGGTCTGGCAAGCGATCCGATGGTTGCTTCCTTGTATGCAGCTGCGGATCACACAAGCTTGCAGGAGCCATCTATTTACACCAGACACCTCCTGCCGCTTTAGCAGATGTTAGAATTGCTGCTGCTTTGTCCAAGGACGCAACAGTGATGCTAACAGCGTACAACTTTGAATCGGGCCTTACGCTTGGTATTTGATCTTTTCAGGAAGCTGATAAAAGTGCACAAACCACAACAAAAAGTTTATGCGCATGTAAGAACTATTCTTCTGGTAATCTACAAATAGGTGCACATACAATTTAGGCAAAACTTTGGACGAATCACATAATTCATTGAATCTGTGACACCCCCTTACTAATGGAATATTTCTGCACCTAATGCCCCATTTCTAGTTACTTTCTGAGTTTAATAGTAATAGATAAAGCCTAATGAATGTGACGTGTGTAAGTGTCGCCCATGGCAGAAATAGCAGCTTCCTGACGCTTCCTGTCGTCGGCTTAGAGTCTTTCTGTTCTTGCTTCAGGAATTTTTCCCATTCTTCCCTGCAGGATGCTTTGACCACAGAAATATTTTTAAGTCTTCTTGCATACAATGCATGTTTGAATCTATTTTTCCTCCACCCTATATAATATTTATATAATACCATCGGGTTAGCGTACATCCAAGTCTTCCCCTGAATTATCCAGGTATCATCTCTACCCAAATAACGTGACACAGCAAAACCTTTCTGCAAGTCCTGCTCATGGATAGCTGGGTTCTGCTTTGTCTGTCTTACCAGTTTACTAGCAGTTTTGAGTCATCTGGATCTTGCTTTGATTTTAACAGTTCATTTTAACTTCCATTTCTAAAGTGGAATCTCAAAGCTGGAAACATATCTTTTTACAGGCTTCCCATGATTTGTAATGTCAGTTATCTTTTTTCTCACATCTAGTCAGCTGCTTAGAGCTGCTGATGGTTACTGAGAGTAGGCATGATGTCCTGAAAGGTTAGAGGGGTCCTCATTATTTATTCACTGGGTCTGTACTCGGACACAAAGTGACCATTTAGCTTCTACCTCATTGCTTTTTCAAAAGCCCTATCCCAGCACCTCAACATTCATAAATGAATGAGAAAATATTCCCTTTGACATTGCATGTTTGTGCCGCAGGGATGATCATCACATCTTAATCTGCACTAAAAATGCGGATTATAGTAAATATGCCCCTTTACTGTATGCGGGTGATTCAGTTACACAGAAATGGTGCAGGAGACACCTCTAAAAACAGACAGATCTCTGCATACGTTCAAATCCTTCCGCAAAGCAGACTTCAGTGTAACTGTACAGCCACCCCATAACCTAGATACTGTACATATACATTTGAAAAGAGGGTTTGGTGTACATTCCCCACATGGAGAAGGGCTGTAGGAGTCCAGAATTATGCAGCCAAGGAACAGGGGAGCCTTCAACTTTGCTCCTAAAAGTATTGTATAGAATGTGTGATGATTTGGCACTATTCTGATCCCCCAAAATCAGTTATACAGATGTGTCCACTCCACAATCATCTAGCCTCTTTTTGTGCAACCTTTTACCTTCAAATGCATCTTGTTCGCAAAGTAATTCGAAAAGGACACACAAGCAGCTAGTGCTGATAAAATGATATGCGGCCTATATTCTGTGTGTGACTGCGGCTGTATCTGTATGCCAAATGCTACGTTACAGTGTAAGCGGCTATGACACTGTAACGTACTGTAGCATTTCGCATGCAGATACACCCAGAGGCAGATTTAGACCTCATGGGGCCCTAAGCAAGATATCAGTTTGGGGCCCTACTCCCTCAACAGCATGCAATTTTACACACACACTGCCCCATAGCTGCACACACACTGCCCCCATAGCCGCACACAATGGCGGTTCTAGGGGTGGGCTAACAGGGCAGTCGCCCGGGGCGCCGGCCCCTAGAGGGCGCTACTGAGTCCCCAGAAGGTAAAAAATAAATAAATCCCATAATAAAAAAAAAAAGGGTCCCATCCCCACCGCGTTGCCGGGCGCCCGCTGATATTTGTTATCAGCGGGCACCCGGCTCCCTCCCTGCAAAGGCAGCCGAAGCCCACTCCAGGGCTCCAGCTCCTTCATAGAGCACTATGGGAGGGATGTTATGAAATCATGACGTCTCTCTCATAGATCCGTGGTGGGGCCGTGGTTGGACCGGACGGCAGCGGACGCAGGAGCGGGGCCTAAGGTAAGTATTGTGTTTGTGTTTTTTATTTTTCAGAAGGGAGGCATGGGGGCATTACTACTGGGGGCATGTCTATAAGGGGCATTACTACTGGGACATGTCTATAGGGGGGCATTACTACTGGGGGCATGTCTATAAGGGGGCATTACTACAGGAGGCATTACTACTGGGGGCATGTCTATAAGGGGCATTCCTACTGGGGGCATGTCTATAAGGGGCATTCCTACTGGTGGCATGTCTATAAGGGGCATTCCTACTGGGGGCATGTCTATAAGGGGCATTCCTACTGGGGGCATGTCTATAAGGGGCACTAATGGGGGCATTCCAACTTTGGGCACTACTATAGGGGGCATTCTTACTGTGGGCACTACTATAAGGGGCATTATTACTGGGGCACTACTAATGTGTGCACTACTATAAGGGGCACTACTACTGTGGGCATTGTATTAGGGGCACTACTACTCAGTACTGTGGGCCTTGTGTATAAGGGGCACTAATTTGGGCATTGTGTAAAAGAGGCACCACTGTGTGTCATAACATGAATAAGGGACTAATGTGTGGCGTAATTTGAATTGGGAATACTGTATTATAAAGGGAATTACTGCATGTGGCATAATGTGCTGTACAGGGCATTACTGCGTGAGGCATGTGTTATACAGGGCATTACTGCGTGCGGCATAATGTGTTATACAGGGCATTACTGCGTGTGGCATAATGTGTTATACAGGGCATTACTGCATGTGGCATAATGTTTATAAAGGGCATTACTGTGTAAGGCGCATTACTGCACATGGCAATTATTCGCCACGAGGGGAGAGCTTGGGGGAAGCCCAGCACCTTCATAAGTGCCCACAGTTTGATGAATTGGGGGTGTTCCGCAAGGACACGCCCCCTTTCTGGAAGCGCGTGTGCTTTCAGCGCGTGCAGAGGAACGTCATCTACAAAAAGTTGTTGTGTTTTTGTTTTGTTTTTTTCTTTGGGGGAGGCGCAACTGTGAACTTTCGCCCTGAGCTCCACAATGTCTAGAACCGGCCCTGGACGCACACACACACACGCACTGCCCCATAGCCGCACACACACACACACTGCCCTCATAGCTGCACACACACACACTGCCCTCATAGCCGCGCGCACACACACACGCACTGCCGTATAGCTGCACACACACACTGCCCTCATAGCCGCACACACACAGCCCTCATAGCCGCACGCACACACGCACTGCCCTATAGCCGCACACACACACTGCCCTCATAGCCGCACACACACTGCCCTCATAGCCGCACGCACACACACGCACTGCCCCATACACACACACTGCCATCATAGCCGCACACACACTGCCCTCATAGCCGCACGCACACACACTGCCCCATACACACACACTGCCCTCATAGCCGCGCACACACACACGCACTGCCCTATAGCCGCACACACACACTGCCCTCATAGCCGCACACACACACTGCCCTCATAGTCGCACACACACTGCCCTCATAGCGCACGCACACACTGCCCCATACACACACACTGCCATCATAGCCGCACACACACACTGCCCTCATAGCCCCACACACTGCTCTTATAGCCGCACACACACACACATTGCCCCCATATCCGCACACACACACACACTGCCCCGATAGCCGCACACACACACTTCCCCCATAGTCGCACACACACACACGGCCCCCATAGCCGCACACATTGCTCTTATAGCAGCATACACACACTGCCCCCACAGCCGCAAACACACACACTGCTCTCATAGCCGTACACACACACACTGCTCTCATAGCCGCACACACACTGCTCTCATAGCCGAACACACACACACACACACACTGCCCCATAGCCGCACACACACACTGCCCTCATAGCCGCACACACACACACGCACTGCCCTATAGCCGCACACACACACTGCCCTCATAGCCGCACACACACACTGCCCTCATAGCCGCACACACACTGCTCTCGTAGCTGCACACACACACACACTGCTCTCGTAGCTGCACACACACTGCTCTCATAGCTGCACACACACTGCTCTCATAGCCGCACACACACACACTGCTCTCATAGCCGCACACACACACACACACACACACACTGCTCTCATAGCTGCACACACACTGCTCTCATAGCTGCACACACACACTGCCCCATAGCCGCACACACACACACTGCCCTCATAGCTGCACACACACTGCTCTCATAGCCGCGCACACACACACCGCCCTCATAGCCGCGCGCACACACACACTGCTCTCATAGCCGCGCGCACACACACTGCCCTAATAGCCGCGCGCACACACACTGCTCTCATAGCCGCGCACACACCACACACTGCCCCCATAGCCGCGCACACTGCTCTTATAGCCGCAAACACACACACAATGACCTCATAGCCGCACACACACGGCCCCCATAGCCGCACACACACTGCCCCCATACATACACACACTGCCCCCATAGCCGCATATATCAGGGTTGCCTACCTTTAACATTCTCTTGCCGGGAGAAGCCCGGGTAAGAGATGCAGCAGGGGGCCGACGGGGGCGGGGCTTGACGATTTGCGTCATTAAGCCCCGCCCCCTCGCGGTAAAATTGCCGAGATTGGGCACAATTTACATAGGGGGCGGGGCCAAATGCTGTGATTCATGCAGAATCAAAGTTTAAGCCCTGCCCCCTTCACGGAGACCCGCGATTGCCGCGGGTATTCTCCTAATTCTGCCCACTTCACTAGGAAGTGGGCAGAATGCGGGAGAAATGCCTACCCTTCCGGGGGTGCGGGGGGTTACCCGAATAATCGGGAGCCTCCCGCGAAAACCGGGAGGGTAGGCATGTATGGCATATATACACATACATGTACTGACACACACACTTATTGACACCACTTACTGACACACACTTATTGACACACACTTACTGACACCACCAAGTGGCTGACACACACTTACTGACACTGACACCACGTACTGACACAGACATTCATTTATTATACATTCACACAGCACAATACAGTCTTTACTTGCTTGTAGCAAACCTCCCCCACATCCTGCAGAGATTATAGCAGGAGCAGGAGGGTGATAGAAACATCAAACACCCCCTCTCCCCTATGGACTATAGCAGGTGCAGGTGGACAATTCCCTCCCCACCCAATCCATAGCACCATAGTATGTGGCCCAACAGGCAATGGACTCACCTCCTATTACACTCTCTCTACATGTCAGCATGGAGGGCACCTCAGCCTCTTCTAGTCTCCGCTCCTCTCTCTGCATGTGACGTTACTGGACACATGCAGCACAGCAGAGCAGGGGGGACTAGAGGAGTGCAGAGACACAGAGCAGCACCCAGCAGCTGTCCGATCAATGTGCTGACAGTCTGCTGGGCAAAACAATTATATAACAAGCCTCCGTTCTACAGCCCTGTCTACGGGCCCCCAGGGACCCGCCGGGCCTTAAGCGGCCGCTTGGGTTGCCTAGCGGTGAATCCGCTACTGGATACACCCGCAGTTGCACACAGAATATAGGCATGCCGCATATCATTTTAATCAGCAGAAGCTGCTCGTGCATCCTATGCGCATTGCTTTCGCATCTGCATCTGAAGATGGTGTTACTCACCGCATCCATGCCGCAGAATGTATGGCATTCCGGGGCTTGGTGCATTTGAGAAATGCGGCCAAACCCACATTTTCGGGGGTTTGACTGCATTTCTTACGTTACTGCATCCCGCCCATGATCTTGATATTGATGCATTTCAGACCTATCCCTGCTATTTGGGACATAACAGCAACCTACAGTATAACTATTCCTGGAAGTCATGGTGCTATTAATATTCTCACTGGTCCATTCCATAACCACAGTTCTTAGTGTGATGCATCTGACACTTTTTATCCCTTTTTCATGTGCTTCAATGTTTATTTGTGTTGTACAGTATAGGAGGAGTTCAGAGCACGATAATATGGTACAGAGATTGAAACAAAGGCGATGGGTGTTTCTGCCCTATTTAAGACAGGAGAGGAAACCAGAAGGAGGAAATGTAGTATGTAAATATAGAAGCTATTGTATATATAAATAAGTCATGTAAGATATACAAGCACTGTAAAACATAAAACTACAAGTAATGTAAGATAGTAAGTTCAGTATAAGTATACACAATCATCTGCTCAACGCCGCCATTTTCCCTGTAATTTTTTGCTGCTCTGCAGTGCCGTCCGGGCTGCAGAGCAGCACACCAGAGTTTGCAGAAAGGTAAGTGTAACTAAATATGGGTGCATGGTGTGTGGGCCCACACACTAATGCACCCATTATAAAGACACCCCTGTGTAAGGGGCATTACTGTGTATCATAATGTATAAGGGGCACTACTACTGTGTGGCATAATATGTTTAAGGGGTACTACTGTGTGGCATAACCTGAATGGGCTCTTTGTGGCATAACCTGAATGGGGTCTGTGTGGCATAACATGAATGGGGTCTGTGTGGGGGCAAATGTATGTGTTTTTTTTACCTCTGTGGGGCCCTTTTAAGATCTTGCTATGTGGCCCACAAAGTCATCAAGTTTGCTCAGACTGAGGACCTGATTCAGACCCACTCGCTAGGAAGCCTTCGCATGCAGGCAGCCGATGTTTGCATTCTGCGCATGCGTGCACGAACCAGTGCGAGCGATCGGGAAGCGTATGCTCGCCGAGCATAGACAGCCTGGCTGAATGAGTGACAGGACAAGCCGTTTGTGGGTGGTAAAAGGGGCAGGCCACTAGAATCGGGGGAGTGGAGGTGTGAACGCAGGCGTGCCTGAGCGTCTTAATGCCGTTTCAGAGGCGTGCATAATTAACAGATAGCTTCATAGTACACATCACCTGGTTGTATTTCACACTGAAGTGCTCGCAGTAGGGGATAGTCAACCACAAGCGCTGCGTCCGATGGTCCTCGATGTACCGATGGTTACATAAACTTCCTGGAGATGATGTGCGCAAGTGGGCGTCTTTAGACAGGCTGCTGGGCATCTGCATACACAAAGCGATCGCATGCCAAGACATAGCGGGCATGCTAATGCCTTGCCGTGCGATCGCCTGCCTTCCCGAATTTGCATATGCATCAAGCGAGCGAACGCATCTAGTGAGTGGGTCTGAATGAAGCCCTGAGATTAAAAGGATACTTTTGTAGCTTTCTCACAGATTCTTGGCAAACTGCCAATTTCCACTGGAGCCATCCCCATCCCCATTTTTAGAGATGTGTGTGACAGTGTGTGGCTCTAACGTAGTTCAGACATAGGCAAAAACCTAATCCTGGTCAGACTACACCACCATGCCAAATTTGGTGGAGCTGGGTCCAAGACTCTGGCCGTGTATAAAGGACAAACAGACAGACAGACAGACAGACAGACAGACACACTTTTTCGCTCATTATATAGATTTGTCCTTCAGAGTATTTAAAATGAAATCCCCAAAAAAGCAGACCCCATCTTTTATCCACCCTACACTATGGGCATGATTCAGAGGTGGACGCAGAAGCGCACACCACAGCGTCTATTGGTGGTCTCTCATCTGTGACTCTATGCAAATGCCGCTACAAAGTAATTCCCTTGTGTACATCCATGTGTCTGAATGTGCTAAGTATAGGATGCCCCCTGTCAGCCTCTGTACAGGCAGTAATACCATTTTGTGCATTCTTAGACACCAAACATCGGTTGCATCATTGAAACTTGCACCAGTCCTATGGCCGGTGCAGTTTCTCAGTCTAAGTATGGCCTCCTATGGGAGCGGTTGAGCATCTGTGTACGCAGCCATTTTCACCAACACATCCGTTACACACCCATAAGATGGAACATCTCTGTGCGCTAGGACACTGCCACGGAACAACTGCTTCATGTTCAATACATGTTTTCCTGCATGTGACTGAAATGACATCTGCATCTCGATCCAGACACTATTGGGTGCATGTGCAGTGCAACTTAGATGCAGGTACAGCAGCAAAAAATCGCTCACCTACGCCCGAATTCTGAATCAGCTACACCTCTGAATCAGATCCAATGTGTTTGCTCTATATATACTAACTTCAAATTCCACACCCTTAATAAACTCTTTATTCGACTGGTCTGCCTGCCTTGCTGATCTCTAATCTCCTATAATATTCTAGTCCCTGTGTTAAGGCTATATGGGTAAGGACGGCCGATACCGATTCACCCTCCTCAGGGCCACTGCTTGGGAGATTTTGCAGTGGAGCCCCAATTAGGCTTTCAGTTCTGTAAGAACAGTGGAGGGGGGCCCTTTGGAGAAGACAGGAAAACATGGGCTGGCATCTTTCACCTTAAGAACCCATAGCTACCGCTCCCTGTGCCACGTCCGTGTTCCGCCACTGGTTACAAGTTTACAGAGGAATTTACGGTACAAATATATACAATGGTTTGAATACAGTACATGCAGAGAGCAGGGCTGCCAAGACATATGGGGCAGGCCGGGTGCTATAGGAGGCATGGCCAACACGGTGGTACTGCCACTCCGACTTGTTAAAAGATTGACTTAAACTATCTCCTCCATGGCTGGCACCTGGCTGAGGGTCCAACAGACTTGATAGATGCTCCAGTCTACTTATAAAGGATGGCATATATAAAATGCTGGCCACTGACATGTTTTCTGAAGTCCATAATGAGGTGCAGGACCAATCTGGAACTTTTAAACGGGATGTCGGCGCTCGAGATCCTGGAGGTCAGAATCCCGACGCCGGCATCCTGACAGGGTTAGGATACTGACACCTGTCGGTCGGTATCCTAACCCTCTCCCTACCCTAACCCTCCCTCCCTGATACATGAACCTAACCTCCTACCTTAGTGCCTAAACCTAACCCTCTCCCTAGTGCCTAAACCATAACCCTCCCCCTAACCCGGCTACTTACCTTCAGGATTCCGGCGGTCGGGATGCCGGCGCTAGCATTCTGACGTGTCGGGATTCCAGTGTCGGTATTCTGACCGCCGGAATCCCCGCAGTCGGGATATTGACCGCATCCCCTATTAAACAGTCCTGAAATTGAAAACCACACCAGCCCGCATACATGGTAGTGTCCAAAGCAGAAAACTCTGGGCATGATTCTGTAAGGACCGCAAGTGCAAAAATGCATGCACCCGTTCGATTGTTGCGTTCTGCGCATGCGTATGCATCGCAGTGCACAAAACAGCCACTGCGATCGAAACTGTGATCGCAGTGACTACGCAGACCCATCGCAGAGTGATTGACAGGAAGCACCGTTTGGGGGTGGTGATGGGGGTGGTCGGCAAAACGCAGTCGTGCCAGAGCGTTTCAACACCATTACAGGGGCGTGCAGAATTAAGCCCCTGCGACGGCATACGCAGCCTGAGCTTTAGATACCGACAGGAAGTTTAGCAGTTCATGAGTGAGGTCTGACCTGCCTTAATTGTGCGTGAGGCTCCGATGGTACTCAATGGTACCGATGTTTTCGCAGACTTGCAAGGTATTACGGATGTGAGTAAAGGGAAGTAGGCGTCATTGTGATCGCAGTCATTTGCATAATTTTGCAGCAGAACTGCGTACGTGCTTGCTGCCGCGATCATATCAGCGATCCTTGCTGAATCAGGCCCACTGTTCCTTGGGTTAATGATGTCACAGAAGGCACAAACATTAACTGTGAAATTGGTAATGGACTGTCTATTTATTGGTGGCATAGCCAACCCAGAACTACAGTGGGGTCCCAGTACAGCGCAGTATTTGAAGACTATTTACTATATTACTAAAAGCACATCTGGAAGGCTGACTGCCCATAATAACAAACATACATACTTTAGCCTAGCAGAATACCCTCCTATCATTCTCAGGCACACGGGCAATTATGGCAAATGTCAGTTTCCAGATTGCCAGTCTGGGACTATTAATTGAATTGCAGCTCTCCACTAGTGTTATTTATCAAAGCTTAAACTATTGGGTATGCGGTCAAAATGCTGACGTGCGGGAAGTTGTCTGACTAAATCCCGGCGTCTAAATCCCGTTGCGGGACTAAAGACAGGCGTCGAAATCCTGACGACCGTCTAGATCCCGACGCTGGAATGTAGATAGACGGCATCTCAAACAAAGATAAGCCGGGCACTATTTAGGTTTAGGCACTCCCGGGGAGACTTAGGGTTAGGCACCACCCCGGGAGAGTTAGGTTTAGGGTGCGGGGAGTGGGGGTTAGACACCACCGGGGGAAGTTAGGGTTATGCACCACCCCAGGAGGGTTAGGTTTAGAGTGCGGGGAGGGAGGGTTAGGTTTAGGCACCCCCGGAGAGACGTTAGGGTTAGGCACCATTGGGGGAGGGTAAGGTTAGGCAGCACTAAGGGAGGGTTAGGGGGTGGGAGATGGGAGGGTTAGGGTACTACCAGCCCCAGTCGGGATCTTCGGCGGTCGGCCTTTGCGGCATCTGTCTTTAGTCAGACGACTTCCCGGGTGTCAGCATTTCATACCCAACCCAACTATTGTCCTGCAATACCTGGATGCTATGTATAGACACAGAGGGCTAATGGGAGGCATGTAAATTACATGAAGGTGGATGTCTTTGGTGCTATAACAAGACCTATAAAGAACTGCCTTTGACAGTATCAGTGACAGCTATGTGTGAGTGAGTGAGACCAGTAAGTAAAGGGTTCATGGGGTTAGTTGTGTAAAAAGGAGAATGGGCCTGATTCAGAGATGCAACTTCATCCACCTCAAATGTAAATGCAGCAGGAGGTGTCTTTAGGAAGCAGACACCTCCCAGCACTGTGACCGAGGTCGCAGCTCCGGATCACCATCGGAACACTTGCGACCATCGGTCGCGATGTCTGTCCCTTTGGCCAGACTGCAGTAGCTGAAGCTTACCACAGCCTTTCCGGGTCCTGGCGGCTTGTGAGGCCAGGATGCCATGGATGCAGACCCTGGCCTCAGCACTCCCAGAAAACGAGGGCAACATGGAACGCAGGCCATCACCATCGTACATCGATGAATCAGGCCCAATATTAGCAATGCACTTGTTGGAAAACAAAAACCCTGTCACCATGAAGTGTATAATCCATACTATATGGAGCTCTTTTTATTGCATTAAGCCTGAATATGAATATGACAAGCAGAAGCGTAAGATTAGAGCAAGGAGGATGATCACTCCCTCATACACTGTGCTCTTGGTATTCTATCCGTGGAAGGATCCAGCATTATATTCTTTAATCCGGCATTCCTGGAATATTATTCCCTGTGCAGCATACTCCCTGTTACAGTCTAAGCACTATTATCACCCCAGCCTTTTTACCAACCTTGCTGAGCCAAGTATAACACTTTACATGTCAGTGGTGATGGAATACAGGGAGGTCCATCTAGATTGTACACGTGTGACCGGCTGAGATTGGATGCGTCTGCTCTGCTGCAAAGTTTCCCTAGATATCATTTTAAAATAGCGCCAACTATCACAAAGGAGCTGCCAAATATCTCATAGGATGAGATGGTTCGGGGGGGTAATCTACTTATACAGAGGATTATTTACAAACATTCCTGTAACTATTCAGATCTCTGCTCTCATTGTATAACTTGCACTAGGCAGATTAATGTTGATTGGTTGCTGTGGAGCTAGAGCAAATATCTGCACGTTGTCAGTAAATAGCCCTCAATAAGGCAAATGTAATTGGTTCTGGATTGTTGCAAATTTTCTAGTCCTCATAAATCATGGTTAGTTTTCGGCGACTTTGGTCTCACGGGATCCCAGCGGTCAGTATGCCAATGCCGGCATCCCGACAGGGTTAGGACACCGACACCTGTCTGTATGTATCCTACCCCTACCCCTTGCCCTCTGTCCCCGCAGTGTAAACCTAACCTCCCTCCTAGTGCCTAGACCTAATACCCCCCCATCTAAACCCAACTCTCCCCCCTAGTGCCTAAACGTAAACCCCCCCCCCTTAGTACCTAACCCTAAACCCACTACTTAACGTTGGAAATGATGCTGGTGTCGGGATTCTGACTGGTATCGGGATTCCGGTGACGACATTCTTTGCGCCAGGATCCCGACTGCCGGGATTTCAACTATCTCCCACATTAAACATACGGATTACTTTGTCACTAATTAATACTCAATTAAGGGCCCCCCAAAATAATACAAATATTGATGTGCCATAATTATTTAAATATTTTATTATTGGGGGCAATAATGTTTAAAAGTAATAAAATGTACAATTATGTAGACAATAATATTTTTATGCTCATTGGTGGCATATTAATGTTAAAAGCATATTTGTGGCACTACAAGTGCCAGCATGGATATACATTTATTATTAATTAATATGGCCCCAATTAACATAGAGATATTGCATTAATATTTTTAAACTAGTCTTATTTTTTAACAGTATTGCAGCAATAATAAATTAATTAAATAATTATGATCCATCAAGATATTTGGGGCCTCTTAATTGATTATTGAGTAGTGGCAAAGTAAAGGTTCCCATACATCTGCGACGGATCACCGTGATGTTGCGATGGGATTGGAAATGCTGAACCGCCGGTCAGAAATGCTGACCGGTGGCCATCAATGTTCCGCGATCCAACGCATGATCGGTGAAATTTTCCATGTTAAATTTCACCCATGTGGCAGTCGCAATCATTTTTTGATCGGGATATCTGTGAAATACAACATGTTGGATTTCACCGACCCTGCAGTGCCGTGTTGCAAGATCGCACATCGCAGCGATCCATCGCGGATGTATGGGAGCCTTAACATCTATGGATTTGTTATGTTCTGCCCGGACAGATAGCAAAAAATGAATGCAATTTGAGCAATCTCATTGGCCAGAGGCACCTCTTTTTTTTCTGGCGAATTTGCAAGTCACATGCTATTACATCTGACGACTTGTATGTTTGACATGTTTGACTTCCTGTTTGTTACCCTAATAATGAACACAGGAATGTGAGCCTCTCTCTGATGCTGAAATTACTGATAAAAGAGAAATATATTATTGCAAATACAAAGGTTTATAACTGAAGTTAGATCACAGTGTGGAAACTACTACTGTACATATTTATTTGTATACTAACTGTTGCCCACGGCCTCGCCCACCATGACGCTTCTGCCAACATATTTTTATTTGAGATGTTCTAATAGTATTGCTTTGCTTAGGTGCCCTGTCATCACACCAGTGTCCTGTGCACAGACTGCTATGTAGCCTATCCTATTCACCTACCACTCACACCAATGTCACTGTGTGTCCTGTGCACAGACTGCTATGTAGCCTATCCTATTCACCTACCACTCACTCCAATGTCACTGTGTGTCCTGTGCACAGAGTGCTATGTAGCCTATCCTATTCACCTACCACTCACTCCAATGTCACTGTGTGCCCTGTGCACAGACTGCTATGTAGCCTATCCTATTCACCTACCACTCACTCCAATGTCACTGTGTGCCCTGTGCACAGACTGCTATGTAGCCTATCCTATTCACCTACCACTCACACCTATGTCACTGTGTGCCCTGTGCACAGACTGCTATGTAGCCTATCCTATTCACCCACCACTCACACCTATGTCACTGTGTGCCCTGTGCACAGACTGCTATGCAGCCTATCCTATTCACCCACCACTCACACCAATGTCACTGTGTGTCCTGTGCACAGACTGCTATGTAGCCTATCCTATTCACCCACCTCTCACACCAATGTCACTGTGTGCCCTGTGCACAGACTGCTATGTAGCCTATCCTATTCACCCACCTCTCACACCAATGTCACTGTGTGCCCTGTGCACAGACTGCTATGTAACCACTCCTGTTCACCCACCACTCACACCAATGTCACTGTGTGCCCTGTGCACAGACTGCTATGTAGCCTATCCTAATCACCCATCACTCTCACCAATGTCACTGTGTGTCCTATTCACCCACCACTCTCACCAATGTCACTGTGTGCCTTGTGCACAGACTGCACTGCCGGCGATGCGTGTGTTAAACAGCAGCTAATGAGAGTCAGATAGACTCTCATTGACTGCTGCAGCACCCACTGCAAGAGCCGGACTTCCGTCCGGCTCCTGTAGTGGCTAATGGGACAGACGTCATGATGTCACTGTCCCATAATGCCGAGCGCGCCAGCCCGGGAGGACTGGCGGGCGGCGGCGGGAGTGGCGTCGCGGACCGGAGCAGCAGCGTGGATTCAGGTAAGTATATTTTTATATATATATATATATATATATTTTAACCTATCTGCACTACTGAGGGCACAACGGGGGAGGGGGGTGGCTACTACTGGGGGGACCTCTACTGGGGTAGGGGCACAACGGGGGAGGGGGGTGGCTACTACTGGGGGGACCTCTACTGGGGGTGAGGGCACAACGGGGGAGGGGTGGCTACTACTGGGGGCACCTTTATTGGGAGGACCTCTTTTGGGGGGGCTACTACTGGGGGCACTTAATCGGGAGGGGGAACCTCTACTGGAGACTACTACTTGGGGGGGGGACTATATAAAGGGCACTGCATAGAGCGGGGACTACTACTGGGGGCACCATATAAAGGGCACTGAATAAGGGGGAACACTACATGGGGCACTGCATTTGGGGGGGGCACTACTGGGGGTACTAAGTAAGGGGAACTAATTGGGGGCTGTATAAGGGGGACCACTACTGGGGATACTGTATAAGGGGCACTACTATGGGCCTGCATAAGAGGGACCACAACTGCATATTGGGGGTACTGTATAAGGGGTACTACTGGGGTTAAGGTGCATATGGATAGGAATGTTCAGTGTGAAAATAAAGGGGTGTGTCATGTTGACATGCCCCATTTTTAAGTGACCATGCCCATTTTTTGCCGTGCGCGCACATCGGGGGGGGCACCCTTTTCAAATTTGCCCTGGGCTCCAAATCCTCTAGTTACGCCACTGTAACCCTACCTCCTACCACTGAACCTAACCCTCCCCCCTAGTTCCTAAATCTAACTCCCCCCCCAGTGTCTAACCCTGACCCTCCCCCTAACCCAACTACTTACCATCGGGATGCAGGCGCTTGGATTCTGACTGGTGTCGGGATTCCGGTGCCTTCATTCTGAGCTCCTGCATCCTGACAGCCTGGATTTAAACTACATCCCTCCTACAGTTCTGAATAGGTTTAATCGCGGCTGTTAGAGTCATATTATGTAAGATGCTGATCTGTTGTTCTTCATGTAATTTACGAGGAGTCGTATGTTGCTTTTATATAACAGTTTGACCTCCAAAGGATGCAGACAGAGGAGACACCCGGAGTTCAGTATAGTCGATGGAATGATAGAAACCAAGAGGAAATTAGTGTAAACATTTCTACCACGGAAATACCAACCTGGCGGAGGTAAGAATGCCACAATTACGGTCAGTACTTGACCTTTTCCAGAATAATGCGTAGGTGGATTTTGCCTTAGCCCCAAAGTTAGTGATGTTATTTAAATTCTAAAATAAAAAAAATCTGGAAAATTGAACCAAAGACAAGTACATGTGGCGCCTGATATCAGTCTAATCGGAGTCAATGAGATTATTATCCAGCGTTTTGAAAAATGCTGTTGGAAGATGACCAATAGTGGCCTATGACCTTACACAGTTGTCTCGGTGAGCGACGAGAAATACGCCGCTCGGGGTCTCGCACCAAAGGGGGCATGCTGTCGATGGTGACTGACAGCACGCCCCCTTTGGTGGGCGTGCCGGGGGCGTGGCGGCCAGACGGAGGCATTCCCATGGGAACGCCTACCGTCTGAGTCCGGCCCCACTGACATCAGTAATGATGTCAGTGGGAGTGACTTTGGCTCTGATAGAGCCAAAATCACTCCTGGGCTTGCGGCAGCGAGACCCTACCGCAGGGTCTCGTCGCAAGCCCGATGGTCGCGATGGTCTTTGACCATCTCGACCATCATCATGGACGCTCGCGATAGCTGTGGGTGGTAACCCACAGCTATGCGAGCGTCCATGAGGACGCTCCAAAAATAGGTAGGAGGGCCCTGATTCAGAGCGAGCGCTCTGGTCAGAGCGTTCAGCTCTGAATCAGGCCCTCTATTCCCAACTCTGAATCAGGCCCAGTATTTGTCAACAAGCAAAAGGGATGTAACTAGGGTGGTGCGACATTTACCCCGGCACGGAGCGCTGCAAAGCAGGGGGCACTGTTCGGCAGCTGTCATGACAGTAACGTCTTCCAACTCGCCTAGCATGGAGAACACACGCTGGCGTCCCATACTGATGACGCTATATTTTATATATATATATATATATATATATATATATTCATTCACATGTCATGTTTGGGAGAGTGCCACTGCTCTTTCTGGCCCAGGGCACCAAAAAGTCTACTCTGCCAAACAATAGTAAATGTATTTGCTGCACCATAGAGAGCTCAGATTCAGATTTTTGCCACAGGTCTCATATTTTGCAGCAACAATTATGTTGTTTCCCAGCACTAGAATGAGTTCTAATAACATAAGGTGTCATCTGTTGTTACAGAGTCTACAACGTTCTGTGTACCGGGAAGATCGGCATCGCTATGAAAGTGGTGGGGGGACTTGCCTTGTTTTGGATTATATTCATCATTGGCTATGTCACCGGTTACTACGTTCACAAATGCAAAAAAATATAAACCGGACAGGAAGGCACAGAGGATCTCTGCTCCATATTCTGGGAATGGCGCCCCCCAGTGTAAAGATGTGAGGTGACACTTTACACAGCACCAAGAATTGATGAAGTGTAAAGTTGTTTAGGGCATTCATAGCTGAGGTTATTATGCCAGCCACAGCCATGCTTTGTACAGTATAAATATAATTGGGCTATTTTACGTAATAAAGTCACCTGAGTAGGACTCTTACTATCAACATCAAAACGCTATAATTTGTTTGGGTATAAAAGTATTACCCTCTCGTGATGTGTTTATGGCAGCACTTTATGCACAAGTTAGTTAGACACTGGTTATCAAGCAGCAATATCTCATTCTAAACCTAAAGCTGTATTGCCACCTGATTTTACCAATATGCTCCTCTCCCTCCCTGGTACCCCGAAGGCTGCGCCACAGCTCTGTGATTTGTCTCACCCACACTGACTAAAACAAGACCATTGATGTCATAGCGGGAGTGGTGGGTCAGAGCTTCTATTGGTGTGTATGAGGACCAGTTGGAAGCCACATTCACATACAGACAAAGCAGACCGAACCAGTATTCTACATACCACGTTACAAGGAAGGAACTAGAGACAAGCTACTGTATGTCACTAGTTCTTTGCATACTTACAGTACCTACCCTCCCGGAATATCCAGGAGACTCCCAAATGTTCAGGGAGTGCCCTGGGCCCCCGGAAGAAGTGGGTGGTCCTCCTGCATAAATTTTATTTCCTAGAGCAGTGGGCAGGATGGGGAATATAATGCTGCTCAGGTCCGTAACTAGGGGTTTGCGAGCGTAGCACATCACAGGGAGCAGAGCCGCGTGGGCGGCACCAGTGGTGTTTCCAGGGGTGGGGCTGCAGCACGGTCCACAATTCAAACAGGAGAGCCACACCAATTGCCAGTGAGTCCTGGCCAGTGATGTTTGCCAGCGTTTGAAGAGGCAGTTGGTGTGGATCCCCTATTTGAATTTTGGACTGTGCTGCAGCCCCACCTCTGGAGCCGCCCCCTGGCCCCTGCATCTGAATGCTCCAGACAAGTACACTGCAGCGTGTATAGTGGGCAAGTATGGCGTGTGTCACAATTTATTACTAAAACTTAAGTCTCAGACTTTGGACATTGGAAATCATTGTATACTTGTTGTCAGTGGCTTCAGGAGGGTAGTGCGGAGGGTGCGGGCCGCACCTGGATGTCACCCAAATGCCGGCTCCCCTGCAGCGACAGTAGCCGGGTGCTGCAGTGTGACATTCTCCTGCATCACCCGGCTCCTGTCATAGAAGAGGAGCTGACAGTGCAGACTGCACAGTCTCCGGGGGCAGCCCAGCATCTCCAGTGATCCTGTGCTGCCCCAGGAGCGATGTTATCAGGATCCCTGAAAGGCCATGCTCCTTTTTCGCCCGGGTCCACCTCAGGCGCACAGGGGGTATCTACAGTGCGCACCGGGTGTCACCAAACCCGGTGACACCTCTGCTTGTTGTACATGTAAAACCACATACACCACCCCCACCTACACACTTCTGATAGCCAGCCCATGTTCTGGCCCCAAATCCTGCCTTTCTCACCAAAATGTCCCTTTTTAGGCCCAATATCTATATCTTTACAGATACAGGGGGAGATCACCAATATGCAGGAATACCTTATTGATGAGACGGCTCTTCCAATATAGAGCTGTCCTGGTGATGCTTAAATTGGGTACATATTGACAGATATATTGGTCGATCAATTGATCAGCCAATATATCTGGTGCCCGTCGGCTAGCGTGTACCAGCGATATGTCTGTGAGCGTCGTCGTTCACAGACACATCGCGTCGGCTGTGCTGCACAGCCGATTGACAGATATATCTGTAGACTTAAGGCCCCCATACATCAGAGATGGATTGCAACAATCGTGCAATTTGCAATCGATTGTGTATAAAAATCTGCAATGTATGGGCTTCACAGATCGCAGATTGCAACCAAAAAGTGATTGGAATTGTTTAATCAGATTGTCCAACATGTTGGATTTCACAGATCGATTGGGGCTGTAGATTGCTAGTGTATGGACATGATCAGCAGATTTGCAGACCGTTTCTAGCAAAATGATGGTCCTTTCAAGATTGCCAGATCTGTGTTTGCTGCAATCGATCTGCAAATCACTGAAAAAGATCTGTAGTGTATGGGCGCAGATTGCTCGATTGGGAAATCCTAAGATCGGGCAATAAATCTTCAAATTGTTCAATTGTGGTTTTCAGATTGCTGATGTATGGGGGCCTATACTCAGACCCTCCAACATGACACATTTCATTAGGTACAAAATGCTCTGCTCCTGGACTTCCCTCTTAATTTATGATTGCAACCACCTGTGCTGAAGCACCTGTCTCATCAATTACCTAGTTTAACACAGGTGACTGCAATCATACATTAGGTGGGAAGTCCAGTAGCAGAGTGTTTTGTACCTAATGGAATGGGTCATGCTGGAGGGTAGGCATACTGCATCTGTCCATCGGCAAGTGTGTACAGGCGATCAGCTGATCGCCCGTACACAAGCAGCGGTAGCCCCGGCCAGCAGAACCGGCGGCTGCAAGGAAAGATCATGGTCGTTCAGTGTATATGAATGACCATCATCTACAGATATATCTTTGCAGTGTGTACCCACCTTAAGACTTCCTGGTTTATAATGCGCATGCATTGATTGGTTGCCATTGGCAACCCCTCCATTTTATCTCTCTCAAAGGATTGACATATCACTCCCCTCGGTTGAGGTAAGCAATGAATCTAAGCATAAGAGGTACCAAATAACCCTGATGCCGTGTATACGTCACTAAATGTTATGTTGTGTATATTTTTGTTTGCATAAAATTAAAGGCAAAATGTCAAGTTGTACTGCACTACATTTATATATCAGTTATATTTCTTACATTTCATAGTATCTGTTTACGTTGTATATGATGAAATGATATACAAGATAAAAATTGTGCTACCCTTTCTTTGTACACTAGGGAGCATGTTATTTTTATGAGATAATTATTCATAATGAATATAGAGGTGATGACATCACTGAGCACAGTTTATGTAATTAGAATTATCACTACATACATTAGACCATGTGTTATATGCAGAGTAATGTTGTTATGTTATTATGCTGTCTTTATAAACAAAAGGTAGGTAACATAAGACGGATGAATCCTGTTGCTTCATTTATTATCCCACATTGTTTATGTTCACTACAATAAATAAAGTTATTTTATTTCACATAAGTGAGCTTGATAAAACCTTCCCTGTCTGGTGCTCTGTCTAGTACGGATCACCCCTCTGTGCCACACTAAGGGCCTGATTCAGCTGCGGAGGCAATTCTGCAATTTAAGAAAATCGGGAGATTATTTGTTAGTCGCACTGTGCACACGTTGCAATTGCTTTGCGATTACATAAGCACACAGGAATCATTCGCAAAGTAAATGTCATGTCAGCATTTGGGGGAGCAACGGTGGTGGTTAGGTGAACACAGGCGTGTCCTAACATTTAAACGCCGTTCCGTGGGCGTGCATAAATTAGCCATTGCGATTGCTTTCACAGCGTCCCTGTGCGTCCAGGGAGAGCTGCAGTATTTGAGACCTGCTTCAGTGGCCGCATGGCTGTCCAATCTGCGTCATTGTTACTGATGTTTACGCTGGTACACAACGTCGGACGCAGATGAGAGGGCAGCAGTGGGCATCCCTATGCCCTGGTAAGCTTTTCTGCTGAATCAGGCCCTTAATTCCTGACAATAGCATGAGGATGACAACAGTTTAATGAATATTAATGGTGTAAACTAACTCACGGTCATAGATTCTTTCAAAATCCATAGGACCCCACTTACCGACGAAGGCAAATACCAGGGAAAACTAATGAAGAACCTTAAATAGACCCCTTTTTTGTAAAATTAAACTCCCATCATTGCTAATGGCATTCTCCTTTGTGCAATGGACAATTACACACCTTCCTCCTATGGATCAGGCCTTTTACCCTGATTCCAGGACAGCTGGGAGATATGAACCTTTGATGGGTGCCCCTTCCATACCGCGCATAAAAGGTTCGCTTAGCAGTGAAGGGGTTGGGTATGCGATCCTGGCGCTGATAATGCCTGCAGTCAGAATCACGGCAGCGTAATCCCGACGGTGGAAATCCTGATTTATGCAGTTAAGTATTCTAACCCTTCCCCTAACCCTACCACTAACCCCCCCACCCGCAGCCTGACCCTAACCTTCCCCCTGGTGCCTGACCCTAACCTTAATACACACCATCAGGATTGCAGCCATCAGGATTCTGGACCTGGGATTCTGGTGCCGGGATTCTGTCCTCCGGCATTGTCTGTGCCGAGATGGTGACTACATTCCCAATGCAGAGCAAGCCACTGTAACATTGTTTGTATTCCTCTGTTGTACTTCGTCTGGGCCTATGACCTTGTACAGAATATGCTACTTTGTCCAAGGAGAAGAGGTGTGAAGGTGTGGTGCCGGCGGAAGTCAACCACACAGTATACAGGTTAGACAACTCTCTGGAAAGATAAAAATGTGCAATCGGGCATTTACATGATGGTAAGACAGCAACGAAAGAGGGAAATCATCGATTCAGTAGGAGGGTCAGATTATCAACATCCTCGGTGCAAGCATCAGAGACATTCGGCTGTCACCTATTTGCGCTTTCATGCCGAGGTGACAGCTGCCAGTAGCACCCACTTGACAACCCAACCTTCCTACAGGAAATGACCTCTGATAGAGCCAAAAGCACTCCTGGGCTTGCGGCAGCGAGACCCTGCCGCAGGGTCTCGTCGCAAGCCCGATGGTCGCGATGGTCTTGACCATCGCGACCATCATTTTGCCCGCTCGCTATAGCTGTGGGTGGTCACCCACAGTTATGCGAGCGGCCAGGAGGCCGCTCCAAAAAGGAGCAGGGACGGCCCTGATTCAGAGCGAGCGCTCTGTCAGAGCGTCCGGCTCTGTTTCAGTTATGGGCCCTGGACTCCTTTGTTGATGGACTGTGACAACCCGGCTTTTGGAGCTGCACAGGTTAATGATTCCCCTTATCTAGTGACGTCAGCGAGTAGCAACGCTGGGAGAGTGAGCTGCAAGGAGTCTGGCGGGGACTGGAGAGGGGGCAGTGAAGGGACCGCATCGAGAGCTCTGTGTGGACGGACAGAGCTGAGTAGCCACACTGACTAATCGCCCATCCACCAGCACCCAGGGAGGAGCCGGAAAACAGAGAAAACCACTGCGGGAGCAGGCCACAGCATAACCTAGCACTGTGACACTGACAGTGGCAGAGCACTGCAGTGCGTGGTAAGGAGACTGGCTGTGCAGAGTGCAGGAGCGTTAGCTGCAGAGGTGTATTAAGAGAGGAAGGGGCCCGTGTGCAGTCTCCGTCCGGGGCACCCTCCTTTCTCTCTGGCGGCCGGCAGTGCACTCAGCGCAGCGCCGCAGCAGTAGACTCTTAACACTAGTCTGTGCCCAGAGTCTACTGCGCATTTCCTTACTGCCATGGCAGCCACTTTCCAGGCGATTGTGCAGCACTAATACTGCCTTACATGGGACTCTCCTGAGAGACAGGAAAAAACAACTTGACGAGAGGTAAACCAAAAACCTGCTGAGGGACTGTATGTTTGGCCGAATTAGACCGTCTAGCCAGGTAAAATAAAATCCCTCAAGACCCCCACTTGTTTAAAACAACAAGTGGCAAGTATTACCCGAGTAGGATGGACGGGAGACGTAACAAGACAAACAAAAAACATAACGAACAAGCGAACAACATGAACGAACACATGAGACATAGGCAGACATAACATCAAGAGAAAACGCAACAGCAATTTATCCAGTGGCCACGAGCCTAACGTAACGCTTATAGCAAGCCGATTTCCATCGCCCCAGAGCCATGATCTGCGGAACCGACAAGCCAGCCGCGACGGCCGAAGTAGCTGCGCCAATTCTAAATGAATGGGTACCGAAATCCCCAGGGGAGAGGCCAATGTGAAGCAAACAGCGTCTAAAAATGAATTGGAACTGATATTTAGTAAGAGGCGAACCGTCAGCATGAAGCAACCATGCGCTGCCAACTACAGGCCGTAATGCCATGTAAAGCTTTGCCAGATGTACCTGGCAAACACGGTCATCCAAAGCCCCCTCCCCAATACTGACATCGGAACGGGACATGGGCGAAATCGCTAATCTAGAAGGGGCAACTAGTTCTGAAATACGGAAGGCACCATGAAATGCCATCGAAAATGCTAAACAAAAAAGATTAGCCTCAAATGGAGAAATCACCACATGAGGAACTGCAGCTAGCAACTTAGCCAATAGGGGAATATCAATCGGTCTTCAATTATCAACTGGCCGAGGTGAGGCACGAGCCCAACCCTTAAGGGCCTTGATAACTGCAAAGCTCTTCGTAAGGTCTGTGCACCCTTTCAGTCTTGAAAAGAAAGAAATGCCAGCCAGCATGCGCGAAACTACCGCGCGGGATTGACCAGAGACATACATGCTCCAAACAAAAGAAAGCATTGAGCAATGTGTGCTCTTACCTTGTCTTCCGCGATGATGTAGGTAGCCTTCCCATTCGGACCAAGCCTTTTGATAGGCCGGCAACGTAGTTGGGGCAAGGGATTGCACAGCTAGGCCCCCCATGTCGGCTCGATGACCTGCCAAACATAGGGGGGGCAAGGCTCACCAACTAAACAAGCGACCTAAACCGATCCCACTGAAAACGGGAGAGCGCGTCAGCAATGTTATTATCCGAGCCCGAAATGTGAATTGCCTTCAACAAGATGTTACATTGTAAACAACGCAGCACTAGCTGCGCGAGCAAGCACAAAGCCGGCAAGGAAGAGGCGCGCTGTCCATTAACAGCATGAACAACGCCTAGGTTGTCGCATCTAAAAACAATACTCCTATCGCGCAACTCAGGAGCCCAAAGTTCCAGCGCCACCATAATGGGAAACAATTCCAGGAGGATTAGGTCTTTAGTTAAACCCCTGGAAAACCACTCCGCAGGCCAGGGGGCAGCGCACCATGACCCGCGGAGGTAACACCCAAAACCCGACGAGCCGGCCGCGTCAGTGAACAACTGCAACTGACAGCTGGGAGCGGGAGGAGGCAACCACAATAGAACACCATTAAAGTCGGCTAAAAACGAGAGCCAAATAGCTAGATCCCTTTTTATTTCGGCAGAGAGCCGAATATAATGGTGTGCCCGGCGAACACCTGCGGTGGCTCGCTGTTGTTTCCTAGAAAATACCCTAACCATGGGGATCACCCGGCACGAGAAATTGAGCAAACCCAGGAGAGACTGCACTTGCCGCAATGTCACCTTACCCGCAGCCAGGCAATCCTGAATGGCATGTTTTAATTTGAGAAGCAGCCATCCAAGGTATCAATTTCGATGCCCAGATAGGACAGACGGGAGACCGGGCCCAAGGTTTTATCGCTGGCAATAGGAACTCCAAAAAAGGAAAAAAGGGCCTGAATGGACTCTAACAAAACACGGCAACGGAGGGAATCAGCAGGGCCGACGCACAGAAAGTCGTCCAGGTAATGGGCCACGCCCTGCCCACCGGTACCAGCCTCGACGCACCAATGCAGAAAGGTGCTGAACCTTTCGAAATAGGCACAGGACACGGAACACCCCATAGGCAAGCACTTGTCTATGTAGTATCCGTCGTCCAAACGAAAACCCATGTACCTGAACGAGTCTGGGTGCAGGGGCAACAAGCGAAAAGCCGATTCAACATCCACCTTACCCATCAATGCGCCGGGTCCATGAGCCCTGTCTAGCTCAAGTGCCTCATCAAAAGACTGATAAGAGACCGAGCAAAGCTCTTGCGGAATGGCGTCATTAACTGATCGGCCAGATGACCAAGATAGATGCTGAATGAGCCTAAAAGCACCGGGCGTCTTCTTAGGGACCACCCCAATGGGGGACAACACCAAGTCAGCTATAGGTGGCACGAGAAAAGGACCAATGATGCGACCAAGCCGCACCTCCTTAAGGACTTTGGACCTCATTCAGAGTCGGTCGAAGCGGCCGCACGGTCGTACGCGAAAAGGGGCCGTATATGCAAATGATTCCCTCGCAAGTTGCGTCCCTAAGTTCGGATCGGTAGCTGGCCGACCAAGGGGAGGAAGCGGTCGGAAGACAAAAAAATACGCCCCCTTCTCGTACGCATTGCACGTCATCTCCGGGTATATAAGGATTAATCGAGACCATCGGCAACCATCGGAACTGGTCGTAGAGCTTAAGGTTGACTATACCCTCTCTTAAGCTCTACGATCATGTCAGTGTAAAAACCTCCCATATCACATGTGCCATGACGCTACTTTGTTAATTATGCACTCCCATAAACCGTATGCACTCCCACAAAACGCCGTCCGCATAATTAGGCACGCCTGAGTTCGGATCTCCACTCTCCCGTTTTCAAGCACCTTCCCCTGTTACCACCCACAAACGCCTCATTCTGTCACTCAAACTACCGACCTGGCTGTGTTCAAGGAGTGAGAAATTTCTGATCGTAGCGGCTAGTTTGCGCACGCGCATTGCGAACTTTATGCATGCGCAGTATAGCGAACATCGGTGGCGTACGACCGTGCGGCCGCTTCGACCGACTCTGAATGAGGTCCTCTGTCCCTAACGATGTGCGGCAGCTCTATAGCAGATCGAAGGTTCCGTGGAGAACCTGCAGGCACAACTGAAGCTATCGGCAAACGAAAACCAAACTTAAAACCTTCCCTCAAAAACTGCGCCGCAGCTGTGTGAGGGTACCACGCGAGCCATTTGCCATGGCATCAATTTTAACAGGGGAGAAAGCTTTAACTAGCAGGCCCGGGGCCGGCAGGTTTTCTGGGAGCCGGGGAAGCAATAGATTTCGAGCAGCCAGAAGCTGGGTGGGCATCGCCGCATTTGCTACAGAGGTGGCGAAAACGACACCGCTGTCCGAACGAACACTGTGTCGAGTTAAATGCGAAGCACTTACCCTTACTATGGTTGGATGGGCCCGGCCGGCTAGTGCCGAATTTTCTTCGTTGGCCAAAAGCAGCCGGGGAAGATTTGGGTCCCTGTGTAACGTCGAGCCAGACCTCGACATCCTTGCACCCAAAATCAATAATGTGCAGCCGGTCCTGTTTGCGACTAAATTCTTCGTCGTAAATGCGCCAAGCAGCCCCTTGGCTGGACCTTTGCATATTATAAATAAGGTGAAAGTACCGAATGATATTGGGGTGTTCTGCAGGGTGGGTTTCCAAATAGCATGCCGAGAAGACGAATATCCCAGCCTGCCAATTAGAATAATTCTGGAAAGCTTCCAAACCAATACCGCCTTTGCGCTTAGCGGCTTGCAACTCCTTGCGCGTTATCTGTAAGGGAGAATACATCCACATAACGTCCCTTCCTTATCCTGTCTTTAACGCACGGGCGGAGGGCCTGCAGAACCGCGGTGTTTGCGCAACGTACAACTCCGGCGTCAGCACTGTCCGCGGGCGCCTTGTCATCACGCGGGCGTGGCGCTTATGCCGAGGCTTATGCAAGCGCCTGTCGGCCTCAATCCTAGCAAACTTAGCTGCACGCTTGCGCGCCTTGTGAGCTTTCTGGGAGGGGCTATTGTCACTGGAGTCGTCAGAGGTAGAATAACTTACGTCGCTAAATGTAGAATAGGAACTAGACGAACACTCACTAAACGTCAATGGCGTAACTACTGCCCCCGCAGCCCCCGCGGTGGCTTGGAGGCGCTGGGTAGCTTGGGGGCGACGGGGGCAGTAGTAGTAACTACGGAGGGTGCAGCACCGTCCATCTGCCGGGCACCCGCTGAGTGTGTTACCAGCGGGCGCCCGGCTCCTATTCAAACCCCCGGCGGCAGCCGGAGGACAGAACTCCCTCCGTCTTCTGGGTCCCGCAGGGCACTATGGGAGTGACGTAATGACGTCACTCCCATAGTGCCGAGGAGCGGACGCCAGGGACGGAGCTCAGGAGTGAGCTCCGTCTTCCGGGTCCCGCAGTGCACTATGGGAATGACGTAATGACGTCACTCCCATAGTGCCGAGGAGCGTACGCCGGGGACGGAGCTCAGGAGTGAGCTCCGTCTTCCGAGTCCCGCAGAGCACTATGGCAGTGACGTAATGACGTCACTCCCATAGTGCCGAGGAGCGGACGCCCGGGGTATGGACGGCAGCAGCACTGGAGCGGGGATAAAGGTAAGTGTGTTTGTTTGTGTGCGCGCGGAGGGGGGGAGCAACTACAGGGGGCTAACTACAGGCGGCTAACTACAGGGGGCTAACTACAGGCGGCACTACTACAGGGGGCCCTGCATAATGGGCACTACTACAGGGGGCATTGCATAAGGGGCACTACTACAGGGGGCATTGCATAAGGGGCACTACTACAGGGGGCATTGCATAAGGGGCACTACTACAGGGGACATTGCATAATGGGCACTACTACAGGGGACATTGCATAAGGGGCACTACTACAGGGGGCATTGCATAATGGGCACTACTACAGGGGACATTGCATAATGGGCACTACTTCAGGGGACATTGCAAAAGGGGCACTACTACAGGGGGCATTGCATAAGGGGCACTACTACAGGGGGCATTGCATAAGGGGCACTAGTACAGGGGGCATTGCATTTTGGGGCACAACTACAGGGGGCACTGTATAAGGGGCACTAATTTGATACACAGTTTACAGGTTATAAACTATGGCCCTCATTCAGAGCCACTCGCTAGCGGCAGTACGCTCGTTCCGAGCGATGTTCGCACATCTGCGCATGCGTACGGTTTTTAGTACGCATGCGTGGACCAGTCAGTGCGGGCGAAAATCGTTTGTACGCAATATAGCGAGTGCCTGCTATTTTGAGTGACAGAATGAGGCGTATGTGGGTGGTAACAGGGGAAGGTGCTTGAAAACGGGGAGTGGAGATCAGAACGCAGGCGTGCTTAAAGGTCAAAACGGGCGTTTTATGGGTGTGCATAATTAAAACAGCAGCGTCATTGACCACATCACTTGGTTTTTTTTAACTCAGAACTGCTCGCAAAATAGCGGTTGAAAAAACCAACCCCAAGAATAGCGAGCAGTTCATATCCTTTTCGATGTACTCGATTAATCTAATAAATAGCGGACATGACGTATGGTGCGAGCGGCCAGGGGGCGTTTTTAACAAATAAACGAGCGTATGTTTTGCTCGCTCGTTCAGACTTAGAGGTGTGAACAGACTGCAATGTGCGAACGGATCATTTGAATAGCCACCCCTTGTTTTTGAACGAACGAACGCAAATAGCGAACGGCTCTGAATGAGGGCCTATGTTCCCAATAATCTGGTTCTACACGGACATAAAAACTGTGCAACCTGTTTTGAGCTGAGGTGACGGACTGGCAGGAGCAGAAAGGAGGGTTGGTGAAGTAGATCTGTCAGGCTGGGATGTATTGGGCATTACTGTTTAGCATAATGTGTATTTGGCATTACTGTGTTCACAATGTGCTATTAGGGGCATTACTGTGTGGCATAATGTGTAAGGGGCATTACTGTGTGGCATAATGTGTTGTATGTGGCATAATCTGTTGTATGTGGCATTACAGTGTGGCATAATGTGAAATAGGGGCATTACAGCATGGCATAAATTTGTTATAAGCGCTTTACTGTATGTCATTATGTGTTATATGTGGCATTATTGTGTGGGATGTGTAAGGGGCATTGCTGTGTGGCATAATGTGTTGTAAGGGGCACTCCGGTGTGGCATAATGTGTTGTAAGGGGCATTCCGGTGTGGCACACTATTATAAGTGGCATTACTTAGTGTGTCATCATGTTTAAGGCACGTTGCTGTATCATGTAACCACACACCTTAAACGTAGTCTTTGGGTGTGTTTGATCTTTGGGTGGGGGGGGCACCTGAAACTTTTTTGGCATGGGGGAGCAAAATTTATAGTTACGCCACTGCCAACCGTCCCCGCTGTGGGATCAGCACGGCTACCGGATTGATGAGAACCAGAAGCCGCTTCATCGCCAGCATCCCAGGAGGGGTCCATGGAACCTGCAAGAGATGTAGAACGGCCATCCGGGGCCAGAGAAGGTTGTGGGCCCCCAACTGCCAGAGGCCCACCAGGAGGACCCGCCCCTGAAAAGCTGTCAGGCATGCGGACATCTGAAGCATAATTCATCCGCGTCAGCGCATCTTGTGACGTGGATGCAACAGCCGGGGGAGCAACCGGGGTGCTTGGCGCTGCTTGCGCATTAGTAGGCGGCATGGCCGCAAACATTGGGGCCAAGGTGGTGGCCATATTAACAAAAAGCCCCATTATGGCATTGGGGTCAAAGGCATGTTGGCCAGCTGATAGCAGAGGAGAGGGAGCCATCATGCCAGCAACAGTAGGCAGAGGGCCAGGGACAGTGGCATACATAGGAGGCCCAGCATGCATAGATGCAGCCCCAGGCATTACATGTGGGGCTGCAGCGTTAGAAATCATAAGCCCCGCCCCCCGCCGAGTCCTAACATGGCGGCCGCTCCCAGAGGAGGCAGCGTCATCCGCGCTACCTCCGCTAGCCTCCAGGGCACGTCCCGCAGCACGGCCGGAGACCACAGATGAGGAGGCACTGCTCCTACTAGCAGAGTGCCGGGTCCAGCGCCGGGCAACGCGAGCACTCCAGGCGCGGCTATGTGAGCCCCGCGATGCCCACCGTCCGGCGGGAGCAGACGCAGGGCTCACCAATGCTGCAGGGGGGTCCGATCCAGCAGCCGCTGGAGCGGGAGAGAAACGAGCAGGGGGATGAGTGGAGCGGTGCGGGTGGTCCATGGAGCAGCCGAGTCACACACTCGTGACACAGGGAAGCTGCACAGGGAGGCTAACACAGGCGCGGGGACCCAGGGAGAAAAGAGCAGATAAATTAAATATAGAGAAGAGAGGGACAGAGGGGGTCATTCAGACCCGCTCGCGAGCGCAGGACGCTCGCAAGCGGGTCGATGGTGCCGAATTGCGCATGCGCACGACGTCGTTATGGGTCTCGCACCAAAGGGGGCGTGCTGTTGATGTTGATTGACAGCACGCCCCCTTCGGTGGGCGTGCCGGGGGCGTGGCTGCCAGACGGAGGCGTTCCCAAAATCACTCCAGGGCTTGCGGTCACCGAGACCCTACCGCAGGGTCTCGTCGCAAGCCCGATGGTCGCGATGGTCTTGACCATCGCGACCATCTTTTTGGCCGCTCGCATATGCTGTGGGTGGTCACCCACAGCTATGCGAGCGGCCAGGAGGCCACTCCATTTTCAGGTAGGAGGGCACTGATTCAGAGCGGGGGGCTCTGGTCAGAGCGTCCGGCTCTGAATCAGGCCCAGAGAGACAATAAGAGGAAAAATAGGAAGAAATTAGTGTGTTTGTGCACAACAGTACCTGACCAAACGATACAGGAAAGAGGCCTCAGGCTTGTAAGCCTGGCCTTAAATAAGCTCTGTCCCTACTCCTCCCACTAAGGATTTAATAGGTTGGCCCCAACCCCATGATCACTACCCCTGGCTAAAGCCCAGCCTCCTGGTTTAAGTCACTCCTGTCTTATTCAAGCGCTGCGTTATTCGTACACTGACAGCGGCATCCTGATGGTTCAAATCCCGACAGGGGAATGGTGAGTAATGTTCCCCTGTCCTATTTATCCTCTAACCCTCCTTTCCTCCACCCTCATACTAACCATCCTTACCCCGCACCCTAACCCCTAACCAGAGGAGTAGCGTGGAACCATGTGGTGCCCGGAGGAAGTGCATGTCATAGCATTCCCCCTGTACTGACCTGTGCCAGTGTGGTATAGCCACCCTGTAGGGGAATAGTGAAGTGAAGAGAAAAACAGCAAACAGTGGCAGTATCGCGCTGGGCATTGAGGTCCAATTGGGGAAATAGGATGGTACGGTGATCTGACATTAAGGAGTAGCTCCTTGCCACTGCTTTATGTATAGCACCTAGGATCTGACTTTATCTCCTTTGAATCATTGTTATTAGTCGATAGAGCAGATTGTATTATATATTCTGATAATTTAACTTAAATTGACAGAGTACATGTGCTAGAGTGAGATTCCACAGGGTGCACAGCTTATTACTGTAATTACTGCCCCAAGCAGCTATCACTGGAGTGGGAACACCTATGGGAAGCTCCCTTCTCAGCTATGCTCCTACTTTGCAAATTTACATTGCACTCAGTGGCGTTACAAGGGGGAAGCTGATTGTCGGCTAACAGCGGGGGGTGGGGCCGGTCATTGGGGTGGAGCCGGGGACGGGCCAGCCAATTGGTGGCACATTGGAGGCGGAGCCAGGAGCGGGGCCGCACGATCGCATCATCGTGGCTCCGCCCCTCTTCACAATGCCTTTATTTCCAGCATTGTGAAGCAGGGGGCGGGGCCGCGATGATGCGATTCAGCGCGAATTGCGTCACCGGCTCTCCCGCTGCGGAGGTTTCTAGTCTTTTCAGGGGGAGGACAGAAGGGTCAGAGGCTTCCGGGAGGCTTACCTGCCTTTCCGGGGGGCCGGGAGCGGCACCCGAAAATCGGGAGGCTCCTGGCCAAGTCGGGAGGGTAGGCAAGCCTGCACCAAGGTGCTGGCTCCCCCTCAGTGACAGGAGCCGGGTGCTGCACTGTAGCATCCTGTCACAGTGAGGGAGCCGGCAGTCCGCACTTTCAGCACCCCCCACCACCCCAGTGATGATACCCACGGTACGGGCCGGGGTTCCAGCCGCGAGGCCATGCCGCCTGTTAGCTTGGCCATGCCCCCTTTTCGGTGGCGCGCGACTGCGCCACGCACATGGCATCCCTCCCTGCATCAGGTGTCACAGCGGGGAAGGACGCCACTGATTGCACCTATATTAATGTGAATACTGCTACAATGTGTTCTGTCTACAACCATTATTATTATTTCAGGTCTCCTAATATTCTTTAAAAGACCTTTCAAATAACACTTTGTGGTCATGCCTGGGATCGCCTCCATTACTTTACATAGCAAAGCAGTGACTCTTTTTAAACTCATACCTTATAATTGAAGTTTAGGATTTTACCTCAGATGTGTAACTATTAAGGCCTTTGAAGCACAATGAATAAGTGAATGAAGAGAGAAGGAGGGGATCAAAGAGGAGAGGGGAGATGAAAGTAGAGATGGCTAGTGAGTGTCTCAACACACTGACTCGAATCATTCAGATGAGTGAATGATTCGAGTCACTCAGTGTTTGGTGAGTCGAGACACCCACCTCCCCTAGCCTCTCTGTCAGTGGGAGCTAGAGTGAGTGACAGCTCCGCCCCCTACACTGCTGATCCGACCTGATTATACTTCTGCACTGTGTCAGATCAGCAGTGTAGGGGGCGGAGCTGTCAGTGACTCACTCTGAGTCATGCAGCTACAGCCAGGGCTCAAAGGAGTGCACTGACTCAGGAGAGTCAGTGAGAACCCTGAGCTGTAGTGCTGGGCTGCGGGGGGGGGGGGGGCGGAGCTGTCAGCGACTCACTCTGTGTCGCTGGCTCCCCTGCTGGCTACAGCACTGCACTACCTAAAGAGTCGTGTCTCGAGACACTTCACTGAGTTGAGCCATGTGGCTCAACTCAGTGTAGTGAATCGTTCTGCCCATCTCTAGATGAAAGTGCTGATAAGAGAGGGGAGGTGTCAGAGGCCAATATATATAAGGAGAGGGGAAGGGCAAAGCCAATTAGAGAGGGCCAGTGACAGAAGCCAATAAGAAAAGGAGAGGGGAATGGCAAGGTCAATCAGAGAGGGCCAATGACAGAAGCCAATAAGAAAAGGAGAGGGGAAAAGCCAATCAGGGAGGGCCAGCGACAGAAGCCAATAAGAAAAGGAGAGAAGAGGGGCAAAGCCAATCAGAGAGGGCCAGTGACAGAAGCCAATAAGAAAAGGAGAGGAGAGGGGTGGTGACAGAAGCCAATAAGAAAGAAGTGGACAGAGGCAAAGAGCCGATCACAGGGTAGAGAATTAAAGAGGTGAGAAGTGAATGTAATCAATCTGACAGGAAAGGGGAGGTGACAGAAGATGATCACAGAGGAGGGAGGGCCAGCAATCTGGGCAGCTTGTGGGAGCATGAAATGTAGAAACAGATCTCAGATCCGTAACTTATTAAGAGGTCTATTTACTAAGCAGTGTTAGGAGACAGAGTGAAAAGTGATAAGTCTGTGATAAGGTGCCAGCCAATCAGCTCCCAACTGTCATCTCAGGCTGTGTTTGAAAAATGACAGTTGGGAGCTGATTGGCTGGCACCTTATCACAGACTTATCACTTTTCACTCTGTCTCTTAACACTGCTTAGTAAATAGACCCCTAAGTATATAGAGCAAACAAACCAAGATAAATCTAACAGGCGGCCGTCATACTGTGAAGCCCCATGAATTCCAGAACCCTGGATGGCGCCCTCTGTCCATTTTGGCGCCCGGAGCTCATGCTCCACTGGAACCACCCTCACTACACTCCTGCCCCTAACCCTCCTGGTAAGTGCCTAACTCTAACCTCCCCCTGGTGGTCCCTGAACCTAACCCTCCCTGTCTAGAGCCTAACCTCCCCCCTCCCTCAAGCCTAACCCTAAGTCCCCCTGGGGTGCCTAAACCCAACCTCCCCCCCCCCCGCAGCTGATACTAACCTTTTCCCAGTCTCCTTAAGATCGGGATGCCATCTGCTGGGATTCTGACGTTGGCATCCCCAGTCATGTCGGGATACGATCACTGGTGTTCTCTTGGCGATCGGGATTCCAGTGCCGGGGTTCCGGCAGACGGCATCCCGGTTGTCGGGATCTTATCCGCATCCCTTCACTACATAGTCGGCTTGTAGCTGAAAGAGGGACTGTATTAGCAACTGCGGTGCGTATAAGCAGAATAGCGATCTTTGCTGAATCAGACCCAGAGTTCACTGCTTTTTCTACCCTAAGTTTTCTCAGTATTATATTACACCTGAAGAGAGACCGTGTTTAGGGACTTTACAAAAGGGGACCAAAACAGGAATAGTCTTCAGCCCCAAGTTTATTTTTACCCCCGCTCAGTTAATGGAGGCAGAATACACAGTAGTAAGGCTGTTTTGTTTTTGCTATATGTGCATGTACACCGTGAATCTAGTATCATATCTGCAAGATGTGTCTTTTGCAACCTTAATTGGTATTTAATTATATATTGTGTTGATTTATAACGAAAAGTAATGTCAAGAAGGTAATTGTTGGTTGCAAGTAAATTTCCTTGTACATGTTATAACAAACCTAAGCTTTTACCTCCAAGTGATGTGACAGTAACGTTCCAGATAAATAAACGTTATAGTCACTGACTCACTGTCCACGTGTGGTGACTTGTTCTGGGGCGTTTCTGGAGTGCTCATCTCTCTGCTTAATCAAACAGGGGGTCCAGAAGCACGAGTGTTTCGGGAGTCATCAAGGAAGCTGGGAACGACGACAGTGTCTGGAGAGACAGGTACGATAAGCACACCCGCACCTACACACTATCATTAGGGGAGTATTACATTACATATCAACATGATTACAATATCAACAAAACGTTCCTGGTGATCCATTGGTGACATACCTGGTTTGGCACATCGGGCAGCTGACAGTGACTTCCGCCTGATCCTGAGATGCTTCTGGCGGTGAGTTTTGCTGGCCCCAAATCCTCCCCCAAGTGCCTAACCCTAACCCTCCCACAGCTTAGCACTAACCCTCCCCTCCCGCAGCTTAGCCCTAACCCTCCACTGACGCAGTTTAGCTCTAACCCTCTGCTCCCACAGCTTAGCCCTAACTCCCCACTGCCGTAACTTATCCCTAATTCTCCGCTCCCACAGCTTAGCCCTAACCCTCCTCTGCCGCAGCTTAGCCCTAGCCCTCCGCTGCTGCAGCTTAGCCCTAACCCTCCACTGTCACAATTTAGCCATAACCCTCTGCTCCAGCAGCTTAGCCCTAACCCTTCGCTCCCGCAGCTTAGCCCTAACCCTCCACTGCCACAATTTAGCCATAACCCTCCGCTCCCGCAGCTTATCCCTAACCCTCTGCTCCAGCAGCTTAGCCCTAACCCACTGCTCCAGCAGCTTAGCCCTAACCCTCTGCTCCAGCAGCTTAGCCCTAACCCTCCGCTCCCGCAGCTTAGCCCTAACCCTCCACTGCCACAATTTAGCCATAACCCTCCGCTCCCGCAGCTTAGCCCTAACCCTCTGCTCCAGCAGCTTAGCCCTAACCCTCTGCTCTAGCAGCTTAGCCCTAACCCTCTGCTCCATCAGCTTAGCCCTAACCCTCCGCTCCCGCAGCTTAGCCCTAACCCTCCGCTCCCGCAGCTTAGCCATAACCCTCCGCTGCCACAATTTAGACCTAACCCTCCACTCTCACAGTTTAGCCCTAACCCTCCGCTCCAGCAGCTTATCCCTAACCCTCCACTGCCACAATTTAGCCATAACCCTCCGCTCCCGCAACTTAGCCATAACCCTCTGCTCCAGCAGCTTAGCACTAACCCTCCGCTTCAGCAGCTTAGCCCAAAACTCCGTTCCCACAGCTTAGCCCTAACCCTCCGCTCCCGCAGTTTAGCCCTAACCCTTCGCTCCCGCAGCTTAGCCCTAACCCTCCGGTCCTGCAGCTTAGCCCCAACCCTCCGCTCCCGCAGCTTAGCCCTAACCCTCTGGTCCCGCAGCTTAGCCCTAGCCCTTCGCTCCCGCAGCTTAGCCCTAGCCCTTCGCTCCCGCAGCTTAGCCCTAGCCCTTCGCTCTCGCAGCTTAGCCCTAACCCTCCGGTCCTGCAGCTTAGCCCCAACCCTCCGCTCCCGCAGCTTAGCCCTAACCCTTCGCTCCCGCAGCTTAGCCCTAACCCTCCGGTCCTGCAGTTTAGCCCTAGCCCTTCGCTCCCGCAGCTTAACCCTAGCCCTTCGCTCCCGCAGCTTAGCCCTAACCCTCCGGTCCTGCAGCTTAGCCCCAACCCTCCGCTACTGCAGCTTAGCCCTAGCCCTCCGCTGCCGCAGCTTAGCACTAAACCTCCTCTGCCGCAGCTTAACCCTAACCCTTCGCTGCTGCAGCTTAAGCTCCTGGTGTCGATATTTCACATTTCGAAAATTGTGAACTTGTTGATGGTCTGCAGATGCTGACATGTTCAATGTCGACACTTCAACAATGTCAACATCATAACTGTCTACATTGTGGGGGATGACAATATGTTTGTTGATGTAAATGTCGACATAATGACTGCATCCCAGATCAGACATACTTGGCCTGCAGACGGACAGACTGGGGTTACAATAACAGGGTAAAGTGGGAGAGTACTGTTACACCTGAGAGGCGTGTCATAACACTGACTTACATCCTAAGGCAGTGTCGGATTGGGACATGAAGGGTCCACCAGGGGAATGCAATGCTAGGGGCCCACTGCAAAACTGCCAACCCGCCGCAGAACACATTTATTGTCCCCTAAAAAGACCTCTATGCATCAGCTGCATAAGCCAGGGACTCGGGGAATGTAGTTAGTACAGACACGGTATGGAACATACTGTAGACAGTACAGACAGACACAATATAAGGAAGACAGCTTTAGGCAGTTGCATAAGGGTGCACGGACCTGAGGGGGGCAGTCTGCGGAGGAGAAAAATTAAGAATCTTTTTTCTAGACCAGGGGTCGGCAACCTATTTTAGGTGGTTCCTGATGACAGCAGGAATGGATCTCTAGATCATTCTGTTTCGCCATTAACTACCGCACACACAATGAGGCAACAAGAGCGCCCAATCCTCTTTCTTCAAATTGGCCAGTGGGACATCTTTGGGACAGCATACAGAGGTCAGGTGGTCCTCCTTGTGCTGCACACATGCGCAGGTCTCCGGGAACATGGAGCCCGCGCCGCCTTCCCTGGACATCTCTACTGCACGAGCGAATCACAGGGAAAATGGCCGTAGTGGCCTTTTTCCCAGTGATTTCAATAGCTCTGCAGCCAATACTGGGTCGACGGAGAGGTAAGTATATTTTAAATGGATGCAGGGTGTGTGAGCCCCCCTGCACCCACTGCACACCTTGCACCCATTATGTATACGCCCCTGCTTACTGTATATTCCATCTCTAACACTGTGACCTCTCCTGCCTTCCTATGTACTTCATTGTCAGCCTACTGAACCTCTCACCAGGACTTCTAACTTTCCAGTGAATTATTTTATATCTATTCCTGGCATAGCTGATATAACTGCTGCCACATATTTATTAACTGCTAATATGCCTAGCTAGTATGGTTCTGACCATGGAAATGTCCCCACTAGGCGGTGTCTGTGGGGGTGGAGGGGCAGTAGGCTGAAGGTTTGACTAGGTGCCGGGAAACCTTGCACCGACCCTGCTCACAGATCACGCTGCCCCACCTCACAGATCCCACTGCTTCCACACACAGAAACCCCTCACAGATCACACTGCCCCACCTCACAGATCACACTGCTTCCAAACACAGAAACCCCCTCACAGATCACACTGCCCCCACACACAGTCCCCCTTACAAATCGCACTGCCTCCACATACTGATCCCCCTCAAAGATCACACTGTCCACACACACAGGCCCCGCTCACAAATCACACTATCCCCACACACAAGCCCCCGTCAGAGATCACACAGCCCCAATTCACAGGCCCCCCTCACAGATCACACTGACCCCACACGTAGACCCCCCTTACAGATCGCACTGCCTCCACACACAGACCCCCCTCACAGATCACACTGCTTCCGCACACAGAAACCCCCTCACAGATCACACTGCCCCACCTCACAGATCACACTGCTTCCACACACAGAAACCCCCTCACAGATCACACTGCTTCCACACACAGAAACTCCTCACAGATCACACTGCCCCACCTCACAGATCACACTGCTTCCACACACAGAAACCCCCTCACAGATCACACTGCCCCCACACACAGTCCCCCCTTATAAATCGCACTGCCTCCACATACTGACCCCCCCCAAAGATCACACTGTCCACACACACAGGCCCCGCTCACAAATCACACTATCCCCACACACAAGCCCCCGTCAGAGATCACACAGCCCCAATTCACAGGCCCTCCTCACAGATCACACTGTCCCCACACACAGGTACCCCACACCCCTCAGAGATCACACTGCCTCCACACACAGGCTCCCCCTCACAGATTGCACTCCCCCACACAAAGGCTCCCCACAGAAATCACACTGTCCCCCCTCACAGATCGCACTGCCCCCATGTCACAGATCAAAGGCTCCCTCACAGATTGCACTCCCCCACCTCTTCAGCCTACCCTCTCACAGATCACACTGCCCCCACACAGAGACCCTCCCTTACAGATCGCTCTGCCTTCGCACATACTCCCCTTCAGAGATCACACTGTCCCCACACACAGGCCCCCCTCACAAATCATACTAACCCCACACACAAGCCCCCATCTGAAATCACAAAGCTCCCATACACAGCCCCCCCTTAGAGATCACACTGCCCCAAACACAGCCCCCCCTCAAAGATCACACTGTCTCTACACCCAAGCCCCCATCAGAGATCACACAGCCACCACACACGCCCCCTTAAAAATCACACTGCCTGCACACACAGGCGCCCCTCAGAGATTAAACTGTCCCCACACACAGGCCCACCCCGTCAGAGATCACACTGCCTTCACACACAGGCTCCCTCTCACACAATCACACTGCCCCCAAACACAGAACCCCCCTCAGGGATGATACTGGCCCCCCCTCACAGATCACAGTCCCATGTCACAGATCACACAGCCCCCTCCCTCAAAGATCACACTCCCACACAAAGGTCCACTTGAGAAATCACACTGTATCCACACACAGGCTCCTTCTCACAGATCGCACTCCCCCACACAAAGGACCCCCACAGAAATCACACTGCCCCATGTCACAGATCAAACCGATCCCCTCACAGATCGCACTCCCCCACCTCTCAGCCCCCCTTCTCACAGATCACACTGCCTCCGCACACAGATCCCCCCCTCAGAGATCACACTGTCCCCATACACAGTCCCCCATCAGAGATCACAAAGCCCCCATACACAGGCCCCCCCTTAGAGATCACACTGCCCCCATACACAGGTCCCCCTTAGAGATCACACTGCCCCCATACACAGGCCCCCCTTAGAGATCACACTGCCCCCACACACAAGCCCCCATCAGAAATCACACAGCCCACACACAAATGCCCCCTTATAAATCACACTGCCTCCACACACAGGCCCCCCACCTCAGAGATTAAACTGTCCCCACACACAAGCTCCCCTCACAGATCACATTGTCCCCACACACAAGTCCCCATCAGAGCTCACACAGCCCACACACACATGCCCCTAAGAAATCACACTGCCTCCTCACACAGGCCCCCCTCAGAGATTAAACTGTCCCCACACACAACCCCCCCCCCTCAGAGATCACACTGCCTCCACACACGGGCTCCCCCTCACAGATCACACAGCCCCCACACACAGGCTCCCCTCAGATATGACACTGCCCCCACACACAGGCCCCCCTCCTCAGAAATCACACTGTCCCCAAACATAGCCCCCCTCCCCTCAGATATTCAGATATCATACTGGGGCTGGGTCACCCTCACAGATCACACAGTCCCATGTCACAGATCACACAGCTCCCTCCCTCAAAGACCACACTCTCCCACACAAAGGCCCCCCTCAGAAATCAGACTACCCCCCCTCACAGAACGCACTCACCCACCTCTCAGCCCCCCTTCTCACATTCACACCTCTCGCAGTGTGAGGGGCGAGTGCGGTGCAATGCCTGCTGCCGTGCAGGTGTACGTCTGTTACTTACCTTGCGTCGCACCCTCTCACCTTCAGGCCGTGTGTTGAGCAGACGGTCCTGGAACCTCCGAATAGAACACGGACACGATGACCTAGGGGGAAGGAGACGAGGTGAGCACCGTCCTTCCTCACGTCGACCGACGCGCCCTACTGAACCGGGGGATAAATTCAGGTTTTAAGTGAAGATCATCATTGGCACTTTTGGCCTCAGATCCCGAATTTTCACCTATCGGTACTCACGCACCAGGTGAAGATCCGTCCTTGCACCGGGTTGCAAGGTTCACCGTCCGCCCAGAAGGAAGGAGATAGGTAGTGACAAACAAACAGGGAGAGACAGTACACACAGATATTTCTCACCGTGTCCACTCTTGCTCTTCGTCCGCTCACTCGCCTACAGGTCCCTGTAAGGAGATACACAACACAGCCGTGCAGGGCCTAAACCTATGTCAAGCAACTACACATACTAAAACGGCATCACCCTCAACCTACAGTGTGTGTAGTGCGACAGATATAACAAAACTAAACATTTGCCCTGCACGGAACACCAAACACAGACTAAATACACAAGAGCAAAACACAGTGCTGTCCCTTTAAATGTCTGCTACCTATCCAGAGCTGGCCAGCTCCTCTTCTCGGTGACTGGGGAAACCACTACCTCATGGGTGGAAGCCGTACAGCTCTCCACCACTGCTCACACCTCTAATCATCTATGCGGGGGCTACCTAATGGGCTCAGGGCCCTGGACCTAACGCCCAGGGTCTTACCAGCCGCTCAGGGCTTATGCCTGCCTACTGTGGGGTACTCAAGGGACTTGGGCCTACTGCCCAGAGTCCCGCTCTATTTTGCAGCTCAGGCCTAGTGGCCTGCCTAACGGTGGGCTCTGGTAGTGGCCTGGGCCTAATGTCCAGACCACTTTTATTGGGGCTCAGCTATAGGGCCTAGTGCCCTCCTGTATGGGTACAGGCCTACGCCTGATTTATGGCCACGGGCTTAGTGCCCGCCTACTCGATCATTTAGTGGCCTGGGCCTAGTACCCAGGCCACTCACACCTTATTACGGGCCAATCCTTTTATAGGGCCTAATGCCCACTATAGTGCCCCGGGCCTTGTGCCCGCCTAATTACCCACGGGCCTAGTGCCCGACAACGCTCCACGGGCCTAACGCCCGACAATCCTGGCGGTCTAGGGAGGGGGTATATGGTGGGCCTCACGGAGGGCCTACCTGCTACGTTGGAAGAGGCTGCGGGGGGGAGCTTCGTGACGCTCTTTCACTTCCCACCCCCGCAGTCCTCTCCGGTCCTCAGCCGCATTCTTCTGCCGCTGGCCCGTCCTGGCCAGCGGCGCCGCCTCTTCTTTTCTTCCTCCAGCCGGCGCCGCCTGTCTTCTCTCTTGACAGCGGCGTCTTCTGGCCTCTTCCGCGGCCGCCGCCCCTGTTGCCGCGCCGATCTTCCACTCTTCGGGGGGTCTTCTCTCCTCCCTCTCCGCCGTCGAACTAACTTTTCCCGCTCTGCGCCGTCTAATACAAGACGGTGCGAGTGGGCGGGGCTATGACGCGGCGAGCCGCGATTGGCTCGTCGCGTCCGCCTCTGATTGGCTGCTGGCCCGCGAGCCAGATTTGGCTCGCGGCCAGAGCCAAACGCCCGCCGCGCCCAACGCCTGACCGGCGCTGGGAGCAAGTACTCTCTCCCAGCGCCGGCTACCCGCCGCCTCTTGGCTGCCGGGCGCCAAGCTCCGCTGAGCTTGCGCCCGGAGCCAAGCTTCTCCCGGCGCCACAGTACCGCCGGCACTGGTGAAAGGGACCAGGCGGTCCCTTCACCAGGTGCCCGCGGTATCTGCACCGACGCTAGGGACATTACTGTCCCAGCGCCGGCAACGGATGTGTCCCGCAGAGGACACATCCCTCCTGCCTGCCCCTGCACGTCGGCTGATGCTGGGATCAAACACGTGATCCCAGCACAGCCTTCCACAGCAGTGCACACTTAAATGCTTACCTTGGAGAGACCTCATGTCAAGCTGGCATCCTCCTCTGTCCGCAACTGGTACTGCATGAATGCTCATGCTGGCTATTTGCTCCACCTTCTCGATCAGTCATCAGACTGGCTGGGAGGGTAGTGGCTGGGAGGGCAGATGTACATAGTGCCCTCCAAGCCCCGTCCCTGATCATGCCCGCCCCAAACGTGCCCGCGAAGCCCAATGCCCTCTTGTTAAGGGGTGTGGCTTGAAATCAGTGGGGCCCCACCAGGGAATTACCCGGCTCCCCGGCAGCCCAGTCCAAGTCTGTCCAAAGGTAAATGAGCCCCAAAGCAGTTAGTAAGATCTACTCATTGATGAAAACACACTGATACTTTCCAGAAAATGCATGTAGCCATAGGGATCATTGTGCCTTATAACCAATGCTGGGAAATGATACTGATGATCACATTTGTATGTATATAGCTTTTTTTGTTTATATAACAGCTTCATTATGGCGGTAAGGTGCAACCAAGGAGATTGCTAGACTCTTCAGGGAATCAGGGAGATTGCTACTATTTCAGGGAGTCTCCCTGACAATGAGGGAGAGTTGGCAAGTATGGCTTTGGGAGGATCATTCAGGTGCAAAACCAAAGCATTTTGATGAGGCTGAAGTTAGCTTCTTATTCACTTCTTATTCCAGCTCTAGCTTCTTATTCATTTTCCAGCTTCTTATTGAGAACATGTTATATTAAAACATTTTTATCACATAGAATCAACAAGTTTACATTGAATAAAGAAAATATGGTATCTATTACACAAATTTCAATTGTATTTTGCTTGGCCCACAAAGCTTTTGGGCATGAAATAGGGTGGTAAAGTGGGCACAGGGACCATATTTTCTATATTTGAATAAGTAGCTGTAGTTGTACAAGGGTTAAATGGCCTTGGGCAACAATTTTGACACTTGGAATCCACAGAGGGGGTTCACTTACATATGACCCATTTGCAATTGGCCTTGCCCAACAATGTTTTGGGCATGAAATTGGGTGGTAAAGTGGGCACAATCACCAATTTATATATTTGAATAAGTAGCTGTAGTTGTGCAAGGGTTAAATAGCCTTAGGCAACAAATATGACACTTGGAACTCACACAGTGGGGTGATTTACATATGACCCACTTGCAAATGGCCTTGCCCAACAATGTTTTGGGCATGAAATAGGGTGGTAAAGTGGGCACAGGGAACAGATTTTCTATATTTGAATAAGTAGCTGTAGTTGTACAAGGGTTAAATATCCTTCGGCAACAAATGTTACACTTGGAACCCACAGAGGGGGTTTACTTACATATAACCCACACGCAATTGGCCTTGTCCAACAAGGTTTTGGGCATGAAATAGGGTGGTAAAATGGGCACAAACACCAGATTGTATACATTTGAATAAGTAGCTGTAGTTGTGCGAGGGTTAGTTAGCCTTGGGCAACAAAAATGACACTTGGAATTCACACAGTGGGGTCACTTACATATGACCCACTTGCAATTGGCATTGCCCAACAAAGTTTTGGGCATGAAATAGGGCATTATGTGGGCACAGTCACCAATTAATACATTTGAATAAGTAGCTGTAGTTGTGCAAGGGTTAACTAGCCTTGGGCAACAAATGTGACACTTGAAATCCACAGAGGGGGTCACTTACATATAACTCACTTGCAATTGGCCTTGTCCAACAAGGTTTTGGGCATGAAATAGAGTGGTAAAGTGAGCACAAGGGTTAACTAGCCTTGGGCAACAACTTTGATACCTGACATCCACAAAGGGGGGGGTCACATACATCTAACCCACATGCAATTGGCCTTGCCCAACAATGTTTTAGGCATGAAATAGGGTGGTAAAGTGGGCATAGAGACCAAATTTTCTATATTTGAATAAGTAGCTATAATTGTGCAAAGGTTAAATAGCCTTAGGCAACAAATGTGACACTTGGAACCCACAGAGGGGGGTCACTTACATATGACCCACTTGCAATTGGCCTTGCCCAATAAGGTTTTGGACATGAAATAGGGTGGTAAAGTGGACACAGGGACCAGATTTTCTATATTTGAATAAGTAGATGTAGTTGTGCAAGGGTTAAATGTCCTTTGGCAACAAATTTGACACTTGGATTCCACAGAGGGGAGTCACATACATATAACCCACATGCAATTGGCCTTGCCCAACAAGGTTTTAGGCATGAAATAGGGTGGTTTAGTGGGCACAATCATTAATTTATATATTTGAATAAGTAGCTGTAGTTGTGTAAGGGTTAACTAGCCTAGGTCAATGAATGTGACACTTGGAACTCACACAGTGGGGTCATTTACATATGACCGACATGCAATTGGCCTTGCTTGCCCAACAAGGTTTTAGGCATGAAATACGGTGGTAAAGTGGGCACAGAGACCACATTTTCTATATTTGAATAAGTAACCAGAGGATAAGACATAAGGGCCAGAGGATAAGACATCAGAGTCCCATATTGAAAGGGTAAGGGAGACATCTAGTGGACATAGCTTAAACTGCAACTTGACCAAAACATTTAAAAAACTAAGTGTAAAATGCAAGTTGCCTTGTAGGAAAAAGGTATTACTATTATTCTAAATGCATATGTAAAAATTTCAGGGAATTATCATAACTCGAGATAGAAATTAACCGAGAAAAGATAAAGCTATAACTCCCAGCATTTAAACAAGCAAAATTGTGACACTGAATTGTAAGAAGCCATTTATACCTGGGACCTGCGATCTGAGGGCCAGATTCAGAAATGCATGTAAGTCGGCTGTAGCTGCATTGTGTACTCAGAAAAAAAATGCAATCGTTCTAAGTTGGCACAGCCACTCTGCATATGAAAGTAGGCGCCATCATTATCAGCAGGCATTTACTTTAGCCCTATCCTTGGTGCAAGGCATACTTACCTACTCTCTCGGAAGTTGAGGGAGGCTCCCAATTTTTTGGGTAGCCCCCCCATACCCCCAGAAGAGTTTCGGATCTCCTGCATCCCGCCCAGTTCCTAGTGAAGTGGGCAGAATGGGGGAGTTAAAAAATGGGAATCACGAGTCCGCGGGGAGAAGGCCCGGGCTAAATCATTGATGCCTACTAGTATGTGGGAGACTGCCGGTTCATAGTAGAATCTCCCATAACTCTGGTCTGGAATATTAAATAAAATCCTCAGATTCTCAATTGCTCCGTCGGGAATTTGGACTGCACATCCGCAAGTCCGAGGTCTGGATGCGAGGAGGTGGCAGCCTCAACCAGTAGCAGTGTCTCGGGACTACATCTCCCATGAACCCCCGAGGCTGCGTCTGACAATGTCACACTCTGCAGGCAGCTGTTCTGCACAGGCGGCTCCACCCCAATCACGCAGCAGTGTAGTCATGGGCAGAGCGATTCATTGAACTGAGTCAAACCACATGACTCAGCTCATTGGACTGTCTCGGGACACGGCACTTAGAATGAAGACTGCAGCTGAGCAGTGTGAACACACAGGGGCGCCGCCGACTCCAAGTGAGTCGCTGAGAGCTCCACCCCCCGCATTGCTGCTGTGACACTCAAGACAGACTCAGTGCCAGTGCAGACGATTCTTCTGCACTGAGTCTGTCTTGACTGTCACAGTAGCAGCGCTGCCCCCTCGAGTGTCACTGCACTGATTCTTTTCAGGTCTGCTGCTTTGACACTCGAGACAGACTCAGGGACCCATTCATTAAACGTAAAAATTCAATGGAGATAATTAGCTTTAGAACTCTCATGGAGTTCTAGCTAATTATAGGTGGAATTCATCATTCCACCTCTCCATAAGTATCTATTCCGAAAAGCTGTCATTTTTGCGATGACAGCTTTTCGGGAATAGATAATTTTCCCTGCCTACACTACCTTATCGCATCTGGAAACAGTGCTGCGCATGCGCTGTTACATCTGTAAAACCAGCGCATGCGCAGCACTGCCTACAGATGCGTTAAGTTTCGTACCCCCCCCGACTTACCTGTCCACGCAGCAGCCTACGGCTCCGTCCTGCTGGTCTGTCATGTGGTTTCCCAGCACATCACATGACAGATTAGAAAAAAAAAAAATTTTTTTTTCTTTTTCTAAACTTTCTTGTGCTCTGCTGGGGAGCACACATGACAGACTAGCCTCCGGAGCCTGAGGACGGAGCAGAGCGCTGGAGGGACTCGTCGGGGGACCTGCACACGCTGATACAGGTAAGTGGATTCTGCTATTCGCCACCTCACAGTGGCGAATAGTAACTGCATCAAATTCCGAAAATTGATAATTTTCGGAATTTGATGAATACCACAATTTCCACATCCCCATACTAATGTATGGGGAGTGTGGAAATTAACACAGGGGAACTTAGCAAGGAGATATCTGTGATATCTCCTGTGCTAAGTCTGTTCATGAATACCAAAATAACGTTATTTAAGGAAAATGTCCTTAAAAACGTTATTTTAGTGTTGATGAATAGGCCCCTCAGTGCAGATGAATCATCTGCATTGGCAATGAGTCTGTCTTGAGTGTCTCACAGCTGCAGCCCTGAGCAGAATCATTCACTGCTCCCTTCCAGAGGGGTGTCACCTGGAATGGCACCGCCCAATCACACTGAGTGATATAATGTCATGTGATCCTGACCTGGGGGAGACTGACTCTGAATGAGATGGGTGTCTCGACACACCAAACTTTGAGTGACTTGAATCATTACATCATCTACTGTATATGACTCGAGACATTCACTCACTAGCCATCTCTACAGCAGTGGCAGCCGGAGAATGGGGTCAGGCAGCCGGGGACTCGCTGCAAGGATGGCAGCTCCTAATGATGCTAAAATACAGCATTTTGCCCTGCCCCTCCTCACGGACCAGCGAATCACTGCATTTTCTGGTACCGGGGCGGGGATTAATTACATGAGAGTCTGTCCCCACACCCCGAAGTAGGCATCTGTGTCCCCTCTCTCTCTTCTCCAGGAGAGGGGATGAATAAAGGAGGCAAGTATGGTGCAAGGGATCAGCCTGAAGTTAGAGATGGATCTCTGTGTATGTTTAATTTAATGCCAATTCATTTATTTACACTTTATTAAATAGTTAAAATAGTTAGGGTTAGGCACTAGGAGGGGAGAGTTATGGTGCGTATCCAGTAGGCGATTAAAATGAGCGACATCGTTATCGTTCAATCGCTCATTAATTGTTCACAAATTGGACATTAAAATGTCCAAAACGACCAGCGATGCTCACTCCCACTGGTCGTATTCGACATCAATCATCACCTGAACATGCCGGTCAATCTGCCGATAATGACAGATTGAGCATGTTCGTGGGATGAGGGACGGTGCCTGCACGGAACGACATATCGTTCAGTGTAGGCACTTACAGGATAAGAAACGACTGTATGATTACAATGTTGGCAAGTGGTTCCGAGTAGAACCGAGTCCCGACTCTGATCACTTTTGGGGTTACGAGTAGAACCTAGTCTCGGCTCAAATCTATTTCTCAGGTTTTGGATTGCATGTAAACGGGTCCAAATTACATGATTTTGGCTATTTTTATCAAATTTAAAGAAATCCAAAACCAAGACCAAAGCACTTGAGGGTGGTTTTGCCAAAACCAAAATCAGAATACAGGGGGTTCGCGCACATCTCTACTGAGAATGTAGCCTGATTTTAATTTACTAGTAACCGTTAATATTTATATTAAGTTATGCCTTGTGGACACTAACTATACATTCTCTACTTGCCTACCCTTTAGTTATGCCTGGGAGACTCTTTTATTTAGAGGTATCTCCCCTGACTCCCAGAAGAGTAGGCCACTCTCCTTCTCAAGTGGGTATGGTGAGATATTGATGACGTGGTTCTATGCAAACATTGTACATCATGGCCTCCTCTCTGAAAATCATACATTTTATGAAAAATCAGGACTAAATGGAAGTTTCCAATTAGCTTAATTAGTCCTTAATTACTCACCTTTCCGAAGCTGTGTCTTCTCCTCCAGCGTCGGGACCAGGTCTCCTGCAGCAGCGGTGAGTATGTCAGTATGTGTAATGTTTTTTGTGTGTGTGCATGAGTGTGTGTGACCCCCATGTATACCCCTGGAAAAGGCTCTGGGAGAACTACATCTGCCAGCAGCCCTCTCCCCAGTGACAAGAAGGAGGGGAGGCCACCGGGAGCCACGGAGACCACCAGAGATAGCGCGGGTATCAGGAGTGCGCATACCTGCTGTAATCCAAAATTGGGCGCAAGTGGCGCCAGGTTTTTACCTTGCTAAACCTTGCGCCCAATTGGATATGCCCCTTGATTAAATTTGGAAATGTAATTCTTTATGAAGTGCCTGATTCATTCTTTCACCATTTTTCCTATTACAAGATTTATGTAGATACCAATGTCCACATATCCCAAAAGCATAAAAAAAACCAAAACATCATTACAAAGCAATAAATGTATTCAATAATGACATAAATTGCAGCGTTTCAATAAATTACATTGTGGATAAATTCCCCCTTGGACATGGAGTTAATAAACAAACACAAAAACAAACAACTTTAGACAGACAGTCTTTTTGTTCAGGATTCTGAACACAAATATCAAGTCCCATTTACACACAGCGTGGTGCAAGTATATTTACAAGTAGCCATTTTACATGGTATCGTATTTGAATATATTCTGCAATATTAATCTCCATCATAAACAATTTTAATAGAGGTGTCCTGTTCGGTGAGAGGGCATTTCAGAGACTCTGCACTATGCGGAGAAAACATAGCTGCGTTAACTTGCAAAATCCATTTAATAATCCGCTGCTGGGTGTAGTAGTCCATCTCCACTTTATTTATCTCCATTCCCAGGTCTGCATCCACCTCTGCATTTTCACTCCACGTGTCTGTCCCAAAGGCCGAGTCTACTGAGGACCGCTTCTCTCCACCTTTAATCCCCACATTAAAGTCCTCGGTGCTCCTCCAGATTGAAAAGTCTCTCCTGGAAGTCTTTTTCGGGGTTAAGGACTGCTTAGACCTGCCAACGGACCTCCTGTAGATCTCGGGCACCTGTTGGACTTTGGACTGTTTCCCACCACCTCTGGTGGAGGAGAGGACCAGAAGACATGATTTGTAGATGTCTGGGGTCTGAGAATGTTTCACTGGTGATCTAACAAATTCATCCAACTCTTTAACAACAAAAGTCTTGTGTTCCCAGCTCCCAGTAAGTAGACTGACAGGCCTGAGATCGATGCCATCCCCAGGACAAGATCCTAGGAGTGAGGTATCTTTCTGCCTTACGGATAGCTGATTTTCTTTCTCTTGGTCCTTCAAATACACATCTGACCTCCACCCATCACTGTCCATAGGTCCTCTCGATAGAATCTCACCACTTAGGGTGCTGGACCGCTTGGAAAGGTTGCCTTCTGCAGCCATGGCCATAATGGGAGGTAAGAACTGACTCTGGACCAGGGTATTTTTCCTGAGAGCTTTAACACCTCCTATTGTCCCCCTCAATGGCAGGCTGGTGGAGGTGATATCACAGCAGGACATCTTGCCGACTTCATGCCTGTAGTTAGTTGCCTTGTGAAAACGATTTGTGGGATAAGAGGAAATTTTCCCAGAGATTCCACCATATTTCACAGGTCCGATTTCACTTTTTGGTTTCTTTTTCCTATCAGTCCAGGCGAGTTTTCTTTGCTGCAACATCTTGCTGGGCTGTAATGTTTTGTAGCTCATAAAAGAAAAAAAAAACACTTCACTTCTCCAGGGAACTGCAAACAAACTCTCAACCTGAGCTGAGCCTCATTGTGTTGTGTTCTTGGTTTGTGATCATTACACAAAACGCCTATTCATTTTATAGTCCTTTGTGACGTCAGCAGGAAATTCAAGAGCCTTTCTCTTCTTTCCCCACAGCCTCGCATGAGGTAGCACACATCATGATTAATGCAAGTCCAGTACTACGGACAAACCACACCACGTTACAGCTTGTAAAAGAAAGAATCTAATGGCAATTTATATAGCCAGCCAGAGTCTACAGTACATGCAGCAGGCTTTTTCTAGACCATCGAAGAGCTTGTTTCCGGGATAAAGGATTGAAGCAGAGGACAGAACAGTTTTTCCTAAACTTCTAGAAAAAGATACAAGAAAGAACCCAGATGCAGACTGCAAGTCACCATGACTTGTGGCCACTGCATACTGAACCATTCAGGATAGCAACGTGCTAAAGTAGACGCTAAATAATATACCTGACTTAGGGCTCTATTTGTTAACATTATTTTTACTAAAATAAAATGAAAAAGGGTGTTTTCATACCCTTTTCACATTATTTTAGTTTCACATAATTACTAAAGGGCAAATGGAGTAGAATTCGTAAAATTTTACTTCAAACCCTAATTATCACATATTTTTAGTAAGCAGATCACATTTCCCATAATTGTAATGGGAAACGTGATCTGGCCAGAGTTACTAAAAATAAAATGTGAAAAAATACCGGGGGAAGCCCTGTGATAATAACGCCACCTGGAGATGGCGTTATCCAGGGTTTCCCCTGATTCCTGCTCTGCCCTAACAGGCAGAGCAGAGATGGGAGCCGGGCCCCAGTGATCAGCTGTGTGGTCTAAATAGGCGACACGCTGATCACTGCAAAAACAAAAAAAAATGTGTGAAGGGGTTTCGCATGGACAGAGCTTTATCGCAAGCTCTGTCCCTGCAAGGGATTTTTGACAACGCGAATTTAGTCGGAAATATCACACTACAACCGCATCTTAAATGTGGATTGAAGTAAATAGAGCCCTTAGGCCCCTACTTACTACAATATGCATTTAAAATGCAGTTGTGGTGTGATATTTGTGACTAAATTACAAATTTAGGAAATATCACATGGATGTAATAACATCCGCATGCAAGGACAGAGCTTGCAATAAAGCTCTGTCCCTGCGAATCCCGTCTGTACTTCTCTCTGTATTTTTACCACAGCCTCGCCTTACTTTTTAATACTTACCTCCCTGAAGTCCCACGTCGGCTGGAGAGGTGCTGCACAAAATGCCTGGAAAATGGCCGCTACAGCCATTTTCCAGCATTCTGCGCATGCGCAGTAGGGAAATCGCCAGAAAAATTTCTGCTGCACCACTTTCCCTATGACCTGCACATGCGCGGTAGAACTCCGGGTACAGAATCTAGTCTACTGAGGCTGTCAGTGCGCGGCAGCTGCCGGAGAAAGAGTAAGGGGCCCTAGACGAACACGGGCCCCCTCCTCTCTTAATACACCCATGGGCCTGTGTACCCGTTTTCCCGGAGTGGCAAGGCCAGGATCTGCGTCCATTAATGCAGCATGTGCCTGTCCAAAGGTGCAACTACCGCGACCAATGGTTGCCATGGTGATCCCAGACTGTGACCTTAGTTGCAGCGCTGGGTTAGCAGAGGCAGCATGTGCATTTTAGCAAGGACGGAATTACAAAGCTGCTTGTGTGCGTCTTTGCAATTCCATCCTACACTGAATCTTCGCACAATGGGGTCTATTCATAGATCAGAGAAATGCCCTGTTTTGCAAATAAACCTGTATATGTATTTTAATAAAATGAACAATAAAGTTTGTAGTATTCATTAAATTACCCCCACCCCAGTATCACCATATTAGGTTGGACATATGTGTTGGGCTTTATTAGATTGGTTGGGCTTGTTTTGCATTTCAGAGTTGGCAACACCTGTTGGGAACCTCTGCATTAGCCTCTTTGCAAGCCACCATATTATATACATACTTCAGTCTCACTTCAAAGAGCAACAATGACAGCAGACTGCATTTCGCATTAAGCACAGTTGGTATAATTAATACAGTTTATAAATTTTTTTATTCTGCTTCTGTATTACACATAAGTGTCTGACGATGGGGTAGTGTGGTCCCTGAAACATTACACATTCACTGTTTTTCAAACCTAGTCCTCATGAAGCCCTATGTACTAATCTTGACTAACAGTGCATGTTTCTTCTAGCTGGAACACAGGTGTCTTAATTGATTAAGGCGTCGGTGAAACCAAAAATTTGCCGATCCCAACCAAAATATGATAGTGTTGAGCAAGTCAGGGATTTTTAACATGACTTGCTCAACACTACACACACTAAGATTTAGTAAATGATTATCATTCATTTTTTCAAGGGAAAAATTTATGAAAATCGTTTACTAAAATCGTTCATTTATAAAATGTAATGGACTATTTTTTTGAACTACAAACGATTGTGCATATTCCCTTACTGAAAATCGTTGAGTTGGTCAGTCTGACTGAACTACAAACGTGAACACGCATGAACGATACTCGTTCATCGTTTTAACTCAGAAAGTGAACGATTTTTTCAACGATTGAACGATAAAGTTAACGATAATCGTTAAAAAAATCATTGTGTGTGTATGCACCTGAAGAATTTATCAGATTCCCCGACGGATTGGCAAACATCGATCGGAGAACCACAAGTACCAGCATGCGGGGCATTAAAGGGCCCACTGATACCTGTAGTTCACCTGTAAAGAAATGTTTAAATAAACACACAATACACACACCGTGAAAGTATAGTTTTATTTCATGCATACACACACACACACATACTCACCTACAGTACATTACCAGGACTGGTCCTTGTCCAAAGTAGGCATCCAAGGTCTTCTTAAAACAAAAAAACAAAAATCGCGATCCACGCAAGAGATACCAACCAAGATGGTTGATATCTCCCGAATGAAAAGCTCAGACGCGGCTTCTGCCTTTATAGAGCCATATCTGAGCGTTCATTGGCTGAGAGAGGTGAGCCACCGCCTCAGCCAATGAACGGCTCCTCCATTGAAGTTAATGGAGAGCCGCAGGTTACTAAAGATCATTCTGCGGTTCTCACCATTGACTTCAATGGAGGGAGCCATTCATTGGCTCTACAAAGGCTAGAGCCGCGTCTGAGCATTTAATTCGGGAGATAGCAACCATCCTGGTTGGTATCTAGTGCGTGGATCTGGATTTTCATGTTTTTTTTTTTAAGAAGACTTTGGATGCCTACTTTGGACAAGGGGACCACTCCTGGTAATGTAGGTGAGTATGTGTGTGTGTGTGTGTATGTATGTATGAAATAAAACTGTACTTTCACGGTGTGTGTTGTGTGTTTTTTTTAAACATTTCTTTACAGGTGAACTACAGGTACCAGTGGGCCCTTAATGACCCGCATGCTGGTACTTGTGGTTCTCCAAGTACCAACATGCGGGGGAGGCTTGCTGGGACCTGTAGTTCCACTGTAAAGACAATGTTGTTAATTCTATTTTTTACACACTACATACACTATCAAACCACCACCCACCGTCCTAGGGTGCCGGGGATAGCCCCGGGCTATGAGCCTAGCCCAGGGGTTCCCTGGAGAGGGACAATTCCTCACGGATCCCTGGCCTGGGCTGACTAGCGGTGAGGACTGATGCTGTGGCTGAGGGGCCCTGTGAAGGGCTCCCCTGGCTGTGGCATCAGCCCCCCACTAGAAAGGGTCCGGTGCTGGTTTTAATTATAGGGGGACCCCTACACAATTTTTTCCCCTTATAATTAAAACCAGGGCTGGCCCTGCAGCCTGGTGCTGGTACCTAATTAACGGTGGAACCCTACACGTTTTGTTCCCCGTAGTTTTAGGTACCAGGACAGGTTGGGAAGTCCGGGGCTGCTTAGCCTTTTGGGGGGAGGGGGGACCTCACATCATTTTTTTTTTTTTTTTAAATTAACCCTTAGAACACACTTTCCATTCAGAAAAATACACAAATTACACTGATTTGGGTATGTTGAATGACAACTTGCAGCTCAGGAGGTGGTGCATTTAAAACTTCTATTGAGTCCCCGATTTGAGTGTAAAACGCCCAACTTTTGCAAAACGAATTATGGTAAATTCTCGATTTGGATGAAATAAGTGAAAAGTACTTCCGAATTGAGCCAACCTGAAAAAATGAAGAAATCACCCGACTTTAATAATAATATAACTTTTTTGGAAATCGGGAATTTACCATTACCCGAAAATGCAAATCGGGACCAACACGAATCTTAGTAAAATTACCCCTAGAGTCAGCAAGTGGGAGGTGTCAAGACCTAGATCCATACATCAGGACCTCAGTAATACCCCTTTTACACCAGAGCTAAAACCTGGGTTTTTGAAGGGTTAACCCGGGCAGCTCCTTGGTGTAAAATGGTGAGGGTTGGATCGCCGGGTCGAGTGACCCAGCAATCCAACCCAGGTAAATAACAGGGTTTAACACGGGCGTAGCCCATGAAACCCTGCTGTGAGAACAATGCACTCCAGGTCACGATGACCTGGAGTGCGCTGCTAGCCGGCCGATTGGTCCGGCTTCAGTAGCGCTTGGAGATGTCATCTCCATGCGACCACTTTCACTCCGGAAAAGCCGGGTCTATGCAGACCCGACTTCGGTGTGTGCGGTATATTCCCGAGTCGGCGCCGGCAAAATTCCGTGTCTGATATGGATAGGAACTTTGGCCCTCATTCAGAGCGCTCGTTAGCGGCAGTACGCTCGTTCCGAGTGATGTTTGCACATCTGCGCATGCGTACGGTTTTTAGTACGCATGCGCGAACCAGTCAGTGCGGCCGAAAATCGTTGGTACGCAATATAGCGAGTGCCTGCTATTTTGAGTGACAGAATGAGGCGTATGTGGGTGGTAACAGGGGAAGGTGCTTGAAAATGGGGAGTGGAGATCCGAACGCAGGCGTGCTTAAAGGTCAAAACGGGCGTTTTATGGGTGTGCATATTTAAAACAGCAGCGTCAGTGACCACGTCACTGGGTTATTTTTTAGCCAGAACTGCTCGCAAATTTGTGGTAGCAAACACCAACCACAAGAATAGCGAGCAGTTCATACGCTGGTCGATGTACTCGATTAATCTAATAAATAGCGGACATGACGTAGGATGCGAGCGGCCAGGGGGCGTTTTTAACAAATAAACGAGCGTATGTTTTGCTCGCTCGTTCAGACTTAGAGGTGTGAACAGACTACAATGTGCGTACGGATCATTTGAATAGCCACCCCTTGTTTTTAAACGAGCGACCACAAATAGCGAACGGCTCTGAATGAGGGCCTTTGTTCCAACTCCGGGTCAGACCTGGAATTTAGGTGGAAAAGGGGTATAACATAGACATCAATAAATAATGAGCTATGTAGTCTAATGATGTAATCTAGTCAATTTACAATTTGAGGTGTATTTATTTATTTAAGATATACTAATTTAAGTGTATAGTATCTTAAAGTACAGAGAAAGAAACAACACTACGAGAAGGGGCTGTAGAGGTGTATATTGGAACAAATCTAAAAAGAATATTGATGGGAAAGAACTATATGGTTCTGCATTTATCTCATTACTCTCCACCACCACAATGATTTGGTTAGGAAGATAAATTTTTATAGTACCTCATTGAGATCAATAGTCTCGTTAAGGCCATCCGAGAAAAGAGAATTAAATTAATGTATCTAATACACCTCTCGTTTACACAGATGTTTATACCTATCCCCCTCCTCTGTTGTTTTAATGTGTTCAATCCCTGTTATAGTTAAACTATCAGGGTTCCCACTATGACACTGGGCTAAATGCCGGGATACACTATTCGTCATGACTCTGTTTATTATATTTCTTCTATTTTCCCCAAACCTTATTCTAAGGTTCCTGGTGGTTCTACAAATGTATATTAAATTGCATCTACAGCGTAGTAGATAAATGACATATTGAGTGTTGCAATTAATTAATTCTTTCCATTTATATACTCCGTTTGAAAAACTAGACTAACTTCTTGGGTTTTGTTCATAGTATGTGAACACATGACACATCGTGTGCCCCCCCCCCCCCATTTGAAAAAACCCAAAAGTTTAGTGGGTAGCTAAGGCTTGAAAATGTCTTTATCTAGTTTAACAGTGGGATTAAAAAAAGCTAGGAGCAGGTACATTTTTCCAATTTTGGATCCTTTTGAAAATCACTAATGGCTGATCTGCAATGATATCTTTCAGAATAGAATCTCTTTTTAGCGAGGGATAGTTCTTTTTGATTAAGTTTTTGATCACATAGGCTGACTTATTATATTTACATATATAAGGTAGGTTTTCCACCCTTTCGTCTTTATTCCCTGCAAGTATTGAGAATTTTTTTTTTATTAGTTGGTGCGTTTCAAAAGGTCCATCCTATCCGTTTGTTTAACCTCTAACAAGGATATCTCCAGTAGGGCCATGGGGTATCCCCTTTCCAAGAAGTTACTAAACAATTCTCTCGATTGGTGTGTGAATGTTGCATGTTACAATTCCGTTTCAATTTCATAAGTTGACCTTTAGGAATGTTGTCTCTCCCTAGTTTGTATTGTGCACTTTTGTAGTGAAGGAAAGTATTTGTGTCAACCTTTTTGCGATAAGTAGATGAAAGTATCACGTTATTATCTATATGGAGATTGAGATCCAGGAAGGAGATGAAGGTTTTGTGAAATTGTTGTGTGAATTTTAAATTATAACAATTATCATTTAGTGAGTCAGCAAAAGTAAGTGCTTTTGTTCATCCCCATCCCAAATAATGTATAAGTCATCAATGTAACAGCCATAGAAGACGAGGTTCGCACCATAGTCACCGCCCCACACAAGTTAGTCTTCTAAATCCACCACATATAAATTTGCATAACTAGGCACGAACCTCATTCCCATTGTCTGTAGAAAGTGTACCCCATCAAACAAAAAGTGATTGTAAGAATGAACCGTATACAATCTAAAATACATTTTTGATAGTTAATCGGCAAAGCACTATTCTTTTGTAAAACTTTGGACATAACACTAAGTCCTTTTTCATGCGGAATATTAGTGTATAGAGCTTCTACATCTAATGTGAGAAAATTATAACTTGGTTTCCAATCAAAGTCTTTTACGAGATTAAGAGGCGTATTCAATATGGGAGCGAAAAGTCCGTGCTGGACTTTTCGCTCCACATCGGAGATTTTCCTGGGATAAAGTATCGGGGGCGCGCCCGCTTTGTCCCCATATTCAATTTGACAGCTACGAAAACGGGACCCGGCGAAGTAGGATCGGCGAAAAAAAACGAAATTTACCTGGAATAAATTGTAGGACCCCCCTAAAACTGTAAAAACATTGGGGATCACTATGGGTACCCCTGTTTTTGCCTGCAAATGAAAGTCAGGGTTTTAAATAGCGGCTGCAGGTGTTTTTTTCCCCGACATTGAAAAAGTAATGCAGAAGAACACTTAGGTTATTTTGTTTTTTAAGTGGTCCCATCAAATTTGGGGTACATGAAAATGGGTGCTAGCATATTTTTGTAACTAAAGTCTTTATTTAAAAATTCTACAAATATGCACCTGCCGCTAATAGCCTATTCTAGAATACACCTGCCGCATACTTGCAGAATAGCCCTGAACCTATTTCCCTATTTTGAAACAATTTTTTCACCCCAAATTTTCAATAATTTTTTTGGGGTGTCCCTATTTTTTTTTTTTGACAGTTTATTTTAAAAAGACATTCCCATGGATGCAGGCTATTTTTTTTAAGCCTGCACCCCTAAACCCCAATTCTGCACTTTTTTTCGCCACCTATTCAGTGGTGAAAAGTTATCCCCGTTTTTTTTCAAAGACTTTTCGCAGGTGTAAAACCAAAACCAGCGAAAATGACATCATCTGTGTGAAATTATCGCAAAAACTGACTTTTCGCTCCAAATTAAATTGCCCTGTAAGTATAAAAGTGGAATCCTTCATGTAAGATTTCAGTGACAAAACTAGAGGTTGAAGGTGAAAATCAATAAAATGTGAAATTATTAGTGCGGGACCCTATACCCAAAATAATTGGACACCCCAGTGGTGTAGTGAGGGATTTGTGAATTTTTGGTAAGTGAAAATACGAGGGAGTGATGGGAAAAATAACATACAGAAACCTCCACTCCTCCCTGGAATCACACCATCTTCAACCACCTAACCCAATATAGCTCTTAACTATCTCTGATAAAGAGAGTAGGGGTTATGGTCCAGTCTGGTATAGAAGGTAGTATCACAGAGGCATCTTATGAAATTACTGGTGTTTGACATTCATGTTTCGGTGATTTTATCAGATTACACATCCAAACAGTCTCTATTGAAGAGGAATTTGAGATTGATTTATATACTATTTTCACACCGGACGCGGCTGAGATACACAAATATAATTTTTTTTTTTTTTTTAAATAAGCACCTGGCTCTACTAGAGCATACAGTTGCGGAACTTTTAGATACTTAGTTCTAACTGTGATTCTTCTTAGGCTTGCTACTCAACAAAAGAAACAATGTTTAATTTTTCATGTTTGCTTCAATGTGTTATTTCATGTATACTGTATGTCCATTGCTGTAAGCTTTGAGCTTTTGCAACTGATTATTAAATTATTATAATTATTTATTGCCCATTTTGGTCAATAGTGCTTATTATATATAATTGTTTTATATGGCACACAGAACAGAACTATAATTGCACTGGATACAGGCTTAAGCGCGGTTATTTTTCTGTCGCACGGGGTATTAGACTGCAAACCTTCAACCAACTGTTCAGACCACTTTTCAACCACTTTGTTAACCCAAGAACCGACCAGGACCAGTTGGAGCAAAACACCAGCAGCAGTATAAATTGACTTGAGTGTCGATTCTAAATTACACTCAGAGCCTTCCTTTAATGTTGTAGCAGGCAGCTTAGTCTTCTTAGAAAGGCACAAGACTGATTAATCCACGGGCAGAGGAGTCTCCCACATTATCCTTTTCTCACAGATAACAAGGTTAAGGGAGAGAAAACACCTGGACAACTGAAACTACCTGTCCGGGTGCTTCCAAGCTGCCACTAACTGCTCGTCTAATTGAAGAGAAGGTGGGAAGGTAACAGGCGACCTTTGTTTCTTGCCAAACAAGAAGAATTTCAGGGACTCAGACAGCTCTGAATCAGACTTCACAAACCGGCAAGAGCTTCAAACACCCTGTGCGCCTGCTTCAGCTTCCTGCGAGAAATCAGGTTAACCTTTACTAACCTTGCAGTTCTCACCGTTTACTTCAATGGTGGGAGCCATTCATTGGCTGAGAGGCAGAGGCTGAGCTCTCTCAGCCAATGAACGCTCAGCCACAGCACTTCTAAGGGAAATGCCACGTCTGAGCTAGTCATTCGGGAGGTACCATCCTTCGAGGATGGTACTGAGTTCGTGGGTTGGTATTTTTCATTTTTTCCTTCAGAAGACAGAGGATGCCTACATGGAGAAGAGTACCGACCAGGTATTGTAGGTGAGTATGAGCAAGTGTGTAATAAACGTATACTGTCACGGTGTGTGTCTTGTCTTTATTTTAAAATTTTACAGGTAAACTACAGGTACCAGCAGGCCCATAATGCCCCACATGATGATACTTGTGGTTCTCCAAGTACCAGCATGCAGGTGCAGCTTGTTGGGACCTGCAGTTCTACTGGTAAAGACAATGTTTACACTTATATTTTTACACCATCAACCCGGCACCCACCGCCCATGGGTACTGGGGATAGCCCAGGTTAACAGTCTAGGGTGCCATGGAGAGGGGTACCCCTTTATTGGGGGGGGTCCCTAACTCCTCATGGATCACCAGCCTGGGCTGACTAGCAGGGAACCCAGTGGTGGCATTTCCCAGGCTGTGGCATTAACCCCCCCCCCCACTAGAAATAGCCAGGTGCTGGTTATGGATATTACAGGGGAACCCTACACATTTTTCCCCAGTAATTCCAGAACCAGCTCAGAGCCTGGTGCTGGTTGCGCTAAGTACAGGGGAACCCAACGCACTTTTTCCCCTGTATTTACACAACCATAACTGGCTATGAAAAGTTTGTGGCTGGTTGCGCTTTTAGGGGGACCCCTATCATTTTTTTTTTACATATTTTACACTAAGATACATGCATGCATCTCACTGACGAATGCATGCATCTGTGTCAATCAGACCTGCTCATGCTGAAAATGTAACATAAAGCAGGTCTATTCATTTGGGGATTTGAGGTTCGTTTTGGAGTGGGAATTGGTCTTAGATTTGTACATGAACATGCAAAAATCGATCAAATCCCTTCTTAACATGAAACCAGATCGAATTCGATTTGAAAATTGAATGCAAAATAGAATCTTAGTAAATTTGAGATTTGCTAAAGGATTTCAGGAGATTTAAGAGATTCATAAAATGGAATCCCAAAATCAAACCTTTGTAAATTTACCCCCAGGTGAGAGCTATCCAACCCAGTACACTCCCATGCAGACAGCCACTTCCTATATCAGGTGTGACCTGCATAGCTCCATCAGAGATCCAGGTAATAATGAGCAGAGTACAAATAATCTATGACACTTTCATGCATAGTAACAGATTTCACAAGTCACTCAATGCTCTCTGTGATAGTATAGTGAAACCCGCCACATACATTGGTTAGACCAGTCTGCAGACTTGTATTCCAGTGCAGCTGTAACATCTCTAATACAGTTACCTTACACAGCAAGGGTACTCAACATGCAGCCCTCCAGCTGTTGTGGAACTACACATCCCAGCATGCTCTGACAGTTTTGCTATTTGTGCATGCTAAAACTGTCAGAGCATGCTGGGATGTGTAGTTCCACAGCAGCTGGAGGGCCGTTTGTTGAATACCAGTCATACAGAACGGAAGCTGAAGCAAAGTGGTGCTGGGTGTCTGCACACTATCATTAGCTGGATTACCAATAAGAGTAATTGTGAAAGAAACAAAAAAACAAAACAAAAAACACATTGGGCTTTATATAATGGAAGAGTGTGAAGGTTTAATATAAAACCAGATTATTACCAAAATTCACCATTACAGTCCACGTTTTAAGGGTTATCCATGTTTGAGAACAGGTGACTTAATTAGCACCTCAAGCCAATTTGATTTACCAATCTGGACTCGAGCATGGATATCCTTAAAACCTGAACCGTAATGGTAGAGTTTGGGAACCTCGAAGGTTTTAATAATATTTCCAAGCATTAACGATTACATTACATTTCAATAAGGTTAAAATACTTAGTTGCTACAGCGCTGCTGACCCAGCATTGTACCACATCTCACTGTCTGTGAGCACATTCCCACTGAGAACTGGCCATTCCTTACTGATGGCATTTTGTCAGAGTATGAATTCCCTGCACTCAGACTCGCTAGCAGACTGTCACTGCACAGGTAAGTCACTCTCCAGCGAGACGTTAGCAATGCTGAGTGTATGGCATAACGGCGGAGATGCCTTTCCTACTGTAAGAACGTTATGAATCATAACTTATACAAATTGTATTACAGTCCCTTTAATGTAATACAATCTGACAATGCGGCCCTAGCTCAAGCCAGCTTTATACTGCTACACTGCAAAGGTTTACATGTAAATAAATGATACAGTACACCTTTTAAAGGTCTATTTTGTGTTGCAGCTTTTTAAAACAGTAACAAAAATTTTACCAAGTCGGGTCTGAAGTAAAATATTAAACTTAATTTAGCATTTAGAAAATAAAGCGTAAACATCTTTCAGTGATCACATAATCTCATGAACAGAATGTATTCTAGACAAAACATTCTTTGCTGCCAAACCAAGTGGCATGTTGTAATGTGTACTTTCCAGCAGCCCTGCCTGTCCTCTGTACTACCCAGGAAGAAGCAGTATTGCACAATCTAATGCCAGTAATATACAGCAGAGTGCCCAGTCCCATTGTTTCCTCAAGGAGCAGTGGACCAGTATTACGCTTCACTTGTTACACTGCACTACACCAACTAGTAACTAGGGGGCGCTGCAGAGGTGACCTAGTCAGAGCTCAAGGGGCAGCGGCATATAGCCATTTACCCAGGGCGTCTGTTCTTCCTACATTTCCTCTTCTACAGCGGCAGACGCCAGCCTGATTTTTAATTAGAGTGTAACTGAACTCTTGCATTTTCCTTATGAAACCAAATGACGTTTAGGACAGTAAATGGCAGTAAGAAATGGATGCAGAAAAAGTGAAACATGATAAAATTAAGCATCTCTTGGGAAATAATAATAATTTATTGCACTGAATTACAATGTCTCATTCTGGTGACAATTGTGACCTAATTTACCACCAGATCTTCTAAATCTGATCCAATATGCTAAATATGTTTAACTTACAAACGTATTCTGAAAAGCTCCAGGACCCGTGATGTAAGCTTTATTTCTCCATCATCCCTTGTTTTCGGCTCTGCCAGGTCACATTAATTTTAAAGCAATTTTCATAACTTAACGATAAACGTTCAGCACTTCTTAAATTGCCAATTTATTTTGGCCAAATACTGCACAATGATTACAAATAAGTCAACTTCCATAGCACATATGTATACCAGCAAAAGGGTCAAGAAACCATCATAAAAAATAAATTAGACATGTTCCATAATGTATTTGTTAGTGTGACTTTACAGTTAAGCGCCATCAGTCCAGGTACAAGTGAAGGTTTTGGTGCTAGCGCACAATTACAAAGGATGAACTTAAGTTCAGGTCAGTTTTTGATGGGTATAAAACTTTGAGGTTTCCGTCGAGGTCGGCCACCCGGACTTGTTCCAACACGAGCTGAGAGCTGTCCTCTGTTTCTGCATTCTGATTGGCTGCTGGCTGCTGATGTCCGTAATCATCTTCCAGCTCTCGGTCTGAGGTGTCCTCTTCCTCTTTGTTCTCCAAGGTGAATTTATTAAGCTCAGCCATTTTCTGTGTAAAGTAAGGAGACAGCGGAGTCAAAAGCAACACTTGGCAGTCATGTTGTGTCCATATCACAATGGCTTAATATTCAAATATGCCATTTATGCATTATGTGTGGGATAGTTAAACCCTAATAATTATTTTAAACCCCGCACTATACCATCTCAAAGCATATGTACTAAAGCGCCCAAGTCCATGAGGTGCAAAGCTTGATTTATACTGTGCTTTACCATCCCAATGTGATGAGCAATTATGTGCTGTACCACACACATTCACCATCCAGATATTGTGCTACATTTCTGTCAGACAAGAAGACAATAAAAACGGATTTTATAGGCTGCTATGGGTTACATGGGGAAGGTAGGGGGGATTCAGGCCCTGAATCAGGGCCGTCCCTCTTACTTTTTGGAGCGGCCTCCCGGCCGCTCGCATAGCTGTAGGTGACCGCCCACAGCTATAGCGAGCGGCCAAAATGATGGTCAAGACCATCGCGACCATCGGGCTTGTACGTCTGCCGCAAGCCCTGGAGTGCTTTTGGCTCTATCAGAGCCAAAAGCACTCCCACTGATATCACTAGTGAGCTTGCGAGCGGGTCTGAATCAGGCCCTCAGTTCTGCACGTTGGACACAAATATCCCGAAGGTCAAGTAAAGACATTTCAAGAACAGTATTTTTTCCTTGCACTCAGTCAGACATTGCAAGATATTGTATTCCCCTCTCCTCAATGCCATGAGCACAAGATAATTAAATAAGTACCTATATATGAGTAAAGGTCAAAAAACCTACATAATGCTATTATGACACAAACATCTACCAGCATACTAGTCATAAAATAGTGGATTTTCAAGGTCCTATAGCTAAAGTCCAAAAAAAGCTAAATAAAACACCACCTGCTGAACACACACACACACACACGCACATATATATATATATATATCTCTATCTATCTATCTCCATAATAGTTACTCAAAATACATACAATTACTAGTAGAAAATAAAAAAGAAAGAAAACTAGATGCACTGCCGCATGCAACTGGTTACGCTCATTGATATAATATTACTTGGAAGAACTGGATTGCTCCGATATATATTCAGCAAATGTCTTTATATTCACCGGTCTACTGGTCACACCAATATTCTACAGATGTGTGCTCATACACTATTGCCGCAGTCGCGCCAAACGGGCCAAACACCCCAGTTCCCGTGCGTCTCAGCTTGCGCCGATAAACTTTCGTGCTTGAATGGGTGACTTCGTAGCAATGCAATATGACAAAACGGCTTCACGAGACTGCACGGATTCATCCGATAGGCTACCCTTGTACATCTGTGTGTGACAGTCTGAAGTGCTACGATGCCGCGACTGCGTCTCGTTTTACACCAAGTTCTGTTGTGTATAAAGATTCAGACTCCGTTGCACACAGATATACAAGTGTCACATATCAAGTTAATCAGTGCAGCCTTGTGAAGCAGTTTTGTCGCAGCAAGACAGAGGTGCACAGTTGAGCGGAAAATGTGCTACACCGCAGCTCCCTTGTGCCGCATGGCGTATTGAGGCTAGGTGTATAAGGACACATCTATGAGACTTTGGTCGCAGAAATATTTTTTGCTACTTCGATTATAAGTTCAGTGTACAGAACCTTCATGTACACTTTACTTTTCCCCCTCTATATGCCTTTCCTACATTTATAACATTTAAAGATATTTGATTCCAAACTCCACGTGCAAATTCATTAGTCATTTATTATAGATTTCTTTATTTAGCGCAGTTTCCATCAGATTTTTATCCAGTCAACTATTCTACCTGTACAATGGCATATCCCACCCATCACTTGCTACTCACTCATCCAAAGGCTTTTCCACTGAAGACCGCGTATGAGGGCATGTGTCAAGAGATGGAATTACACACTGTACAGCATTTGCCAACTTTTTCCATAGAAAGACAGTGCATCTAAAACGAGGATCTGTGTCCTAAAAGTAAGACTGAAATGGAAACAGTTCTAGGCAAGGGACATGGGCAGAAAGTGAAACCTTCCTTGATGTCATCATTGTGCAGATCACTTTCACTGTGTTCTAGATTGGACTGAGGACCAGGAGTGACATGAACCAGAAACACTACAGACTTTAGTGCGCTGTGCACGATAAGCCAGGAATATACAAGTCACGGACAATTATTTTAAATACAGGATTCATAACTGGGGGGTGGGGAGGGGTAGGCGAGATCGCTTTTGGGAAGCCAATTCCATGGGTCCATTTGGGAATATTGATGGTGTATTCCCTAGAAACTCTCTCCTGTGTTTAGAATGCTTTTGGTAATCCACCTCCACTAAGCTTCCCATCGGGATCTCCCGATTGGAATCTTCTGCTAGAACCGTTATACTGGAAGTTAATGAAATGCAATTTACATACAGTATAAAATAAATTAACCGGGAATTAAATTCGGTCATAAAAATACACAAAATTTTTAAAAGCTCAAAGAAAATATTCGCCACATAGGCCATAGCAGAGATCCTGGATAAATCCACCAGCAGTATAAGTGGTAAAGAAAATCCTGTGTCAACTATCCAAACAGTATTTGTCAGAGGTTGGTCGCCGCAACCCCCCCCCCCCCCCCCCTCATGTTCAAAAGAAACTCACCAAACACAGGGAGCATTAGAATAAAAACCTGGAACGTATCTGATGGGGCCGTGGTATGACTGGTCATTATTCTGTAGGCCGACAGGTTTTGCTGAATGTCGACAGTCAGACGGTCAAAATGGTCATTAGGTCAGCCACCAATATATAGACATGTATTTAGGTCAACATGGTAACATGGTCGACTTAACATAGATAGATATACAGTATATATTAAATATAAATATATAGATATATCTATGTTGTCGACCATTTTACCATGTAGACCTAAATACATGTCTACCTATTGGTGGTCGATCTGCTGACTATTGACATTTAGAAGTGAATGTTAGCCGGATACCATCTGGTGGAAAGTAAGACAGGTTATATACCGAAACCAGCACTTACGGCAATGAGAGCGTCCATCACATCTTTGCAGGTCTGCAGACTATTGGAACTAGTCACCTCAACCAGCAGCTCCCGGGTGGATTTACGGATCTAGGGACAGAGTTAACAGACTTTACAATTTGTTACCAACAATAACAATAAAACTAGATAAGGAATTACAACAGATATTAGACGAAGAACAAATTCCGTAATATACCCAATATAAAAAGTAGTATCTAACTCATACAGTATGCAGACCATATACAGGCCAACACCACCACTTGGTCAGGCACCAAACTATATGGATTATATACCATACTAGCTAACATTTACAGCCAAGTGGGAATAGGCTTACAGTCGGCGCCTTTAATAACATTAATACATAACACCTTCAAGTATTTAAAAGTCCTTAACATAGCATTGCAAATTACATGCGCTGGTCCCTCTCCCAACTCTCAGCGCTGGTCCCTCTCCCAACTCTTAGTGCAACATCTCATTTTAATCTCATTAAGTAAAAATCCAGAACAGAGGCGAAAGAACAGGTCAATGTCCAACCAATTTCATGCAGCACTAACATCAGAGGTAAACAGGTGTGATCACATAATATAGCATGCAGGAGGACACCCTTCTAGCAACACATGTCAAAATAATGAGAGTTATGGTAAAACTTACCTTTGTTAATGCTCTTTCTTCGAAGTCCATAAGATCAACAGGAAGACATTGGGGTATAGCTCGGTCCTGGAGGACCGGACACCAACAGCAAAGCTTTTCAATCCCAGGATGCTCCGGCCCTTCAGTTTAATAAGCAGAATAAGCAAGACTGTAGTTGGCACAGGAAGGCCAGTCTAAGTGTAAGCCTGTGAGATAGTCATGCGAATCCATTTGGCCAGAGTGTTTGTTAGCTGGCCATCCCTTCTTTGTGAATCCACATAGAACAAAGAGGGAGCCCGATTTACTGATGGAAGTAGTACGGGTCCACGTAGATCTTTAGAGCATGGACCACATCCAAAGATGCCTCACCAGCCGAGAGGTCTGGTGAATTAAAGGCTGGAATCACAATTTCTGTATTCAGGTGGAAGTGAGAAACTACCTTAGGAAGGAAGCCCTGGGCGAGTTTGAAGAACAGTCCTATCCTGATGAAAATCAAAAAGGGGGAGTGGCATGAAAGCGCCCCTAAATCTTATACCCTACAGGCAGATGCTATAGCCAGAAGAAAACAGTCTTTGTAGTGAGCCATTTGATATCCACAGATTCCAGAGGTTCAAATAGAGGTTCCTGAAGCGCTGTGAGCACCACTGACAAACCCCATGGAGCCATAGGAGGGACAAAGGGAGGTTGTATCCGTAGAACACCTTGCATGAAGGTTTGGACATCTGACAGAGGCAATCTTGTGTTGAAACCAGATAGACAAATCAGAAACTTGCACTTTGAGAGATGCTAGGCGGAGGTCTAGATCCAGTCCAGCCTGAAGAAAGGCAAAAATTCAATTAACTGTAAAGATCTGAGGGTCATAGTTTCGAGCAGCACACCATTGAAAATATGAATGCCAAATTCAGGTAAATCCTAGCTGAGGCCGGTTTACGTGCTCTAAGCATGAACAAAAAAATGGCAGCTGCTCAATCACTCTGGTAGTACTCTTTTCAGGTGCATGAAAGGGAGGGGTCATACCAAGTAGAAAAGGGAGGGGGTTTTAACCCCCTATTGTTCCTCAGCACACTGAATTATACCAGCAATAACGCCCAAACGCTCACCCCAAATGTAATATATGCCAATTAAAGCCTCATAATAAAGGCATAATAAAGTGTTGCCTCAGGAGGAGAGGGCATATCCGTGGGAGACCACTTCTCTTACCCAGGTACCTGGGCGAATTGAAGGCGGCGGCCTCCCACCCCAGGGAGAGGCCCGTCCCGTCAGGCTGCAGACTTGCCTGGTGGATATCTAGTAGTCCAGGCCTGTTTGGCCCTAAGCTTGGAGGTCTTGGCTAACGTTTGGTGCCATGGAAAAGACTGAATTTTTTCTTTTCCTTTAGGGCGAAAGGACCGAAAGGATGACGTATGAGGCGTTGTATTATATGCAGAGGGCAGAAACGCAGTCTTGTTAGCCGCCAAGGTAGTCACAATTTTATCTAGCTCTGGACCAAATAGGATGTCCCCTGAATAGGGAAGAGACTCCAGAGCCCGTTTTGAATCCGAATCTACTTTCCAGGAACAAAGCGAAACGATGCAATGGCCACTAACAAAGTGGCAGATATCCTGGAGGCCAGGAGAGCTATACACATAGCTGCCTCCCCTAAGTAGGAGGCTGCATCCCTAATGCGAGATACATAGGAGTTGTTCCTGTGAAGCATCAGAGGGAAGTGTTTCTTCTAGGGCTTCTGCCCAACTTTCAATGGCTTTCGCAAAGCAGGCTGTAGCCCTAGCAGGACGAGAAATAGCTCCTGTAAGAGAGTAAGATTTATGACAAGCTTCTATACGTCTATCTGTAGTCTCCTTCAGGAGGTAGCAGTGTGAATGGGTAACGTGGCATTTTCAACCAAACGAGTTACATGAGAATCCACCTCTGGGGGAACTTCCCATTTAGTGCATACCATTTAGTGCAATCAATAGCTGGAAGAGGGTAAAAGGAACTGAATCGTTTTGGGATTCATAACCTGTTTAGAGGGCGTCGACGTAAGATGATTGGCTGAGACCAAATCTTTTAAATATCTGGCAAAGCCATTTGGCGTCGCCTCAAACGACGACATTTTGCGTCGTCTGCACTATACCATTGTGTACGACGCTATACTTGGTTATTAGCGTCGCAAGTCTGTTTTGCTACTGCATATTGTTGAAAGTCCAAACAAAACCTATATGCACATTAGATAATACATATAAAATATACAAGATGCACAACGCACATTTGCGCCGTACATAAAAGCCTACAGATAAGCACAATATACATACACGCAACGAATACTAGTGAAAGTACACAATATTCTCACACTCACACATGCACGCACTTATAAAAAGGTTCCCTCACATTAAGCTTGATATTAGAGGTTTTATTAGCAAATGCTTATGTTGTGAAATGTAATGTATATGATATTTAAGGTACAGAAACTAGTAGACAAGTCATGTTTGGTACCATTCTAAATCCCTGTTTATGCGCAGATCTCCGGTTCTATCGGCAAGGAGATCGCATCATGCGTCTGCAAGTTATGAAGTATAGGGAATTAGTGATTAGAATGTATACCTCTGTATGTAGTGTCTTTGGCTAGTTTAAACCAGTTCTTCGGCGGGAAAACCACACAAAGAAACTGAGGAACTGGGACATACCCCTAGTGACACTGTATGAACTGACCTATGACCTGCATCGTACCAGAATGTCCAGGAGCAAGAACCAATGGAAATCTGTCAACTAGTTTCTTTGTTAGAGCTGTGACCTGTAAGGTATATAGGCTAGTGCTCTAGAAAACATAGGGAAGTCATTTCCCTTCTTAGATGACCACCGGCTTCAGGATTGATGACTGAGAACTGGAATCCAGAGCGCTAGCATACAGTATGTATTGGCTGTACCTTGTATTTACTTGCTTTTTGCGCTAATTGTTTAGATCACAGTGCGTTATACTTTTTGTGCTTTGGAACCACAATTGGATTGAAAAGCAATTATTTCTTAAACAACTGTCGCATAAGAGCGACAATTGGGTATAGCGAGTAAGAGGTATCAATAAGGGTTTGGTAGGTAAAGGCTTTTTCTTGTGTAGCAGTTGCTGCAAGGCTGTAGACGTAGTAGCCAAACTCTGTCCTGAGGTAGACAGCATGCCTACCCATGGGGGAAGCAAAGGATTTGCAGGGAGTACCTGCTGTGGCCATCCTACAGGGGGAGCCACTACGGGGACCGCTCTCTGTTCCAAACTTTTTGCCAGCATTTGTGAAAAGGCCGCCCAGGCTGGGTCCTGAGGTGCTATGGCTGAGGGACCAGGGGCTGTGTAGCAATTAGTGCAAAGCCCATCCTGAATAAAGTCCCCTAGGGCCAAACCAGCTGAGCAGGCTTTACAGGACAACAGAATAGGGGCAGGATCTGGAAGCTGTTTATTATTCTTTCCGCTGCCCACCATAGTAATGATACAATGCAGTTAACATGTTGCAGTATGTGAAATAACAAGAGATATGGTAAGAACTTACCTTTGTTATCTCTGTTTCTACGAAGTCCATAGGGTCCACAGGGTTGACCTTGGGGTATAGGTTGGGAACCAAATCCGGGCACCACGCAGTTAAAGCTTTTAGCTCCCAGGATGCACTGGGTCCACTCTCCCTATAACCCCACCCCCAAGCCAGAGGCACCTCAGTTTGTAAGTAGCCAAAGGCCGGAGGAGGAGAGAAAAAGAGAGAGAAAACTGGAACACTCAATAACCATACTCACAGAAATGGGAGACGGAAAACCGGTGACCAGCCACACAGCCCATATGAAGCCAGGTGCGTCAGGGCGGGCGCCCTGTGGACCCTATGGACTTCGTAGAAACAGAGATAACAAAGGTAAGTTCTTACCATATCTCTTGTTTTCTACTTCAGGGTCCATAGGGGGTCCACAGGGTTGACCTTGGGGATGTCCCAAAGCAGTTCAACCAAGGGTGGGGACGCTCCTGTGCTGAGAGGAGAATCCGTCGCCAAAAAGGAAGCATCCTGAGAGGCAAAGGAAACCAATGCCTAGAACCTTAAAAAGGTGTGGACAGAAGACCACGTGGCCACCTAGTAAGGCAAAACAGCCGAGGCGCCACAGCGAGCCGCACACGAGGGTCACATGGCCCGAGAAAAAACAAGCATCAACAACAGGAAGGCCTACCCATGGGTAGGCCCCTGAGGAAGACCTACGAGGCCATCCAGCCAACATTTGGTTATAGGCCGGCCATCCTTTCCTGTGAAAACCAGAAATCTCAGACCACCAATAAGGAGTCCGATTTCCGTAAGGAACCTGAACGGATCACATAAATCCAAAGAGGCCAGACCACAGTCAATGAGGCCACACCAGCCGAGAGGACTGGGGACAGAATGGCCGTACCATAAGTTCCAGAATAATATGGAACCTGAAAACCACTAAGAAGAAACACAGAGCGAGAGCAACTCCCACCCTGACATGATGCCCTCCAGAAGAGGGAGCCACATGAGAACGCTCCCAATTCAGACACTCTCCTGGTTGATATAAACACCCTGAGAGAAAGAGAGAGCCTAAGCAATAGACCATGTAATGGCTATCACAACCAGCGGTTCCATTGACTGTCCCCGGAGGTAACGAAGAACCACTACTTACTCCCAAGGAGTCCCTAGGGAGGACAAATGGAGGCATAATCAAGAAAACACTCCAAAGGATGAACTGGATACCAGAGTGGAGCAATTCCATATCTTAACCATACTGACAGTGTAGAGATCCGCACTGTCAGGAAGACCAGGCCAAGTGTGAAACCCAAGCCAGCCGGAAGGAATGCCAGAATATCTGGAAATCCTGGACACCGGAGGATTGTATCGACAGGTACAATACCATAAGATTTATGGCTGCCACAGTTTGTGGTAGGTCCCAGCAAAAGCTGATCCATGTGCTCTAATCATTCCAACGATGACAAAGCCAGGGAAGCCGTAAGACCACTGTAAGGACACAGTCAAAGACAAACGACCCAGGTCCAAGGCAAAACCAAGGACCCTGAGACAACAGGTCCGGGCAGTGAAGCATCAGGGATGGAGTATCGATGTAGAGACTCCGAAGATCCAAGTACCCCTGACATCTGGGGCAATCAGGAGCCACCAGCAGGAAAGCATCTCCGTCTCGATTGAAAACACTTCCAAAGACCTCGAGGAAGAAGGGAGACCGGAGAACACAGGTACACAAAGTGGAAGGACCACTTCACCGACAAAGAGTCGCTGAAGGTTGCTTCAGAATCCCCAGAGCTGGACTGTAACACCATAGTGTGATAAAGTCAGAAGGCCATGAGGGTCACCTCAGGGGGGCCCCCCCCTGCTCACCAGGAGATGAAACCTCTCTTGGGGAAGAGACTAGTCCCCGGGATGCACGTCGTGACGGCTGAGGACTCCCGCTTCCCAATGGAGAGCTCCTGAAATGAACGCTGCCGAGATGGTCGGGAGGAGACTATGTCCGAATATGTGACATACCTGTCATTGCCACCCAACGAACAGTGTTGCTAAAAAGGAAGCCACTGTCCTGACCCTGTCGGACTGAACCTTTTCAGGTTCACCGGGAAACAAGAGTTATGCCAGAGTAAGTTAATTGACAGGGTGGAATCGACAGACGTCCAACTGCACTGAAAAGGATTCGATCCAGACACTGTCCATCGCAAAGAAAACCCTGGACGAGATGGCCATAGCCACCCGGACAGGGACCGACTTGCCTCCGGAGAGAGCATCATCGTTTGAACAGTTATCCGACAGAAAAAACTCATTCCATCTGGAGATGAGCCAATTATGGAAAGGCCTGGAATGGAACTGAGCCCATTCCACCATGCATCCCAGAGTGTAAAGACATCTGTCGACTGCGCAGATAACCATGTACTCCTAATGGAAGAGTGGAGATTCCGTCTTACGCCAGAAGAATTCTCAGATTCTGAGAATCCAGCAGGGATCCTAGATGAAGAATACCCAGAGAGGGATGCAGGGAGGACTTTTTCCCCGTTGATTAAACGTCTGCACCCTGAAGAAGCCACAGTCATCCTGACCTGGCTGTAAAGTACCCCGGTGATCCCGCTAAGAGCAGGAGGCCGTCCAGGTACAGGAGCATTGGGATATACTGAACAGAAGAACTGTCAGAAAATCCAAAACGCTGGTAAACCCCTGTGGGGCTGAGGACAGTCCCAACAGGCAGAGCCCGAAAAATTGTAAGTGTTGCTGTGATACAGCAAACCTCAGCCCATGCTGAGGAAAGGTCTCTGTAAGTACCCGTAGGCACGCGTCCTGTATATCCAGTGATACCATAAAGTCCCCAGGTTCCAAACATCGTATGATGGAGCATAGGGATTTCCTCCTGAGCCCAGGTAGCTTTAGGAACTGGTTCAGGGAATTGAGACAGAGAATAGGCCAAAGAGGACCATTCAGCCACCGCACCAGAAAGAAAGCAGAACAACCAGTCCCTCACTGAGATAGTGGGGATGGCCTAATTAGCTCCGCTTACCGCAACAACTGCATAGCTTTCTGGATCTGTAAGGCCCTTGTAAAGAGGGCGTACCCTCCTACCCACGTAGCCGCGGCAACTTGACACTAATACCGGGCGAACTGAGAAAATCGGTATCTCCCAGTTGTAGGCCTGTCCCGTCAGACTGAAGAGATATCCGTAGGTTCAGAAGCAGGATCGGCTGGCAGTCCAGGCCTGCTCGGTACTGGATATGTCGGCCCTTGTAGATGCCGACAGTCTACGAAGAAACAGACCTTTAGGCTGACCCAGAGGACAAAAAAGACTTAACAGACTTAGTCTGAGGCCTTGTAGTGGGCATAGCTGAAAGCGGTAAACTTGTCGTTAGTAATACTGCCAATGTTACTACAATCTTGTCAAGGTCAGGACCAAACAATATCAACCCTAAAGATGGTATCTGCACCTCTGCATTCCCAGAGCGCAGCCATAGGGTATTACGGAGGATACAGTCGCAGCCGGAACTCTGAAAGTTAGGAGACTGGTATCCAATATAGGCATTTCCACCTATGACAACAGCATATATTACGTGAGCGACCAAATACATTTGAACCCCCGACGTGTTGGAGGGGAAAAAACGTTACAAATGCATCAACCCAATATGCAATAGTATTAACCAACCATGCTATAGCCATGGTAGGATGGGTAACAACTCCTGAAAGCAAGTATACTGATTTCAGGCAGAGTTACCACCTACGGATCCGAAGAATCCGACCACGCAGGAATGGGAGGCGTAGTAACGTCTGTAATCAGACGAGCAACACGCCCATCCCCCCCAGGAGGGGCTCGTGATGACCCTCAGGGAATTTGGGACAGGAGGCCAAACACTGTCGTAACACCTCCTATCTGGCAACAGCCAGAGTCCCGCTATGCGATCCACCCGCTAGTCAGCAACAGGTAACCCGAAGGCACGCAATACTGAGGGTGTATGATACAGGTGCAGGTCAACATTCACTCTAACCAGAATGGACCTGCTACCAGCCCTAAAGCAGGGATAATAATACCTGAAATAGGCTTCCCCCCGTGTAAGAGGGAAAGAGCCCCGAACAGTACCCAGTTCACGGCAGAGCCAACTGGGAAGTAACCACAGGGCGTCAACCACGCCAATTAGCGTTTCGTAGAAAACGACATCCACCCAGGGTGGCTGTTGTGGTAATCCCTGCAAGGGGAATGACAGACTATTGTGGCACCAGGGGGAATTCATATACTGCGAAAAACCCCTGCAGGGAGCGGTAGTCTGTGTCACAGGGGAAGAGTGCAAGAAGCTGCGAGATACCCTGAGATGAAAAGGGCAGTATGGTGAAGTAACCCCAAGTGAGGTACAACAATGGGCCCCGCCCGGCGATCCGCAATTGAGAGGATCCCGAGAAAACAAACCGCCCAAGGGGGTCATGAAAGAGGCCGGCACCAGATGACGCCATACAGAACCCTTTATGAGTCAAATCCTCCGCACTAACACCTGCAGCACATGACTTGCAGGATAGTAAAAATGGGTGCAGTATAACATATCTGACCAATCTTGGCGGAAATATTAAGCAGCACTATACTGGTCCTGACTGATGCCAAAAATTAGCTGCAGGGACCCATTTTCAGCGTATGCAACACACAGGTCCATCTAAAATATGGCAACGTGCAGCACGCAACAGTATGTGACAAACCACACAAATATTAACAAGTATATAAATGTGAGGTCTCAGAACCACCCTAAGTACAGCTGTATTAGGGCAGATAAAGAAAAGGGATAGATATACACTGACAGGTGAGAGAATAAAGTACAGTCAGCACTAGCATAAGTCACATACAATGCAGATATATACATATATACATAAACATGTCATATAATATACTGCACTATTACACTGCATTCAACTGCCCAGATTCAGTGTCTGGGAAGGCTACAGCGCTGTGTACACTGACCTGATGGTGAGGTACGCAGGGGGACTGGACTCACTGCCATCCTGAGAGATTTCTGCTGCACCACAGAGATAAAATGGCCGCTGGAGACCTCAGAGGAAGCGTGGCCCGCGGAGGAAGCAGCTCAGCGACGCCAGACTATGGATACTGAAAGGCGCGCTGAGCTGAGGGGAGGAGCCGCTGTAACATGGAAGGCTGCCTCCCCTGGCCGGCTATTAACCCCCGGGACGCCGGCTCCCTGCACCGATCGTTAAGTCCCTGGTGGTCTAGTGGACACACGGGGTATGGGGGGCCCGCCGCCACTGCCGGCGCCTCCGGTCTGTCCCCTGAGACCGGAGGCACAGGACTGCATTTGAAATGCGTGGATCACCGCAAGCGGTGATCCGCGACCTTACCTGCTCCCCGTGGATCCGGCAGCAGTCCTGGGCGCCCGCAGAGTCCGGCTAGTACAGACTCTGGGGTCCCGCTGAGATCCCCAGATCTGTACTGGCGTCTCATCACCAGCGGGGTGACGGAGCGGCAGCTTAGACGTCCTATGGACAGTCCGACGCTGCCGCTCTGAAGAGTCCAAAGTCCAAAAAAAAAAACTTTGTCCCTAAAAAAATAAAATAAGCTTAGGGGCTGCTAATCAGCTCCCCCTGCGCTAACGGTGACCCGACTCTGGCCGGGCACCAACTTAAACTGAGGTGCCTCTGGCTTGGGGGTGGGGTTATAGGGAGAGTGGACCCAGTGCATCCTGGGAGCTAAAAGCTTTAACTGCGTGGTGCCCGGATTTGGTTCCCAACCTATACCCCAAGGTCAACCCTGTGGACCCCCTATGGACCCTGAAGTAGAAATGGCACAATGTAGTGTGCAAAGCGCTATATATGACCCAATATCATATGAAACAGCGGTATATATGGCACAATGTAGTATGCAACAGCGTTAAAAATTACAGCATGTAGTATGCAGCAACGCTATATATGGCACAAGGTAATGTGCAACAGCGCAATATATGTATATAAAAGGTAGCACAATATAATGTGCAACTGCACTGCTGGTAGCCCCCCTGGAGTGATACCACTTTATAAGGCACAAGTTAGTTGCAAAAACGCTACATCTGATACCAGGGAGCGTGCAACCACGTTAGATCTGAGACCATGTAGTGTGCAACGCGGTGTCAAGTATGTGATAGCCCTCACAAATGTGAGGTACATTGACCCTCTATGCCTTAGTATGACAAGGTACAGTAGAAGAAAGGGATAGTTATAACTGACAGTATAGAACAGAAGAAGTTAGCGCTAGCACAAGTGACATACAAATCAGAAAGAAAAATCTAATTTTCTGCAGTGGGCACTAATATCAAATACACAGACCACAGTGGCTGGTAGGAAATAGCGCTGTATGACCTGGCCCTTGGGAGAGGTATACAGGGGACTGGACCCAGAGATTACCGGAGACCTGCTTGCCTAAAATGGCTGCCGTGTGTCTCTGAGGGGGCTAGGGGTGAAGGAGTAGCAGCCCAGGGAACACCAAGACCGCAGTGGACCGGCGCCCTGAGCTGGGGGAGGTGCTGCAGGGAGAGCGCCTTTTCCCCTAACTGCCGTTAACCACCTGGTCTTAATTATGCCTCTGTGCCAGTATGTTAATGCCCCGGTGATCTAGTGGAGTAGTGGGCTGCCTCCCCAATGTCCACATCAGCGCCTCTGGTCTGTCTCCGGAGACCGGAGGTAAGACTGCAGTATTATGCGGGTCCCTGCGAATGGGGCTCCGCCTTACCTGTCACCTGGATTCCGGGCTGCAGTCTGGGGGTCCGGAGAGCTTGCTAGCTAGTCCCCCTCACAGCCCAGCTGGGAGTACCTAGCACAGGCTTGGAGCCAAAGCGCCGCGGAGGGGTGATGGGGTGGCAGCACAGACGTCCGGAGGACAGTCTGGTGCTGCTCACCCTTCTGGTAGAAATAAAAATTAATAATGAAAATAAAAGCTTGGGCTGCATAAGGCAGCCCCGTTATAATGGTAGTCCAGCTCCGGACACCAACGAAACTGAAGTGCCCTCAGGCTGTGGGCGGGGTATAGGGGGAAGGACCGGAGCATCCTGGGATTGAAAAGCTTTGCTGTTGGTCCGGTCATCCAGGTCCCACCTACACCCCAATGTCTCCCTGTGGAGCCCTGTGGACCCTGAAGAAGAAATATGGTTAATTGAACACACATTCAACAGGAGGCATGAACTGGGTTTCCATTTTGACCCCCACAGACATCACGATTACCTCATTGTAAATACATTGCTTCTAGGTAAACAAGGTTGTATGTTATGTCATGGTCATCCGCAGCTGCCCGTCCATGGCAGTGGTTTAACATTTCTTCAGCCCCATTTTACTGGGTGGGCATTAAGCGACCCTCCGGCTGCTGTTGAACTACATATACTAGGATGCCCTGCCAAAGTTTTAACATGCCCTAATAACAAAACCCTGGCAGGGCATTGCTGGGATGTGTAGTCCCACAGCAGCTGGAGGACCACTTATTGCCCACCCATGATCTAGTTGATCTGCATGGGAGTAATCAGAGACACACACAGATGTAATGGACTCTCTGTGTGTAATGGACTCTCCCCCCACAGCCAGGACCCTCTCTTGGATTGGTGCAGTATCACCATTCTCTTTCAGAGGCCATTTACTCCATCTTACGGAGCCTGGGGCCAAATGACATTATGCTACCGATTAGGTTTCATACTAACAATATACCACTCTAATTTCAGGTTATATGCTATCCTCCCATTTCACCACTAAGGATCAGGCAATTTAATAATTTGAGAGCACAGACCACTCCCACCCCTGCTTGAAACCAACAGATCGTAGCAAGAGGGTGGATCTTCGGCAAGGGAGGCTTACGTCACAATAAAATAAACCTACATTTTAACTTGTGTTGATAAATTAGCATTAAAAAAGGTAAAAACAATTTCATGTATTTTTCCTGAAAAACAGCTCAATGCTGAAGTACCCAATATGACTTCAGTCCCTCAGGCAACTACAAGTCAGCAACTGAACTGTACATACAGTATGGAGCACTGCCTAGTCTGAGAGGTCTTCGTAATCTAATAAGACTTTTACCATGAGGTAAAGATGCTGCTATAGAGTAAAACCATGTAGCAAATTACGCGTGTGTGTATAAATATATATTACAAGTGTCTGAATTCTAAGTAGTGCTTAGATAAAACCCCATACAACTTACCTTGGTCTTCTCACTGTTTGTGATCGGCGGGAAGGAAATAACAGTATTCTCTGCATCCACTAAAAACGGGTAATTCTCTTTGCCATCCAATAAATGAAGGTATCTAGAACGGTTATAAGACTATATCAATATACACGCTCACAAAATGACACAAATTAAATAATTACTAGTAGGGGTGTAAAAAAAAAAAAAAAAAAAAAAAAAATACAGTATGCATTGCCATAGGATATTTTGTCTTCACAAGCTAAGTGATCTTTCTGAGAGTGTACTAATGTGCCATATACACGAAACACACAATGGGCAAACTGTGCTCTGCAAACAAAACACACAAACACGTACATTGCTATAACAAGCTGCTACAAACATAGCGGTAAAAGGAGATATGTACTATACCTTGGCAAGTAATAAAGCACCAACCAATCAGCTCCTGTCATCTTACAGGCTGTGTTTGCAAAATGGCAGTTAGAGAACCAACTAGTCTGCTCCTACCTGCCATTTTTCACACACAGCCTGTAAGAAGACAGGAGCTGATTGGTTGGTGCTTTATCTCTCGCCAATGCTTAGCAAATCTCACCCTTAAGGGCCGTATTCAATTGCCGGTGAAAAGTCCCGGACTTTTCGCTGTCAACGCTAGTTTTGCCTCCGGAAAAGTATCTCGCTCATCACCGCGATTCGCCCTATTCAATTGCAAAGGACGCTAGAACGCACCCCGGCGAAACTGAAATCGGGGAGAAGTCCTGTCAGATTTGGGGAAATCACCCTGACACCCCTCAAAAGATGCACTGATATGGGGGATCACTATGGATACCCCCGAAAAGCCCAGCTGAAGGTATCTGGGTGCTTATATGGTCTTAATTGGTGCTATTTTGCGTCTTTGCACAAGTGGTGAAGTACAGCATTTTGCAGTTTTTTTTTGCAAAAATAAGTAGTCCCAGCAAATTTGGGGGACATGAAAATGGGTGCTAGCATGGTTAAAAATTGCTAAAGTGAGTTTTTAAAAAACTCACCTCTTCAGCATGCACCTGCAATAAAAAAAACAAAAACACAGCATGGACATACTTTGGGGACCCCTTGGAGTAGATTTCGCTAGTTTTTAAGTTAGTCCCCCAAATTTGTTTTTTTTTCGCCCCCAAAACGAAAGTACTTTTTTGGGGTGTTCTAAAGTATTTTTTAAACTTTTGACGCAGTTTACCTTTGGGGGACTGTCCCAAGGCTGCAGGGGTGTTAACGCAACTTTGCACTTTTTTCCACCTCCATTCACAGGCGAATATTTTCTGCTGGTTACAAGGTGCAGACTTTTTGCACCGGCGAAAAGTCTGCGCCTCGTAACCAGCAGAATACGGGGAAAAGTTCTCGCCTGGCGAAATGACGTCACCGGCGAGAACTTTTCGCCGGCAATTGATTACAGCCCCTAGTCTGTGATGTAGAGCCCTTCGCAGAAATATGGCAGTGTGTTGCGACGCAGGACTGAGCAAATGAAAGTCGTTTTGACTTTCTTAAAATATTCCTCTCGACACCATATGAGAAATGTTGTCATGGGAGCTTTTACATCTTTAATATAGCCGGTTAAAGAGGACCTATTGCCACAGGGTGGAGATGGATGTGGGCTGAAGCAATATTCCTGATAACGCCAACTGTATCTATTTTGTGCCGGAAACACAATTTGAATGAGTGAATGTGGTGGGTTTGGTTACGTATGGAAAAAAAGGGTGGCTTTATGGGTAACCCCTGTTGGTGCTTGTTATGGAGACAGCCTCATTAAAATATAATTCCAACTGGAGGTTTCCTTTTATTATGAAATCTAAACATTATTGCTTCATCTGATTTCCTATGTAATATCCTATTGCTTACACCTATGATAAGTGTTATGTTAATGCTTTGTGTTACTGTCCTGTACCCTATAGCTGTGCACGAGATATGGTACTGTACACCCTCATCAGCCAGCTTCTTGTACATGTTCTCCACCTTGCAGGTCGCAGTCCTCAGACACAAAAGCAGCACTTGTCTGTGGGATTACAGCCTGCTCTTACAGTAACAATATATGTAGACGGGGATAAAGAGACTGTTATATGATCGGCTTTTTCTGGTACAAGCGGATTTGTCTGATATATGGGTGCGAGAACACACCCTGGCACACAATGGCTGTGTGCGATGGTAATATTGTCCCAGTGTCGGGTGAGCACTGATGAAAGGCAGCACTCAGCGATGTCACGTGTTAGGAACGTTGTCACTGGTAACAGCAATGAATAAGGTTAGATCAGAACAGCAGGTGATTATGTAACAGAGCACTGGAAACCCCTGCATTCCTTAGATCAGGCTGGCGATGCTATTGATATTAATGCTGATCTGTAGGTGGTATTGTGGCAGGATTTGCAATAGACTCCATGATGAAATAGTTTGCTCTACAATTCTGTGTCCTCCTGTCTAGAATACAGTCCAAAGAATCTGCTGGCTATGGCATTTTTTCTGCTTTATTCTATTAATGTCTAAGGGTGATAGGAACATATGGATATATGTAATTCCATATCGATAGTACATATGGCAAGAAATACATTGAATGATAAAGTGGAAAATTATAAAGTACCAACAAATCAGCTCCTGACCTTTTTCAAACAGCCTGTAACATGGCAGTTAGAAGCTGAATTATAAAGTACCAACCATGCAACCACACTCTACTTTATCAGGACCGGCATTCTCTGACAAAACAGCGCCCTGAAAGGAATAACTCCGGGAGCTCCCTCCCGGCGCTGTTCAATTTGCATTGAATTGAATCAAGCGTGACTAAAAGTTCTCCTCAGAAAAACAAGGTCATTATTTTAGATCAAAAACTAAATATAATCTACACCAGGTGTGGCCGGACTTTTGTGACCTGGGAGCTACTTTTTGTTCACTTACTTAGCAGTGATCCATCAGCGCCAATGGGCCTGATTGAAAGGTGGACCCTATGCCGATGTTTGCGCCGTTTAGCAATTTTTGTTACTGCAAAATCTCCTAACTGTACAATGGCTATCGCAGTTGCTTATGGGATCGCTGGCATTAGAGGCGGTGACTGCATATTTTTGCAGATGTAACAAATCGCAGCCGTGCGTACCTCTGTATCAAGCTCACAGGCGCTATGCGTCACACAAGAGCACTGAGTTTGTTTTCCCGACAGCCCTCTCATACATAAAATACAGTAGTATTATACCACAGCTCTCACATACATAATATACAGTAGTATTATATTACAGCTCTCACATACATGTACAGTAGTATTATACCACAGTTCTCAAATACATAATATACAGTAATATACTACAGCTCATACATAAAATACAGTAGTATACTACAGCTCTCATACATAATATACAGTAGTATTCTACTACAGCTCACATTAATAAACAGTAGTATTCTACCACAGCTCTCACATACATAATATACAGTAGTATTCTACCACAGCTCACATTAATATACAGTACTATTCTACCACAGCTCTCACATACATAATATACAGTAGTATTCTACCACAGCTCACATTAATATACAGTAGTATTCTACCACAGCTCTCACATACATAATATACAGTACTATTCTACCACAGCTCACATTAATATACAGTACTATTCTACCACAGCTCACATTAATATACAGTACTATTCTACCACAGCTCTCACATACATAATATACAGTAGTATTCTACCACAGCCCACATTAATATACAGTAGTATTCTACTACAGCTCACATTAATATACAGTAGTATTCTACCACAGCTCTCACATACATAATATACAGTACTATTCTACCACAGCTCACATTAATATACAGTACTATTCTACCACAGCTCTCACATACATAATATACAGTAGTATTCTACCACAGCCCACATTAATATACAGTAGTATTCTACCACAGCTCACATTAATATACAGTACTATTCTACCACAGCTCTCACATACATAATATACAGTAGTATTCTACCACAGCTCACATTAATATACAGTAGTATTCTACCACAGCTCTCACATACATAATATACAGTAGTATTCTACCACAGCTCTCACATACATAATATACAGTAGTATTCTACCACAGCTCACATTAATATACAGTAGTATTCTACCACAGCTCTCACATACATAATATACAGTAGTATTCTACCACAGCTCACATTAATATACAGTAGTATTCTACCACAGCTCTCACATACATAATATACAGTAGTATTCTACCACAGCTCACATTAATATACAGTAGTATTCTACCACAGCTCTCATACATAATATACAGTAGTAATCTACCACAGCTCTCACATACATAATATACAGTAGTATTCTACCACAGCTCTCACATACATAATATACAGTAGTATTCTACCACAGCTCTCACATACATAATATACAGTAGTATTCTACCACAGCTCACATTAATATACAGTAGTATTCTACCACAGCTCTCACATACATTATACAGTAGTATTCTACCACAGCTCACATTAATATACAGTAGTATTCTACCACAGCTCTCATACATAATATACAGTAGTAATCTACCACAGCTCTCACATACATAATATACAGTAGTATTCTACCACAGCTCTCACATACATAATATACAGTAGTATTCTAACACAGCTCTCACATACATAATATACAGTAGTATTCTACCACAGCTCTCACATACATAATATACAGTAGTATTCTACCACAGCTCTCACATACATAATATACAGTAGTATTCTACCACAGCTCTCACATACATAATATACAGTAGTATTCTACCACAGCCCACATACATAATATACAGTAGTATTCTACCACAGCTCTCACATACATAATATACAGTAGTATTCTACCACAGCTCACATTAATATACAGTAGTATTCTACCACAGCTCTCACATACATAATATACAGAAGTATTCTACCACAGCTCACATTAATATACAGTAGTATTCTACCACAGCTCTCACATACATAATATACAGTAGTATTCTACCACTGCTCACATTAATATACAGTAGTATTCTACCACAGCTCTCATACATAATATACAGTAGTATTCTACCACAGCCCACATTAATATACAGTAGTATTCTACCACAGCTCTCACATACATAATATACAGTAGTATTCTACCACAGCTCACATTAATATACAGTACTATTCTACCACAGCTCTCACATACATAATATACAGTAGTATTCTACCACAGCTCTCACATACATAATATACAGTAGTATTCTACCACAGCTCACATTAATATACAGTACTATTCTACCACAGCTCTCACATACATAATATACAGTACTATTCTACCACAGCTCACATTAATATACAGTACTATTCTACCACAGCTCATACATAATATACAGTAGTATTCTACCACAGCCCACATTAATATACAGTAGTATTCTACTACAGATCACATTAATATACAGTAGTATTCTACCACAGCTCTCACATACATAATATACAGTACTATTCTACCACAGCTCACATTAATATACAGTACTATTCTACCACAGCTCTCACATACATAATATACAGTAGTATTCTACCACAGCCCACATTAATATACAGTAGTATTCTACCACAGCTCACATTAATATACAGTAGTATTCTACCACAGCTCTCATACATAATATACAGTAGTATTCTACCACAGCTCACATTAATATACAGTAGTATTCTACCACAGCTCTCACATACATAATATACAGTAGTATTCTACCACAGCTCACATTAATATACAGTAGTATTCTACCACAGCTCTTACATACATAATATACAGAAGTATTCTACCACAGCTCACATTAATATACAGTAGTATTCTACCACAGCTCTCACATACATAATATACAGTAGTATTCTACCACAGCTCACATTAATATACAGTAGTATTCTACCACAGCTCTCACATACATTATACAGTAGTATTCTACCACAGCTCACATTAATATACAGTAGTATTCTACCACAGCTCTCATACATAATATACAGTAGTATTCTACCACAGCTCTCATACATAATATACAGTAGTATTCTACCACAGCCCACATTAATATACAGTAGTATTCTACCACAGCTCTCACATACATAATATACAGTAGTATTCTACCACAGCTCTCACATACATAATATACAGTAGTATTCTACCACAGCTCTCACATACATAATATACAGTAGTATTCTACCACAGCTCTCACATACATAATATACAGTAGTATTCTACCACAGCTCTCATACATAATATACAGTAGTATTCTACCACAGCCCACATTAATATACAGTAGTATTCTACCACAGCTCTCACATACATAATATACAGTAGTATTCTACCACAGCTCTCACATACATAATATACAGTAGTATTCTACCACAGCTCACATTAATATACAGTAGTATTCTACCACAGCTCTCACATACATTATATACAGTAGTATTCTACCACAGCCCACATTAATATACAGTAGTATTCTACCACAGCTCTCACATACATAATATACAGTAGTATTCTACCACAGCTCTCATACATAATATACAGTAGTATTCTACCACAGCTCTCACATACATAATATACAGTACTATTCTACCACAGCTCTCACATACATAATATACAGTAGTATTCTACCACAGCTCACATTAACATACAGTAGTATTCTACCACAGCTCACATTAATATACAGTACTATTCTACCACAGCTCTCACATTAATATACAGTAGTATTCTACCACAGCTCTCACATTAATATACAGTAGTATTCTACCACAGCTCACAAATATTGTAGTATTCTACCACAGCTCATACATAAGATACAGTAGTATTCTACAACTGCTCTCACATACATAAAATACAGTAGTATTAAATTATTGACAAGCCCAAAAAATAAAACATATATAATACATCCAGTCATTTTGAGGTGTACAGCGTTGCCACAAATCTGCAATCTCTTACATTCCCCTCCATACCATAAACTTGTAATAAACTGTATTATCACCACTGCTTAATATTAAAGGGTGGACTAGTTTAAAAAAAGAAATCACTCAGTGGTGGTGTGCGCGGTAGGGAGTGGCATGGTACAGCAGGAGTAGGCTGTGCGCTGGCAGTCACCCTGCAGCCCCTTTACCACACATAACACAATCACTCCCCACACACTACATCTCTGGGAGCGGCTCCGGCACTTGTAGATAGTTTGCTGCTATCAGTTCGGGGAGGGGATGTGCTTAGCGTTGTGGGGAGCCTATGTGCTGGTGGGACAGCAGCTTCCCGTGACACTCAGCGTGGTCTATGAGGCCAGGCGGACAGCAGCAACGGGCTACTTACAGCGTGTGGGTAATATCAGAACGTCACCCGCACGCTGCACTACTGGGAGCTGGGCTTCTGAGGCTCCAGAAGCAGTTTCAGGCTTATTTTACTTCAGTTGGTCGCGATCTACTGGCAGATGCCCCGTAAGGTACCAGTGGATCGCGATCTACCTTTTGGCCAGGTCTGATCTACACTGACTGATATGGCCAATATATCTGGTGCCCTTCGGCCAGTTTGTACCAGCGATATGTCTGTACAACGTCGTTCAGACATATCGCGACGGCTGTGCTGCACAGCCGATGGTAGATATATCTGCCCATAGGGCAGTATGTACTGCAGCAGAAGCCATGGGGAAGGGGGCGCGGTATCCACGGCCAGATGGCAGAAACGGACGTTCAGTGTGTATGAATGACCATCATCTGCAGATATATCTGTGCAGTGTGTAACCACCTTAAAGTTTAAAATGAAAAGCAAATATTTTCAGGCAATATTAATGAAGTGCGAGCAGAAACAGGTTCACAAACTAAAAGGTTGCTGAGACCGCAAAGGATCCAGCCCTGCCAGTAACAGGCTGCAGTTAGTCAATATACCCCAGCAGCCAGACCATCAGACAGCAGCCTGACAGTAAGACACGACTAACCTGTGAAGTCCGGACACGTTCTGGCGTTTTCTCTGCTTTCTTTGCTCCTCGGCCTCAAACTGCAGCTGTCGGACAAGCTCCTTCGCAATTATTTCCTTGCGATTCAATGGTATAATCTGTAAAGAATGGAAAATCAGCATGTACATACAAGTCAGATATCCCTTCAGTAGGATTAACAAAGTAACACTGAGAAATATACTAAGAATTTTGCCTGAATCTGTTTTAACCCTTAGAATTGTTTGGAGCCATGAAAGGATATCTGGTATATAGATTTATGTTCTACCTCTGAGCAGGGTGTTTCTACCACATCTGGATAAACTCTGGACTCGATCAAAGAGATCATACACGCCAATGTCATCACATAAAGCATTCCCACCCCAAGCTACTGTATTGTGGAAAGAGCATTACACCTTTGTGAAGTTGGAAAGGGAACTCTGGCCGAGCACAGAACTCTGACTGCCCTCAGATAATAGGCAACTTCCTATATCAACCATATTGGTCTCTAAATATTTCCATTAAGTGAAAACAGAGGGAACAAATACATAAGAATACAGCAGTCCCTTTATACCAGACTACGTGCTCATGAGGACAGACGGAAAGCCAGGTAAGTGTCTACAGGGTTTTGACTGCACTTGTTAAATATTAACTATCAGTCCTACGGATTAGGGCCGCACAATGTAGGATTAGGCGGAAATCATTAAGCATTACACAAACTGGTTATTTCAGGTTCTGCATGACCAGGCAGCCTAAGATGCAAGCAGATAGCAAAACCACAGTACACATACGTCCTGCACGTGTCAAAAAGGGCTAGGTTAATACATGCAGGAGAAGAAGCACAGAGAGCACGTGGGGAGGGGGGCGACAAGAACGTAATTTTATAGAGCCTGGATTTTTAATTACCTGTATACAGTATAAGATTTTATGTGATGTGAAATACACAAAACTGACTTTTCTGCAATGCTGCAGGACAAAGGGTCTCAGGTGTGAATTGGGTGGTTCACCACACAAGCCCAAACCACTGGTATAATATGTGCTAAGTTTCTGTATCTGTAGATAAGTGACTTAGCAACAACGTAGTAAACACATCCCTACTACAACATGAGGTATACGGGACGGCGGCCAGGTATTTGTAAATGGTTCCTTGTTTATGAAGAGATGTGCGATCAGATCCAGCTTGTACCTGTCAGCATTGATTTTGCGGTATAACAAATTAAGTCATCATCATATAAAAAAGGTATTATAATTTTCTGAGGAAACTTTACTGTTCTAACCCGCAATACACATAGGAGCTAATAATCTGCTGCAGTTCTGTTTAGCACCAAATTCCTACTTTCCTCTGATCACACTAATGAAGTGATGGTAGTAACAAGGTTACACGTATTACTTTAAGCTAAGGGTCTATTGATTTGAAACAATGTGTGTGTCACCTGGATCTCTATGGTAGTCTTGCACAGAAGGAAGGTATCAGTAGGGTATATAACTGGGAATTATTCACACTGTAACTGAGGTGCTGGATGCACATTTTTACTTTCGAATTCAAAGGACAATTTAATAAATGTTTCATAAACAAGCAACAGAATGAAAAAGTTACAAACTAGATAAAAGGAACATAAAAAAAATGTAAGCTTTACAAGATGAAAGTAATTGGGGAATCGTGGCGATTCAATTCAGCGTGGTGCTGAATAGCCCGGGAAAGAAGTTCCCAGAGCTAGTCAATTCAGCGCGCTGCTAAGTCTGACTACAGAATTGCTGTTAGCACCCTCCTGATGTGCGAGCAGAAATCCAACTTACGGCCAGGCGCGAGGAGTTTTCCTGCTTAGCGAAGCGCTAATAGATGCATGGCCGGAGTGCTGAATTTGATAGCTCCAGAAGCTCCTTCCCGGGGCTATTCACCATCACGCTGAATTGAATCACCACCATAGGGTCTAAGAATGTTCTGAACTGTATGAAACCTGTAGTCACCATGATTGACAGGTGGAAATAAGATGATCACAGAGGAGTGGTTCTGTATTAGCATCTCATGCAGAGAGGGCCTAATTCAGCAAGGAACGCAAGTGAGAGCACACACACTCGGCCGATGCTTTCACACTGTCCATGCATCGCACTGCGCGTGCTAGCCAGTGCGATCGGGTAAGGGTACGCAGACTGCTCGCAGTGTGTATGCAAACCCTTCCGATATTGATTGACAGGAAGTGCCGCTTGTGGGGGGTGGTCTGGCGAACGCAAGGGTGCCTGTGCGTTGGGGGGCGTGCATAATTAAGGCAATGCAGCGGCATACGCAGCCAGACAACACAATGCACGCAGGAAGTGGCCAAAATCCTGCACAACATCAGGTCAACCTCTACTGTGCGTATGGTTCCAATGGTTCTCGATATTACCGATGCCTCAGCTGTCTTATGGACTACTCGGGCTTTGAGTAAAGGGAAGTGGGCGGCGTGGAATAGTGCTGGGCCTCTGCATCTTATGCTGCGGTTGCTGTGCGTATGCATTGATTAGCGTATACACACAGCAGCCAAGTGCGTGCATTCACTCACTTGTGTACCTTGCTGAATCAGGCCCAGAGTCCTGCTAACTAATCTCATACATCGTACATGCTGTGTGGCATCGTGTGTGACCTATTCTCCTAAAGCCCCTTATCCAAGCTGTCCTATGACGTGATTTTAAATGCAGGGACTGAGTAAGAAAACCCAGGCTTACAAAGGAGCTTGGAAAGCGTTTGGTGCTACCGGCGTGAAACAACATAAACAAAAACACAGACGATAGCTACCACGGAGGCATAAAGGGAGAAGTCCAGCTCAAATTGCCCTGAAAACCGGGTCAGTTTTCTTTCAATTTCATTTATTACGTCAAAAATTGTCGTCTAATTTGTATTCATAAAATAGCTAAGGCATTAAAGGGACATAAGGATGTTAGACACCCTCCTATGCTAAAGCTGCATTTGACAGTTATTGGTAAAAGATTGTTGGCAAGATGTCCACTTGTCTTTTTGCATCAACTCCTCGCAAAAATAGGCAGAAAGGTGACCCAATAAGGTTCCCATTAGTAATGCTCTGGATGTATGTAATATGGAATTTCATATGGAAGAGCATTCACACCACAATCTCCCTGCAAAAGTTTGATTTGCGGGTGCCATCCCCACCTGCGGGTCGAAGTGTCCCATGTGTGGGGAAAACTGCGGTGTAGCGGTCACCATCGGTGAAGGGCATGTGCCCGGCATCCATTCACACTGACCGCAGCACTTGTGGGCACGCCCCCAAAAGTGATGAAGAGGCGTATCTTTCCCTTGGCCATGCCTTCTCTTGGGGTGTGCGCAGATGTGCCCTTAGTGAACATTATAGCCGTTTCCTCATACATCTAGCCTCAATACACCACGCAGCGCGACTTGCCTGACGTGAGTGAGCCGCCAGGTCCCAGGCTACTTTGCTAGCGTTGGGCATCTTTTTTCGCCAAAAATGCTTTTAAGTCACAATGTGATGCAACTAGCATGCACCAGCAGACTCTGCTGATTAATTTAACATGTGACACTTGTATATCTGTGTGCACCAGAGTGTATGTGAAGCGCGACAGTAGCTGTAAAGAAAAAAGCTCCAGCCGCTACATGCTAGCACTTCGTTTACAGATTCAGAGACTCAGCCGCATTCAGATATACACTACCGTCCAAAAGTTTGGGGTCACTTACAAATTTCATTATATTTTAAAGAAAAGCTCTGTTTTTTCAATGAAGATTACATTAAATTAATCAGAAATTCACTATATATTGTTAATGTGTTAAATTACTATACTAGCTGCAAACTTCTGGTTTTTAAAGGAAAATCTACATAGGTGTATAGAGGCCCATTTCCAGCAAACATCACTCCAGTGTTCTAATGGTACATTGTGTTTGCTAAGCGCGTTAGAAGACTAATGGATGATTAGAAAACTATTAAAAACCCTTGTGCAATTATGTTAGCACAGCTGAAAATGGGTTTGCTCATTAGAGAAACTATAAAACTGGCCTTCCTTTGAGCTAGTTGAGTATCTGGAGCATCACATTTGTCGGTTCGATTACACTCTCCAAATGGCCAGAAAGAGAACTTTCATGTGAAACTCGAGTGTCTATTCTTGTTCTTAGAAATGAAGGCTATTCCATGCAAGAAATTGCCAAGAAACTGAACATTTCCTACAACGGTGTGTACTACTCCCTTCAGAGAACAGCACAAACAGGCTCTAACCAGAGTAGAAAGAGAAGTGGGAGGCCTCGGTGCACAACTGTGCAAGAAGGCAAGTACATTAGAGTCTCTAGTTTGAGAAATAAACGTCTCACAAGTCCTCAACTGGCAGCTTCATTAAATGGTACCCGCAAAACGCCAGTGTCAAAGTCTACAGTGAAGAGGCGACTCCGGGATGCTGGCCTTCTAGGCAGATTGGCAAAGAAAAAGCCATAACTGAGACTGGCCAGTAAAATGAAAAGATTAATATGGGCAAAAGAACACAGACACTGGACAGAGGAAGATTGGAAAAAAGTGTTATGGACAGACAAATCGAAGTTTGAGGTGTTTGGATCACACAGAAGAATATTTGTGAGACGCAGAACAAGTGAAAAGATGCTGGAAGAGTGCCTGACGCCATCTGTCAAGCATGGTGGAGGTAATGTGATGGTCTGGGGCTGCTTTGGTGCTGGTAAAGTGGGAGATTTGTACAAGGTAAAAGGGATTTTGAATAAGGAAGTCTATCACTCCATTTTGCAACGCCATGCCATACCCTGTGGACAGCGCTTGATTGGAGCCAATTTCCTCATCTAACAGGACAGTGACCCATAGCACACTTCCAAATTATGCAAGAACTATTTAGGGAAGAAGCAGGCAGCTGGTATTCTGTCTGTAATGGAGAGGCCAGCACAGTCACCAGATCTCAAACCCCATTGAGCTGTTGTGGGAGCAGCTTGACCATATGGTACGCAAGAAGTGCCCATCAAGCCAACCCAACTTGTGGGGTGCTTCAGGCGTGGGGTGAAATTTCTTCACATTACCTCAACAAATTAACAGCTAGAATGCCAGAGGTCTGCAATGCTGTAATTGCTGCAAGAGGAGCATTCTTTGACGAAAGCAAAAGTTTGAAGAACAAAATTATTATTTCAAATAAAAATCATTATTTCTAGCCTTGCCAATGTCTTGACTATATGTTCTATTCATTTTGCAACTCATTTGATAAAAGTCAGTTTTCATGTAAAACACGTAATTGTCTAGGTGACCCCAAACTTTTGAGCGGTAGTGTACAAGTGCCGCATATCACATTACTCAGCAGAATCTGCTGGTGCTTCCTAGACACATTGCATTGCGACTTCGATGCATGTTTTGCAAAAAAGCCGCCCGGCGCTAGCAGAGTCTCACAGGACCTGTCGCGCCAAGAGGGGCCGTTTAGCACGACTGCGGCAAAGACGTATAAAGGACACGTCTGTATAAAAACATTAAAAATAATAATTATTGAATATTTTTGTACGGATTTGAGTTATAGGGCGCTCCGACCCTTCCCTACTGTATGGATACTTATCTCTCACTATATTTATATTTGCATTATACATGATTTTACAACGATCACACCCATGTTTTTGGTTTGCTTCTTGTGTTAGTATTAATATTCAAATGCTCCCATGAGCTATAGGTTGTATCCCCACCCACATCTTCTCCTGCATGTCGGCAAGCACCCAGTGTATGTGAGGTGGGAAAGTTGGTTCCTATACCCTAGACCAGGACTGGACCATCTGTAGTTCTCCAGCTGTTGTGAAACTACAGTTCAAAACATGCTTTATCAGCTGTTCGATGGGAGGGTATGCTTGGACTTGTAGTCTCACAACAGCTGCTGGAGAGCCACTGGTTGGCCAGGCATGCACAAGACTAAAGACTATACCATTAAAACAAGTAGGAGGTACAAAAATAAATAAATAAAATTAATTATATCTCCACAGTGTCTACCATTAATCTAAAGAATATCGGTCAAACAAAAAAAAAAAAAAAAAGTTAGTATTAAATATGTCAAACCAACAATTTTGTATTTCTGGCCAATAATACCGACTAGACCATCCAGCTAATGTAGAAACGGGCGATTCCTCACAAATTAGAAGCATAAAAGCTCACCTTGGACTCTTTGGGTGGTCTGGCATCATATAACAGCGGCCCCTTCACCAACTGCAGGTCATGGGTGGCAATGGTCGCTAATGTCCTTTTATCACAGAGGTCTTCATGGAGCTTGGTCTAAAATGATTCCAACAAGGTTATTTGCAATTTCCAAGTCATATATAAAACAAATACGCAACAGGATCACTGCTCACTATAGAAACAGGAGATATGGCCTTGAGATCTAAAGGCCCCCCATACATGGTGCGACTGCACCGAGAGAGGTGATAGGGGGATCAGTCTTCCAACATATCGGGCGGGTCCGCACACGGTGCGATTGGGTGGCCGACCGCCTGATTTACCGGCTCCCCTCTGTCTCACCCGCATAGCAATCCATGGGATCGCACATCGCATCCCCTGATTTCATGGTCTTGCAGACAGATCAGAGGGTGCGATGTACGACCCCATGGGAGTGAGCTTCGGCCAGATATCAGGGCCAGACACTGTGCGATTGGGTGGCCGACCGCCTGATATACCGGCTCCCCTCTTTCTCACCCGCATAGCAATCCATGGAATTGAACATCGCATCCCCTGATTTCATGGTTTGCAGACAGATCAGGGGGTGCGATGTATGATCCCGCGGGAGCGAGCTCGGCCAGATATCAGGGCCATACACTGTGCAACATAGCAGGCAAATCGCACCAATCAGTTGGATCGCCTGCTATATCGCCCCGTGTATGGGGGCCTTAAGAAGCATCTATCACCTGTGTGCTAAACCAATAATAGATTCTCTAATGAACACCCAGTGACATCATGGAGGCCGCAATTCATGGAGGACCGGCTTCTTGTGTGTCTGTAAGCTGCATTCTCACAGCCTATTGGTTCAGCACACAGACTGGTGACTGCAATGTCTCCTTCCTACTGCTACGCATTGATGTACTAAGTGTAGTAGACTGGCTTCAGCTATAAGGAGATGCAAGTGACAAATAATGCAGAAAGTTGCTGAACGAGGAAAGGTGCATCTGGGACAGACAGACATCATGTTATATAGCTGTTAATCAGAATGATGTTTATCACGGTCACAGCCTGTATTAAAAAAAAAATAAAATGGTGTAATATAAAAATAAAATGAAAAAAAATCTAATGCTATGAATAGTCAAGAATTCCCACTTAAGCTGGGTACACACTGGGCGATATATCAGCCTTTAAATCAAATGGCGATATATATCGTAAGCGTGTTGGCTGGTGTGTAACCCTGTCGTCGTTCACAGACATATCGCATCGGATGTGCAGCATGATTTATCTGCAGATATATCTGTGCATCTGTTGGTGTGTACAGGTGACTTGCCGATTGCCCGTACAGGCAAATTTAAATGTCCGCCCAGTTGTGATATCATGCCTGACACATCGGGCGGCTGATTGGTAAGTGCATATACACTTTACCAATCGTCAGATAGGTTGGCCAAACGATCAACCCTTCGACCTAGTGTGTACCCAGCATTAGAATACATGTTATGTGAACACATTAAAAAAGCAGCTTTGCTACTTAGGCGTTTGCTAAATATGATTATCTGATCTGAAAGTAAAAATGGTATCTGCCACAATGGAAGTTAATGTGGATTTTAATATGAAAAGTGAGGATAAACACTTATTTGAATGTCGTCTTCCCGCTAGGCTGTTTTAGCAGGGCACCCCGCTGCCCTCAGCCTGCGGTTGCCGTCTTCATGCGCGGGTCACAGTGTCCCGCGGGTGGGGAAATGTGCATGCTCCAGACATCTATTCTCCCTGCCAGCAGCGCTTGGGGGCTGCCCGGCGGGTCCCTAAGTGCCGAGCACGCTCCCCAAAAGTGACGAAAAGGGTGACGCTTCTTATAGACGTGCCCCCTTTTCAATGGCCACGCCCCCTTTTTGGTGGCATGCCCGCCTTCGGCGCACGCGGCAGTGCCTTCTCTAGCTCCGGCGCCCTGCCTGCCGCTGGAGCTAGAGAGAACACTATGAATGCCAAAATATTGGCCACTTTTTGGGTAGTTCAGGGTGATTTCTCCACTCTCATGCGCTTCACACAGATCGCACACTGCACAACTAACTTGAGACCTGCTGTTTCGAATTGAGTTGCAAGGGATCTCCGGAATGCGCTTCATGAAAATATCCCGCGAGCACAGGATCCGCGGCTAACTGAATTAGCCCCTAAATATGTAACGTACATTGGATGGGCACTCTGCTACGCCCTAACATACATACTGCATAGAAATAATTTTGTAATTCAGTGCAAACAGTTCACACAGGAAATAATAGAGACACGTATTGTATAAATCAAGCAAATCTAGATTTAGCAGTGTGCATAAGACAGTAGTCCCCAATCTTTCAGTACTGTAGAGCAACAGAACTAATTTTTGGTTAAAATATCATGAGCATGAATAAATAGCATTTAAAAATATAAAAAAAGTACATATAGTATGTGTCACTTGAAATAGAATACACACAATATCCCCAATAATTGGGTTAACTTAGCTTTCTACTTGTTCCTCTTACCCTGTCCAGTCTGACATTGCTGCCATCCAGTGGGCATTGGACGACATTACATTTCACGGTAAAAGCAGGAAGATGTGTATTAATGGATAAATAATAATGGTGGGTATAAATTAAGTTATTTATATAAACGCACACAAATTCTGCAGCAGAGAATAGTCATTCACATAAGCCCCTGCCCCAGATGAGCTTACAATCTATATCCCCTACTACATGTACACACACAAACTACAGTTAATTTTCATTTGTCAGACACCTTTTAACCTACAAGCACGAGAACATACAAACTCTACACAGGCCTTGGTGAGAATCGAATCCAGCACCTCAGTGCTTGCGAGGCAGCAAGCTAATCGTTGTGCCACAACATTAAACCCCACAAAATACAACCCTATGCCGGCCTCCATAACCCCCTCACTGAATGCCCCTTACCTTTCTACACTCTTAAATTAGAGTTGGCATAATGCGTGGCAGATGGCTCTATTATGTGTCAGAGGAAACAACTCATTACAGCTTTCTGCTGCCATATACACCAAAGCCTAACCCGCCAGGCGCAGCACTGCACAGAGAAGTACAAAATATCCTGAGTCACGCAGGCCCTGCTCCCAAGGGATTAGGCTACATGGCTTTATGTGAAGACCTGGTACTTGGGGCTTCCCAAGCCCTTTGTTTATAGACAGCAGCCAGGTATTACAACAGTTAATGCACAGTATAAGTAAATATTCCACAAATGATGATAACACCTAGCCATCTAAACCGTTGTTTTTTGTTTACTTCTAATTAGAAGGTTGTAGAATATTTACTGTGCACATCAACAGACATCCTGGTACAATATATCAAAGAAAAAAAAAAAAAAGGAGAGACCAGATGCACCATACAACCATTATTATAGATCATATACGAGGTTTTTGCCCGAAATTTGGACAAAGTTATGAGCTTACCCACCAACGTCAAGGTAACCTCATTGGGCAAGTCCCTAACACTATGGTGGTTCATGTCTGGGGCGTCCAGCACCCCCAAACCATCCCAGCCAAACCAGCTCAGGGCACCACACAAAATAAAAAATAGCAGTGAAGTGTTAGGTAAGAAAGTGGCTGCTTAGGCCCATATTCAATTCGCTTTGCGTCCGCAATAAAGTTTTGCCTGCCTGACTGTTCGCCGACATTGCGTGTTTGGGACGCTAAAACTTATCTTGCGCGTCCCCGCTATTCGTCCTATTTAATTTCGCGAAAACGGCAAGCGGCGAATTCAGAATAGGCGGAAAGTTCAGTCAGAAATGGGGAAATCAGCCTGTACCCCCCAAATAAGATGCACTAACATTGGGGATCAATGCAGATGTGTTCCAATAGCCCTAATAAAACTAATAGCTTCTTATTAGCGTCTTTGCACAAGTGGTGAAGAATGGCATTAAGCAGTATTTTTGGGTGAAAATAAGTAGTCCTGTCAAATTTGGGGTACTTGAAATGGGTATTAGCATATTTTAAAGTCTCTAAAGTGAAGTTTAAAAAACAAAACAAAAAAAAACAAAAAAAAAAAAAACGTGAAAAACGCACCTGCAATCATAAAAACACCTGACCCATCCTTGCAGACCCCAAAGAAGTCTATTTCGCTAGTTTTTATGCTTATCCCTCCCACTTTGTGCTTTTTCGCCCCCAAATTGAAAGTACTTTTTTGGGATGTTTTTTTTTTTTTTCAGGATTTTTTGACACAGTTGTCCTTTCGGGGTCTGTCCCAAGGGTTCTGAGTGGTTTCCCCAGCTTTGCACCCCAAAATAAAAATATTGCACTTTTCACCTGCTATTCAGAGGCGAATCTTTTTCGCCTATTACATTGCATTGACTGTCCGTGTAGGCGAAAAGTTGCTGGAAATGAATACGGCGATAAGTTTCGACCACGCGAAAACCGATCGGCGATACTTTTTTGCGTATAATTGAATACGGCCCTTAGTGTTGAAAGTGTTAGAAAAATGAAAAATAAATGTAACCCAATAAAAAAACAAAGAGTGATATAAAGTGTTAAAATAAGTGTTAAGTGGTGATGCCCCAAAGTCGTCCAGCCAGAGTAGTTCAAGGGGCCCCTAGGAAGAGCTAGGGTGTGCAGTCTGGGCCCCCTACCCCTAAAATATACAATATATCAAAGCAAGTTGATATACAATGTAAGATGACAAGCAGGCTATGGGGGATATTCAATTGGGACTGAGTCACCAAGACATCACGAGATATAGCCATTGTGGAGAACATTAACCGCCATGGCACCTGTATTTATTCACAGCAGCAGCACTGAAGAGTGTGAGTCACAGGCTACAGGCTGGTAATTTAAGTTACAGTGCAGGCGTACAATAGTGCTGTGCATTCAAACTTTTATGTTACATCAGGTATAGATGGAGCTTAAGGAGCATATTACCTAAAGACCAGTTTTTCAAAGCCACTTTGAGCCCAGATTTAAAAAGACAGTTGGGCTTGTTTTGAAGTGTATGGATGCGCCGTTTACATTGACTGGACAGGCAAAATGACAGGATCAACGTTAAAAAGTGACCACGTTCTCAGAAAATTAAACTGTCTATACATGGGGTTATACAGACTTATTATAGGAGTTACCTGTGCAGTTAAGAAGCGTTTCAGGGCATTTCCAGGCCTCAGGTTCATTCCTTTCACTACACAGCAGACAATATATGGACGTACATCTTTAATGTTTGCGGACACTGTGACAGTGAGGGGCGCTGGGTTCTCAGATATGTGCAGGACCCTCAGCATCATTTTATTCACCTCTTCCACCTCCTCTTCGCTCTCCTTTCGCTGCTTTTTCTTCTTTTTATCCTTAACCTCCTCTTTAACTGCACCATCGGCCTTGGTCTTCCCTTTCCCGGCTCCCCGGCCCCCGACCCTTAGATACTCCAGTATGGATTTGGTCTGGCAGCCATTAACCATCTTCTCCAGTCGTTTATCTTTCAGTTTGTTGCCTTTGAAGTTAATGTCCTTCAGTTTGGTGCAGTCTGCGAGCTCGTATGGGATCTCGGTGAGTCGATTATTGGAGAGGTCCAGACTCTAGTAGGAAGTAAAATAAAGGATTGTGTCAGATTGAAGTTTATAGCAGCTTTAGGATAAATTCATGCTGATATACGCAGAGGACAGCATGTAGTCTGTCTAATGTGATCTTTCACGTACTACTCCCCCTAGCCGCAGCCTGCGCCACAATTATTCCCCGGGCTCTGCTGCTTCTGTAATACAAACCAGCAAATTGATTATATTCACCACAGTAAAAAGGTGACGTGAGCTGAATGACCAATCGCAAACCATAGTCTATAATTCCAGTTTGTGATTGGTCCTTTCCCTTACCTCCTCTAGCCACCCGTCCAGGGTATTTCGGTGAAAGCGGTAAGAAAAAACAAACATGCCCATGGATCCAGCTACAAAAAGGAGCATATTGGTAACATTTTACAGAGTGTGGTAGTGCAGTTTTAAAGGTGTATTAATATTTTAGGAGCCAAGAGCATTACACCCTGTTCAACAAATCACCATTCTGAACTACGGTGGAATTCTCAGATGACATTATATTCAGATCAGACAGGACAGCGTATGCTACCTGGCAAAGGCCTGTCAGGGAAGTCCTCTGAATGGCTAGTGTGCTCTAATTAAATGTATGGGCTGCTCATGAGAGAGAGATTCTCCAAGTGGAATAGAACTACAAGTCCCAGCATCCAAATTCTGACGCTTGTCATTTCACATGAGATCAACATGTTGTCTAGACCACAAATCAAATCGAGAGATGGGGTGCGCAATGGTGACTATTAGCCTATCGACACCAATATTACTTTACAATAATGAAGCTACCTCTTGCCCACTCGTATTATTCCGGTCATTAGACTAGATTAAAGAGACGCGAGATCTATAGACATTTCTCCCTGTGCGGGTTTTTCCCTGGCAAATTCCTGTTACAGCAAAGAACAACCCCATGAAGAACTAAGGGGTCTATTTACAAAGGGGGCTTAGATGGAGATAAAGTACCAGCCAATCAGCTCCTGTCATTTTACAAACACAGCCTGTGACATGACAGTTAGCAGCTGATTGGCTGGTACTTTATCTCCATCCAAGGCTTAGTAAATAGACCCCTTTGCCTTGGATGGAGATAAAGCACCAGCCAATCGGCTCCTAACTGCCATGTCACAGGCTGTGGTTGAAAAATTACTGGAGCCAGTTGGTTGGTACTTTAAAGCTGCTTACGGAAGGTGCATACATACGATTTTTTGAACGATTATCGATAACGATATCGTACAAAAAAATCGTTCACTTTCTGATTTAAAACGATGAACGATTATCGTTCATGCGCGTTCACATTTGTAGTTTAGTCAGACTGACCAACTGAACGATTTTCATTAAGGGAATATTGTAGTTCAAAAAAATCGTTCATTACACTTTAAAAAAATCTGCCGAATAATCTGACAGAAAATCGTTCATAAAATTGTTGGAAACAAAATCATTGTGTGTGTGTGTATGCACATGTAATGATTTTCTAAATGACGATTTTAGTAAACAATTTTCGTTCATATTTTCAAGGTTAAAATGAACGAAAATCGTTTACTAAAACCGTTCATTTACCAAATGTAATGAACGATTTCTACAAACGAATATACTTCCCTTAATGAAAATCGTTCAGTTGGACAGTCAGAATGGACGATGAACTACTAACGTGAACGCGCATGGACAATTATCGTTCATCGTTGTACATCAGAAACTGAACAATTTTTTTAAACGATTGAACGATAACGATTAAATTATAGTTAAATCGTTGTGTGTCTACGCACCTTTAGAGTTAAACACTGCTTCTATGACCCTCGATCTACCAACCCCAATACCCCAAATAGCCAGGGTGGATGTTATGTACAGAAATGCCCATGGGATTCCCACGATCACATTACATGCCCAAACTGGTGTATACCTAGAAGCCTGTGCCAGCCGGAGAACACGCTGTCTGTCATATTACGCTTGACACCTCAAATACACAGCAGTTTTATAATGGGCCCCCAGTGTGAAGCCAGGGGCCACACCATTTAGTCACAGGGGAGATTTGGCAAATCTAGGGAGAGAGATAAAGTGAAGTCGCTCACAGCAACCAATCAGCTCCTGTCCTGTTTTTAGCACAGGCTGTAACATGACAGAAGCTGATTAGTTACTATGGGCAACTTCACAACTTTATTGCTCTCAAACATTTAATAAACCTCCGGAGTGTTCTAAACAAAGTAGCCGGAGCTCACAGGGGACAGCCGACAACTCAGTACCTTCAGCCCCGGCAGCAGCCCGATGCTCCCGTCCAGCTCCTGGATGAGGTTGTCGGCGGCGGAGATGGTGGCCAGCAGGGCGAGCTGGGGGCTGAGCACCCCCGGGGGAAGGGCGGTCACCAGGTTCCGGGACAGGTTGAGCCCGGCCAACTTAGTACAGTGCTCCAGCCCCGGGGGCAGCTCCCGCAGCCGGTTCCAGCTGACGTTCAGGCTGCAGAGCTCGGACAGGTGACTCAGCTCCGCCGGCAGCTCCACCAGCTGATTCCCGGACACGTCCAGCACCCGCAGGCCGCGCAGCTTCCCCAGGCCCGAGGGGAGGCTCTGCAGCGCGTTCCGGCAGAGGATGAGGCTCTGCAGGTGGGAGAGGAGGCCCAGGCCGGCCGGCACCTCCCGCAACTCCGCGCAGCCGCTCACCTCCAGGTGGTTGAGGAGGGTGAGGGAGAGGAGGCCGGCCGGGAGCTGCCCCCCGCACAACCGGAGCCGCTCATCCGCCGTCTGCAGCACCAGCTCCCGCCGCCTTTCCCGCTCCGCCCGCTGGATCTCCGGCCATTCCGCCGCCATCGCCGTACACACAGCAGCACACGTGGTGACCGGCAGCACAGCGCGACCAACCACAGGCCAAGGCGGCATCTTCCTTCAACATGACCAGCCAATCACAGAACAGGGCGGCTTCGTACTGCAGCCAGCCAGAGAGAGCACGGCTGTCTATTCCGGGAATGTGACCAGTCAATGACAGAGCGAGGCGGACACTTTCCGTCACGTCTTCAACCAATCACAGCGTGTCGTGTACTTGGAGTGAACACCGCCACCAGGTGTCGCTGCTACGGAGCTGTGAAAGTGCAGAGCCGGATTTAGGGCCTAAGGGCCTGATTCAGAGCCGCTCCTAAGCAGCCGCTCGTTAGCTCCGAGCGATGTTTGCCCAACTGCGCATGCGTACGGATCGTTATACGCATGCGCGAACCAGTCAGTGCAGTCGAAATTCATATACTCGCAAAATAGCGAATGCCTGATAATTTGAGTGACAGAAAGAGGCGTATGTGGGTGGTAACAGGGGAAGGTGCTTGAAAACGGGGAGTGGAGATCCGATCGCAGGCATGCTTAAAGGTCAAAACGGGCGTTTTATGGGTGTGCATAATTAAAACAGCAGCGTCATTGAGCACGTAACTGGGTTATTTTATAGCCAGAACTGCTCGCAAAATTGTGGTAGCAAAAACCAACCACAAGAATAGCGAGCAGCTCATACCCTGGTCGATGTACTCGATTAATAAATAGCGGATATGACGTAGGATGCGAGCGGCCAGGGGGCGTAGTTTCCCAAAAAACGACCGCAAGTTTTGTTCGCTCGTTCAGACCTAGAGGCGTGAACAGACCGCAAAGAGCGAACGGTTCATTTGAATAGCCACCCCTTTTTTTTGAACGAACGATCGCAAATAGCGACCGGCTCTGAATCAGGCCCTAAGTCAGACCCGCTCACGAGCGTAGGACGCTCGCCAGCGGGTCGATGGTGCCCTAATGCGCATGCGCACAACGGAGGGAGCTCCATCGTGTGCATGCGCGAGACCCACATAGCGACAGCCAAGCTGTCGCTACGGGTCTCGCACCAAAGGGGGCGTGCTGTCGATGCTGGTGACTGACAGCACGCCCCCTTTGGTGGGCGCGCCGGGGGCGTGGCTGCCAGACGGAGGCGTTCCCATGGGAACGCCTACCGTCTAGGTCCGGCCCCACTGACATCACAAGTGATGTCGGTGGGAGTGATTTTGGCTCTGATAGAGCCAAAATTACTCCAGGGCTTGCGGTCGCGAGACCCTACCGCAGGGTCTCGTCGCAAGCCCGATGGTCGCAATGGGCTTGACCATCGCGACCATCATCATGGACGCTCGCATAAGCTGGGGGTGGTAACCCACAGCTATGCGAGCGTCCAAGAGGCCGCTCCATTTTTAGGTAGGAGGTCCCTGATTCAGAGCGAGCGCTCTGGTCAGAGCGTCCGGCTATGAATCAGGCCCTTAGACCTCACGGGGCCCTAGGCAAGACATTGTTTAGGGGCCCCCTCCTTCAAACAATCCTGTGCATATATTACAGTAGGTGTCACTGGAACAAGACACACACATTATATTATATACACGCATCAATATATACAGTTTTATTTCTCCAAAGGAAACCTGTCCGATCTGTGGAAAGGAATAGGCGGCTATCTTGATTCCCTACGAAAAGGTCTTAGGACCTTGAAACGTTGACTATGGGCTTGATTCAGAGCTGAACGCTCTGACCAGAGCGCTCGCTCTGAATCAGGGCCCTCCATGAAAATGGAGCGGCCTCCTGGCCGCTCGCATAGCTGTGGGTGACCACCCACAGCATATGCGAGCGGCCAAAAAGATGGTCGCAATGGTCTTGACCATCGCGACCATCGGACTTGCGACGGAGACCCTGCGGTAGGGTCTCCCTGCCACAAGCCCTGGAGTGATTTTGGCTCTATCAGAGCCAAAATCACTCCCACTGACATCACTAGTGATGTCAGTGGGGCCGGCTTCAGACGGTAGGCGTTCCCATGGGAACGCCTCCGTCTGGCCGCCACTCCCACCAAAGGGGGCGAGCTGTCAATCAACATTGACAGCACGCCCCCTTTGGTGCGAGACCCGGAGCGATGGAGAGCCCGTCGCTCCCCGGGTCTCGTGCGACGGATTTTCATGGAGGAGGGCCCTGATTCAGAGCGAGCGCTCTGGTCAGAGCGTCCGGCTCTGAATCAGGCCCTATATGCACAGTTACTACAGTCTTCCTAGATCACATTATATATACATGGATAGATAGATAATATATAATCTATCTATCTACCATCCTGTAACAAATATACACATGAAAGGAGTGTGCATGTGTGTGTGTATATACATACATATATATACACAGTGTGATAGGCGGCACGGGATGATAGGGGGTCAAATGAACAGAGGAAGATAGGAGACTGTAGGAAAGGGGGATGAAAAGAAGGAGACTGTAGGAAAGGGGGATGAACAGAAGGAGACAAGAGGAAAGGGGGTTAAACAGAAGGAGACGGGAGGAAAGGGAAGAACAGAGGGAGATGGGAGGAAAGGGGGAAGATCAGAGGGAGATGGGAGGAAAGGGAAGAACAGAGGGAGACGGGAGGAAAGGGGGAAGATCAGAGGGAGACTGTAGGAAAGGGGGATGAACAGAGGGAGACGGGAGGAAAGGGGGAAGAACAGAGGGAGACGGGAGGAAAGGGGGAAGAACAGAGGGAGATGGGGGGAAGATCAGAGGGAGACGGGAGAAAGGGGGATGAACAGAGGGAGACGGGAGGAAAGGGGGAAGAACAGAGGGAGACGGGAGGAAAGGGGGAAGAACAGAGGGAGACGGGAGGAAAGGGGGAAGAACAGAGGGAGACGGGAGGAAAGGGGGATGAACAGAGGGAGACGGGAGGAAAGGGGGAAGAACAGAGGGAGACGGGAGGAAAGGGGGAAGAACAGAGGGAGACGGGAGGAAAGGGGGATGAACAGAGGGAGACGGGAGGAAAGGGGGATGAACAGAGGGAGACGGGAGGAAAGGGGGAAGAACAGAGGGAGACGGGAGGAAAGGGGGAAGAACAGAGGGAGACGGGAGGAAAGGGGGATGAACAGAGGGAGACGTGAGGAAAGGGAAGAACAGAGGGAGACGGGAGGAAAGGGGGAATAACAGAGGGAGACGGGAGGAAAGGGGGAATAACAGAAGGAGACGGGAGGAAAGGGGGAAGATCAGAGGGAGACGGGAGGAAAGGGGGAAGAACAGAGGGAGACGGGAGAAGGTGAGGGAACAAAAAATAAGATAAAAACACCTTCACAATAGGTAGTAACTCAGCAAATTATATATAATATATAATCTAGTGATTGTAAAAGCTGTGCATAAATCCAGTAGGTGTCACCAGGTCAAGTCTTGACCTAGTGACACCTACTGGATATATACAGTTTGGGGGTCATTCAGACCCGTTCGCGAGCAAAGGACGCTCGCAAATGGGTCGATGTTGCCCCACTGCGCATGCGCACGACGGAGGGAGCTCTGTCGTGCGCATGCGCGAGACCCGGACTGCGACAGCCAAGCTGTCGCTCCGGGTCTCGCACCAAAGGGTGCGTGCTGTCGATGTTGATTGACAGCACGCCCCCTTTGGTGGGCGTGCCGGCCAGATGGAGGCGTTCCCATGGGAACGCCTACCGTCTGAAGCCGGCCCCGCTGACATCACTAGTGATGTCAGTGGGAGTGATTTTGGCTCTGATAGAGCCAAAATCACTCCAGGGCTTGCGGCAGCGAGACCCTACCGCAGGGTCTCCGTTGCAAGCCCGATGGTCGTGATGGTCTTGACCATCGCAACCATCATCATGGATGCTCGCTATAGCTGTGGGTGGTCACCCACAGCTATACGAGCGTCCAGGAGGACGCTCCATTTTCATGGAGGAGGGCCCTGATTCAGAGCGAGCGCTCTGGTCAGAGCGTCCGGCTCTGAATCAGGCCTTTTGTACAATGGGGGTCATTCAGACCCACTCGCAAGCGGCAGTACGCTCGCAAGTGGGTCGATGTTCCCCACTGCGCATGCGCACAACGGAGGGAGCTCCGTCGTGCGCATGCGCGAGACCCGGACTGCGACAGCCAAGCTGTCGCTCCGGGTCTCGCACCAAAGGGGGCGTGCTGTCAATGTTGATTGACAGCACGCCCCCTTTGGTGGGCGTGCCTGCCAGACGGAGGCGTTCCCATGGGAACGCCTACCGTCTGAAGCCGGCCCCACTGACATCACTAGTGATGTCAGTGGGAGTGATTTTTTTCACTCTGATAGAGCCAAAATCACTCCAGGGCTTGTGGCAGGGAGACCCTACCGCAGGGTCTCTGTCGCAAGTCCGATGGTCGCGATGGTCTTGACCATCGCGACCATCATCATGGACGCTCGCATAAGCTGTGGGTGGTCACCCACAGCTATGCGAGCGGCCAGGAGGCTGCACCAATTTTACGTAGGCCGGCCCTGATTCAGAGCGAGTGCTCTGGTCAGAGCGTCCGGCTCTGAATCAGGCCCACAGTTCTAAAATAGCAAAATTGTTTCCAGAGAGGTTCCCTTAAATGTGGCAGGTGTTTTCTTCACTGCAGGAGTAGCGGCAGGTGCATTTTTGCAGAATTTTTGGACGCTTGTATATGCTGTGGGTGGTGACCCACAGCTATACGAGCGTCCACGAGGACGCTCCATTTTAATGGAGGAGGGCCCTTATTCAGAGCGAGCGCTCTGGTCAGAGCGTCCGGCTCTGAATCAAGCCCAATGTCACTAGATGAGAAAAAAATAAATAAAATAATAATATTAATAATTAATAATTAGTATCACCATCCGATGGTCCTCCCTGTTTTTTGAATGACTGGACCGTAGGCCGATCAGAACTTGGAGATGGGCCTTCGTGGGGGGGCGGAGCTATGCTCTGAGTCTGGCACCTTTGAAAAATAAAACAAAAACATTTGGTTATGCTTAAGGGGGTATTAGATTTGGAGCGAAAAGTCCATGCTGGACTTTTCGCTCCATATCGGAGGTTTTCCAGGAATAAAGTATCGGGCGTGTGCCAACTTTATCCCCATATTCAATTAGAAATCAACGAAAACTCGAGCCTGCGAAAAGGTAAGTATCGCCCAAAAACGGGAATTTTCGGGAAATATTCCAGGGACCCCCCCTATAGATGTCTAGACATCGGGGATCACTATGAGTACCCACATTTTTACCTGCTGATGGAAGTCGGGGTTTCTAATAGCCGCGGCCGGTGCATATTTGTAGGTATGAAGAAGTAGTGAAGAATAGCACTTAGATTTTTTTTTGTAAAAATAACTTCCTATCAAATTTGGGGTACATGAAAATGGGGGTAAGCATATTTTTCAGTCCCTAAAATTATTTTTAAAAATTCTGCAAAAATGCACCTGCCGCTACTCCTGCAGTGAAGAAAACACCTGCCACATTTAAGGGAACCTCTCCGGAAACAATTTTGCTATTTTAGAACTGTGGGCCTGATTCAGAGCCGGACGCTCTGACCAGAGCGCTCGCTCTGAATCAGGGCCGGCCTACGTAAAATTGGTGCGGCCTCCTGGCCGCTCGCATAGCTGTGGGTGACCACCCACAGCTTATGCGAGCGTCCATGATGATGGTCGCGATGGTCAAGACCATCGCGACCATCGGGCTTGCGATGAGACCCTGCGGTAGGGTCTCGCTGCCGCAAGCCCTGGAGTGATTTTGGCTCTATCAGAGCCAAAAGCACTCCCACTGACATCACTAGTGATGTCAGTGGGGCTGGCCCCAGACGGTAGGCGTTCCCATGGGAACGCCTCCGTCTGGGCAGCCACGCCCCCAGCACGCCCACCAAAGGGGTCGTGCTGTCAATCACCATCGACAGCACGCCCCCTTTGGTGCGAGACCCGTCGCTCGCCGGGTCTTGCGCATGCACACGACAGAGGCGCCTCCGTCGTGCGCATGCGCATTTGGGTAACATCGACTCGCTTGCGAGCGTCCTGCGCTCGCGAGCGGGTCTGAATGAGACCCTGCGTTCCCTTTTTTTTTTTTTTACACTCCAAAATTAAACTTCATTTTTGGGGGTGTCCCAAATTTTCGTTTTTTTCTACACAGATCTTTTTAATTGGTAATTCCCTGGGGTGCAGGCTATTTTTTTTAAGCCTGCACCCCTAAACTCCAATTCTGCCCTTTTTTTCGCCATGTAAAACATGGTGAAAACTTATCCCCGTTTTTTTTCAAAGACTTTTTGCACCGGCGAAAAGTCTTTGAAATTGAATACGTGGATAATTCAAACATGCGAAAATGATGTCATCGGCGAAAAATTATCGCCGATTCCGACATTTCGCTCCAAATTGAATATGGCCCTTAGACATCGATGGGGGAGAATTATCTGGGTCGACCCCTTTGAGACATAAACAAAGTCTGCCCAGACGTTTCAGTGCTTTGTAAATTAAAGGGGACAACATTTTGACTAACAAAAATGAGATAACGCGAAGTGCCTCCAATTTGCCTCTGAAAGCCACAATAATTCAGTATCTGCCTGCCACTCACAGCAGCAATAATATCTGCCTGCCTCTGACAGCCACAATCATATCTGCCTCAGCGTGCATACGACAGCCACAATCCTATCTGCCTCAGCGTGCCTACGACAGCCACAATCCTATCTGCCTCAGCGTGCCTCTGACAGCCGCAATCCTGTCTGCCTCAGTGTGCCTCTGACAGCCACAGTCCTATCCAATCTGCTTTCATGTGCCTCTGGTGTCCTCTCCCATCTGCTGCTGATGAGGTCATCAGAATCTGCCTCAGGCAGTCCTGAACAGCCAATCAGCTCATTCAAGGAGCGACCTGGATCGAAAAACCCCAGGTCGCACCATTCAGACAGAATCCAGTTCATTGTCATAAGCATAAGCCAGACTCGGGTCATTTTACTGTGCCCATGCAGATTCCTGAGTTTCTCGGTATGTCTGAAAGGGGTATGTCAGTGTTGCTGAGGCTGTATCACCTCGCTCCAGGGCCGCCATCAGGGGGGGACTGCTGGGACTAGAGTCCCGGGCCCGGACACTGGCAGAATGGGAGGGGGCCCATGCCTGCTCCTAACCCCAATGCACAGCCCACACTAACCCCCCTACACTCCCCATGGGCCGATTCCCCTCATCCCCTCTTCAGCCTCGGAATTAAATGGCGGCGGAACCAATGCGACAGGCCCCGCCTCCATACACTGGCAAATCGCATCATTGCAGAGTGGGCGGGGGCCTAATTATACAAGGTGCCCGTACTCATTAGCAACCTCCTGTTGCATCTAAATGTAAGTCATAAGTATGTATGTATATGTTAGTGTGTATGTATGTGTGTTAGTGTGTATGTGTTAGTGTGAATATATGTGCATGTATGTGTTAGTGTGTTCTGACACAGTCAGGATAGGGGTCCCTCTCCTGGGGTAGATGGACTCCCTCTTTACACACATAGCAGCCGGAGAAACAGGACACAGTTCTGGGGTTCTCGTGCAAGCTGGTTGGAGCCAGTCTTTATTGTACCAGACACATAAATAAAATAAAACATAAACAAAATCCTAGCCCGTCTGGGCTCTAACTAGACAGTAGGTTCCCTCACTATCAGAGCACTAAACAAGTTCATGTTCACAATACTTACAGGTTTGTATCAAAAAGTGTCTCAGAGCAAGCTAGCCTGCGGGCCTGCTCTCCCAGGTGTGAGACACTCAGCCACAACTATACCCATCTTATATCAGCCATTTCCAGGTGAAAGCCCTAATGAGCCTGCTACCAGGCTGAAAGGCCCAACACCTGGAGTGGCCTGTGGATGAAGCCCTCCCACTCCTCACATCCACACCCCCAGGACCCATTCCGGCTTTTCACCAAAGCCGACATTTCTAGTCTGTTTTTTCAAACAGACTTCTCCTGGGGGTTTTAAAACACATAGTACAGGAATCTGGGACACACATAGAAGCCATTCCAAACTTTTCCAGTGCTTCTATCACAGTGTATATATGTGTTAGTGTGTATGTATGTGTTACTGTGTATATATGCGTATGTATGTATGTATGTTAGTGTGTGTATATATGTGTATGTGTTAGTGTGTATATATGTGTGTGCATGTATGTGTTAGTGTGTGTATACTGTATATGTGTATATATGTGTGTTATATATAATATATACATGTTTGCTATATACTGTATAATATATATATATATATGTGTGTGTGTGCATTTGCCCCTGCCATTGTTCAATAATATTATTTTTCCCTTTCGAATCGGCACACGTGACTTCATGATGTCATGCCACGCTGCATTGCACGTTCCCGTGGGGTCATCAGCCGCATCACCTGATCTTTTGTACATGCAATCAAATCAGGCGATGCAGCTGACGATCCCATGCAGTGCAATGATGGCTCATTGGCAGGGGGTCACATGTCGCATCGCTGGGTACACACGACGTTTAGTGTATTCCCACCTTAAGTATTTATACGTCGACGCCAGGGATATTATATAAACAGGTAACAAAACTGCTCAGTCAAGGCAGTGTCATTCGACAAGATTTATTAATATTTTTCAGTCATGAGTGCCAGATCCCTGCAGATATATATATATATATATATATATATATAGTTGTATTCGTCAATAAACCTTTTAATATATTCCTTCCTATAAACCTCTAAGATTCACCTGCCTAGAACCTCTAAGACAAAACCCTGCCTAAAACCTCTAAACAGAACGCTAATTGCGTACGCAGTTTAACCGCAAATAAAGACAGGAGTGGAATCTGTGTTTCCAATGCACAAGTATTATTCAGGTAAAAGTACAGTCAGTTACACGCAATCTATACATACACAAGTTAGGCGTAAAAGGAAATAATACAGACCCAAGTACGATTATACATACGCTGCGCCTCTGGACCCAGAGATAGACTTCTGACTAGATATCCTCAGTTCACCCAAAATTCAGCATGAACTGGCAAACCAGTGTTCGGACACGTATTTATTCCCCCCCAGACTGAAACAGGACAAAGGGGGAACTTCCTGCTGATCTCATTGGTTCCCAGAGGAGAAGCATATGTAACGACACATTTAACAGGTTGTTTCAAATAGACTTTCCCTGCCTCTAACAGCCGGAGTCTTTCTGGTAACGCCTCCTGTAACATTCCATCAATTAAACATTTTGTTGCTTGTAAGTTCTGCGATCCGTAACTTGAGTTTGCATGATGCGATCTCTCCACCGATAACACCGGGATTCTGTAAAAAGCGTACGCATCAGAACGAAACCAAACACACCTTGCTTATCATGTATAATACCTTAGCTATCAAAAACCTCTATTTCTTAGCATTTAAACTAACTTAACCAACTTGAATCATACAATTTGATGCTAATGGAACCTTGTGTGCGAATATGTAGTGTGTGAGTATTCGGGGTTTGATATAAGGACGCTAGTTATTAATGGGTGAGATTTAAGTGCATAATTTCTCATACACAAATGAACATCCAGCAGTGTGGATGGCTGAGGGTTGTAGTTCTACATGCCCACTGTCAGCAGGCCCCCACCTGTTGTGTGTTCAAAGGAAAACAAATCCAATTGTGTAGATATTATATTACAATTGCCACAACTATACTTTATCTGCATCCAGGGATTCCCAATTTGTATGTAAAAATACCCATTGTCTCTTCTTATTTACTTTTACTCAGAAAGCTTGTTTTTCCAGTTGCCCTTGGTAGGTTAACAAAAACATTGCCATCTGTTCTTAGCTCCTGAGTTATAACTTGAATTGACGCTAACCACAAAAATGGTGTCTTGCGATCTCATTTCCAAAATGGAGTCTTGCGGCCATTCGCAAGATGGCGTCGCCGTGATTAAATTTTAAACTGAACTTGTCTCAGCCAATTATTCAGCTTCGACAGTCCACCCATTGATAGCAAACAACATGCTATCACAATCTGCTATAAAAATTTATTTTGGGCTTACATTCACATATTATTTAGTGTTATCATGGGATGGCACAAGGTGGTTCTTAATCCATCAACAATGTGTCTCTAGGCGGGGGCATAAAACTACTATTATACGCACACCGCGGATCTTGGGAGATCATGTGACAGATGTGGGGATGCACCAGTCTTATAACAGTAGTTTTGAAGGGGAATTTGAGACTTTACATTGTCTGGGTGTTCTATAAATAACATTTCAATAATATCTTCTATGCATGTCTAAATATTATACATTTAAATGATGGTACTTCCTAGCTCAGGGTTGTAGTGCAGTTCTGTATCTACCTCGGTATACATATTATCATTTCTGACCACCATCATAGTTTCATCCCTTCGTTTCACTCTGTTTTCACATTTTCCACACTTCAACACAATAGGAACACACCGGATGCATATGCCAATTACTATGATGACAGTATAAGGATCAAGAATTTGCCTACGCTGGCGACCACTTCCTGGACCCACTCTCCTAGACCCGAGAACCATTTCACTGGGTTCAGCCATGACACCCATCCTTCTATCTTTTCCCCTGCTTCAGCCACTGATGCGTTATGGTTCTTATGAAATTCCCACTTTAGCTGCAGAATCTCATCCATCTTCTGGTCTATCACCTCCTTAGGGTCGCTGGTATCATTGGTGACATAAGTGCAACACTTTACTCCAAATTGGGTGGCTAACGTTACGCAATACCCTCCAGTAACAGCAGTTAAATAATTCAACACTAGCCTGTGTTGCACTAGTTCTTTCTTGTATGCTTGCAATTCTCTCCCTGTGTACCTGAATGTGTCATCGTACATCTCGGTGATATTATCTATTAATTTAGCAAGTTCCTGGATATATCTAAAATTTAATGTACCCCTAGCAATTCTGGTGGGATCCAGGGCGACTAAAACTTGTAAGCCAGTTGTCTCACTGATTAACTGAGCGGCTTTATGCATATCACCAGGTATCATATTTCTCTTGCCTCTGTGTTCATATTGTGTGTGAAGATATGGTGACGGAGTGTTTTTATGTATTCCCAACATTTCAACATGTGTGAGGGTCATAACTTCTGGGACAACTCTTCCCAGATAACACAAACCTTCGGAACTCGGGTAGAGCCATTTATACGCTTTTCTTCCACATATAAAATATACATTATCAGGGAGAATATAAGGAATGGTATGCATCATTATCATTAAACACATTTCTCTTGCAAACAATCCTATCTCAGGCTCTTCCATCTGGTATATGCAAGTTTCTGGTTGTATTATTTTAGCACAATAACCATCTGGTACTTTACCAATCATTTCTTTGGTGGAACTCAATGTATACCGGTACCTAAAATATTTCCCACTTGATTTAATTGAGCGTAGCAGATCATAGTTTATGGACTCATTATCAGCTCTTTGTGAGAAGGTCATCGTTTGATTATTCCCCGTCACTTCCCAACCTCCGGGTTTATTGGGGTTGGTTATGTTTAAACACAAAAGTGATTTATCTACTTGAAATTGATAGAGTTTGAAATGAGGCGGTTTGGATGAGAGGCATTTTCCATCCAATGTTTTCCCCTTTTGTAATTGTAAAATTTCCGTGATATTCAGCGGAAATGGCACCAACCCTACATTATGCTGTCCCTGTGGCACATGTGAACACACCCAGCAATCGGTTTGATTTAATACTTTGCCTACCATGCTGTGATAATCCTCTAAAGGATACCCTCCCCAGTACGGGTTATATTTAGGTTGGCACTGTTGAATACAGTTCTCATCAACTAGGGACCCACAAAACTCACAAATACAGGAATCTTCAGATGATAACCCTTCACACCTTCCCCGAGTATCCGGAATGACAGCTCTCTTAACAATAACAGTACTAAGATTGGTCAGACACTCCCCTGATTGGCATTGCACTCCTCCTTTCTCCACTCCATCAGCACTGCCATCAGCTCCTGTTTCCTCAATAGGTCCCCCATCACAGACACTGGGTATTCCCGAACTGACCAGGATGGTGAACACTCTAAAATAGAATATGAAAATGAACACAGCAGGCCCGTCCATTGTCACAACAAGACCTGCAAATTTCTCTCAGTTCAGGTATCTCACTACAACCTTTTCAATCCTCCCGGAACAAGCTCGCGAGTGACAGATCCACACTATCAGCTTTGTCTCCGACCTGTTTCTCCACCGGTTGATTGACCTTTTTACAGTGAGTGGAATGGACCCAGGTATCTCTCTCGGCCACCTTCAAAGATGTAGTACTTGTCAGCAGCACCTGGTACGGACCTTCCCACCGATCAGTCAAACAACCTGAACGTAAGAAATTTCGGATCATTACATATTCTCCTGGTTCAACATCATGGCAGTTCATTTCAGGCATATCATGGGACAACAATTTCAGTTTCTGCTGCTGTTGCTTTAACTGCTTACTCATTGATATAAGATACTTCACAGTTACCTCGTTGTTACCCTTTAGATCTTCCTGTGGACTTATAATCAAATGAGGTTGTCTACCAAACAATATTTCAAATGGGGACAGATTCAGAGGAAATCTAGGAGTGGTCCTTATACTATGTAGGACCAAAGGTAAAGCTTCTGGCCATCCTAGTCCAGTCTCCGCCATGATTTTACTTAGCTTATTTTTAATAGTCCCGTTCATCCTCTCTACCTTGGCACTGGCTTGCGGTCGGTAGGGGGTGTGAAGTCGGCTATTTATACCCATCAGCTTACACATATTTTGGAAAACATCACCTGTGAAATGGGTACCCCTATCACTTTCGATGATTCTAGGGATACCGTACCTGCATACAAATTCCTGAACTATTTTCTTGGCAGTAAACGCAGCAGTATTAGTGGTTGCTGGGTAGGCCTCAACCCAGTTAGAGAATACGTCTGTGCACACTAATACATACTTAAGGTTCCTGCAGGGTGGTAATTGGATGAAATCAATTTGTATCACCTGGAAAGGTCCATCAGTCGGTGGGATGTGGGATGGTTCGGTAGGGATTGCTTTCCCTATGTTCTTTCTCAAGCACGTCAGACAGGACATTGCTATCTTCTCTGCTTGTGAAGAAAACCCTGGTGCGCACCAGTATGCCCTCACCAACTTGCACATGCCCTGTTTACCCAGATGAGTCAAACCGTGTGCTGCTTCAGCCAGGCTGGGGTAATATGCCTTGGGGGCTACTGGCTTGCCATGTCCGTCCCTCCAGAGCCCGGAGGACTCTTGCCCACACCCCTTGGACTTCCATATGGATTTTTCCTGAATTGAACACAAATTTTGCATCTCAATTAATTTCAGCATATCAATGGTTTGGAATGACATAATTGTTTCAATTGGAGAAGGCATTTTTAACCCCGCTGCCCATTTTGCAGCTTCGTCAGCTATGTTGTTGCCCAGTGACACTGGGTCATCCTCACATGTGTGGGCTTTGCATTTAATTACTGCCACTGCTTTGGGCAGTTGGATTGCTTCTAAGAGATGTTTTATGTGTCGGGAGAGTGCAACTGGTGTGCCTGCTGCTGTCATAAAATTTCTCAGATGCCATAGAGCCCCAAAATTGTGCACCACCCCGAACGTGTACCTCGAGTCAGTGTAAATGTTAGCAGATTTGCCTGCTGCCAGTTCACATGCTCTAGTCAGTGCTACTAACTCTGGCACCTGGGCTGAGTGAGGAGGACCGAGAGGTTTAGCTTCCATGATGTCTGTGTCATTTACAACAGCATAACCTGTACATAATTCACCTGTGTCTGTTTGTCTATGACAACTCCCATCCGTATAGAAAGTCACATCCACATTTTCTAAAGGTGTGTCATGTATGTCAGGTCTAGCAGTAAAGGTCTGATTCAGATATGTCATACAATCGTGGGTGTCATCATATCTGCTGAACTCACCTCCCACCAGCAACTCCTCTCCTTCCACCCTTTGTACATCATGTTGTACATATGGCAGGTATGTTGCTGGATTCAGCGTACTGCAACGTTTAACTGTAATATTTGCAGGAGCGATTAGGGCTAGTTCCCATTTGGTGAACCTAGCTGAGGTGACGTGTCTGGTTTGAGCTGAGTTCAACAGAGCAGATACAGCATGGGGAGTGTAGACAATCATATCATGGCCCAATACTATGTCCTCACTTTTACTCACCAATAAAGCGGTAGCTGCTACACTTCTCAAACAGGTGGGGAGTGATCTTGCTACCGTGTCCAATTGGGCACTGTAGTATGCTACGGGCCTACTGGCATCACCATGTTTTTGTGTAAGGACACCTGCAGCACAACCATCGGCTTCCGTCCAATATAAATCAAAAGGTTTTTCATAATCGGGTATTCCCAATGCAGGAGCTTTTGTCAGGCTATCCTTAAGATTAAGAAAAGCCTGTTCTGATTCCTCAGTGTGTGTGACGCGATCGGGCTTTGAGGAAGAGACTAGTTTCTGTAAAGGCAAGGCCAAAATAGAAAAACCTGGGATCCACATTCGGCAATATCCACACATTCCCAAGAAGGTACGAATTTGCTGTTGATTCTGCGGCAGTGTCATGTTTTGTATGGCCTGGATTCTATCATTTGTGAGATGTCGTAACCCCTGGGTTAGGCAATGTCCCAAATATTTTACTCTGGGCTGGCACGGCTGTAACTTGTCCTTAGCCACTTTGTGTCCTGTTTGCGAGAGATGAAGTAACAAAAGTTTAGTATCATTCACACATGACATAAATGAGTCAGAACATAGCAATAAATCGTCCACATATTGAATTAGAACTGATCCATTGGCAGGTTGAAAAGCTTGTAAACAGTCATGCAATGCCTGGGAGAAAATACTGGGGCTGTCTATGAAACCTTGGGGCAATCGTGTCCATGTATATTGCACACCTCTGTATGTAAATGCAAATAGGTACTGACAGTCAGGGTGGAGAGGCACAGAGAAGAAGGCAGAACAGAGGTCAATGACAATGAAATGGGTTGCATTTGGTGGGATCTGCATCAGGATGACAGCTGGATTCGGCACTACAGGGAATTGGCTCTCTACTACCTTATTAACACCTCTAAGGTCTTGCACCAGCCTATATCCCCTCCCACCACTCTTCTTTACTGGAAAGATGGGACTGTTGGCTACACTAGCTGTACGAACTAAAATTCCCTGTTGCTATAATCGCTCGATTATTGGAAACACCCCTAGTTCTACTTCCTGTTTTAGTGGGTACTGGGGAATTTTTGGAGCTTGCCTACCGCTTTTTAAGTGTATCATTACCGGGCTTACGTCTGCCATTAATCCAGTGTCCTGTCCATCTTTTGTCCAAAGGGAATCTGGAATTTGGGACAACATTTCATCTACTTGTGATGGATTTTCTTTTAAAACTGTAGAGTGGTACATTATCCTTTGTGGGGTGTCTAACATATCCCGCACCTCGTATACCATTCTTTCTGGGATATCTAAATATACACCATCAGGGGTGCAATATATGACACATCCCATTTTACATAACAAGTCTCTGCCCAGCAGGTTAGCAGGAGCCGCGGCAGCCAGAAGAAAAGAATGTCTGGCATGCAACGGCCCAATACTAACTTCTGCGGGTCTGGTTAAAGGATAACGTTCCACTTTACCTGTCACACCCATTGTTGGTATTGTCTCGTTGGTCACCTGTAAATTAACGGGAGATTTCATCACTGACTTGGTCGCCCCTGTGTCTACAAGAAAAGGATATTCAGTACCAGCTACATCAACCATCAAGACCGGTTCTTCCCTAGTACTTCCCGTTAACCTGACTATCTGTAGACTACAGGTATGACCTGACCCCTAGCGTTGGCTACCATTCTCCAATAAAGCATTTATGGCTACAATTGGAGCTGGTGCTTGCTGAATATTTGCTGATCTCTGTACATATCCCTTATGGGGATATCCAGGTTTCCCTTGGTGTGGGGTCCATACTCTTTTTACTGTGCAGTTTCAACTTAAGTGTCCTGTTTGTTTGCAATTAAAACATGTGTGTGATTCAGGTGAAAGCATGTGTTGTTGTGAAGTTTGAGCAGAGGGCAAAGGTGGTGAATATGGGTAAGGATAGGGAGGGTAAGGGTATTGTGGGGGAAAAGAAGTGGGTGGATATCCTGGGACCTGTGGTTGCATTGGGTTAGTGGGATAGAGTTGTGTTTGTTGTTGAGTGGGGTTAGTGAGAGCAACTTGTTCTGTCATGAGTGTGTGTGCAAGTGCAAGCGTGTCTGTTGGCTGTGATGTTAACGTCATTCTCTCCAGAGCTTGTATACTGACAGCCATTAATTTTTCGCTCTGGGTCTCCCTCTTTTTTGAGATGTTTTTGTCATGTTCTATGGCAGACTCTATGAGGTTATCTATTGTAAGTCCCCGCCAGCCAGGCTGTGAGGTCTGAACCCGAGTTTTTAAATTCTCTTTTAACCCATCCATTAATATCGTGACTATCATTCCCCTGTGGTGAATGCTATCTTTAATCTCTTCTATCCCAGTGTACTGGGTGATAGCCTGCAGAGCCCGGTCGCAATATTCTTCTGCAGTTTCACTCTCTTTTTGTTTGATTGTGAAGATTTTGTTCCAGTTAACTACTACTGGAAAATATACACCCAATTGAGTCACAATGCGGGAAATGTTACCTTGGTTTACTTGATCTGTGAAGGGAACGTCGCCATCCAATACACAGTCCGTGATAAATTTTGTCACATCGGTATTGTGTGGCAGGCAGGCCCTTAACACCACACGCCAATCTTTATTAGTGGGCTCATGAGAACTACCCAAATTTCTCAAAAATCTTTGACATTTGGCTAGTTCCTTTTTGGGATTGGGGAAATCATTTATGATGGAATCAGTTCTGCTCTTGTCCATGGACAATGCATTACTACTTCCCTCGTGGGCACTACACCGTTTGCATCTGCATTTCCATTTGGAACAGTTATTGTCCAAATGGGATGCAGACCGGCAGCATTGCTACCTCTGACCTGGTTACCTGGCTGGGGGTTTAATCTGCTGCTGCTACGTATGGTATTAACAACTTCCTCAATGGGTGCCGAGTGTATTAACACTTCCCTTGCTGTTACCGATGGAGATGGCGGGACCACCCGTGATTGTGGTGATGCAGCATCTATCATTTGTACAGCATGGGAAATAGCAGACATTACAATAGGCTCATCTTCTACATCATAAACATTTTCTTTATGGCTACTTAAGAGGGAGTACAAATTACTTGTTACATTTTTATTGGTATTTTTGGTAACTGTACTTGCACCTCCATCCACATAAGGTAGGGGAGGTGAGCGTGAACTGTTGGCAATACTCTTCACGACGCTACTTTGCCGCCCGTGTGCGCCAATTTGCGGCTCGCCCGTATTGCAACTCAGCGTCGCGGATGTATTTTCTGGCAATGCGTTCGCAATGCTAGTTTGCGTCGTTTGCACATTTTTAAGCCAAGCATCCCCTTCATGCTGCCATATTTTTAAACATTCAAAATACTTAATCTTTTTCTCTCGGGATCGCACCATACTGATGTGATCCTGGACATTATCTAACACATTTTTGTCAAAACTACCAATTCTGGGAAACGGTCTAACACTCTTTCTCGTCATATTAAACCATATATCACAATACCTTATTGCATAAGTACCGTACTTAGTAAGCATAATACGACGGGCTGATCCAATCGGAGCCTCCATTAGCAGCACATCATTGCTTAACATTTCTACCGTTTGCGTGGCTCCCATTTTGAGACAACTCCTACGCTTTTCAAAAAACATTTAAACTGGTGAAAGACAATCAAGATACTTTCACTTACCTGTGAACGATTTAAGTCGGCGGCGCCCACACACCTGGATAAGATTTCGTAAGGCCACTTCCACACCTAGATACATTTTGAAACAGGCAACTTCCAGACCCGGATAAGCTTTAGTAAGGTAACTTCCAAACCTATGAGAGTTTGTATGTCGGCCACTCTCACGCACCTCTATACAACAAAGACAACATGTACACCTGCTACTGTGGTCAGAATGGTAAAGCTGCTTACCGAGCGACATGGCTAACCCTTGCACCTAGCCCTTAAGGATCATACGGTACCCTTAACTTTAGGGAATAAATTACCCCTACCAACAATACACACACTGTTACACACTTTTTCTCTGCACAGAAAATAAACGTTTAACCTAGATATTGGTAGATAGAAAAAAATGTAAACCTCAATGGCTTTGTTCAAACACGTGGCAGCAGAACCGGAAGTGCGTATACGCTATTGTGCGATCGTCCGCATACACAATTATGCGACTACCACACAAGCGTATAATTACTTTTTTTTTAACTGCGTACGCAAAAATGCATTTTAGCTGCGTACGCAAATACTGCAGCACCCCTCTAAACACAAGGTTCTATCAACAGAGGAAAAACAAACTTTTTTTCCTCTGTTGTCCCTGGATTCTAATCAGCGCTTCCTCTACACAATAACCGGCAGTACGCTCTCAGCAACACTGTGGTAATGAAAGACTAATGCATCTCCCAAAAGGCGCCTCCACCCTTTTGCTGAGAGAGGACTGACCGAGTGTTATCGTGTATCAGATAGTGTGATAAACCGATGAGCCCCCACTGTTGAATTCGTCAATAAACCTTTTAATATATTCCTTCCTATAAACCTCTAAGATTCACCTGCCTAGAACCTCTAAGACAAAACCCTGCCTAAAACCTCTAAACAGAACGCTAATTGCGTACGCAGTTTAACCGCAAATAAAGACAGGAGTGGAATCTGTGTTTCCAACGCACAAGTATTATTCAGGTAAAAGTACACGGAATCTATACATACACAAGTTAGGCGTAAAAGGAAATAATACAGACCCAAGTACGGTTATACATACGCTACGCCACTGGACCCAGAGATAGACTTCTGACTAGATATCCTCAGTTCACCCAAAATTCAGCATGAACTGGCAAACCAGTGTTCGGACACATGTATTTATTCCCCCCCAGACTGAAACAGGACAAAGGGGGAACTTCCTGCTTATCTCATTGGTTCCCAGAGGAGAAGCATATGTAACGACACATTTAACAGGTTGTTTCAAATAGACTTTCCCTGCCTCTAACAGCCGGAGTCTTTCTGGTAACGCCTCCTGTAACATTCCATCAATTAAACATTTTGTTGCTTGTAAGTTCTGCGATCCGTAACTTGAGTTTGCATGATGCGATCTCTCCACCGATAACACCGGGATTCTGTAAAAAGCGTACGCATCAGAACGAAACCAAACACACCTTGCTTATCATGCATAATACCTTAGATATCAAAAACCTCTATTTCTTAGCATGTAAACTAACTTAACCAACTTGAATCATACAATTTGATGCTAATGGAACCTTGTGTGCGAATATGTAGTGTGTGAGTATTCGGGGTTTGATATAAGGACGCTAGTTATTAATGGGTGAGATTTAAGTGCATAATTTCTCATACACAAATGAACATCCAGCAGTGTGGATGGCTGAGGGTTGTAGTTCTACATGCCCTCTGTCAGCAGGCCCCCACCTGTTGTGTGTTCAAAGGAAAACAAAACCTCTTTTGTTCTCACAGACTCTTGTGTGAAATGCAAATGTATTACCACCTCAAGCTGTGGAATTTGGGGCCATCCTGTCTAGGATTCAGACAAATCCAATTGTGTAGATATTATATTACAATTGCCACAACTATACTTTATCTGCATCCAGGGATTCCCAATTTGTATGTAAAAATACCCATTGTCTCTTCTTATTTACGTTTACTCAGAAAGCTTGTTTTTCCAGTTGCCCTTGGTAGGTTAACAAAAACATTGCCATCTGTTCTTAGCTCCTGAGTTATTATAAATTGAATTGACGCTGACCACAAAAATGGTGTCTTGCGATCTCATTTCCAAAATGGAGTCTTGCGGCCATTCGCAAGATGGCGTCACCGTGATTAAATTTTAAACTGAACTTGTCTCAGCCAATTATTCAGCTTCGACAGTCCACCCATTGATAGCAAACAACATGCTATCACAATCTGCTATAAAAATTTATTTTGGGCTTACATTCACATATTATTTAGTGTTATCATGGGATGGCACAAGGTGGTTCTTAATCCATCAACAATGTGTCTCTAGGCGGGGGCATAAAACTACTATTATACGCACACCATGGATCTTGGGAGATCATGTGACAGATGTGGGGATGCACCAGTCTTATAACAGTAGTTTTGAAGGGGAATTTGAGACTTTACATTGTCTGGGTGTTCTATAAATAACATTTCAATAATATCTTCTATGCATGTCTAAATATTATACATTTAAATGATGGTACTTCCTAGCTCAGGGTTGTAGTGCAGTTCTGTATCTACCTCGGTATACATATTATCATTTCTGACCACCATCATAATTTCATCCCTTCGTTTCACTCTGTTTTCACATTTTCCACACTTCAACACAATAGGAACACACCGGACGCATATGCCAATTACTATGATGACAGTATAAGGATCAAGAATTTGCCTACGCTGGCGACCACTTCCTGGACCCACTCTCCTAGACCCGAGAACCATTTCACTGGGTTCAGCCATGACACCCATTCTTCTATCTTTTCCCCTGCTTCAGCCACTGATGCGTTATGGTTCTTACAAAATTCCCACTTTAGCTGCAGAATCTCATCCATCTTCTGGTCTATCACCTCCTTAGGGTTGCTGGTATCATTGGTGACATAAGTGCAACACTTTACTCCAAATTGGGTGGCTAACGTTACGCAATACCCTCCAGTAACAGCAGTTAAATAATTCAACACTAGCCTGTGTTGCACTAGTTCTTTCTTGTACGCTTGCAATTCTCTCCCTGTGTACCTGAATGTGTCATCGTACATCTCTGTGATATTATCTATTAATTTAGCAAGTTCCTGGATATATCTAAAATTTAATGTACCCCTAGCAATTCTGGTGGGATCCAGGGCGACTAAAACTTGGAAGCCAGTTGTCTCACTAATTAACTGAGCGGCTTTATGCATATCACCAGGTATCATATTTCTCTTGCCTCTGTGTTCATATTGTATGTGAAGATATGGTGACGGTGTGTTTTTATGTATTCCCAACATTTCAACATGTGTGAGGGTCATAACTTCTGGGACAACTCTTCCCAGATAACACAAACCTTCGGAACTCGGGGAGAGCCATTTATACGCTTTTCTTCCACATATAAAATATACATTATCAGGGAGAATATAAGGAATGGTATGCATCATTATCATTAAACACATTTCTCTTGCAAACAATCCTATCTCAGGCTCTTCCATCTGGTATATGCAAGTTTCTGGTTGTATTATTTTAGCACAATAACCATCTGGTACTTTACCAATCATTTCTTTGGTGGAACTCAATGTATACCGGTACCTAAAATATTTCCCACTTGATTTAATTGAGCGTAGCAGATCATAGTTTATGGACTCATTATCAGCTCTTTGTGAGAAAGTCATCGTCTGATTATTCCCCGTCACTTCCCAACCTCCGGGTTTATTGTGGTTGGTTATGTTTAAACACAAAAGTGATTTATCTACTTGAAATTGATAGAGTTTGAAATGAGGCGGTTTGGATGAGAGGAATTTTCCATCCAATGTTTTCCCCTTTTGTAATTGTAAAATTTCCGTGATATTCAGCGGAAATGGCACCAACCCTACATTATGCAGTCCCTGTGGCATATGTGAACACACCCAGCAATCGGTTTGATTTAACACTTTGCCTACCATGCTGTGATAATCCTCTAAAGGATACCCTCCCCAGTACGGGTTATATTTAGGTTGGCACCATTGAATACAGTTCTCATCAACTAGGGACCCACAAAACTCACAAATACAGGAATCTTCAGACGATAACCCTTCACACCTTCCCCGAGTATCCGGAATGACAGCTCTCTTAACAATAACAGTACTAAGATTGGTCAGACACTCCCCTGATTGGCATTGCACTCCTCCTTTCTCCACTCCATCAGCACTGCCATCAGCTCCTGTTTCCTCAATAGGTCCCCCATCACAGACACTGGGTATTCCCGAACTGACCAGGATGGTGAACACTCTAAAAGAGAATATGAAAATGAACACAGCAGGCCCGTCCATTGTCACAACAAGACCTGCAAATTTCTCTCAGTTCAGGTATCTCACTACAACCTTTTCAATCCTCCCGTATCAAGCTCGTGAGTGACAGATCCACACTATCAGCTTTGTCTCCGACCTGTTTCTCCACCGGTTGATTGACCTTTTTACAGTGAGTGGAATGGACCCAGGTATCTCTCTCGGCCACCTTCAAAGATGTAGTACTTGTCAGCAGCACCTGGTACGGACCTTCCCACCGATCAGTCAAACAACCTGAACGTAAGAAATTTCAGATCATTACATATTCTCCTGGTTCAACATCATGGCAGTTCATTTCAGGCATATCATGGGACAACAATTTCAGTTTCTGCTGCTGTTGCTTTAACTGCTTACTCATTGATATAAGATACTTCACATTTACCTCGTTGTTACCCTTTAGATCTTCCTGTGGACTTATAATCAAATGAGGTTGTCTACCAAACAATATTTCAAATGGGGACAGATTCAGAGGAAATCTAGGAGTGGTCCTTATACTATGTAGGACCAAAGGTAAAGCTTCTGGCCATCCTAGTCCAGTCTCCGCCATGATTTTACTTAGCTTATTTTTAATAGTCCCGTTCATCCTCTCTACCTTGGCACTGGCTTGCGGTCAGTAGGGGGTGTGAAGACAGCTATTAATATCCATCAGCTTACACATATTTTGGAAAACATCACCTGTGAAATGGGTACCCCTATCACTTTCGATGATTCTAGGGATACCGTACCTGCATACATATTCCTGAACTATTTTCTTGGCAGTAAACGCAGCAGTATTAGTGGCTGCTGGGTAGGCCTCAACCCAGATAGAGAATACGTCTGTGTACACTAATACATACTTAAGGTTCCTGCAGGGTGGTAATTGGATGAAATCAATTTGTATCACCTGGAAAGGTCCATCAGTCGGTGGAATGTGGGACGGTTCAGTAGGGATCGCTTTCCCTATGTTCTTTCTCAAGCAGGTCAGACAGGACATTGCTATCTTCTCTGCTTGTGAAGAAAACCCTGGTGCGCACCAGTATGCCCTCACCAACTTGCACATGCCCTGTTTACCCAGATGAGTCAGACCGTGTGCTGCTTCAGCCAGGCTGGGGTAATATGCCTTGGGGGCTACTGGCTTACCATGTCCGTCCCTTGAGAGCCTGGAGGACTCTTGCCCACACCCCTTGGACTTCCGTATGGATTTTTCCTGAATTGAACACAAATTTTGCATCTCAATTAATTTCAGCATATCAATGGTTTGGAATGACATAATTGTTTCAATTGGAGAAGGCATTTTTAACCCCGCTGCCCATTTTGCAGCTTCGTCAGCTCTGTTGTTGCCCAGTGACACTGGGTCATCCTCACATGTGTGGGCTTTGCATTTAATTACTGCCACTGCTTTGGGCAGTTGGATTGCTTCTAAGAGATGTTTTATGTGTCGGGAGAGTGCAACTGGTGTGCCTGCTGCTGTCATAAAATTTCTCAGATGCCATAGAGCCCCAAAATCGTGCACCACCCCGAACGTGTACCTCGAGTCAGTGTAAATGTTAGCAGATTTGCCTGCTGCCAGTTCACATGCTCTAGTCAGTGCTACTAACTCTGGCACCTGGGCTGAGTGAGGAGGACCGAGAGGTTTAGCTTCCATGATGTCTGTGTCATTTACAACAGCATAACCTGTACATAATTCACCTGTGTCTGTTTGTCTATGACAACTCCCATCCGTATAGAAAGTCACATCCACATTCTCTAAAGGTGTGTCATGTATGTCAGGTCTAGCAGTAAAGGTCTGATTCAGATATGTCATACAATCGTGGGTGTCATCATGTCTGCTGAACTCACCTCCCGCCAGCAACTCCTCTCCTTCCACCCTTTGTACATCATGTTGTACATATGGCAGGTATGTTGCTGGATTCAGCGTACTGCAACGTTTAACTGTAATATTTGCATGAGCGATTAGGGCTAGTTCCCATTTGGTGAACCTAGCCGAGGAGACGTGTCTGGTTTGAGCTGAGTTCAACAGAGCAGATACAGCATGGGGAGTGTAGACAATCATATCATGGCCCAATACTACGTCCTCACTTTTACTCACCAATAAAGCGGTAGCTGCTACACTTCTCAAACAGGTGGGGAGTGATCTAGCTACCGTGTCCAATTGGGCACTGTAGTATGCTACGGGCCTACTGGCATCACCATGTTTTTGTGTAAGGACACCTGCAGCACAACCATCGGCTTCCGTCCAATATAAATCAAAAGGTTTTTCATAATCGGGTATTCCCAATGCAGGAGCTTTTGTCAGGCTATCCTTAAGATTAAGAAAAGCCTGTTCTGATTCCTCAGTGTGTGTGACGCGATCGGGCTTTGAGAAAGAGACTAGTTCCTGTAAAGGCAAGGCCAAAATAGAAAAACCTGGGATCCACATTCGGCAATATCCACACATTCCGAAGAAGGTACGAATTTGCTGTTGATTCTGCGGCAGTGTCATATTTTGTATGGCCTGGATTCTATCATTTGTGAGATGTCGTAACCCCTGGGTTAGGCAATGTCCCAAATATTTTACTCTGGGCTGGCACGGCTGTAACTTGTCCTTAGCCACTTTGTGTCCTGTTTGCGAGAGATGAAGTAACAAAAGTTTAGTATCATTCACACATGACATAAATGAGTCAGAACATAGCAATAAATCATCCACATATTGAATTAGAACTGATCCATTGGCAGGTTGAAAAGCTTGTAAACAGTCATGCAATGCCTGGGAGAAAATACTGGGGCTGTCTATGAAACCTTGGGGCAATCGTGTCCATGTATATTGCACACCTCTGTATGTAAATGCGAATAGGTACTGACAGTCAGGGTGGAGAGGCACAGAGAAGAAAGCAGAACAGAGGTCAATTACAGTGAAATGGGTTGCATTTGGTGGGATCTGCATCAGGATGACAGCTGGATTCGGCACTACAGGGAATTGGCTCTCTACTACCTTATTAACACCTCTAAGGTCTTGCACCAGCCTATATCCCCTCCCACCACTCTTCTTTACTGGAAAGATGGGACTGTTGGCTACACTAGCTGTACGAACTAAAATTCCCTGTTGCTATAATCGCTCGATTATTGGAAACACCCCTAGTTCTACTTCCTGTTTTAGTGGGTACTGGGGAATTTTTGGAGCTTGCCTACCGCTTTTTAAGCGTATCATTACCGGGCTTACGTCTGCCATTAATCCAGTGTCCTGTCCATCTTTTGTCCAAAGGGAATCTGGAATTTGGGACAACATTTCATCTACTTGTGATGGATTTTCTTTTAAAACTGTAGAGTGGTACATTATCCTTTGTGGGGTGTCTAACATATCCCGCACCTCGTATACCATTCTTTCTGGGATATCTAAATATACACCATCAGGGGTGCAATATATGACACATCCCATTTTACATAACAAGTCTCTGCCCAGCAGGTTAGTAGGAGCCGCGGCAGCCAGAAGAAAAGAATGTCTGGTATGCAACGGCCCAATACTAACTTCTGCGGGTCTGGTTAAAGGTGGTGAATATGGGTAAGGATAGGGAGGGTAAGGGTATTGTGGGGGAAAAGAAGTGGGTGGATATCCTGGGACCTGTGGTTGCATTGGGTTAGTGGGATAGAGTTGTGTTTGTTGTTGAGTGGGGTTAGTGAGAGCAACTTGTTCTGGCATGAGTGTGTGTGCAAGTGCAAGCGTGTCTGTTGGCTGTGATGTTAACGTCATTCTCTCCAGGGCTTGTATACTGACAGCCATTAATTTTTCGCTCTGGGTCTCCCTCTTTTTTGAGATGTTTTTGTCATGTTCTATGGCAGACTCTATGAGGTTATCTATTGTAAGTCCCCGCCAGCCAGGCTGTGAGGTCTGAACCCGAGTTTTTAAATTCTCTTTTAACCCATCCATTAATATCGTGACTATCATTCCCCTGTGGTGAATGCTATCTTTAATCTCTTCTATCCCAGTGTACTGGGTGATAGCCTGCAGAGCCCGGTCGCAATATTCTTCTGCAGTTTCACTCTCTTTTTGTTTGATTGTGAAGATTTTGTTCCAGTTAACTACTACTGGAAAATATACACCCAATTGAGTCACAATGCGGGAAATGTTACCTTGGTTTAGTTGGTCTGTTAAGGGAACGTCGCCATCCAATACACAGTCCGTGATAAATTTTGTCACGTCGGTATTGTGTGGCAGGCAGGCTTTTAACACCACACGCCAATCTTTATTAGTGGGCTCATGAGAACTACCCAAATTTCTCAAAAATCTTTGACATTTGGCTAGTTCCTTTTTGGGATTGGGGAAATCATTTATGATGGAATTCAGTTCTGCTCTTGTCCATGGACAATGCATTACTACTTCCCTCGTGGGCACTACACCGTTTGCATCTGCATTTCCATTTGGAAGTTATTGTCCAAATGGGATGCAGACCGGCAGCGTTGCTACCTCTGACCTGGTTACCTGGCTGGGGGTTTAATCTGCTGCTGCTACGTATGGTATTAACAACTTCCTCAATGGGTGCCGAGTGTATTAACACTTCCCTTGCTGTTACCGATGGAGATGGCGGCACCACCCGTGATTGTGGTGATGCAGCATCTATCATTTGTACAGCATGGGAAATAGCAGACATCATAAACATTTTCTTTATGGCTACTTAAGAGGGGGTACAAATTACTTGTTACATTTTTATTGGTATTTTTGGTAACTGTACTTGCACCTCCATCCACATAAGGTGGGGGAGGTGAGCGTGAACTGTTGGCAATACTCTCCATGACACTACTTTGCCGCCCGTGCGCGCCAATTTGCGGCTCGCCCGTATTGCAACTCAGCGTCGCGGATGTATATTCTGGCAATGCGTTCGCAACGCTAGTTTGCGTCGTTTGCACATTTTTAAGCCAAGCATCCCCTTCATGCTGCCATATTTTTAAACATTCAAAATACTTAATCTTTTTCTCTCGGGATCGCACCATACTGATGTGATCCTGGACATTATCTAACACATTTTTGTCAAAACTACCAATTCTGGGAAACGGTCTAACACTCTTTCTCATCATATTAAACCATATATCACAATACCTTATTGCATAAGTACCATACTTAGTATGCATAATACGACGGGCTGATCCAATCGGAGCCTCCATTAGCAGCACATCATTGCTTAACATTTCTACCGTTTGCGTGGCTCCCATTTTGAGACAACTCCTACGCTTTTCAATAAACATTTAAACTGGTGAAAGACAATCAAGATACTTTCACTTACCTGTGAACGATTTAAGTCGGCGGCGCCCACACACCTGGATAAGATTTCGTAAGGCCACTTCCACACCTAGATACGTTTTGAAACAGGCAACTTCCAGACCCGGATAAGCTTTACTAAGGTAACTTCCAAACCTATGAGAGTTTGTATGTCGGCCACTCTCACGCACCTCTATACAACAAAGACAACATGTACACCTGCTACTGTGTTCAGAATGGTAAAGCTGCTTACCGAGCGACATGGCTAACCCTTGCACCTAGCCCTTAAGGATCATACGGTACCCTTAACTTTAGGGAATAAATTACCCCTACCAACAATACACACACTGTTACACACTTTTTCTCTGCGCAGAAAATAAACGTTTAACCCAGATATTGGTAGATAGAAAAAAATGTAAACCTCAATGGCTTTGTTCAAACACATGGCAGCAGAACCAGAAGTGCGTATACGCTATTGTGCGATCGTCCGCATACACAATTATGCGACTACCACACAAGCGTATATAATTACTTTTTTTTTTAACTGCGTACGCAAAAATGCTTTTTAGCTGCGTACGCAAATACTGCAGCACCCCTCTAAACACAAGGTTCTATCAACAGAGGAAAAACAAACTTTTTTTCCTCTGTTGTCCCTGGATTCTAATCAGCGCTTCCTCTACACAATAACCGGCAGTACACTCTCAGCAACACTGTGGTAATGAAAGACTAATGCATCTCCCAAAAGGCGCCTCCACCCTTTTGCTGAGAGAGGACTGACCGAGTGTTATCGTGTATCAGATAGTGTGATAAACCGATGAGCCCCCACTGTTGAATTTGTCAATAAACCTTTTAATATATTCCTTCCTATAAACCTCTAAGATTCACCTGCCTAGAACCTCTAAGACAAAACCCTGCCTAAAACCTCTAAACAGAACGCTAATTGCGTACGCAGTTTAACCGCAAATAAAGACAGGAGTGGAATCTGTGTTTCCAACGCACAAGTATTATTCAGGTAAAAGTACAGTCAGTTACACACAATCTATACATACACAAGTTAGGCGTAAAAGGAAATAATACAGACCCAAGTACGGTTATACATACGCTGTGCCTCTGGACCCAGAGATAGACTTCTGACTAGATATCCTCAGTTCACCCAAAATTCAGCATGAACTGGCAAACCAGTGTTCGGACACATGTATTTATTCCCCTCCAGACTGAAACAGGACAAAGGGGGAACTCCCTGCTGATCTCATTGGTACCCAGAGGAGAAGCATATGTAACGACACATTTAACAGGTTGTTTCAAATAGACTTTCCCTGCCTCTAACAGCCGAAGTCTTTCTGGTAACGCCTCCTGTAACATTCCATCAACTAAACATTTTGTTGCTTGTAAGTTCTGCGATCTGTAACTTGAGTTTGCATGATGCGATCTCTCCACCGATAACACCGGAATTCTGTAAAAAGCGTACGCATCAGAACGAAACCAAACACACCTTGCTTATCATGTATAATACCTTAGATATCAAAAACCTCTATTTCTTAGCATTTAAACTAACTTAACCAACTTGAATCATACAATTTGATGCTAATGGAACCTTGTGTGCGAATATGTAGTGTGTGAGTATTCGGGGTTTGATATAAGGATGCTAGTTATTAATGGGTGAGATTTAAGTGCATAATTTCTCATACACGAAGTGAACATCCAGCAGTGTGGATGGCTGAGGGTTGTAGTTCTACATGCCCACTGTCAGCAGGCCCCCACCTGTTGTGTGTTCAAAGGAAAACAAAACCTCTTTTGTTCTCACAGACTCTTGTGTGAAATGCAAATGTATTACCACCTCAAGCTGTGGAATTTGGGGCCATCCTGTCTAGGATTCAGACAAATCCAATTGTGTAGATATTATATTACAATTGCCACAACTATACTTTATCTGCATCCAGGGATTCCCAATTTGTATGTAAAAATACCCATTGTCTCTTCTTATTTACTTTTACTCAGAAAGCTTGTTTTTCCAGTTGCCCTTGGTAGGTTAACAAAAACATTGCCATCTGTTCTTAGCTCCTGAGTTATAACTTGAATTGACGCTGACCACAAAAATGGTGTCTTGCGATCTCATTTCCAAAATGGAGTCTTGCGGCCATTCGCAAGATGGCGTCGCCGCGATTAAATTTTAAACTGAACTTGTCTCAGCCAATTATTCAGCTTCGACAATATATATATAATCTCCTTATACAATCCTGCACTCACATAGTATCATTTAGTCAGCATTGGGGTGCGCAACCATGGACCACCACAGTGACCCAGTATTTACAAAAACAAATCCCCCAAAAATACTCATTGGAAAGAAGGAACTCAAAAAATGTAAAGAGTTTTCTTTTCATTTATTATCATAACATATTACCAGTGGCATATTTTGTTCAGTGTCACAGTGATACTAACTAATATATATCGCTGGTCCGGCAAGGTTCAGTGACGATTTTCCTCTTCAGCTGTGTCTTCTCTTCTGTAGCTGGGCAGCCTATTGCTGCCAGCGACGGGCTTCTGTGTGACGTGCATGTCACTTTCACTCAGCGGGGACCCGGCAGTGCATGGAAGGCTTCCCTGAAGCCGGGAAAGGCTGCTACCGGTTCCCCTTTGCCGAAATTGGGGACTGCAACACTCTGACCATCTAAAGATGGCGAGAGCAATGAAGTGGCAAACCAGTTATCTTAGATTACTGCTGTTTAATATTGAAAGCATGACATAACCCCTTTAGTGAGTACTAAAGGGGTTATGCATGGGTCCCTATATGACTAAATTATACATATATATATATATATATATATAAATATATATGTCACAAAACATAAATAATAGCGCAAATGTGTCTATAGTGACCAGATATAATCATAGTCCAGTATAATGTCCAATAACAATGTCAACCACAGCTCTTGTCTTTACCCTTCCTCAAGGGCAGCTTCTATAATATCAAAGACAAAAAGAAATAGGGGCCACAGATAATGTAGTATGTTAAAAGAACAATGGGTAACTTAGGATAAATCACACCTATATCAGAAAACTAAATAAGTGGCATATCAGGGGCAAACAAGCCTGTTAGTAGAAATTGCTGTCACTTAGTTTGCAAACCATGAACCAGGTTTTATCCTCTAAACGCACTTTCTACAAACAGGCTTGCTTACCCCTGATATGCCAGTTTTTAACTTTTGTGATGTATGTGATTTATCCTAAGTAACCCATTGTGCTTTTAATATACTACACTATCTGCGTCCCCTATTTCTTTTTCTCTCTCTCTCTCTATTTATTTATTTATTTATTTTTTCACATTTATAAATTCTTTATTTTCAGAACAAAAACACATTTTTGTAACAGAAAATCAATACATAACACGGACTGTATATATAAGAAACAATACACACATATACAGACATATCCTTACATACAGACATCTCTGTTTTTGTTTTTTTTTGTAAAAAGAAAAGAAAAAGAAAAATACATAAAATAAAATAAAATAGAGAGAGAGTAAGACAATGGGGGAAAAGGGGGAAGGTATGCAGATAGACACTGAATGCACCGAAATCCGAAATAAGACAATTAAAAAAAAAAAAAAAAATATATATATATATATAAAATACATTTCCTTTTTTTTTTTCCCCATAATTAAGAATGTGGAATGAGGGCTGCATATGAGGCAGAGGATTTAAAGTCAATCCATTTGGACCAAATAGCAGTAAACTCAGAATGTTTCTCAGGGGCTGAATAGAGAACATCATCCATTGTCATATAGAAGTCAAGATGTTGACACCATTCCCAGACTGTAGGAGGGATCCGGGAGCGCCAATGAACTGGGAGTACCGCCCTTGCCGCATTATTAATATGACTAAGGGGGGACTTTTTGTATAGAGAGATCGGGTCAGATGTATGTGAGAGCAACCAAAAATCCGAACCAGATGGTACAGTGAAGCCTAAGATCTCCGAAGCCAAGGCTATTATTTTACCCCAGAAGGGGATAATTAGTGGACAATGCCACCAGATGTGCATCATCGTACCCGTTTCCCCAAGACATCTCCAACAGAGAGGGGACGCCGTGGGATAGCATTTGTGGAGAATGACCGGGCAATGGTACCATCGTGTCATGACCTTATATTGTGTTTCCAAAACCTCTAAACTGTTGGAGCACGCATTAGTAACTAGAAACACTCTGTCCCAATTGATATGTATATCTTTTTTAATAAAATCTCTATCCCAGGCCTTTACAAAAAGAGGGTCTCCAGAAAACATGTTATGTAATAAAATCTTATATATACCCGAGATTATATGTGTAGGAGGTTGCCGATGTGAGCACATAGATTCAAAGGATGTCATATCTCTAGCAAATACTGAAGGACCCCCCAGAGAAGAGACAAAATGTCAGATCTGAATGTAGGCCCAGAGAGATTGGGTTGTAAGAGAGGTATTGGCACATAGATCTGAAAAGGGTATGAGTTTACCATTGGCCACAAGGTGACCAGCTCTAATAATCCCTGCAGCAGACCATATGGAAGAAAACCGCCCAGAATTCCCAGGAGGGAAAAGGGGATTGTATAAGATAGGGGTAAGAGGAGATATCACTGAAGATATTCCGGGTTTTACTCGCAATTTTCTCCACATTTCAAAGTACTCAAATGAAGATTAGACGATTCTGCCTCCAGCTCCACCCACTGCTTACCCACTGTACCCCGAGTCCAATCTAGAACTCTACCGAGTACAATGGCCTGATAGTAAGTGGATATCATTGGTAATTGTTGGCCTCCCTGACTTTTCTGCCTAAAAAGCACTTCATTTTTAAATCTGGGCTTCCTACCTCCCCAGACAAATTTTCGGATGAGGGTATGTGCTTCTGACAAAAAGCTCGAGGGAAGGGCAATCGGTGTGGCCTGCAACAAATATAAGAGGCGCGGAAGAATATTCATCTTGATAATATTTAGGCGGCCTAGCCACGAAAACTTTTGCAAACTCCACTTATCCAATTCTTTACGAATAGAAGTGATCAAAGGCATATGATTAAGGGCAAACAGGTCACATAAACGTCTAGGAACAAATATGCTTAAGTATTTAAGAGAAGAAGTCTGCCATTTAAAGGGGAAGGAGGTACCAAGTGCAAACACTGTCTCAACCGAAGCGGTAACATTTAAGGCAACAGACTTACTATAATTAATCTTAAAATTAGAGAGGTCACCAAAACGCTGGAATTCTTTCATTAAATTAGGGAGAGAGGTAACCGGATTAGTTACTATTGCTAGCAGATCATCCGCAAAGAGGGCAAGGCGATAATCCCATGAACCCACCTTAAGACCCGTGATACTAGGATTCGCTCTAATTGCTCTCGCCAAGGCCTCCATGCAAAGTACAAAAACCAAGGGAGAGGGCAGCCCTGACGAGTACCATTTGATATGTTGACTGGGGCCGACAAGATCCCATTCACTCGTATCTGGGCCGAAGGGGCTCTATATAGGGCCAAAATTTTAGAAAGGAAGCTTGCACCCAACCCTAAGCGATTCAACACCCCTGTCATGAAACCCCAATCCACCCGGTCAAAAGCCTTTTCAGCGTCGGTGGAGAGGAGCACCATGGGAATATCAGAGGAGACTGCATGGTGTATTAAATCAAGGACTTTGGTGGTATTGTCCTTCACCTCCCTACCTGGGACAAAGCCCACCTGGTCAGAATGGATGATAGATGGGAGATGAGGCTTAAGCTGATTAGCTATAAGCTTCGCATAAAGCTTGACATCTACATTTAAGAGAGATATCGGGCGATAACTCACCGGTGGTGATGGATCCTTGCCCTCCTTGGGGATAACCATAATGTGTGCTGCAAGCGATTGATCTGAGAAAGGGCTATACTCTGAAACTGCATTACAGGCCCGTAACAAAAGAGGCAAGAGAGTATCTTGGTATGCCTTATAGTATGACAGCGTGAAGCCATCAGGACCAGGGCTCTTTCCGGATGGGGAAGATTTGATGGCAACAGATAATTCGTCTTCTGTGAAAGGGGAGTCAAGAGCCTGTGTCACTGCTTCGGGGAGAATAGGGAAGTCTATTTCTTCCAAATACTTCTGAATCTGCAATACTCGAGCTGCGTGATCTAAATTCGCATTATCCGGACCTAGATTATAGAGGGCAGAGTAAAAAGTCTGAAAGACTGCTGCAATGTCCTTGTCGGTATGACAGAGATTACCTGTATGATCCTTGATACGTTGAAGATAAGTCAGGGATCTCTGAGCTCTAAGAGCCCTAGCCAGCATTTTGCCTGGTTTGTTCCCCCAACGATAATATTTATGGCGGCATCTTCGAAACCCTCTCCTAGTACCTTCATAAAGTAAATCATTAAGAGCATCTCTAGCCTTTTGAAGTTCTACAAATACATCAGAGGACATAGTAGATTTATGGGTAAGTTTGAGCATCTGGATTTTAGATAACAAAGCATCCCTACACTCAGTTTTCTTTTTTTTGAGATAGGACCCTAACTGAATACATTTCCCCCGGACAACACATTTGTGAGCCTCCCAGATTGAGACTGATGAGACATCATTGGTGACATTATGAGAGATGAACTCTCTTAGGGTTTCCCCAATTTTATCTTTACAGTAAGAGTCTCGGAGGAATTGCTTGTTAAACTTCCAGTTCCACTGGCAAGAAGGGGGATCACGCAGAAACAAGGTTAAAAAAACAGGGGCGTGGTCAGAACCAGTAATCTGCCCAATAGCGGCATCTGCCAGGAGATCTAGATGGGAATGATCTACACAGAAATAATCAATGCGTGAATAAAAATTATGAGGGGAAGAATAAAAAGTGTAATCCCTCTCTGATGGATGTAAAAGTCTCCAAGTATCTACCAACTGAAAATCGTGCAGGGTCAGCCTGAATTTCCTAACCTCTCTAAAAGAGGTGCGTGAAGAGCCAGAGGTGGTGTCAAGAGAGGGCTCCAGAGCCCAGTTAAAATCTCCACCAACCACTCGGATGCCCTCCAACTGATCTTCTATCATTTCTAATGACTTACGTAGAAAGCCAGACTGACCTTTATTGGGTACATATAAATTTACCAGAGAATATTTTTGATTAGCTATGGTAACCTTGACCAATAATCCCCTACCGTCCCCAATATGGACCACTGAGGTATCAGAGAGCACCAAATGTTTAGAAAACAATATGGCCACCCCTCTAGCCTTGGCTTCGGAGAAATCATTGAAGTACCCCACTGGGAAATAACGAGATCGTAAAGATGGCGCCACACCTTTCTTAAAATGCGTCTCCTGGAGAAAAGCTATATCCACCTTATCTATATGTAACGTATGCAGAAGACGGGATCTTTTCTCCGGTATATTAAGACCCTTTACATTGTGAGAAAAAATAGTTACCTTAGCCATATTTAAAGTGTGTAGGAGAGTGTCTCATCTGCCGGATACAAAGAACAGTTACCTGCATGCAGAGAGCGTCTACCAGCCAAAAGATATTGGGAGAAGAGGGGACACATAAGAGCCAAAAGGGAAGGAAGACAGGAAGAAAACAAAGGAAATACAAGGAAAACATGGAACAAATCCTAAAAAACAAAGGACATTGTAACATCAGATTAAATCTCAATTCAAAACTGAATATATTAGTGTAGTAAGAACAAAACTCCGTAATAAAGGCCATGGAAGCCCTTAAGGGGTCCATGGACATTGTATACACAACGGAGTAGGGGGAAATAGGAGGGTAATAGTGAACATGACACCCAAATAGGTCCTAAAACAGAAAGGGACCTATCTAAATTAGAATAATATTAAAGCCAAGTATTCGCCTAGATCAGTAAAATATATAAAATCAATAGGAAAACATTAATCTAGAATATTAGAAATTAACATGAAATAATCAGGTTAAACAAGAACTGTTCATGGGCCATTGCGACCCACATAGACATCTAGCAGGATCGCATTTAAATGGAAGTGAAAAAGTATTAAGTGACCTAGAATGTATAGGAAAGACAGCAAAGATCAACAAGTAGACCACAAAAATCATCAAGCATAAAATAAAATGTTACGGACCATAATAACTGTCCTGATCAGGTAGTTTCCTCACTTTCAGCTGTAGGATCTCTTCCCGGTCTACGTCTGGAGCCTCGGGCTTGCTGCCAGGACTCCCTACGAGGTGGCACGGGGGCACTGGTATCCAATAAATCCAGCCAATTGGGGACTGAAATAGTAGGCAGACCCAGAGAAGAGCAAAACTGGGGCAATTCAGCAGGTCCTCGAAGAATATGGAGCTTCCCCTCATACATTACTTGCACACTTAGCGGAAATCCCCATCGGAATTTAATGTCCCGCTTATGTAGTTCCTCTGTGAGAGGACGGAGAAGGCAACTCTGTTGGAGCGTTGACCACGAAAGGTCCTGGAAAATCTGTACTGGACATCCATTGAAGTCGATCTCCTTTGTTTGTCTGGCATGTCGTAGAATTTGCTCCTTAACCTTATAATAATGCAATCGGCATATAATGTCTCTGGGTCTTTCAGAGAGCATACCTTGAGGGCGCAATGCCCTATGGGCTCAATCAAAATTAATCCGTGCATCAGGATCAGCATGTAAAAGTTCATTAAATATTTTGGTGAGAGCATCTTCAATTCCCGACTGAGGAATATCTTCAGGAACCCCCCGAATCCGCAGATTATTTCATCTACCCCTATTATCAATATCGTCCAATCTACGCTGCATTGCCAACAATATACTGGAGTGGCGGGAGAGCAAGGTGTTACATTCGCCAAGCTGGGTATCCACAGATTCCAAGGCAACCACTCTCTCTGCCACGTGGGTAAGGTCTGAGCGGATGGAGGAGATATGAGTCTGGACTGTTTCCTGAATCCGTTTTTCTAGTGATTGCAGATCTTGTTGAATGTCCTGCCGAGTCGGTAAGGACCGTAAATGTTGCAGAATCTCCCCTATATCGGATGATTGAGAAGAGGCAGGTGGGGTTAAATGAGGTGAATGAGACTCCTGGTTAGAGCCTCCATCTGAGCCCCCCGATGCCATGTGTGGAGAGGCTGAACCTGTTGAAGTACCAGTCGGAGGGGCAGAAACACCAAATAGAGTATGGAATGCAGAGTTAGATGATTTCCTAACTGGAGTGGCGGCCGGGCGTTTAGCTGTATTCTTCCTCCCCATGAGGATACATATCAGAGCGGATTGGCACAATAAGGAAAAGGCGGAATACCAGGCTTAGCAGAGAGTGGGTGTCATATTTCAGGTTCCCCTCAGTGACATGTTGTTATATCATGGTTGAAGCTGTCAGGGCATGCATTGTAGGGCTTAATATCCACAGAGTGCAAGGAGGCCACCAATCCAGCACACAAGCTCCTTTCATGCAGGTTATCAATTTAAGGCTGATTTGGGCAAGACAGAGTCTCCAAGGGCCAGTACAGGGCCAAGCAGATTGAGCAAGCAGCAACCTGGTCAGGACTCATATACACCTGCCTGTGCCATAGGCCTTATTCCGAGGAGCTACTGATTAGCAGTATAATATAATATATAGGAGGCCTCAAAATGGCCACCACCCGCGATTCGCGGCAATCGCGGCAGCTTCCTAGAGGTCTCAGAGGCTCAGGAGGGGTAAGTATAGTCTCACCTGGGGTCCCGGCAAGGCTGTAGAGGATATACAAGCGGCGGGCAGAGCGGCAATTCTCCGCGATGGCACTGGTCCAGGACGCGCCGGCGGGGGGCGAAATTTAGCCTGCGGCTTCTGGAGTCGACCTAGGCCGCAGGTGAATCGGCACCGTGAGTCCGCCCATGGAGTCCAAACAAGGGGGGAGCGGCTCCTCTAGTGAGGAGGAAGAAGCCCAGGTCCCTCAGGGTAACAAGGTGAGACAGGGGGACCTGTATTTAGAGGGACTCTCCAGGGAGCTGAGAGGAGACACATCCACACTGCCCGACAGCTAGGCCACACCCCCCTCTCTCTATTTATTAAATATGACTGTTGCTTAACTATGTGATGCAGTCAGGCCTGGTGACAGAAATCTTGGGGCCTAGTATTGCAATGTTTTTGGGCCATCCATCCTACCAGATACAGTACACGATAAGTATTGCGGGTTATAAGAATTACATTAAGTTGGGGGCAGATAACAGTGATCCAGGGAGTGAGGGCGGGATGTACTAAAGGTAAAAATTTGGTAAAACCCCCGAAAATGCAGTTTTTGGGGGTTTTACCACATTCCCCGAATGTACTAAGCACCTGCAATGCATTCCGGTGCTTCGCCCTGCTAGGTAACGCCACCTTCAGGTGGCATTACCCAATAGAAGCCTATGGGCTTCTTATCGAACGCTCCTGGCTGGGAGGGATCCGATTGGATCCCTCCCAGACGCACAGAAGGACTTCTGGCTGTCCTTTGCGAAATTCTTGGTACATACCGCGATATGTACCCGAAGTCAGGGGGGCTGTACCGCATCGCGAAAGTGATGCTTAGTACATCCCGCCCTTAGACAGATACAGGATGGGGGAGGTCAGCAATTGCTGCTGATGTACCTGGTCAGGATGTGATGACTATACAAAGATCAACCTTATTTGGTAATGCATAGTTGTTGTTGTTTTGTGTTTTAAACAAATTCTTTATATATTTTACATTGTAGAACTATTAAAACAATTTAAAAATAGCTGCAGATTTAACAGTTATAGATAAGTTTTTTTCTTTATAATTTGTTGAATTTACAGGATATATTAAGGGTATATAACAAATGAGTCAGGCAAAGTTGCTCTAAATCAGTTGGTATTCTAATAAAGTTACCATAGTGGTTTTGTGAATGTACATAACGAAAGTAACCCCATTTGTTTGCAAGCATTTAAATATTAGAGCACAAAATGTACCAGAATGTACCTATTAACACGCACACACACACACACACAATCACACACAAGTAGCACACATCACACACAAGTACCACACATCACACACATAACACACACACATAGACATACATCACACAGAAGTAGCACACATCACACACACATATATCACACACAAGTAGCACACATCACATATACATACATACAGACATACATCATACAGAAGTAGCACACATCACACGCACAAACATACATCACACAGAAGTAGCACACATCACACAGAAGTAGCACACATCACACACATACATCACACACAAGTAGCACACATCATATATACATACAGACATACATCATACAGAAGTAGCACACATCACACACACACATTAAGACATACATCACACACAAGTAACACACATCACACACAAGTAGCACACATCACACACACATACACACATCACACACAAGTAGCACACATCACACACACACATACATACAGACATACATCACGAACAAGTAGCACACATCACACACACACATAGACATACATCACACACACACATACAGACATACATCACACACAAGTAGCACACATCAGTGACATCATACATCACACATAAGTAGCACACATCACACACACACATACATACAGACATACATCACACACAAGTAGCACACATCACACACATACATACAGACATACATCACACACAAGTAGCACACATCATATATACATACAGACATACATCATACAGAAGTAGCACACATCACACACACACATTAAGACATACATCACACACAAGTAACACACATCAGTGACATACATCACACACAAGTAGCACACATCACACACACATACACACATCACACACAAGTAGCACACATCACACACACACATACATACAGACATACATCACGAACAAGTAGCACACATCACACACACACATAGACATTCATCACACACACACATACAGACATACATCACACACAAGTAGCACACATCAGTGACATCATACATCACACATAAGTAGCACACATCACACACATACATACATCACACACAAGTAGCACACATCACACACATACATACAGACATACATCACACACAAGTAGCACACATCACACACACACATACAGACATACATCACACACACATACAGACATACATCACACACATACATACATCACACACAAGTAGCACACATCACACAGACATACATCACTCACAAGTAGCACACATCACACCCATACATACATACATACAGACATACATCACACATACAGACATACATCACACACAAGTAGCACACGTCACATACATACATACATCACACACACACATACATCACACACAAGTAGCACACATCTCACATACACACACACATAACCTCCAGTTACCTGTTGCTGATTTTCTCTGTAGACTGATAAGCAGGTACTGCCATGGCTTGTACAGGGGAGGGAGCACTATGAAGGAGGCAGGGGCAGTGCACTGTCATGAGTCTGCACAGCTCCTGCAGTACACAATACACATGCCCCGCCCCTCCCCCTCTCTTCCATGTTTTTTAACAATTTTCTATTAACAAAAAATGTATTATAAATTTAGTAAATTGAGCCCTTACCATATATAAGGGAGCCACCAGCCAGTCCCTTTCCTCCCCAGTTCCGTGCCCCTGCAACCAGTGTCAGGTAGAAGTCAATGCCAGGTCGGGGAGAGAACCAGGGGGGCGTGGTGCAGGAAGGGAAGGACGGCTCAGCCTGAGCTCAGGGCTGCCGCTGATCAGCATCACATGTGATGCGGTGGGCAGTCCCAGGGGAGGGACCAGTCACCGTAAAGCACCATTGTAATTTGTAAGCCCATGCAGCCCCTATTCACAGCCGCGTGCTGATCTTCTGGTGGCACAAATCCGCCCCTGCTGATCACTGTGCACTGCTGCCTGATCGGAGCTCATGGCAGCAGTGGGTAGCTGCAGAGCCGTGGGATGCCCCCAAGGCATTCCAGGTGCCCTAGGCATTTGCTTAGAATGCCTATGCCTAGGGCCGGCTCTGAGTGGAGATCCGAATGCAGGCATGCCAAACGGTCAAACCGGGCGTTTAAAGGGTGTGCATAATTAACAAAGCAGCATCATCGACCACATCACTTGGTTGTCTTTTAGCCTGAACTGCTCGCAGTGATAGCGGTAGGAAAATCCTACCACAAGAATTCCGAGCAGTTCAGACGCCTTTCGATGTACTCGATTAATCTAATAAATAGCGGAGATGACGTATGATGCAAACGGCAAAGGGGTGTCTTTGCAAAATAGCGAGCGCATGTTTCGGACACTCGCTCAGACATAGAGGCGTCAACAGACCGCAAAGAGCGAGCGCTCAATTTAAATATCCGGCCCCTTTTTCAGAACGAGCGTCCGCAAATAGCGTCCGGCTCTGAATCAGGCCCAGAGTCCTAGTACTTATTCAGATGAACACATGAAGAAGTGAATTATAAATGTGTTGGGCATTCCTGGGTAGTTACAGATGATTGGCTAGTCAGACGCAGATGTAATGTAGTATAGGTGTGTTATTGGAGTGTGGCGGGTGTGTCACTGCAAGTGGTTGCATACAGAGACGTAGAATCGCTCACAATGGAGGCCATTCTCAGATGGATGATCTGCACCTAGCATAGGAATGCTGCAACTTTCACTGATACATCCTACATGGAGAAACCCATAAATATACCATTTAGTTCGGGAAAACAAACATTGGCAGTTTCAGTTTTAAAAAAAACTATTGCTTCTGGGAAGTATCCCACCCCCCTCAACAGTCCCTGCCCCCTAAACAGACTCCTCCTCTGCAACAGACTCCACCTCCGCAACAGTCCCCACCCCCATTAGGGCTACTTCCAGAAATTCCCCGGACTGGTTTTCCATTCCAATCCGCCCCTGGCAATAACGATATTGCTGACTGATCTCCCTGCACCTTCCCGGTGTGCTGGATGATCGATATCATTAAAGGACTGTTTTAAAAGGATATATACTAGTCTATGGAGTGCTGTCCTCTATTTTCTTCTGCATGGAGGTGTTGATTGCACCTTTGGAAAGGCACCCTAGCAAGTATTCAATGATTGCCCCTATTGTGTGAGTGCCGGGTTTTCTGGACTATATATATATATATATTAGGGGTGTGCACCGGCCACTTTTCGTGTTTTGTGTTTTGGTTTTGGATCTGGATCTTTCTTCGTGTTTTGGATCTGGATTGGTTTTGCCAAAACCACCCTTGCGTGTTTTGGGTTCTGGGTTTTGTGTTTTGGATCTGTATTTTTTTGAAAAAAAGCATAAAAACAGCTAAAATCACAGAATTTGTAGGTTTTTCTGCTCCTATGCTATTATTAACCTCAATAACCTTAATTTCCACTCATTTCCAGTCTATTCTGAATACCTCACACCTCACAATAGTGTTTTTATGTCCAAAAGGTTGCACTGAGGTAGCTGGATGACTATGCTAAGCGACACAAGTGGGCGGCACAAACACGTGACCCATCTAGGCGTGAAACTGCAGTGGCAGACAGGATGGCATTGAAAAACTAGGCCCCAAACTGTACATAATGCAAAGAAAAAAAAGAGGTGCAAGATGGAATTGTCCTTGGGCCCTCCCACCCACCCTTATGTTGTATAAACAGGACATGCACACTTTAACAAACCAATCATTTCAGCGCCAGGGTCTGCCACACAACTGTGGCTGAAATGATTGGTTCGTTTGGGCCCCCACAAAACAAGCTGGCAATTTATCTGTCCCTGCACAAACTGGCTCTACGGAGGCAAGATGTCATCCTCATCCTCCTCATCCACCGATTCCTCACCCTCTTCAGTGTGTACATCCTCATCCTCACAGAGTATTAATTCATCCCTGCTGGAACCACAGGTCCCTCTGTACGTTCTGGAGGCTGGTCTCCCTGGAAGAGTTGATAATTCATTTTATGAACATCATCTTCTCCACATTTTGTGGAAGCAACCTCCTACGCCTTTCGCTGACAAGGTTCCCGGCTGCACTAAACACTCTTTCGGAGTACACACTGGAGGGGGGGCAACTCAGGTAAAATAGAGCCAGTTTGTACAGGGACCTCCAAATTGCTTCTTTTTCCTGCCAGTACAGGTACGGACTGTCTGACATGCCTACTTGGATGCTGTCACCGATGTAATCCTTTAACAGACAGACGCACGCTTGTCGCTGCTGCTTTGAGGATTCAAGTGCGGCTACAGCCCACACAATTCACAAAGACAGAAAAAAAAAAGAATATTTTTATTGTTTGTGGAGCACACTTTGAGGGTTACACCACCCTTTAACAGACAGACGCACGCTTGTCGCTGCTGCTTTGAGGATGCAAGTGCGGCTACAGCCCACACAATTCACAAAGACAGAAAAAAGAAGAAGAATATTTTAATTGTTTGTGTAGAACACTTTGAGGTGTCACCACCCTTTAACAGACAGACGCACGCTTGTCGCTGCTGCTTTAAGGATGCAGGTGCGGCTACAGCCCACACAATTCACAAAGACAGAAAAAAGAAAAAGAATATTTTAATTGTTTGTGTAGAACACTTTGAGGTGTCACCACCCTTTAACAGACAGACGCACGCTTGTCGCTGCTGCTTTAAGGATGCAGGTGCGGCTACAGCCCACACATTTCACAAAGACCAAAAAAAAAAGAACAATATTTTAATTGTTTGTGTAGAACACTTTGAGGTGTCACCACCCTTTAACAGACAGACGCACGCTTGTCGCTGCTGCTTTAAGGATGCAGGTGCGGCTACAGCCCACACAATTCACATAGACAGAAAAAAAAAGAACAATATTTTAATTGTTTGTGTAGCACACTTTGAGGGTGTCACCAGCCTTTAACAGACAGACGCACGCTTGTCGCTGCTGCTTTGAGGATGCAAGTGTGGCTACATCGCACACAAGTCACAAACACATTAAAAAAATAGTTTTTTATTTTTTGGAACACTTTGAGAGTTACACCACCCTTTAACAGACAGACGCACGCTTGTCGCTGCTGCTTTAAGGATGCAGGTGCGGCTACAGCCCACACATTTCACAAAGACCGAAAAAAAAAGAACAATATTTTAATTGTTTGTGTAGAACACTTTGAGGGTGTCACCACCCTTTAACAGACAGACGCACGCTTGTCGCTGCTGCTTTAAGGATGCAGGTGCGGCTACAGCCCACACATTTCACAAAGACCAAAAAAAAAAGAACAATATTTTAATTGTTTGTGTAGCACACTTTGAGGGTGTCACCACCCTTTAACAGACAGACGCACGCTTGTCGCTGCTGCTTTGAGGATTCAAGTGCGGCTACAGCCCACACAATTCACAAAGACAGAAAAAAAAAAGAATATTTTTATTGTTTGTGGAGCACACTTTGAGGGTTACACCACCCTTTAACAGACAGACGCACGCTTGTCGCTGCTGCTTTGAGGATGCAAGTGCGGCTACAGCCCACACAATTCACAAAGACAGAAAAAAGAAGAAGAATATTTTAATTGTTTGTGTAGAACACTTTGAGGTGTCACCACCCTTTAACAGACAGACGCACGCTTGTCGCTGCTGCTTTAAGGATGCAGGTGCGGCTACAGCCCACACAATTCACAAAGACAGAAAAAAAAAGAACAATATTTTAATTGTTTGTGTAGCACACTTTGAGGGTGTCACCACCCTTTAACAGACAGACGCACGCTTGTCGCTGCTGCTTTAAGGATGCAGGTGCGGCTACAGCCCACACATTTCACAAAGACCAAAAAAAAAGAACAATATTTTAATTGTTTGTGTAGCACACTTTGAGGGTGTCACCACCCTTTAACAGACAGACGCACGCTTGTCGCTGCTGCTTTAAGGATGCAGGTGCGGCTACAGCCCACACAATTCACAAAGACAGAAAAAAAAAGAACAATATTTTAATTGTTTGTGTAGCACACTTTGAGGGTGTCACCACCCTTTAACAGACAGACGCACGCTTGTCGCTGCTGCTTTAAGGATGCAGGTGCGGCTACAGCCCACACAATTCACAAAGACAGAAAAAAAAAGAACAATATTTTAATTGTTTGTGTAGCACACTTTGAGGGTGTCACCACCCTTTAACAGACAGACGCACGCTTGTCGCTGCTGCTTTGAGGATGCAGGTGGAATCTAGATGGGATTTGGAACCGAGGACACACTAACTCCATCAATTGTCTAAATCCCACTGCACTAATGTCGGATACCGGACGCACGTCTAACACCAACATAGCAGTCAAGGCCTCAGTTATACGTTTTGCTTCAGGATGACTGCTGTCGTACTTCATCCTCATCGCTAGGGACTGTTGGAGGGTCAATTGTTTAGTAAAAGTAGTGATGTTCCTACTTCCTCTCTGGGATGATGAACAACTCCCAGCAGCAGCAACAGCACTAGGAGGAAGTGGTTCTTGATCTTTCCCTATTTTATTTTTATCGGAGAAAGTTTGGTCCTCCATTTATGTTATATTGATATATATACGTGCGGCTAAAGCGCACACAAACACAGAAAATATTATTTTATTTTTGCTGGAGAGTAGTGCACTTTGTGGGTTACACCACCCTTTAAGAAATGAGCCAGCCGGCTCTTTACTTATGGGACACAGGCGCACGCTTGGCGCTGCTCCTTTGTTGATGCACGTGCAGCCACAGTGCACACAATTCACAAACACAGAAAATAATTTTTTTTTTGGTTTGGACTGGAGTGTACTTTCGGGGGTTACAGCACCCTTAACAGTCAAGCCAGCCGGCCCTTTACTTATGACACAGGTGCACGCTTGGCACTACTTTGTTGATGCACGTGCGACTACTGCGCACACAATTCACAAACACAGAAAATAATTTTTTTTTGGTTTGGACTGGAGTGTACTTTCGGGGGTTACAGCACCCTTTAACGGTCAAGCCAGCCGGCCCTTTACTTATGACACAGGCGCACGCTTGGCACTACTTTGTTGATGCACGTGCGGCTACTGCGCACACAATTCACAAACACAGAAAATAATTTTTTTTTTGGTTTGGACTGGAGTGTACTTTCGGGGGTTACAGCACCCTTAACGGTCAAGCCAGCCGGCCCTTTACTTATGACACAGGCGCACGCTTGGCACTACTTTGTTGATGCACGTGCGGCTACTGCGCACACAATTCACAAACACAGAAAATAATTTTTTTTTTGGTTTGGACTGGAGTGTACTTTCGGGGGTTACAGCACCCTTAACGGTCAAGCCAGCCGGCCCTTTACTCATAACACACCGGCGCACGCTTGGCACTACTTTGTTGATGCACGTGCGGCTACTGCGCACACAATTCACAAACACAGAAAATAATTTTTTTTTTGGTTTGGACTGGAGTGTACTTTCGGGGGTTACAGCACCCTTAACGGTCAAGCCAGCCGGCCCTTTACTTATGACACAGGCGCACGCTTGGCACTACTTTGTTGATGCACGTGCGGCTACTGCGCACACAATTCACAAACACAGAAAATAATTTTTTTTTTGGTTTGGACTGGAGTGTACTTTCGGGGGTTACAGCACCCTTAACGGTCAAGCCAGCCAGCCCTTTACTTATGACACAGGCGCACGCTTGGCACTACTTTGTTGATGCACGTGCGGCTACTGCGCACACAATTCACAAACACAGAAAATAATTTTTTTTGGGTTTGGACTGGAGTGTACTTTCGGGGGTTACAGCACCCTTAACGGTCAAGCCAGCCGGCCCTTTACTTATGACACAGGCGCACGCTTGGCACTACTTTGTTGATGCACGTGCGGCTACTGCGCACACAATTCACAAACACAGAAAATAATTTTTTTTTTGGTTTGGACTAGGGGTGAGCGGGTTCGGATTTCTGAAATCCGAACCCCCCCGAGCCCCCCCGATCCGAGTCCGATCCGAGTCAGGCTCGACTTTTCCCGCCTGACTCGGATCTGACATCGAGGCAAAACGTCATCATCCCGCCTTCCGAGTCTCGCGGGTTTTGGATCCTATATAAGGTACCCGCGTCGGCGCCATTTTCTCACTCGGCTGTGGACAGTGAAGAGGGAGGGTGGGAGTTAGTGCTGTGTAGTGTAGTGTAGTGTAGTGCTGCTGTTGTCCACTACTTCAAAGTCCATAGGGGCTGGCTGTGTTGTGCTGTGCTGCTGTTGTTAATAGGGGCTGTGTCCACTACTTCAAAGTCCATAGGGGCTGGCTGGACTGTGTTGTGCAGTCAGTTCTCCATAGGGGCTGTGTCCACTCCAAAGTCCTGTGCAGTGTCCCAGTCCTAAAGGGGTGCTGTAGTGTTGTCCAGGGGGTGCTCTGTCCATCAGGGGTGCTCCCCCCAAGTGCTAAAAAAATAATATATTTTCTGTGTTTGTGAATTGTGTGCGCAGTAGCCGCACGTGCATCAACAAAGTAGTGCCAAGCGTGCGCCTGTGTCATAAGTAAAGGGCCGGCTGGCTTGACCGTTAAGGGTGCTGTAACCCCCGAAAGTACACTCCAGTCCAAACCAAAAAAAAAATTATTTTCTGTGTTTGTGAATTGTGTGCGCAGTAGCCGCACGTGCATCAACAAAGTAGTGCCAAGCGTGCGCCTGTGTCATAAGTAAAGGGCCGGCTGGCTTGACCGTTAAGGGTGCTGTAACCCCCGAAAGTACACTCCAGTCCAAACCTAAAAAAAAATTATTTTCTGTGTTTGTGAATTGTGTGCGCAGTAGCCGCACGTGCATCAACAAAGTAGTGCCAAGCGTGCGCCTGTGTCATAAGTAAAGGGCCGGCTGGCTTGACCGTTAAAGGGTGCTGTAACCCCCGAAAGTACACTCCAGTCCAAACCAAAAAAAAATTATTTTCTGTGTTTGTGAATTGTGTGCGCAGTAGCCGCACGTGCATCAACAAAGTAGTGCCAAGCGTGCGCCTGTGTCATAAGTAAAGGGCCGGCTGGCTTGACCGTTAAGGGTGCTGTAACCCCCGAAAGTACACTCCAGTCCAAACCAAAAAAAAATTATTTTCTGTGTTTGTGAATTGTGTGCGCAGTAGCCGCACGTGCATCAACAAAGTAGTGCCAAGAGTGCGCCTGTGTCATAAGTAAAGGGCCGGCTGGCTTGACCGTTAAAGGGTGCTGTAACCCACAAAGTACACTCCAGTCCGAACCAAAAAAAAATTTATTTTCTGTGTTTAGCCGCACGTATATATCAAATCGATATAACATAAATGGAGGACCAAACTTTCTCCGATAAAAATAAAATAGAGAAAGATCAAGAACCACTTCCTCCTAGTGCTGAAGCTGCTGCCACTAGTCATGACATAGACGATAACATGCCATCAACGTCGTCTGCCAAGGCCGATGCCCAATGTCATAGTAGAGGGCACATACAATCCCAAATGGCAAAGTTCAGGAAAATGACCTTGAAAAAGACATTTAAATCAGCTGAAGAGAAACGTAAACTTGCCAATATGCCATTTACGACACGGAGTGGCAAGGAACGGCTAAGGTCGATCCCTAGTATGTTCATGACTAGTGGTTCAGCTTCACATGACGATGGAAGCACTCCTCCCACTAAAAAAATCAAAAGAGTTAAGCTGGCAAAAGCACAGCGAAGAACTGTGCTTTCTAAGAAGATATCACAAATCCCCAAAGAGAGTCCAAGTGTGGTGGTGGTTGCGATGCCTGACCTTCCCAGCACTGGACGGGAAGAGGTGGCTCTTTCCACCATTTGCACGCCCCCTGCAAGTGCTGAAAGGAGCACCCACAGTCCACTTGCTGATATGCAAATTGAAGATGTCACTGTTGAAGTACAACAGGATGAGGATACTGGTGTAGCTGGCGCTGAGGAGGAAGTTGGCGAGGAGGATTCTGATGGTGATGTGGTTTGTTTAAATCAGGCTCCGGGGGAGACAGTTGTTGTCCGTGGGATGAAAAAGCCCATCACGGTCATGCCTGGGCAGAAGACCAAACATTCCACCTCTTTGGTCTGGCAATATTTCTATCCAAATCCGGACAACAACTGTCTTGCCATATGTACCATATGTAAAGGTGAAATAAGTAGGGGTAGGGACGTCAACCACCTAGGAACATCCTCCCTTATACGGCACCTGCAGCGCGTTCATAAAAAGTTACTGTCAAGTTCAGAAACTTTGGCTCAGACGTAAGCAGTCCAGGGACACCTAAATCCCATTGTCCTGTTGTATCCAAGCGCCTGCAAACCACACCGTCAACTCCCTCCTCGTCAATTTCCTCCTTAGTCAGGATCGGAAGTAGTCCTGCAGGCCATATCACTGGCATGACTGACTCTCCTATCCGGGATTCCTCCGGAGGATCCTGCATTGCTACGCCTACTGCTGCCGCTGCTGCTGTTGCTGCTGCTGCTGGGAGTCGTTCATCATCCCAGAGAGGAAGTAGGAACACCACTACTTTTACTAAACAATTGACCCTCCAACAGTCCTTAGCGAGGAGGATGAAGTACGACAGCAGTCATCCTGAAGCAAAACGTATAACTGAGGCCTTGACTGCTATGTTGGTGTTAGACGTGCGTCCGGTATCCGCCATTAGTGCAGTGGGATTTAGACAATTGATGGAGGTAGTGTGTCCCCGGTTCCAAATCCCGTCTAGATTCCACTTCACTAGGCAGGCGATACCGAGACTGTACAGAAACGTCAGAAAAAGTGTCCTCAGTGTCCTGAAAAATGCCGTTGTACACAATGTCCACTTAACCACGGACATGTGGACAAGTGGAACAGGGCAGACTAAGGACTATATGACTGTGACAGCCCACTGGGTAGATGTATCACCTTACGCAGCAACAGCAGCAGCGTCACCAGTAGCAGCATCTCAGAAACGCCAGCTCGTTACAAGGCAGGCTACGCTGTGTATCACCGGTTTCAGTAAGAGGCACACCGCCGACAACCTCTTAGAGAAACTGAGGGAAATCATCGCCCAGTGGCTTACCCCACTTAGACTCTCCTGGGGATTTGTGATATCTGACAACGCCACCAATATTGTGCGGGCATTACATCTGGGCAAATTCCAGCACGTCCCATGTTTTGCTCACACAATAAACTTGGTGGTGCAGAATTTTCTGAAAAGCGACAGGGGCGTGCAGGAGACGCTTTGGGTGGCCCGAAAAATTTCTGGCCACTTTCGCCATTCAGCGACTGCGTGCCGAAGACTGGAGCGCCAGCAAACACTCTTGAACCTGCCCCGCCATCACCTGAAGCAAGAGGTTGTGACGCGGTGGAACTCAACCCTCTATATGCTTCAGAGGATGGAGGAGCAGCAAAAGGCCATACAAGCCTATACATCCACCTATGACATAGGCAAAGGAGGGGGTATGCACCTGACTCAAGCGCAGTGGAGAATGATTTCCGTGTTGTGCAAGGTTCTTCAGCCCTTCGAACTTGCCACACGTGAAGTCAGTTCAGACACTGCCAGCTTGAGTCAGGTCATTCCCCTCATCAGGCTTTTGCAGAAGCAGCTGGAGAAAGTGAAGGAGGAGCTAAGACGGAGCGATTCCGCTCGGCATGTGGGACTTGTGGATGAAGCCCTTCATTCGCTTTGCCAGGATTCCAGGGTGGTCAATCTGTTGAAATCAGACCACTACATTTTGGCCACCGTGCTCGATCCTAGGTTTAAAGCCTATGTGGTGTCTCTCTTTCCGGCCGACACAAGCCTGCAGAGGTGCAAAGACCTGCTGGTGAACACACTGTCAGCTGAAGCGGAACGTGACACGTCAACGGCTCCTTCTTCATTTTCTCCCGCAACTGGGGCTGCCAGGAAAAAACTTAGGTATCCTAAGCAACCCGCTGGCGGTGATGCAGGGCAGGCAGGACCAAGTTTGGACATCTGGTCCGGACTGAAGGACCTGGCAACAATTTCTGACATGTCTACTGTCACTGCATATGATACCCCCTCCTTTGCCTATGTCATAGGTGGATGTATAGGCTTGTATGGCCTTTTGCTGCTCCTCCATCCTCTGAAGCATATAGAGGGTTGAGTTCCACCGCGTCACAACCTCTTGCTTCAGGTGATGGCGGGGCAGGTTCAAGAGTGTTTGCTGGCGCTCCAGTCTTCGGCACGCAGTCGCTGAATGGCGAAAGTGGCCAGAAATTTTTCGGGCCACCCAAAGCGTCTCCTGCACGCCCCTGTCGCTTTTCAGAAAATTCTGCACCACCAAGTTTATTGTGTGAGCAAAACATGGGACGTGCTGGAATTTGCCCAGATGTAATGCCCGCACAATATTGGTGGCGTTGTCAGATATCACAAATCCCCAGGAGAGTCTAAGTGGGGTAAGCCACTGGGCGATGATTTCCCTCAGTTTCTCTAAGAGGTTGTCGGCGGTGTGCCTCTTACTGAAACCGGTGATACACAGCGTAGCCTGCACACACACTAGACCAACTTACATCCAACCAGCCAACTTGTTGATTGGTTGGAATGAAAATATGGTAAGGAATGAAAGCAAATGACAATCAGCAATTTGCTCCCAAATGCCAGAAAATGAACAAAAACTGTTGTTTGAACAAATTGTTTAGATCAAACATTTAACAAACTTGTCTGACGACCATTTTCATGTTTTCTGGCATTTAGGAGCAAATTGCTGATCATCATTTACTCCCATACCTTACGAGATATTCATTCCAACCAATCAACAAGTTGACTGGTTGGATGTAAGTTGGTCTAGTGTGTGGCCAGCTTTAGGGTGCCAGTACCTGGAAGGTTCACAAATATTAGTACAAGGAGTGCTGGGACATTTACTTTTATGTTTATTTGCTTATTTTCTGTTATGTGCCTGTGTGTAACCAGCCATATTCTCATGTATGCTACAGTAACGTGCAGTGTCTGCTACCATTAAAAGACACTGCTTTACCAAGTACCTGCCTGTCTGGAGTCCTCATGTCAATACCCTGTGTTAAATATGGTGGCCCGTGTGGGGACTCTGCACAGCTGTGTTGCAGTGCAATCACTAGACTACTACGGCATAGCGAAGGATCTGACCAGGCAAAATGTATGATATATGTGAGTATGGTTGGTGAAGCAGAAAAACTGCAGTTATATTAAGGACATTGTGTAACTTATTGTGCAAAAGCTGTTTATGTGTACTGAGAAAGAAAAAATTGTACTTTCCTTTTTTTGTTACTAAGATGCTTGAGATATAAAAAAAATGCTGATTAGTATCTTCATCAGCTAGAACAGTATTCTGTCTATTTAAGTTTACATTTTGACTGAACAAGAGCAAGACACACATATTGCTGAGGTCTAATTAAGTAGTGCTGAAAGAAAAAAAAAAAGCAGTGTTTTCTTTTCTGTGTTAAACTTGAATTACAGTTGCTTTTCTGAAAGAAAGAGAGATATTTATTTGTGTAAACTGGATTTGTTATATAAAAACTCCTACCCCTGTACATACACCTCCCACTATAAAAATGGAGGACGTTATTTGCACTATAGTAAATTTGTTGGCCTCTCACCAAAACGAACAAATGTTACAGTTAGTGACCCAATCAATTGTCTCAAGAGGTGCAGGACATCTGAAGAAAATGTCTGCCTCAGATGACCCAGAGGTGTATTTGCTGATATTTGAGAGGGTCACACAGTGTTTAAAGTGGCCAGAAGATACTTGAATTGATAGACTTGCCCCCTATCTCACTGACGAGGCTTAGAAAGTCTATGCTGATTTGTCCTCTGCTGATGCAGAGGAATATAACCTAGTCAAAAGTCTCACTCCTTATGGGAAAGTGCAGCACTTCCAAAAATGGGCCCTATTACCAGGGGTCCCTATTCGGAATCAGGTTGCAGAACTCGTCAGACAGGGGTGGAGTTGGCTCCAGCCAGAAGACCGCACTGCCACTCAGATTGTAGAGATGGTGGTTCTTGACCAGGGGCTTAGGGAAATTACCATATGGGCAAAATTGTGGGTGAGTCCTGGGTCAAAATAAAGCAACAGAATCAACTTCTTTTACCATGGGGATTCATTTGGGAGAGGTACCTAAAGTTTCAAGCAGAATTTGGGGCACTTTTTGAAGTTTCATTTTTGGCTGAGTTTTAAGGTCCAAAGCTTAGGGAAATTTTCATACGAACACAAATATGGGTGAGTCCTGGGTCAAAATTAGGCAGCAGAATCAACTTCTGTCACCATTGGGATTCATTTGGGTGAGGTACCTAAAGTTTCAAGCAGAATTTGGGGGACTTTTGGAATTTTCAAGTTTTAAGGTCCGGGGCTTAGGGACAGTTTCATACAAGCAAAAATGTGGGTGAGTCCTGGGTCAAAATTGTGCATCAGAATCTACTTCTGTCACCATGGGGATTCATTTGAGAGAGGTACCTAAAGTTTTAAGCAGAATTTGGGGCACTTTTGGAATTTTAATATTTTGCAATTTTTAAGGTCTGGGGCTTACGGAATTTTTCATATGGGCAAAAAGTGGAAGAGTTCTGTGTCAAAATTAAGCACCAGAATCCACTTCTGTCACCGGGGGAAATCATTTGGGAAATGTACCGAAAGTTTTAATCAGAATTTGGGGCACTTTTGAAATTTTCATTTTTGGCCGATTTTTAAGGTCCATGGCTTACAGAAATTTTCATACGGGCAAAAGAGTGGGAGAGTTCTGTGTCAAAATTAAGCACCAGAATCCACTTCTGTCCCCGTAGCATACCATTTGGGAGAGGAGTGTCCTAGGAGGAGGTTGTGAGCTGCTGAGCTGTGCTGATGTGGCAACAGGGAGAGGGCTTCCCCTGGCAGTGTGCTTCCTCCTGGGGAAGAAACTGCTGTCTCAGGTGCTGTTGGAGGTGCTGAAGTTTTGCTGTGATGCTGCTGTCTTTTCAGCACCATGACCAGGAGAGGCAGACCATGGGCTTCTTCTGGCCAGCCCAGAGGATCGACCAGGGGCTCTGTGTTACAGCAATCACCGGCGGGTCCCATGATTGCGGTGGTCCCGCTGGCACTTGACCTGCTGGATGGAGGATCAGGAGGTTCGATGCAGGAAGCCGAGGACCCACCTGCTGTGTTGCGGAGGCTGCGAGGAGTGAGCGTGGCTGGAGCTCCGGACCCCCCTGCCCTTTCGGCGGACTTACCTTGATTAGTGTCGGGTGTGCTCGGTCAGGAGGGGCAGAATCCGGTAGATCTGGAGAATGTGTCAGCAGACCTGTTGGCAGGAGGTCCTGTGGTGGTAGAAGTCCCGGCGGCTGTGGATAGTGGCAGTGGCGGTGTATCATCCTCCAAACTGCTGGCGGTGGGACCCCCGAGTGGTGCAACTCGGGGGGTGATGGCGGCCCCCGCTAGCGGTGCAGCGAAGATGGTAGTGGCGGCAGTGGATTCTGTCTCCAAGCTGCCAGTGGTGGGACCCCCGAGTGATGCAACTCGGGGGGATATGGCGGCCCCCACTGGCAGTGAAGCAGAGGATATGGATGTGGCGGCTGGTGGTGACCTGGTGATCGGTGCTGGTGGTGTGGACTTGTTGACCCCTAGCCCAGTAGTGCTCCCCAAACTGTCAGTGGTGGGACCCCTGAGTGAGGCAACTCAGGGGCATATGGTGGCCCCCACTGGCAGTGAAGCGGGGAGTACTGCAAAAGGGGAGAAGATGGACGAGGAGGATCAGGTGTCTACAGGAGAGGAAGACGACATGTATGTGGCTTTGAGTATGGATCAGCTCCAAAAAGAAATTAGGAAATTGAGCAACAAGCTAAGTGAGAAAAAAAGGAAAAGAAATGTTAGTGCAGCTTGGGACAGACTGTCCTTTAAGGATGAAATTGCGGCTCTATCCATTTCTTTGGAGAATGCTAAGGACCGCTTGGAATATTTAAAGAAAATAAAAAAAAAGATGATTAAATCAGAATCTACTTCCATGAGTAACATGGAAGGGGTTAAGCCGGAGCAGGAGGAGATTCCGTCTTCAGCTGCTATAGAGATTCAGCCAACAGAGGACGCTGGTCGGAGGGTGCAGGGTGGACCGGATCCTAAGGTAAGCGATGATGCAAAGGGGACTGGGGGGATTGGGGATGGGGGTGCCCAAATTGTTGCTCTGGTCCCTACTGGCAGAGTAATACCTGTGGAGGATTTGGTGGTTGCCATCCCTGATTATACTAAGGCCACGGATTCTGAATTAATGCAGGTGGCAGTATTGGTAGAAGCTGGCATGGAGGGTGGATCCCATCAGGATAAGGTTCCCGAGGAAGTGCCAGGGGAATCATCAGAATCGGCCAGTTGTCTGGTCCCTTTGAATATGACAGCGCAGGGGATGCCGGTGCTGAACAGAGCATCTCTTTCAAGGAAACAAAGAGACATGATTGGGACGATATATGGGGATAGGATGCTGGTCCCAGAGAGGGCAAGTGTGGTGGCTGCTGCAATTGAAAGGGACATGGCCTTGAGGAGGGAGAGACAGGCTAAATAGGTCCCAGGTGTTTTGTCTTATGCAAGTGCAGTTACTAGGCAAAAAACAAGTAATGTGTCATCTGCTGCACCCATGCCTGGGAGTGTTGGCAAAAGCCGTAACCTCATTCAGTTTAAATGGATTGCTCCTGGGGAAGCTCCAGGAAAGGAGGTTTTCCTGAAAATGGTGTTTAGTTTGGGGTTTTGTGCATCGGATCTGTACGCCTGCATTCACCCAGTGCGGACCCTGGAATATGATTTGAGCTTTCTGTCGTACCAGGGTCTGCAGGTGTTCTGGGTGAAGTTGCAGGCGTTCAGAAACAGGGATCCATTTAATAAATATGTGGTGAATTTGGTAACTAGGCAAGACCGTGTCAAAGCCACTATTCTTGTAAGAAATGAATCGTTACCCCCAGAGGACATTGTGTTCTGGCTGAAAAGATACTGTGATATTGAGTTTGGGGTAACAAAAGCTGGTCATGTGTTGGGAGTGTGGGGAGGGGCGTGGGAGGTAGGAATACTGTTAAGATTTTCTGAGAAAGGGTATGTGCATGTGCCCTCGGCTGCCTACATAGACATAGGAAGGGATAGAGTACAGTGTTTTTATCCTGGGCAGCTGAGGACATGTTTTAAGTGTGGGGATCACCGTCATGTTAGTTCTGAGTGCAATGTGGTGAAGTGTTCGTTGTCTGGGGGTGTGGGTCACTGGTCGAGGGATTGTCGCACTGTCAGGTGTAATTTTTGTGGTGTAGAGGGTCACCCATATAGTAGATGTCCAAAGGCTAGTCACAATGTGGTGTTAGGACAGGTGGAGGGTAGAGGTGAGGTGGTGGATGATGAAGTGGTGGAGGGTATGGAGCAGGATAAGGTAGTTAGTGTTGAAAGTAGGGAGGCAGTGTTGGAGGAATCTTTTCAGGTGGTTAGAGGGGGTGGGAAGGAAAGGAAAGAGAAAAATACAGAGTCACAAATCATTCTGTCAAATAAATTTGACGTCTTTTCCTCTGATGAGGAGGGGGTGATAGTAAGGGACAAAGAGAGCTTTGTCCAGATTGAAAAAAAAAGCAAAAGGAAAGCAAAAAGAGCCCTAAAAGAAAGTGAAAAACGTAGGGATGAGAAGAAAAGAAGGGAGTCAGCCCTGGAAGTGGAGGAGGTGGTTATTGAAAAGGTGGCGAAGGGGGATGTGCCTGTCCGGGAGGAAAGAAGGGAGGAAGTGGTGGTTGAGATGGAGGAGACGGTGGTGGCTCAGCCTGAGGTGATTGAAGAGTCGGAAATTAATCATCCCAGGATTCAGTGGTTGGGCCAAGTGGTACTGGCAGTGGGGTACACTGCCAGGTAATTAAGTTTGTGGCCAAGGCCCCTGATCCTGGGGTCCCTGAGGAGGGTGGTGTACCCTCTCAGGGAGGAAGGGAGGGGGGAAGGGATGCCAAAAGTTGTGGTGTGGCTGGTCCGCAAGGGGCTGGTGTGCAGTGTTGAGGTTTTTTGTTTTGGTAGTGGTTGTGTAAAAGTAAGCAAGGTCTTGTATTTTCCATAACTTAGAAACATGGATTCTCATCCCATACGATGTGCCACGATAAATGTGGCATCCATGTTGTCCGAATGTGCTCGTATGATAGCCTTTGATTTTTTCAATGCAGTTGATGTTGATATTTTATTTTTTCAAGAGACCAGGATAGGTAAGTTGGATATCCTCCATAAGGCGAAGCAGGAGTGGAGGAGGGGTCCTTCTTACTGGTCTCTTGTGGCTGAGCCTTACGGTGGGGTGGCAGCAGTGGCAGGCTGGGCCGGGGGGCAGGGTGCCATGTGCCCCCCGGGCCGCAGCGTCATGCGGGCCGCGGGCCGGTGCAGTCTGTGTCACTGTGACACAGACTGCACCGCGTGTGTAGCGCTGACCGGACGGAGTCCGGTCAGCGCTACACAGCACAAACACACAGCCGCCGGAGCCGGCAGCTTTGTGTTTGCTGTAATCAGCAGCCGCTGAGAGTCTGTCAGACTCTCAGTGGCTGCCGCTGCTCCCACTGCGGGAGCCATCTTCCGGCTCCCGCAGTGGGTAATGGGAGAGCCGTCGTCATGACGACGTCTCTCCCATAATGCAAAGCGGCCAGAGGAGCCGGTGGAAGCGTCGGGACCAGGAGCGGGAGTTTCAGGTAAGTGGTTTTTTTTTTTTTTTTTAATTAAGTCTCTCTCTACTAGGGGGGGGATTACTATGGGGGCACTACCAAGGGGGGGATTACTATGGGGGCACTACCAAGGGGGGATTACTATGGGGGCACTACCAAGGGGGGGATTACTATGGGGGCACTACCAAGGGGGGGATTACTATGGGGGCACTACCAAGGGGGGGATTACTATGGGGACACTACCAAGGGGGGAATTACTATGGGGGCACTACCAAGGGGGGGTTACTATGGGGGCACTACCAAGGGGGGGGTTACTATGGGGGCACTACCAAGGGGGGGATTACTATGGGGGAACTACCAAGGGGGGGATTACTATGGGGGCACTACCAAGGGGGGTTTACTATGGGGGCACTACCAAGGGGGGGATTATTATGGGGGCACTACCAGGGGGGATTACTATGGGGGCACTACCAAGGGGGGGATTACTATGGGGCACTACCAGGGGGGGATTTCTATGGTGGCACTACCAGGGGGGGATTACTACTGGGGGCACTACCAGGGGGGTGGATTACTATGGGGGCACTACAAGGGGGGGACTACTACTGGGGGAACTACAAGGGGGGACTACTACTACTACTGTGGGCACTACAAGGGGAGGGGACTACTACTAGGGGCACTGCATAGGGGGGCGGGGACTACTACTAGGGGCACTACATACGGGGAGGGGACTACCACTGGGGGCACTGCGAGGGACCACTGCTGGGGGCTCTATATAAAGGGCAATACTGGGGGTACTGCAAAGGGGGGAGACTACACCTGGGGCCACTATTTAAGGGACATTGCATAAGGGTTACCACTATTGGGGGCACTGCATGGGGGGGTGGACTGCTACTGGGGGCACTGCATAGGGGGTACCACTATTGGGGGCACTATATAAGGGGCCTACTACTGGGGGCACAAGGGGCACTGAACAGGGGGGACCACTCCTGGGGGCACAAGGGGCACTGCATAAGGGGGGATCACTACTTGGGGAACTACTGGAGGCCTGCATAAGGGTGTTATCTCCTGTGGCACACGGGGGCACTGCATATGGGCACTATGACAGGGGGCTGCCCCTAATCTTTATTTTTACCTTACATTAATCCCATATGGACCCACCTCCTCCCTGAAACACTTGAGGGGGGGCGGCGCCGTAGCACGCATGTTCTTCGGGCACCGTGGCTACACGCTACTCCTCTGCCAGGGCCGCCTGCATGCATTTGCCCCCCAGGCTAAAAGTTGCCAGCCAGCCCCTAGGTGGCAGTCCTTTTTACTGACATGGTAACTGTGCACAAGGTTATTGAATTGCAAGCAGGTAGATGTATGATTTTGGATGTCAACATAAAGGGACAAGATGTGAGATTAATTAATGTTTATGGACCACAGCCACCGGGTGATAGGAAATGTCTCTTTATGGAGATAAAACCTTTGCTTTTTACAGCCCAGCAGGTTATCTTTGGTGGTGATTTTAATACCATTGTTAGGCCAAAAGAAAGGGGAGGCTCAAGGAGACCCTTGGGCTGTGATTCCATTTTTTTAGTTAGTATGGTTAGACAGGCTGGTTTGGTGGATGTGCATATTTGTCACTCCCCGGACCTCACAGGTTTCACCTACTTTAGTGGTAGCCATAGATCTAGGATAGATAGGTTTTTTATTAAGGAGACTTCCAAAATGTCATCCTTAGGGGTGAGGTTGGTGGAATTTTCTGATCACGGTTTTCTTTCAGTAACTTTGAATGCTTCAGAAACCCCTCAGAAGGGACAGGGTCTGTGGCGTTTGAACTCAGAACTTCTGGAAGAAGAGAGAGTTAGGCAGTCTTTCAGGGTCTTCTTTCAATCTCAGGAGACACTTCTGGAGGCTGGTTGGAGTAGGTCTGAGTGGTGGGAGGTGATTAAAAAGAGAATCTGTAAATTTTTTCGTGGTCTCATAGCCAAGACAAACTTGGTAAAGCAAAATACCTACCAGAACCTGAGAAGGAAATTGGATTTCTTGATCTCTGAGGAGGGAGATGGGGAAATCTCCCGAGTGAAGGCGCAGATGAAGGAATTTCAATATAATCGGCTGGCGTCTTTGGTTCTGGAGAGGAATTATGGTATGTACCACTCGCCTGATCCCTACCAGAGCTGTAGGAGGTCAGTCAACGCCAAACAAGTCAGAGGGCTGGTAGACGGTCAGGGTGTCCTCCGTATTGATAAGGAGGGCATTCTGGATGTCATTGTGTCCTATTATTCTGATCTTTTGTCTGAGCAGCCACTTATCAGAGAAAGGATGGAGGAATTTCTGAGGGGAACCCCTGGTCTGAGTTCTCAGGGTGCTTCTCTTGACTCCTTGGCAAGTGATATAACCGCAGAGGAAGTTAGGAAAGCGATAATGGGATTAAACCCCAAAAAATCATCAGGACCGGATGGTTTAACATCTCAGTTTTATAACATCTTTGCTGACCTCCTGATTCCCCGCCTAGTGGAAGTTTTTAATGAGAGCCTGGATGAGGGAGTCCTCCCTCCTTCCATGAGGTTATCTGCACTTATTTTACTGTCCAAGGTAAAGGACTCATCTTGTATTGAGAACTGGCACCCCATAGCCCTTCTCAATACAGACAGGAAGATTTTGGCAAAAGTAATGTTTAACAGGCTTTCAGAATTTTCTGAGCTGTTGCTTTCTCCTTCTCAGCACTGTACGGTAAAGGGTCGTAGCACCTTTCATGCTGTCCTTGGTGTCCGGGAGGCCATTGAGCAGTGCAGGGCTGAGAACTGGGGAAAGTATTTACTGGCATTGGATCAGTCTAAGGCTTTTAACCGAGTGAATCATGAGTACCTTTGGGCTCTACTGAAATGGTACAGTCTTCCAGAGAGGGTAGTTAATTGGTTACAGACGATCTATCTTATGGCTGAAAGTGTTCCACTGGTAAACGGTTGGGTGGGCCCTACCTTTGGTGTAGGCTCGGGGGTTCATCAGGGTTGTCCCCTGAGCCCCCTCCTGTATGTCTTTGCAATCAATACCTTCATCAGGAGGGTAGAGTGTGGGACTGTAGGTGGGGTGCAGCTGAGTCCGGAGTTTGCATTGAGGGTGGTGGCTTACGCAGATGATGTCACGGTGGTTCTGTCTTCACAGGTGGAGGCCCGTGGCATAGAACACCTCATTTGCAAGTACTCTGAAGCTTCATGCTCCAGAGTAAACCAAGAAAAGTGTGATATTTTCTGGATGGGGGAGGAGGGGGTGTGTTTTCCCCTTCCGGACAGCTTCCCTCAGGTCACTGATCAGATCAAAATTTTAGGCATTAAATTTGATCATGGAGATTATGCCTCCCTAAATTGGGTTAGGAAGCTGGAAGATGCAACCAAGAAGGTAGAAAGCTGGAAAAGGTGGAAGTTATCTTTGAGGGAAAGGTTTGACTTGTGCAAAACTTATCTGATTCCAGTTTTTTAGTATGTCAACTACGTGTGCTTTTTGCCACAATCTATGTGGTCCAGATTGAATTCCTTGTCCTTCCTCCTGTTGTGGAAGAATAGGATCAATATAGTGAAGAGGGGCATCACCTACAGACTGAGGAAAGATGGGGGTTTAAATATGGTGAACCCAGTGATCTTTTTTGTTACAGCTTTTTTAAAGCTTAACATTGGGAGCATGTTTTTAGATGCTCCTCTTCGGTGGGTAGAGGGATTCAGACCATGGGTGTTCCCTTTCCTCAGATTTTGGATAGATGGAGGCCAAGTGAGAAGTTTTTGGATTCGCCATGGTTACCTCCCGATCTACGTCATCCAGAGCTTGAAGGTGATAAAGCGATATGGCGTGGGAGTGGGTGAAGTCAAAATCTTTTCTAGGAGGGAGTTGGAGAAGAGAATTTTGCACACCCACTTTCATGTTCCGCTGTCACTGAGAGACTGCCCGGATAATGTCGCTTTGGCTGGATTGGCTTTGTTAAATTCATAAAGGTTACCACCAAAGTTCAAAGATATTGCCTGGCTCATTTTTCATGAAAGGCTTTATGCTGGAGGGAACCTCAGGTGGTGAAGTGCCAGTGAACGTGGTTGTCCACGGGAGGAATGTCCAGGGGTGGAGGAGACGATGGACCACTTCCTGCTTGAGTTTCCTTTTACTGTAAAGGTTTATGAGGAGGTTTCCATGGCCATTGGTATTCCGTGCCTTTCGGGTCTTAGTTACCCTGAGTGGGCTTATGGGGTAGTCAGATGATACAGTGGTTTTAATTTAACCACAATTTTCTTAGTTAGCTTAGTGGTTAGGTATCACACGTGGAATGCACGGTGTCAGGTATCCATTCGAATGAAGATCCTCCCCTGTGATGTGGTGGTGGGTATGATTCTGCTAGAGGTGAGAAATATGATGGATCTGGATAAGGGGAGACTGGATGCTGTCAGGTCACAGTGGTGGGGCCGTTTGAAACCCCCTTGAGTGGGTGGCTGATAGTCTCCTTGTTTGGCTGGGTTTCTTTTCTTTCTTTGCACTCCCTGTAGATTTTTCTCCTTGTTTTTTGTTTTTAATGAGAAGGTTTTACATACATCTACCTGAATGTGATGTGTAATGGTGGTGGGTAGGATTAGATAAGTTAGATGGTTAAATTTATGGTTTATTTATATTTATGTTTATATTTAATTTTATATTTATATTTATATTTTGGTTTTTGTGTTAAAATAGGTAGTTTAGTTTAAAGTAGGTGATATTATTCCAAAATCCTTGCTTACTTTTATTTGGTATGGGTTAGTTAGTATAAGGGTAGGTTTTAGTTTGGTTTTGGGGCATAATATGATGTAATATTGTGTATACCTATGTTTATTTTGGTTATTTGTGTGTGTGTATATATATATATATATATATACAGTCAGGTCCATAAATATTGGGACATTGACAGAATTTTCAGATTTTGGCCTCTGTTCACCACCACAATGGTTTTGAAATGAAACAAACAAGATGTGCTTTAACTGCAGACTTTCAGATTTAATTTGAGGGTAATTATATCCAAATCGGGTGAATGGTGTAGGAATTACAACGGTTTCAATATGTGCCTCCCACTTTTTAAGGGGCCAAAAGTAATGGGACTATCAACTTAAAAGCTATTTCATGCACAGGTGTTGGCTATTTCCTCGTTATTTCATTATCAATTAAGCAGGTAAAAGGTCTGGAGTTGATTCTAGGTGTTACATTTGCATTTGGAATCAGTTGATGTTGACTCTCAATATGAGATCCAAAGAGCTGTCACTATCAGTGAAGCAAGCCATCATTAGGCTGAAAAATCAAAACAAACCCATCAGAGAGATAGCAAAAACATTAGGTGTGGCCAAATCAACTGTTTGGAACATTCTTAAAAAGAAAGAATGCACCGGAGAGCTCAGCAACACCAAAAGACCCAGAAGACCACGGAAAACAACTGTGGTGGATGACAGAAGAATTATTTCCCTGGTGAAGAAAAACCCCTTCACAACAGTTGGCCAAATCAAGAACACTCTCCAGGAGGTAGATGTATATTTGTCAAAGTCAACAATCAAGAGAAGACTTCACAAGAGTGAATATAGAGGGTTCACCACAAGATGCAAACCATTGGTGAGCCACAAAAACAGGAAGACCAGATTAGTTTGCCAAACAAAATCGAAAAAAGCCATTACAGTTCTGGAACAACATCCTATGGACAGATGAGACAAAGATCAACTTATACCAGAGTGATGGGAAGAGAAGAGTATGGAGAAGGAAAGGAACTGCTCATGATCCAAAACATACCACCTCATCAGTGAAGCATGGTGGTGGTAGTGTCATGGTGTGGGCATGTACGGCTGCCAATGGAACTGGTTCCCTTGTATTTATTGATGATGTGACTGCTGACAAAAGCAGCAGAATGAATTCTGAAGTGTTTCGGGCAATATTATATGCTCATATTCAGTCAAATGCTTCAGAACTCTTTGGACGGCGCTTCACAGTGCAGATGGACAATGACCCGAAGCATACTGCAAAAGCAACCAAAGAGTTTTTTAAGGCTAAAAAGTGGAATGTTATGCAATGGCCAAGTCAATCCCCTGACCTGAATCCGATTGAGCATGCATTTCACTTGATGAAGACAAAACTGAAGGGAAAATGCCCCAAGAACAAGCAGGACCTGAAGACATCTGCAGTAGATGCCTGGCAGAGCATAACCAGGGATGAAACCCAGCGTCTGGTGATGTCTATGCATTCCAGACTTCAGGCTGTAACTGCCTGCAAAGGATTTGCAACAAAGTATTAAAAAGTGAAAGTTATATTTAGGATTGTTTAGTTTGTCCCATTACTTTTGGCCCCTTAAAAAGTGTGAGGCACATATAGAAACCGTTGTAATTCCTACACCGTTCACCTGATTTGGATGTAATCACCCTCAAATTAAATCTGAAAGTCTGCAGTTAAAGCACATGTTGTTTGTTTCATTTCAAAGCCATTGTGGTGGTGAATAGAGGCCAAAATATGAAAATTCTGTCAATTTCCCAATATTTATGGACCTGACTGTATATATATATATATATATAATTTTACTTATTTGTTGCAAGAACAATAAAAAGAAGCATATTATGTCACCACAGCAGATCATTTTGGAGGTGTACCAAAAGTTTTAAGCAGAATTTGGCGCCTTTTGGGAAAAATTTTTGTTTTTAAGGTCCGTGGCTTAAGGAATTTTTCATACGGGTAAATATATTTTTGGAGAGTTCTGTGTCAAAATTAAGCACCAGAATCAACTTCTGTCACCACAGCAAATCATTTTGGAGGTGTACCAAAAGTTTTAAGCAGAATTTGGGGCTTTTTAAAAAACATATTTTGGGGCGATTTTTAAGGTCCATGGCTTACGGAATTTTTGATATGTTTTGATATATTTTTGGAGAGTTCTGTGTCAAAATTAAGCACCAAAATCAACTTCTGTCACTGCAGTAAATCTTTTTTTAAGGTGTACCGAAAGTTTTAAGCATAATTTGGGGATTTTTGAAATAAAAATTTTTTGGCCAATTTTTAAGGTCCGGGGCTTACGGAATTTTTCATACGGGTAAATATATTTCTGGAGAGTTCTGTGTCAAAATTAAGCACCAAAATCAACTTCTGTCACCGCAGCAAATCTTTTTTAACGTGTACCGAAAGTTTTAAGCAGAATTTGGGGATTTTTGAAATAAAAAATTTTTGGGCAATTTTTAAGGTCCGGGGCTTAAGGAGTATTTCTTATGGGTAAATCTATTTTTGGAGAGTTCTGTGTCAAAATTAAGCACCAGAATCAACTTCTGTCACCGAAGCAAATTATTTGGACGTGAACCGAAAGTTTTAAGCAGAATTTGCGGCTTTTTGAAAAAAACATTTTTTTGGACGATTTTTAAGGTTCGGGGCTTATGGAATTTTTCATATGGCTAAATATATTTTTGGAGAGTTACTTACCTGGCTTAATGTCGGATGTGCTCGGTCGGGATGGGCAGGATGCGGTGTGTCCTGGGAATGTATCAACAAACCCGGCAGCAGGCGGAATTCGGGAGCCGGGAGATCATGTCCTGGACCCCCCTGGACTTTCACTTTGGAGAACGGGGGTCCGGTGGAGGCAGGAGCAGGTCCAGTGGCAGTGGAAGTCCCGTCGGACGGAGGCGGTGAGTCACCCTCTAAACTACCAGTGGTGGGATCCCCGAGTGAAGTAACTCGGGGGGATATGTTGGCCCCCACTGGTGGTGAAGCAGAGGGGATGGAGGTGGCAGCTGGAACTGGTGGTGTGGATCTAGTGACCCCTAGCCCAGTAGTGCTTCCCAAACTGTTGGTGGTGGGAGCCTTGAGTGAGGCAACTCAGGGGGATATGGCGGCCCCCACTAGCAGTGAAGCGGGAGTACTGCAAAAGGGGAGAAGACGGAGGAGGTGGATCAGGAGTCCGAGGAGGAAGAGGAGAATATTTATGCAGCGTTAAGTATAGAACAACTTCAAAAGGAAATAAGGAAACTGAGCAACAAGTTGAGTGACAAAAGAAAGAGAAGGAATCTCGTTTCAACCTGGGAAAGACAACCCTTAAGTGAAGAAATCATGGCATTATCTGTTTCCCTAGATAATGCCAAGGACCGTTTGAATTTTCTTAAAAAAATGAAGAAGAAAATGATAAAGACAGAGTCCACCTCCATGAGTGACATGGAAGCGGTTAATCCAGAGCAGGAGGTGGTCCCAGTGTTAGAGGCTGTGGAAAGTGTATCAGCAGAAGATGGTGGTCGGAGGGTGCAGAGTATTTCAGACCCTGAGGTAAGCGATGATGTAAAGGGGGTGGGGGGATTGGAGGTGGAGGTACCCAGGTTGCTCCAGTCCCCCTGATCCCTACTGTCGGAGCAATAATACCTGAAGGGGAGATGGCGGCTGCTATCTTAGGTTGTTCTGAGGCCACAGATTCTGAGTTAATGCAGGTGGCAGTAATGGTAAAGGCTGGCATGGAGGGTGGATCCCATCAGGGTAAGGCTCCCGAGGAAGTGCCAGGCTAGTTATTGGAATCGAGCAGTCGTCCAGTCCCCTTGAAGGTGACGGCACAAGGGAATGCCGGTTTTGGATAAATTATCTCTTTCAAGGGAGCAAAGAGTGGTAATTGAAATAATATATGGGGATAGGATGTTGGTTCCTGAAAGGGCAAGTGTGGCGGCTGCAGCTATTGAAAAAGATATGGCCCTGAGAAAAGAGAGACAGGCCGCATCCATTGGAAAGAGCCGGAACCTAATACAGTTTAAATGGATTGCTCCTGGGGAAGCTCCAGGAAAGGAGGCTTTCCTGAACATGGTTTTCAGTTTAGGTTTTTGTGCAATGGATCTGTATGCCTGCATTCACCCAGTGCGGACCCTGGAATATAATTTGAGTTTTCTGTCATATCAGAGTCTGCATGCATTCTGGGTGAAGTTGCAGGCGTGCAGAAACAGGGATCCTTTTAATAAATATGTGGTGAATTTGGTAACTAGGCAAGATCGTGTTAAGGCCACCATTCTGGTCAGGAACGAATCATTGCCCCCGGAGGACATTATGTACTGGTTGAGGAGGTTTTGTGATGTGGAGTTGGGGGCAATGAAGGCTGGTCATGTGTTGGGGGTGTGGGGAGGGGCGTGGGAGGTAGGGATTCGGTTAAGGTTGTCGGGAAAAGGGTTTGTGCATGTGCCCTCGGCTGCCTATATAGGTAGAGATAGAGTACAGTGCCTTTATCCCGGGCAGCCGAGGACATGTTTTAAGTGTGGGGATCACCATCATGTTAGTTCTGAGTGCAATGTGGTGAAGTGTTCATTGTGTGGGGGTGTGGGTCACTGGTCGAGAGATTGTCACACTGTCAGGTGTAATTTGTGTGGAGTAGAGGGTCACCCATATAGTAGATGTCCAAAGGCTAGTCACAATGAGGTGTTAGGACAGGTGGAGGGAAGAGGTGAGGTGGTGGATGAAGTTGTGGTGGAGGGCATGGAGCAGGATATGGAGGTTAGTATGGAAAGTAGGGTGGCGGAGACGGAAGGATCTTTTCAGGAGGTGAGAGGGGGAAGGAAGGAAAGGAAGGAGAACTTGGAGACACAAATAGTATTGTCATATAAATTTGATGTCTTTTCCTCTGATGAGGAGGGGGAGATTGTAAGAAAAGAAGAAGGACTTTTCCTAGTTACAAATAAAAGTAAAAGGAAAGCAAAAGGTCCCTAAAGGGAAGTGAAAAATGTAGGGATGAGAAAAAAAGAAAAGAGTTGGTCTTGGAAGTGGAGGAGGAGGTGGTTATTGTAAATGTGGTGAAGGGGGATGTTTTTGATCCTGAAGGAAAGAAGGGAGGAGGTGGTGGTTGAGATGGGGGAGACGGTGGTGGCTCAGCCTGAGGTGGTTGAGGAATCTGAGATTGAGTCACCTCAGTATTCGGTGGTTGTACCGAGTGGTATGGGCAGTGGGGTACACTGCCAGGTAATAAAGTTTGTGGCCAAAGCCCCTGATCCTGGAGTCCCTGAGGAGGGTGGTGTGCCCTCTCAGGGAGGAAGGGAGGGGGGTGGGGATGTCACAAGCTGTGGTGTGGCTGGCCCGCAGGGGGCTGGTGTGCAGAGTAGAGGTTTTTGTTTTGTTGGTGGTTGTATAAAAGTAAGCAAGGTCTTGTATTTTTCTATAACCTAGAAACATAGATCCTCATCCCATATGACGTGCCACGATTAATGTGGCTTCCATAATGTCCGAATGTGCTCGTATGATGGCTTTTGATTTTTTCAACACGGTTGAGGTTGATTTTTTATTTTTGCAGGAGCTAAGGATTAGTAAATTGGACCTCCTTCACAAGGCAAAGCAAGAGTGGAGGAGGGGTCCGTCTTACTGGTCTCTTGTGGCCGAGCCATACGGTGGGGTGGCAGTCCTTTTCACTGACATGGTAACTGTGCACAAGGTTATTGAATTGCAAGCAGGTAGATGTATGATTTTGGATGTCAACATAAAGGGACAAGATGTGAGATTAATCAATGTGTATGGGCCACAAACACCGGGTGATAGGAAATGTCTCTTTATGGAGATAAAACCTTTTCTTTTTACAGCCCAGCAAGTTATCTTTGGTGGTGATTTTAATACCATTGTTAGGCCAAAAGACAGGGGAGGCTCAAGGAGACCCCTGGGCTATGATTCCAATTTTTTAGTTAGTATGGTTAGACAGGCTGGTTTGGTGGATGTGCATATTTGTCACTCCCCGGACCTCATGGGTTTCACCTACTTTAGTGGTAGCCATAGGTCTAGGATAGATAGGTTTTTTGTTAAGGAGTCCTCTAAAAAACTTCATCCCTTGGGGTGAGGTTGGTGGAATTTTCCAATCACGGTTTTCTTTCAGTAACTTTGAATGCTTCAGAAACCCCTCAGAAGGGGCGGGGCCTGTGGCATTTGAACTCAGAATGTCTGGAAGAAGAGAGTTAGGCAGTCATTCAGGGTCTTCTTTCAATCTCAGGAGACACTTCTGGAAGCTGGTTGGAGTAGGTCTGAGTGGTGGGAGGTGATTAAAAAGAGAATCTGTAAATTTTTTCGTGGTCTCATAGCCAAGAAAAACTTGATAAAGCAAAATACCTACCAGAACCTGAGAAGGAAATTGGATTTCTCGATTTCTGAGGAGGGAATGGTGGGGAAATCTCCCGAGTGAAGGCACAGATGAAGGAGTTTCAATATAACCGGCTGGTGTCCTTGGTTCTGGAGAGGAATTATGGTATGTACCACTTGCCTGATCCCTACCAGAGCTGTAGGAGGTCAGTCGACGCCAAACAAGTCAGAGGGCTGGTAGACGGTCAGGGTGTCCTCCGTATTGATAGGGAGGGCATTCTGGATGTCATTGTGTCCTATTATTCTGATCTTTTGTCTGAGCAGCCACTTATCAGAGAAAGGATGGAGGAATTTCTGAGGGGAACCCCTGGTCTGAGTTCTCAGGGTGCTTCTCTTGACTCCTTGGCAAGTGATATAACCACAGAGGAAGTTAGGAAAGCGATAATGGGATTAAACCCCAAAAAATCGGATGGACCAGATGGCTTAACATCTGAGTTTTATAAAATCTTTGCTGACCTCCTGATTCCCCGCCTAGTGGAAGTTTTTAATGAGAGCCTGGATGAGGGAGTCCTCCCTCCTTCCATGAGGTTATCTGCACTTATTTTACTGTCCAAGGTAAAGGACTCATCTCGTATTGAGAACTGGTGCCCCATAGCCCTTCTCAATACAGACAGGAAGATTTTGGCAAAGGTAATGTTTAACAGGCTTTCAGAATTTTCTGAGCTGTTGTTTTCTCCTTCTCAGCACTGTACGGTAAAGGGTCGTAGCACCTTTAGTTCTGTCCTTGGTGTCCGGGAGGCCATTGAGTGGTGCAGGGCTGAGAAGTGGGGAAAGTATTTACTGGCATTGGATCAGTCTAAGACTTTTGACCGAGTGAATCATGAGTACCTTTGGGCTCTACTGAAATGGTACGGTCTTCCAGAGAGGGTAGTTAATTGGTTACAGATGATCTATTGTATGGCTGAAAGCGTTCTACTGGTAAATGGTTGGGTGGGTCCTACCTTTGGTGTAGGCTCGGGGGTTCGTCAGGGTTGCCTCCCTAAATTAGGTTAGGAAGCTGGAAGATGCTACCAAGACGGTAGAAAGCTGGAAAAGGTGGAAGTTATCTTTGAGGGAAAGGGTTGACTTGTGCAAAACTTACCTGATTACAGTTTTTTAGTATGTCAGCTACGTGTGCTTTTTGCCACAATCTATGTGGTCCAGATTGAATTCCTTGTTCTTCCTCCTGTTGTGGAAGAATAGGATCATTACAGAGAAGAGGGGCATCACCTACGGACCGAGGAAAGATGGGGGTTTAAATATGGTGAACCCAGTGATCTTTTTTGTTACAGCTTTTTTAAAGCTTAACATTGGGAGCATGTTTTTAGAGGCTCCTCCTCAGTGGGTAGAGGGATTCAGACCATGGGTGTTCCCTTTCCTCAGGTTTTGGATAGATGGAGGCCAAGTGAGAAGTTTTCGGATTCGTCATGGTTACCTCCCGATCTACGTCATCCAGAGCTTGAAGGTGATAAAGCGATATGGCGTGGGAGTGGGTGAAGACAAATACTTTTCTAGGAGGGAGTTGGAGAAGAGAATTTTGCACACCCACTTGCATGTTCCGCTGTCACTGAGAGACTGCCCGGGGAATGTCGCTTTGGCTGGATTGGCTATGTTAAATTCACAAAGGTTACCACCAAAGTTTAAAGATATTGCCTGGCTCACTTTTCATGGGAGGCGTTATGTTGGAGGGAACCTCAGGTGGCGAAGTGCCAGTGAACACGGTTGTCCACAGGAGGAATGTCCAGGGGTGGAGGAGACGATGGACCACTTCTTGCTTGAGTGTCCTTTTAATATAAAGGTTTGTGAGGAGGTTTCAAGGGAAATTGGTATTCCGTGCTTTTCGGGTCTTAGTTACCCTGAGTGGACTTATGGGGTAGTCAGAAGATATGGTGGCTTTAATTTAACCACAATTTTTTTAGTTAGCTTAGCGGTTAGGTATCACACGTGGAATGCATGGTGCCAGGTATCCATTCGAAGGAAGATCCTCCCCTGTGATGTGAACTGCAAGAGGTCGGTTGATGCCAAACAAATTTGTGGGCTAGTGAATAGTCAGGATGTCCTCTGTACTGATAAGGAGGGCATTCTGGGTGTCATTGTGTTCTATTATTCTGATCTTTTGTCCGAGCAGCCACTTGTCAGAGAAAGGATGGAGGGATTCCTAAGGGAAACACCTGGCCTGAATTCTCAGGGTACCTCTCTTGACTCTTTGGCATGTGATATAACTGCAGAGGAAGTCAGGAAAGTGATAATGGGATTAAACCCCAAAAAGTCACCAGGACCAGATGGCTTAACATCTGAATTCTATAAAACCTTTGCTGACCTCCTGATTCCTCGCCTAGTGGAAGTATTTAATGAGAGCCTGGATGAGGGAATCCTCCCTCCTTCCATGAGGTTATCTGTGCTTATTTTACTGTCCAAAGGAAAGGACCCATCTCGTATTGAGAACTGGCGCCCCATAGCCCTTCTTAATACGGATAGGAAGATTCTGGCAAAAGTACTGTTTAATAGGCTTTCAGAATTTTCTGAGCTATTGCTTTCTCCTTCTCAGCACTGTACGGTGAAGGGCCGTAGCACCTTTAGTGCTGTCCTTGGCATCCGGGAGGCCATTGAGTGGTGCAGGGCTGGGAAGTATGGAAAGTACTTACTGGCATTGGATCAGTCTAAGGCTTTTGATCGAGGGAACCATGAGTACCTCTGGGCTCTACTGAAATGGTATGGTCTTCCAGAGAGGGTGGTTAATTGGCTGCAAACTATCTATCGTATGGCTGAAAGCTTTCCGCTGGTAAATGGTTGGGTGGGCCCTACCTTTGGTGTGGGCTCTGGGGTTCGTCAGGGGTGTCCCCTGAGCCCCCTTCTGTACGTCTTTGCAATCGATCCCTTCGTTAGGAGGGTAGAGTGTGGAGCGGTGGGAGGGGTGCAGCTGAGTCTGGGGTTTGCATTGAAGGTGGTGGCTTACGCAGATGATGTCACGGTGGTTCTGTCTTCAGAGGCAGAGGCCCGTGGCATAGAACACCTAATCTGCGAGTACTCTGAGGCATCGTGCTCAAGAGTAAACCGAGATAAGTGTGAGGTTTTCTGGATGAGGGAGGAGGGGGAATCCTTTCCCCTTCCGGGCAGCTTCCCTCAGGTCAGTGATGAGATTAAAATTTTAGGTATCAAATTCGATCATGGAGATTATGCCTCCCTAAATTGGATTAAGAAACTGGAGGATGCTACCAGGAAGGTAGAGAGCTGGAGAAGGTGGAAGTTGTCATTGAGGGAAAGGGTTGATTTGTGCAAAACTTACCTGATCCCAATGTTTTTGTATGTCAGCTACGTGTGCTTCTTGCCACAATCTATGTGGTCCAGATTGAACTCGTTCTTTCTCCTGTTATGCAAGAACAGGATCAATATAGTGAAGAGGGGTATCACCTACAGATCGTGGAAAGATGGGGGTTTAGGTATGGTAAACCCAGTGATCTTCTTTGTTACTGCTTTTTTAAAGCTTAACATTGGGAGTATATTTTTGGATACTCCTCCACGGTGGGTAGAGGGATTTAGGCCATGGGTCCTTCCCTTCCTCAGATTTTGGATAGATGGAGGCCATGTGAGGAGTTATCGGATTCGTCATGGTTACCTCCCGATCTACGTCATCCAGAGCTTGAAAGTGATAAAGCGATATGGTGTGGGAGTGGGTGAAGTCAAAAACTTCTTTCATGTCCCGCTGTCACTGAGGGACTGCCTGGGTAATGTTGCTTCGGCTGGACTGGCTTTGTTAAATTCACAAAGGTTACCGCCCAAGTTCAGAGATATTGCCTGGCTCACTTTTCATGGGAGGCTTTATGTTGGGGGGAACCTCAGGTGGCGAAGTGCCAGTGAACATGGTTGCCCACGGGAGGAATGTCCAGGGGTGGAGGAGTCGATGGACCACTTCCTGCTTGAGTGTCCCTTCAATGTAAGGGTTTATGAGGAGGTTTCAAGGGCCATTGGGATTCCGTGCCTTTCGGGTCTTAGTTACCCTGAGTGGGCTTATGGAGTAGTCAGAAGGTACGGTGGATTTAATTTAACCACAATTTTTTTAGTCAGCTTAGCAGTTAGGTATCACACATGGAATGCACGGTGCCAGGTATCCATCCGTAGAAAGGTCCTCCCCTGTGATGTGGTGGTGGGGATGATTCTGCAAGAGGTGAAAAGGATGATGGATTTGGATAAGGGGAGACTGGATGTTGCCAGGTGGTCTCAGTGGTGGGGCTGCCTGAAACCCCCTTGAGTGGGTAGCTGATGGTCCTATCTTGTTTCAGCTGGTTTCTTTTTTCTGTCCTTTCACTCCCTCTAGGTTTTGTTGTTAATTTCTTTAAAAAAAAAAAAAGGTTTTGCATACATCTACCTGGGGGTTGTGTGTAGTGGTGTTAGGTAGGTTTAGGCAAGATAGATACTTGTAGTGTGTTTTATTTTGTGTTTAAATAATAGTCTTTGGTTTGCTGTGTTATATTATAAAAAAATAAAAAAATAAAATTTTTTTTGGTAATAGGTAGATTAGTAATTAGTTCTAAATTCCTTGCTTACCTTTGTTGGTATGGGGTCTTTTTTTGGTCAGTATTAGGATAGTTGTATTAGGTCAGGGCATAATATGATGTAATATTATGTATCCTTATGGTTTGTTTTTGGCTTATATATATATATATATATATATTTTATGTATTTATTTATTATTATATCTTTGTAAATATGTATATATGTTTCTTTTTTGTTGCACGTTAAATAAAGAAGCATATTCTGTCACCACAGCAAATCTTTTTTAAGGTGTACGAAAAGTTTTAAGTAGAATTTGGGGATTTAAAAAAAATAAAAATTTCTACCGATTTTTAAGGTCCGAGGCTTACGGAATTTTTCATACGGGTAAATATATTTCTGGAGAGTTCTGTGTCAAAATTAAGCACCAAAATCAACTTCTGTCACCGCAGCAAATCTTTTTTAACGTGTACCGAAAGTTTTAAGCAGAATTTGGGGATTTCAAAAAAAATTATTTTTGGGCCGATTTTTAAGGTCCGGGGCTTACGGAATATTTCGTATGGGTAAATATATTTCTGGAGAGTTCTGTGTCAAAATTAAGCACGAAAATCAACTTCTGTCACTGCAGCAAATCTTTTTTAACGTGTACAAAAATTTTTAAGCAGAATTTGGGGATTTTTGAAAAAAAAAAACTTTTTTGGCCGATTTTTAAGGTTCGGGGCTTATGGAATATTTCATACTGGTAAATATATTTCTGGAGAGTTCTGTGTCAAAATTAAGCACCAAAATCAACTTCTGTCACCGCAGCAAATCTTTTTTAAGGTGTACCGAAAGTTTTAAGCAGAATTTGGGGATTTTTTTTTAAAAAATAATTTTTGGCCCGATTTTTAAGATCGGGGCTTACAGAATTTTTCATATGGGTAAATATATTTCTGGAGAGTTCTGTGTCAAAATTAAGCACCAAAATCAACTTCTGTCACCGCAGCAAATCTTTTTTAGGGTGTACCGAAAGTTTTAAGCAGAATTTGGGGATTCTTGAAACACATTTTTTATGGCCGATTTTTAAGGTCCGGGGCTTATGGAATTTTTCATATGGGTAAATATATTTCTGGAGAGTTCTGTGCCAAAATTAAGCACCAAAATCAACTTCTGTCACCGCAGCAAATCTTTTTTAAGGTGTGTCGAAAGTTTTAAGCAGAATTTAGGGATTTAAAAAAAAAAAAAATTTTTGCCCGATTTTTATGGTCCGGTGCTTACAGAGTTTTTCACACGGGTAAATATATTTCTGGAGAGTTCTGTGTCAAAATTAAGCCCCCAAAATCAACTTCTGTCACCGCAGCAAATCTTTTTTAAGGTTTACTGAAAGTTTTAAGCAGAATTTAGGGATTTTTGAAGAAAACAATTTTTGGCCGATTTTTAAGGTCTGGGGATTACAGAATTTTTCATATGGGTAAATATATTTCTGGAGAGTTCTGTGTCAAAATTAAGCACCAAAATCAACTTCTATCACCGCAGCAAATCTTTTTTAAGGTGTACCGAAAGTTTTAAGCAGAATTTGGGGATTTTTGTGAAAAAAAATTTTGGGCAGATTATTAAGGTCCGGGGCTTATGGAATTTTTCATATGGGTAAATATATTTCTGGAGAGTTCTGTGTCAAAAGTAAGCACCAAAATCAACTTCTGTCACGAAGCAAATCGTGTTTAAGGTGTACCGAAAGTTTTAAGCAGAATTTGGGGATTTTTTAAAAAAAATAATTTGGGGCCGATTTTTAAGGTCCGGGGTTTACAGAATTTTTCATACGGGTAAATATATTTCTGGAGAGTTCTGTGTGAAAATTAAGCACCAAAATTAACTTCTGTCACCGCAGTAAATCTTTTTTAAGGTGTATCGTAAGTTTTAAGTAGAATTTGGGGATTTAAAAAATAATAATTTTTGGGCCGATTTTTAAGGTCCGGGGCTTACGGAATATTTCATATGGGTAAATATATTTCTGGAGAGTTCCGTGTCAAAATTAAGCACCAAAATCAACTTCTGTCACTGCAGCAAATCTTTTTTAACGTGTACAAAAAGTTTTAAGCAGAAGTTGGGGATTTTTGAAAAAAAAAAAGCATTTTTGGCCGATTTTTAAGGTCCGGGGATTACAGAATTTTTCATATGGGTAAATATATTTCTGGAGAGTTCTGTGTCAAAATTAAGCACGAAAATCAACTTCTGTCACCACAGCAAATCTTTTTTAAGGTGTACCGAAAGCTTTAAGTAGAATTTGGGGATTTAAAAAAACATTTTTTTGCCAAATTTTTATGGTCCGGGGCTTACAGAATTTTACATATGGGTAAATATATTTCTGGAGTGTTCTGTGTCAAAAGTAAGCACCAAAACCAACTTCTGTCACGAAGCAAATCGTGTTTAAGGTTTACCAAAAGTTTTAAGCAGAATTTGGGGATTTTAAAAAAAAAATAATTTGGGGCCGATTTTTAAGGTCTGGGGTTTACGGAATTTTTCATATGGGTAAATATATTTCTGGAGAGTTCTGTGTCAAAATTAAGCACCAAAATCAACTTCTGTCACGAAGCAAATCGTGTTTAAGGTGTACCGAAAGTTTTAAGCAGAATTTGGGGATTTTTAAAAAAAAATAATTTGGGGCCGATTTTTAAGGTCCGGGGTTTACAGAATTTTTCATACGGGTAAATATATTTCTGGAGAGTTCTGTGTGAAAATTAAGCACCAAAATTAACTTCTGTCACCGCAGTAAATCTTTTTTAAGGTGTATCGTAAGTTTTAAGTAGAATTTGGGGATTTAAAAAATAATAATTTTTGGGCCGATTTTTAAGGTCCGGGGCTTACGGAATATTTCATATGGGTAAATATATTTCTGGAGAGTTCCGTGTCAAAATTAAGCACCAAAATCAACTTCTGTCACTGCAGCAAATTTTTTTTAACGTGTACAAAAAGTTTTAAGCAGAAGTTGGGGATTTTTGAAAAAAAAAAAGCATTTTTGGCCGATTTTTAAGGTCCGGGGATTACAGAATTTTTCATATGGGTAAATATATTTCTGGAGAGTTCTGTGTCAAAATTAAGCACGAAAATCAACTTCTGTCACCACAGCAAATCTTTTTTAAGGTGTACCGAAAGCTTTAAGTAGAATTTGGGGATTTAAAAAAACATTTTTTTGCCCAATTTTTATGGTCCGGGGCTTACAGAATTTTACATATGGGTAAATATATTTCTGGAGTGTTCTGTGTCAAAAGTAAGCACCAAAACCAACTTCTGTCACGAAGCAAATCGTGTTTAAGGTTTACCAAAAGTTTTAAGCAGAATTTGGGGATTTTTAAAAAAAAATAATTTGGGACCGATTTTTAAGGTCTGGGGTTTACGGAATTTTTCATATGGGTAAATATATTTCTGGAGAGTTCTGTGTCAAAATTAAGCACCAAAATCAACTTTTGTCACCGCAGCAAATCTTTTTGAAGGTGTGCCGAAAGTTTTAAGCAGAATTTTTTGATTTTTGAAAAAAACAATTTTTGTCCGATTTTTAAGGTCCGGGGCTTACAGAATTTTTCATACGGGTAAATATATTTCTGGAGAGTTCTGTGTCAAAATTAAGAACCAAAATAAACTTTTGTCACCGCAGCAAATCTTTTTAAGGTGTACCAAAAGTTTGAAGCAGAATTTTTTGATTTTTGAAAAAAACATATTTTTGCCCATTTTTGAAGGTCTGGGGTTTACAGAATTTTTCATACTGGTAAATATATTTCTGGAGAGTTCTGTGTCAAAATTAAGCACCAAAATCAACTTCTGTCACTGCAGCAAATCTTTTTTAAGGTTTACTGAAAGTTTTAAGCAGAATTTGGGGATTTTTGTAAAAAAAAATTTTGGGCAGATTATTAAGGTCCGGGGCTTATGGAATTTTTCATCTCGGTATATATATTTCTGGAGAGTTCTGTGTCAAAAGAAAGCACCAAAATCAACTTCTGTGACGAAGCAAATCGTGTTTAAGGTGTACCGAAAGTTTTAAGCAGAATTTGGGGATTTTTAAAAAAAAATAATTTGGGGCCGATTTTTAAGGTCCGGGGTTTACGGAATTTTTCATATGGGTAAATACATTTCTGGAGAGTTCTGTGTGAAAATTAAGCACCAAAATCAACTTTTGTCACCGCAGCAAATCTTTTTGAAGGTGTGCCGAAAGTTTTAAGCAGAATTTTTTGATTTTTGAAAAAAACAATTTTTGTCCGATTTTTAAAGTCCGGGGCTTACAGAATTTTTCATACGGGTAAATATATTTCTGGAGAGTTCTGTGTCAAAATTAAGAACCAAAATAAACTTTTGTCACCGCAGCAAATCTTTTTAAGGTGTACCAAAAGTTTGAAGCAGAATTTTTTGATTTTTGAAAAAAACATATTTTTGCCCATTTTTTAAGGTCTGGGGTTTACAGAATTTTTCATACTGGTAAATATATTTCTGGAGAGTTCTGTGTCAAAATTAAGCACCAAAATCAACTTCTGTCACTGCAGCAAATCTTTTTTAAGGTTTACTGAAAGTTTTAAGCAGAATTTGGGGATTTTTGTAAAAAAAAATTTTGGGCAGATTATTAAGGTCCGGGGCTTATGGAATTTTTCATCTCGGTATATATATTTCTGGAGAGTTCTGTGTCAAAAGAAAGCACCAAAATCAACTTCTGTGATGAAGCAAATCGTGTTTAAGGTGTACCGAAAGTTTTAAGCAGAATTTGGGGATTTTTAAAAAAAAATAATTTGGGGCCGATTTTTAAGATCGGGGGTTTACGGAATTTTTCATACGGGTAAATACATTTCTGGAGAGTTCTGTGTGAAAATTAAGCACCACAATCAGCTTTTGTCACCGCAGCAAATCTTTTTGAAGGTGTGCCGAAAGTTTTAAGCAGATTTTTTTGATTTTTGAAAAAAACAATTTTTGTCCGATTTTTAAGGTCCGGGGCTTACAGAATTTTTCATATGGGTATATATATTTCTGGTGAGTTCGGTGTCAAAATTAAGCACCAAAATCAACTTCTGTCACCGCAGCAAATCTTTTCTAAGGTTTATTTAAAGTTTTAAGTAGAATTTGGGGATTTTTTTTTTTTACATTTTTGGCTGATTTTTAAGTTCCGGGGCTTACAGAATTTTTCATACGGGTAAATATATTTCTGGAGAGTTCTGTGTCAAAATTAAGAACCAAAATAAACTTTTGTCACAGCAGCAAATCTTTTTAAGGTGTACCAAAAGTTTGAAGCAGAATTTTTTGATTTTTGAAAAAAACATATTTTTGCCCATTTTTTAAGGTCTGGGGTTTACAGAATTTTTCATACTGGTAAATATATTTCTGGAGAGTTCTGTGTCAAAATTAAGCACCAAAATCAACTTCTGTCACTGCAGCAAATCTTTTTTAAGGTATACCGAAAGTTTTAAGCAGAATTTGGGGATTTTTGTAAAAAAAAATTTTGGGCAGATTATTAAGGTCCGGGGCTTATGGAATTTTTCATCTCGGTATATATATTTCTGGAGAGTTCTGTGTCAAAAGAAAGCACCAAAATCAACTTCTGTGACGAAGCAAATCGTGTTTAAGGTGTACCGAAAGTTTTAAGCAGAATTTGGGGATTTTTAAAAAAAAATAATTTGGGGCCGATTTTTAAGGTCCGGGGTTTACGGAATTTTTCATATGGGTAAATACATTTCTGGAGAGTTCTGTGTGAAAATTAAGCACCAAAATCAACTTTTGTCACCGCAGCAAATCTTTTTGAAGGTGTGCCGAAAGTTTTAAGCAGAATTTTTTGATTTTTGAAAAAAACAATTTTTGTCCGATTTTTAAGGTCCGGGGCTTACAGAATTTTTCATACGGGTAAATATATTTCTGGAGAGTTCTGTGTCAAAATTAAGAACCAAAATAAACTTTTGTCACCGCAGCAAATCTTTTTAAGGTGTACCAAAAGTTTGAAGCAGAATTTTTTGATTTTTGAAAAAAACATATTTTTGCCCATTTTTTAAGGTCTGGGGTTTACAGAATTTTTCATACTGGTAAATATATTTCTGGAGAGTTCTGTGTCAAAATTAAGCACCAAAATCAACTTCTGTCACTGCAGCAAATCTTTTTTAAGGTTTACTGAAAGTTTTAAGCAGAATTTGGGGATTTTTGTAAAAAAAAATTTTGGGCAGATTATTAAGGTCCGGGGCTTATGGAATTTTTCATCTCGGTATATATATTTCTGGAGAGTTCTGTGTCAAAAGAAAGCACCAAAATCAACTTCTGTGATGAAGCAAATCGTGTTTAAGGTGTACCGAAAGTTTTAAGCAGAATTTGGGGATTTTTTAAAAAAAATAATTTGGGGCCGATTTTTAAGATCGGGGGTTTACGGAATTTTTCATACGGGTAAATACATTTCTGGAGAGTTCTGTGTGAAAATTAAGCACCACAATCAGCTTTTGTCACCGCAGCAAATCTTTTTGAAGGTGTGCCGAAAGTTTTAAGCAGATTTTTTTGATTTTTGAAAAAAACAATTTTTGTCCGATTTTTAAGGTCCGGGGCTTACAGAATTTTTCATATGGGTATATATATTTCTGGTGAGTTCGGTGTCAAAATTAAGCACCAAAATCAACTTCTGTCACCGCAGCAAATCTTTTCTAAGGTTTATTTAAAGTTTTAAGTAGAATTTGGGGATTTTTTTTTTTTACATTTTTGGCTGATTTTTAAGTTCCGGGGCTTACAGAATTTTTCATACGGGTAAATATATTTCTGGAGAGTTCTGTGTCAAAATTAAGAACCAAAATAAACTTTTGTCACAGCAGCAAATCTTTTTAAGGTGTACCAAAAGTTTGAAGCAGAATTTTTTGATTTTTGAAAAAAACATATTTTTGCCCATTTTTTAAGGTCTGGGGTTTACAGAATTTTTCATACTGGTAAATATATTTCTGGAGAGTTCTGTGTCAAAATTAAGCACCAAAATCAACTTCTGTCACTGCAGCAAATCTTTTTTAAGGTATACCGAAAGTTTTAAGCAGAATTTGGGGATTTTTGTAAAAAAAAATTTTGGGCAGATTATTAAGGTCCGGGGCTTATGGAATTTTTCATCTCGGTATATATATTTCTGGAGAGTTCTGTGTCAAAAGAAAGCACCAAAATCAACTTCTGTGACGAAGCAAATCGTGTTTAAGGTGTACCGAAAGTTTTAAGCAGAATTTGGGGATTTAAAAAAAAAAATAATTTGGGGCCGATTTTTAAGGTCCGGGGTTTACGGAATTTTTCATATGGGTAAATACATTTCTGGAGAGTTCTGTGTGAAAATTAAGCACCAAAATCAACTTCTGTCACCGCAGCAAATCTTTTTAAGGTGTACCAAAAGTTTTAAGCAGAATTTGGTGATTTTTGAAAAAAAAAATTTTTGGCCGATTTTTAAAGTCCGGGGCTTACAGAATTTTTCATACGGGTAAATATATTTCTGGAGAGTTCTGTGTCAAAATTAAGCACCAAAATCAACTTCTGTCACCGCAGCAAATCTTTTTTAAGGTGTACCAAAAGTTTTACGCAGAATTTGGGGATTTTTGTAAAAAAAAATTTTGGGCAGATTATTAAAGTCCGGGGCTTATGGAATTTTTCATCTCGGTAAATATATTTCTGGAGAGTTCTGTGTCAAAAGAAAGCACCAAAATCAACTTCTGTCATGAAGCAAATCGTGTTTAAGGTGTACCAAAAGTTTTAAGCAGAATTTGGGGATTTTTAAAAAAAAATAATTTGGGGCCGATTTTTAAGGTCCGGGGTTTACGGAATTTTTCATATGGGTAAATACATTTCTGGAGAGTTCTGTGTGAAAATTAAGCACCAAAATTAACTTCTGTCACCGCAGTAAATCTTTTTTAAGGTGTACCGTAAGTTTTAAGTAGAATTTGGGGATTTAAAAAAAAAAATATTTTTGGGCCGATTTTTAAGGTCCGGGGCTTACGGAATATTTCATATGGGTAAATATATTTCTGGAGAGTTCCGTGTCAAAATTAAGCACCAAAATCAACTTCTGTCACTGCAGCAAATCTTTTTTAACGTATACAAAAAGTTTTAAGCAGAATTTGGGGATTTTTGAAAAAAATAAAATTATTTTTGGCCGATTTTTAAGGTCCGGGGCTTACAGAATTTTTTCATATGGGTATATATATTTCTGGAGAGTTCTGTGTCAAAATTAAGCACCAAAATCAACTTCTGTCACCGCAGCAAATCTTTTTAAGGTGTACCAAAAGTTTGAAGAAGAATTTTTTGATTTTTGAAAAAAAATATTTTTGGCCGATTTTTAAAGTCCGGGGCTTACAGAATTTTTCATATGGGTAAATATATTTCTGGAGAGTTCTGTGTCAAAATTAAGCCCCAAAATCAACTTCTGTCACCGCAGCAAATCTTTTTTAAGGTGTACCGAAAGTTTTAAGCAGAATTTGGGGATTTTTGGAAAAAAAAAATTTTGGGCAGATTATTAAGGTCCGGGGCTTATGGAATTTTTCATCTCGGTAAATATATTTCTGGAGAGTTCTGTGTCAAAAGAAAGCACCAAAATCAACTTCTGTCATGAAGCAAATCGTGTTTAAGGTGTACCGAAAGTTTTAAGCAGAATTTGGGGATTTTTTAAAAAAAATTATTTGGGGCCGATTTTTAAGGTCCGGGGTTTACGGAATTTTTTATATGGGTAAATACATTTCTGGAGAGTTCTGTGTGAAAATTAAGCACCAAAATTAACTTCTGTCACCGCAGTAAATCTTTTTTAAGGTGTACCGTAAGTTTTAAGTAGAATTTGGGGATTTAAAAAAAATATATATTTTTGGGCCAATTTTTAAGGTCCGGGGCTTACGGAATATTTCATATGGGTAAATATATTTCTGGAGAGTTCCGTGTCAAAATTAAGCACCAAAATCAACTTCTGTCACTGCAGCAAATCTTTTTTAACGTGTACAAAAAGTTTTAAGCAGAATTTGGGGATTTTTGAAAAAAATAAAAACATTTTTGGCCGATTTTTAAGGTCCGGGGCTTACAGAATTTTTCATATGGGTATATATATTTCTGGAGAGTTCTGTGTCAAAATTAAGCACCAAAATCAACTTCTGTCACCGCAGCAAATCTTTTCTAAGGTTTATTTAAAGTTTTAAGTAGAATTTGGGGATTTTTTTTTTTAATTTTTGGCCGATTTTTAAGGTCCGGGGCTTACAGAATTTTTCATACGGGTAAATATATTTCTGGAGAGTTCTGTGTCAATATTAAGCACGAAAATCAACTTCTGTCACCACAGCAAATCTTTTTTAAGGTGTACCGAAAGCTTTAAGTAGAATTTGGGGATTTAAAAAAACATTTTTTTGCCCAATTTTTATGGTCCGGGGCTTACAGAATTTTTCATATGGGTAAATATATTTCTGGAGTGTTCTGTGTCAAAAGTAAGCACCAAAATCAACTTCTGTCACGAAGCAAATCGTGTTTAAGGTTTACCAAAAGTTTTAAGCAGAATTTGGGGATTTTTAAAAAAAAATAATTTGGGGCCGATTTTTAAGGTCTGGGGTTTACGGAATTTTTCATATGGGTAAATATATTTCTGGAGAGTTCTGTGTCAAAATTAAGCACCAAAATTAACTTCTGTCACCGCAGTAAATCTTTTTTAAGGTGTACCGTAAGTTTTAAGTAGAATTTGGGGATTTTGTTTAAAAAAAAATTTTTTTGGCAGATTTTTAAGGTCCGGGGCTTACAGAATTTTTCATACGGGTAAATATATTTCTGGACAGTTCTGTGTCAAATTTAAGTATCGAAATCAACTTCTGTCACCGCAGCAAATCTTTTTTAAGGTTTATTGAAAGTTTTAAGCCGAATTTTTAGATTTTTGGAAAAAAATATTTTTGGCTGATTTTTAAGGTCTGGGGTTTACAGAATTTTTCTACAGGTAAATATATTTCTGGATAGTTCTGTGTCAAAATTAAGCACCAAAATCAACTTCTGTCACCGCAGCAAATCTTTTCTAAGGTTTATTTAAAGTTTTAAGTAGAATTTGGGGATTTTTTTTTTTTAATTTTTGGCTGATTTTTAAGTTCCGGGGCTTACAGAATTTTTCATACGGGTAAATATATTTCTGGAGAGTTCTTTGTCAAAATTAAGAACCAAAATCAACTTCTGTCACTGCAGCAAATCTTTTTTAAGGTATACCGAAAGTTTTAAGCAGAATTTGGGGATTTTTGTAAAAAAAAATTTTGGGCAGATTATTAAGGTCCGGGGCTTATGGAATTTTTCATCTCGGTATATATATTTCTGGAGAGTTCTGTGTCAAAAGAAAGCACCAAAATCAACTTCTGTGATGAAGCAAATCGTGTTTAAGGTGTACCGAAAGTTTTAAGCAGAATTTGGGGATTTTTAAAAAAAAATAATTTGGGGCCGATTTTTAAGGTCCGGGGTTTACGGAATTTTTCATATGGGTAAATACATTTCTGGAGAGTTCTGTGTGAAAATTAAGCACCAAAATCAACTTCTGTCACTGCAGCAAATCTTTTTTAACGTGTACAAAAAGTTTTAAGCAGAATTTGGGGATTTTTGAAAAAAATAAAAACATTTTTGGCCGATTTTTAAGGTTCGGAGCTTATGGAATATTTCATACTGGTAAATATATTTCTGGAGAGTTCTGTGTCAAAATTAAGCACCAAAATCAACTTCTGTCACCGCAGCAAATCTTTTTTAAGGTGTACCAAAAGTTTTAAGCAGAATTTGGGGATTTTTAAAAAAAAATAATTTTTGGCCCGATTTTTAAGATCGGGGATTACAGAATTTTTCATATGGGTAAATATATTTCTGGAGAGTTCTGTGTCAAAATTAAGCACCAAAATCAACTTCTGTCACTGCAGCAAATCTTTTTTAAGGTTTACTGAAAGTTTTAAGCAGAATTTGGGGATTTTTGTAAAAAAAAATTTTGGGCTGATTATTAAGGTCCGGGGCTTATGGAATTTTTCATCTCGGTATATATATTTCTGGAGAGTTCTGTGTCAAAAGAAAGCACCAAAATCAACTTCTGTGACGAAGCAAATCTTGTTTAAGGTGTACCGAAAGTTTTAAGCAGAATTTGGGGATATTTAAAAAAAAATAATTTGGGGCCGATTTTTAAGGTCTGGGGTTTACGGAATTTTTCATATGGGTAAATACATTTCTGGAGAGTTCTGTGTGAAAATTAAGCACCAAAATCAACTTTTGTCACCGCAGCAAATCTTTTTGAAGGTGTGCCGAAAGTTTTAAGCAGAATTTTTTGATTTTTGAAAAAAACAATTTTTGTCCGATTTTTAAGGTCCGGGGCTTACAGAATTTTTCATACGGGTAAATATATTTCTGGAGAGTTCTGTGTCAAAATTAAGAACCAAAATAAACTTTTGTCACCGCAGCAAATCTTTTTAAGGTGTACCAAAAGTTTGAAGCAGAATTTTTTGATTTTTGAAAAAAACATATTTTTGCCCATTTTTTAAGGTCTGGGGTTTACAGAATTTTTCATACTGGTAAATATATTTCTGGAGAGTTCTGTGTCAAAATTAAGCACCAAAATCAACTTCTGTCACTGCAGCAAATCTTTTTTAAGGTTTACTGAAAGTTTTAAGCAGAATTTGGGGATTTTTGTAAAAAAAAATTTTGGGCAGATTATTAAGGTCCGGGGCTTATGGAATTTTTCATCTCGGTATATATATTTCTGGAGAGTTCTGTGTCAAAAGAAAGCACCAAAATCAACTTCTGTGACGAAGCAAATCGTGTTTAAGGTGTACCGAAAGTTTTAAGCAGAATTTGGGGATTTTTAAAAAAAAATAATTTGGGGCCGATTTTTAAGGTCCGGGGTTTACGGAATTTTTCATATGGGTAAATACATTTCTGGAGAGTTCTGTGTGAAAATTAAGCACCAAAATCAACTTTTGTCACCGCAGCAAATCTTTTTGAAGGTGTGCCGAAAGTTTTAAGCAGAATTTTTTGATGTTTGAAAAAAACAATTTTTGTCCGATTTTTAAGGTCCGGGGCTTACAGAATTTTTCATACGGGTAAATATATTTCTGGAGAGTTCTGTGTCAAAATTAAGAACCAAAATAAACTTTTGTCACCGCAGCAAATCTTTTTAAGGTGTACCAAAAGTTTGAAGCAGAATTTTTTGATTTTTGAAAAAAACATATTTTTGCCCATTTTTTAAGGTCTGGGGTTTACAGAATTTTTCATACTGGTAAATATATTTCTGGAGAGTTCTGTGTCAAAATTAAGCACCAAAATCAACTTCTGTCACTGCAGCAAATCTTTTTTAAGGTTTACTGAAAGTTTTAAGCAGAATTTGGGGATTTTTGTAAAAAAAAATTTTGGGCAGATTATTAAGGTCCGGGGCTTATGGAATTTTTCATCTCGGTATATATATTTCTGGAGAGTTCTGTGTCAAAAGAAAGCACCAAAATCAACTTCTGTGATGAAGCAAATCGTGTTTAAGGTGTACCGAAAGTTTTAAGCAGAATTTGGGGATTTTTAAAAAAAAATAATTTGGGGCCGATTTTTAAGATCGGGGGTTTACGGAATTTTTCATACGGGTAAATACATTTCTGGAGAGTTCTGTGTGAAAATTAAGCACCACAATCAGCTTTTGTCACCGCAGCAAATCTTTTTGAAGGTGTGCCGAAAGTTTTAAGCAGATTTTTTTGATTTTTGAAAAAAACAATTTTTGTCCGATTTTTAAGGTCCGGGGCTTACAGAATTTTTCATATGGGTATATATATTTCTGGTGAGTTCGGTGTCAAAATTAAGCACCAAAATCAACTTCTGTCACCGCAGCAAATCTTTTCTAAGGTTTATTTAAAGTTTTAAGTAGAATTTGGGGATTTTTTTTTTTACATTTTTGGCTGATTTTTAAGTTCCGGGGCTTACAGAATTTTTCATACGGGTAAATATATTTCTGGAGAGTTCTGTGTCAAAATTAAGAACCAAAATAAACTTTTGTCACCGCAGCAAATCTTTTTAAGGTGTACCAAAAGTTTGAAGCAGAATTTTTTGATTTTTGAAAAAAACATATTTTTGCCCATTTTTTAAGGTCTGGGGTTTACAGAATTTTTCATACTGGTAAATATATTTCTGGAGAGTTCTGTGTCAAAATTAAGCACCAAAATCAACTTCTGTCACTGCAGCAAATCTTTTTTAAGGTATACCGAAAGTTTTAAGCAGAATTTGGGGATTTTTGTAAAAAAAAATTTTGGGCAGATTATTAAGGTCCGGGGCTTATGGAATTTTTCATCTCGGTATATATATTTCTGGAGAGTTCTGTGTCAAAAGAAAGCACCAAAATCAACTTCTGTGACGAAGCAAATCGTGTTTAAGGTGTACCGAAAGTTTTAAGCAGAATTTGGGGATTTAAAAAAAAAAATAATTTGGGGCCGATTTTTAAGGTCCGGGGTTTACGGAATTTTTCATATGGGTAAATACATTTCTGGAGAGTTCTGTGTGAAAATTAAGCACCAAAATCAACTTCTGTCACCGCAGCAAATCTTTTTAAGGTGTACCAAAAGTTTTAAGCAGAATGTGGTGATTTTTAAAAAAAAAAATTTTTGGCCGATTGTTAAAGTCCGGGGCTTACAGAATTTTTCATACGGGTAAATATATTTCTGGAGAGTTCTGTGTCAAAATTAAGCACCAAAATCAACTTCTGTCACCGCAGCAAATCTTTTTTAAGGTGTACCAAAAGTTTTACGCAGAATTTGGGGATTTTTGTAAAAAAAAATTTTGGGCAGATTATTAAAGTCCGGGGCTTATGGAATTTTTCATCTCGGTAAATATATTTCTGGAGAGTTCTGTGTCAAAAGAAAGCACCAAAATCAACTTCTGTCATGAAGCAAATCGTGTTTAAGGTGTACCAAAAGTTTTAAGCAGAATTTGGGGATTTTTAAAAAAAAATAATTTGGGGCCGATTTTTAAGGTCCGGGGTTTACGGAATTTTTCATATGGGTAAATACATTTCTGGAGAGTTCTGTGTGAAAATTAAGCACCAAAATTAACTTCTGTCACCGCAGTAAATCTTTTTTAAGGTGTACCGTAAGTTTTAAGTAGAATTTGGGGATTTAAAAAAAAAAATATTTTTGGGCCGATTTTTAAGGTCCGGGGCTTACGGAATATTTCATATGGGTAAATATATTTCTGGAGAGTTCCGTGTCAAAATTAAGCACCAAAATCAACTTCTGTCACTGCAGCAAATCTTTTTTAACGTATACAAAAAGTTTTAAGCAGAATTTGGGGATTTTTGAAAAAAATAAAATTATTTTTGGCCGATTTTTAAGGTCCGGGGCTTACAGAATTTTTTCATATGGGTATATATATTTCTGGAGAGTTCTGTGTCAAAATTAAGCACCAAAATCAACTTCTGTCACCGCAGCAAATCTTTTTAAGGTGTACCAAAAGTTTGAAGAAGAATTTTTTGATTTTTGAAAAAAAATATTTTTGGCCGATTTTTAAAGTCCGGGGCTTACAGAATTTTTCATATGGGTAAATATATTTCTGGAGAGTTCTGTGTCAAAATTAAGCCCCAAAATCAACTTCTGTCACCGCAGCAAATCTTTTTTAAGGTGTACCGAAAGTTTTAAGCAGAATTTGGGGATTTTTGTAAAAAAAAATTTTGGGCAGATTATTAAGGTCCGGGGCTTATGGAATTTTTCATCTCGGTAAATATATTTCTGGAGAGTTCTGTGTCAAAAGAAAGCACCAAAATCAACTTCTGTCATGAAGCAAATCGTGTTTAAGGTGTACCGAAAGTTTTAAGCAGAATTTGGGGATTTTTTAAAAAAAATAATTTGGGGCCGATTTTTAAGGTCCGGGGTTTACGGAATTTTTTATATGGGTAAATACATTTCTGGAGAGTTCTGTGTGAAAATTAAGCACCAAAATTAACTTCTGTCACCGCAGTAAATCTTTTTTAAGGTGTACCGTAAGTTTTAAGTAGAATTTGGGGATTTAAAAAAAATATATATTTTTGGGCCAATTTTTAAGGTCCGGGGCTTACGGAATATTTCATATGGGTAAATATATTTCTGGAGAGTTCCGTGTCAAAATTAAGCACCAAAATCAACTTCTGTCACTGCAGCAAATCTTTTTTAACGTGTACAAAAAGTTTTAAGCAGAATTTGGGGATTTTTGAAAAAAATAAAAACATTTTTGGCCGATTTTTAAGGTCCGGGGCTTACAGAATTTTTCATATGGGTATATATATTTCTGGAGAGTTCTGTGTCAAAATTAAGCACCAAAATCAACTTCTGTCACCGCAGCAAATCTTTTCTAAGGTTTATTTAAAGTTTTAAGTAGAATTTGGGGATTTTTTTTTTTTAATTTTTGGCCGATTTTTAAGGTCCGGGGCTTACAGAATTTTTCATACGGGTAAATATATTTCTGGAGAGTTCTGTGTCAATATTAAGCACGAAAATCAACTTCTGTCACCACAGCAAATCTTTTTTAAGGTGTACCGAAAGCTTTAAGTAGAATTTGGGGATTTAAAAAAACATTTTTTTGCCCAATTTTTATGGTCCGGGGCTTACAGAATTTTTCATATGGGTAAATATATTTCTGGAGTGTTCTGTGTCAAAAGTAAGCACCAAAATCAACTTCTGTCACGAAGCAAATCGTGTTTAAGGTTTACCAAAAGTTTTAAGCAGAATTTGGGGATTTTTAAAAAAAAATAATTTGGGGCCGATTTTTAAGGTCTGGGGTTTACGGAATTTTTTATATGGGTAAATATATTTCTGGAGAGTTCTGTGTCAACATTAAGCACCAAAATTAACTTCTGTCACCGCAGTAAATCTTTTTTAAGGTGTACCGAAAGTTTTAAGTAGAATTTGGGGATTTTGTTTAAAAAAAAATTTTTTTGGCAGATTTTTAAGGTGCGGGGCTTACAGAATTTTTCATACGGGTAAATATATTTCTGGACAGTTCTGTGTCAAATTTAAGCATCGAAATCAACTTCTGTCACCGCAGCAAATCTTTTTTAAGGTTTATTGAAAGTTTTAAGCCGAATTTTTAGATTTTTGGAAAAAAATATTTTTGGCAGATTTTTAAGGTCTGGGGTTTACAGAATTTTTCTACAGGTAAATATATTTCTGGAGAGTTCTGTGTCAAAATTAAGCACCAAAATCAACTTTTGTCACCGTAGCAAATCTTTTTGAAGGTGTGCCAAAAGTTTTAAGCAGAATTTTTTGATTTTTGAAAAAAACAATTTTTGTCCGATTTTTAAGGTCCGGGGCTTACAGAATTTTTCATATGGGTATATATATTTCTGGAGAGTTCTGTGTCAAAATTAAGCACCAAAATCAACTTCTGTCACCGCAGCAAATCTTTTCTAAGGTTTATTTAAAGTTTTAAGTAGAATTTGGGGATTTTTTTTTTTTAATTTTTGGCTGATTTTTAAGTTCCGGGGCTTACAGAATTTTTCATATGGGTAAATATATTTCTGGAGAGTTCTGTGTCAAAATTAAGAACCAAAATAAACTTTTGTCACCGCAGCAAATCTTTTTAAGGTGTACCAAAAGTTTGAAGCAGAATTTTTTGATTTTTGAAAAAAACATATTTTTGCCCATTTTTTAAGGTCTGGGGTTTACAGAATTTTTCATACTGGTAAATATATTTCTGGAGAGTTCTGTGTCAAAATTAAGCACCAAAATCAACTTCTGTCACTGCAGCAAATCTTTTTTAAGGTATACCGAAATTTTTAAGCAGAATTTGGGGATTTTTGTAAAAAAAAATTTTGGGCAGATTATTAAGGTCCGGGGCTTATGGAATTTTTCATCTCGGTATATATATTTCTGGAGAGTTCTGTGTCAAAAGAAAGCACCAAAATCAACTTCTGTGACGAAGCAAATCGTGTTTAAGGTGTACCGAAAGTTTTAAGCAGAATTTGGGGATTTTAAAAAAATAATAATTTGGGGCCGATTTTTAAGGTCCGGGGTTTACGGAATTTTTCATATGGGTAAATACATTTCTGGAGAGTTCTGTGTGAAAATTAAGCACCAAAATCAACTTTTGTCACCGCAGCAAATCTTTTTGAAGGTGTGCCGAAAGTTTTAAGCAGAATTTTTTGATTTTTGAAAAAAACAATTTTTGTCCGATTTTTAAGGTCCGGGGCTTACAGAATTTTTCATTAGGGTATATATATTTCTGGAGAGTTCTGTGTCAAAATTAAGCACCAAAATCAACTTCTGTCACCGCAGCAAATCTTTTTAAGGTTTACCAAAAGTTTTAAGCAGAATTTGGGGATTTTTTAAAAAAAATAATTTTTGGCCCGATTTTTAAGATCGGGGATTACAGAATTTTTCATACGGGTAAATATATTTCTGGAGAGTTCTGTGTCAAAATTAAGCACCAAAATCAACTTCTGTCACTGCAGCAAATCTTTTTTAAGGTTTACTGAAAGATTTAAGCAGAATTTGGGGATTTTTGTAAAAAAAAATTTTGGGCAGATTATTAAGGTCCGTGGCTTATGAAATTTTTCATCTCGGTATATATATTTCTGGAGAGTTCTGTGTCAAAAGAAAGCACCAAAATCAACTTCTGTGACGAAGCAAATCGTGTTTAAGGTGTACCGAAAGCTTTAAGTAGAATTTGGGGATTTAAAAAAACATTTTTTTGCCCAATTTTTATGGTCCGGGGCTTACAGAATTTTTCATATGGGTAAATATATTTCTGGAGTGTTCTGTGTCAAAAGTAAGCACCAAAATCAACTTCTGTCACGAAGCAAATCGTGTTTAAGGTTTACCAAAAGTTTTAAGCAGAATTTGGGGATTTTTTTAAAAAAATAATTTCGGCCGATTTTTAAGGTCTGGGGTTTACGGAATTTTTCATATGGGTAAATATATTTCTGGAGAGTTCTGTGTCCAAATTAAGCACCAAAATTAACTTCTGTCACCGCAGTAAATATTTTTTAAGGTGTACCGTAAGTTTTAAGTAGAATTTGGGGATTTTGTTTAAAAAAAAATTTTTTTGGCAGATTTTTAATGTCCAGGGCTTACAGAATTTTTCATACGGGTAAATATATTTCTGGACAGTTCTGTGTCAAATTTAAGCATCGAAATCAACTTCTGTCACCGCAGCAAATCTTTTTTAAGGTTTATTGAAAGTTTTAAGCCGAATTTTTAGATTTTTTGAAAAAATATTTTTGGCCGATTTTTAAGGTCCGGGGTTTACAGAATTTTTCTACAGGTAAATATATTTCTGGAGAGTTCTGTGTCAAAATTAAGAACCAAAATAAACTTTTGTCACCGCAGCAAATCTTTTTAAGGTGTACCAAAAGTTTGAAGCAGAATTTTTTGATTTTTGAAAAAAACATATTTTTGCCCATTTTTTAAGGTCTGGGGTTTACAGAATTTTTCATACTGGTAAATACATTTCTGGAGAGTTCTGTGTCAAAATTAAGCACCAAAATCAACTTCTGTCACTGCAGCAAATCTTTTTTAAGGTATACCGAAAGTTTTAAGCAGAATTTGGGGATTTTTGTAAAAAAAAATTTTGGGCAGATTATTAAGGTCCGGGGCTTATGGAATTTTTCATCTCGGTATATATATTTCTGGAGAGTTCTGTGTCAAAAGAAAGCACCAAAATCAACTTCTGTGACGAAGCAAATCGTGTTTAAGGTGTACCGAAAGTTTTAAGCAGAATTTGGGGATTTTAAAAAAATAATAATTTGGGGCCGATTTTTAAGGTCCGGGGTTTACGGAATTTTTCATATGGGTAAATACATTTCTGGAGAGTTCTGTGTGAAAATTAAGCACCAAAATCAACTTTTGTCACCGCAGCAAATCTTTTTGAAGGTGTGCCAAAAGTTTTAAGCAGAATTTTTTGATTTTTGAAAAAAACAATTTTTGTCCGATTTTTAAGGTCCGGGGCTTACAGAATTTTTCATATGGGTATATATATTTCTGGAGAGTTCTGTGTCAAAATTAAGCACCAAAATCAACTTCTGTCACCGCAGCAAATCTTTTCTAAGGTTTATTTAAAGTTTTAAGTAGAATTTGGGGATTTTTTTTTTTTAATTTTTGGCTGATTTTTAAGTTCCGGGGCTTACAGAATTTTTCATATGGGTAAATATATTTCTGGAGAGTTCTGTGTCAAAATTAAGAACCAAAATAAACTTTTGTCACCGCAGCAAATCTTTTTAAGGTGTACCAAAAGTTTGAAGCAGAATTTTTTGATTTTTGAAAAAAACATATTTTTGCCCATTTTTTAAGGTCTGGGGTTTACAGAATTTTTCATACTGGTAAATATATTTCTGGAGAGTTCTGTGTCAAAATTAAGCACCAAAATCAACTTCTGTCACTGCAGCAAATCTTTTTTAAGGTATACCGAAAGTTTTAAGCAGAATTTGGGGATTTTTGTAAAAAAAAATTTTGGGCAGATTATTAAGGTCCGGGGCTTATGGAATTTTTCATCTCGGTATATATATTTCTGGAGAGTTCTGTGTCAAAAGAAAGCACCAAAATCAACTTCTGTGACGAAGCAAATCGTGTTTAAGGTGTACCGAAAGTTTTAAGCAGAATTTGGGGATTTTAAAAAAATAATAATTTGGGGCCGATTTTTAAGGTCCGGGGTTTACGGAATTTTTCATATGGGTAAATACATTTCTGGAGAGTTCTGTGTGAAAATTAAGCACCAAAATCAACTTTTGTCACCGCAGCAAATCTTTTTGAAGGTGTGCCGAAAGTTTTAAGCAGAATTTTTTGATTTTTGAAAAAAACAATTTTTGTCCGATTTTTAAGGTCCGGGGCTTACAGAATTTTTCATACGGGTATATATATTTCTGGAGAGTTCTGTGTCAAAATTAAGCACCAAAATCAACTTCTGTCACTGCAGCAAATCTTTTTTAAGGTTTACTGAAAGATTTAAGCAGAATTTGGGGATTTTTGTAAAAAAAAATTTTGGGCAGATTATTAAGGTCCGGGGCTTATGAAATTTTTCATCTCGGTATATATATTTCTGGAGAGTTCTGTGTCAAAAGAAAGCACCAAAATCAACTTCTGTGACGAAGCAAATCGTGTTTAAGGTGTACCGAAAGCTTTAAGTAGAATTTGGGGATTTAAAAAAACATTTTTTTGCCCAATTTTTATGGTCCGGGGCTTACAGAATTTTTCATATGGGTAAATATATTTCTGGAGTGTTCTGTGTCAAAAGTAAGCACCAAAATCAACTTCTGTCACCGCAGCAAATCTTTTTAAGGTGTACCAAAAGTTTGAAGAAGAATTTTTTGATTTTTGAAAAAAAATATTTTTGGCCGATTTTTAAAGTCCGGGGCTTACAGAATTTTTCATATGGGTAAATATATTTCTGGAGAGTTCTGTGTCAAAATTAAGCCCCAAAATCAACTTCTGTCACCGCAGCAAATCTTTTTTAAGGTGTACCGAAAGTTTTAAGCAGAATTTGGGGATTTTTGTAAAAAAAAATTTTGGGCAGATTATTAAGGTCCGGGGCTTATGGAATTTTTCATCTCGGTAAATATATTTCTGGAGAGTTCTGTGTCAAAAGAAAGCACCAAAATCAACTTCTGTCATGAAGCAAATCGTGTTTAAGGTGTACCGAAAGTTTTAAGCAGAATTTGGGGATTTTAAAAAAATAATAATTTGGGGCCGATTTTTAAGGTCCGGGGTTTACGGAATTTTTCATATGGGTAAATACATTTCTGGAGAGTTCTGTGTGAAAATTAAGCACCAAAATCAACTTTTGTCACCGCAGCAAATCTTTTTGAAGGTGTGCCAAAAGTTTTAAGCAGAATTTTTTGATTTTTGAAAAAAACAATTTTTGTCCGATTTTTAAGGTCCGGGGCTTACAGAATTTTTCATATGGGTATATATATTTCTGGAGAGTTCTGTGTCAAAATTAAGCACCAAAATCAACTTCTGTCACCGCAGCAAATCTTTTCTAAGGTTTATTTAAAGTTTTAAGTAGAATTTGGGGATTTTTTTTTTTTAATTTTTGGCTGATTTTTAAGTTCCGGGGCTTACAGAATTTTTCATATGGGTAAATATATTTCTGGAGAGTTCTGTGTCAAAATTAAGAACCAAAATAAACTTTTGTCACCGCAGCAAATCTTTTTAAGGTGTACCAAAAGTTTGAAGCAGAATTTTTTGATTTTTGAAAAAAACATATTTTTGCCCATTTTTTAAGGTCTGGGGTTTACAGAATTTTTCATACTGGTAAATATATTTCTGGAGAGTTCTGTGTCAAAATTAAGCACCAAAATCAACTTCTGTCACTGCAGCAAATCTTTTTTAAGGTATACCGAAAGTTTTAAGCAGAATTTGGGGATTTTTGTAAAAAAAAATTTTGGGCAGATTATTAAGGTCCGGGGCTTATGGAATTTTTCATCTCGGTATATATATTTCTGGAGAGTTCTGTGTCAAAAGAAAGCACCAAAATCAACTTCTGTGACGAAGCAAATCGTGTTTAAGGTGTACCGAAAGTTTTAAGCAGAATTTGGGGATTTTAAAAAAATAATAATTTGGGGCCGATTTTTAAGGTCCGGGGTTTACGGAATTTTTCATATGGGTAAATACATTTCTGGAGAGTTCTGTGTGAAAATTAAGCACCAAAATCAACTTTTGTCACCGCAGCAAATCTTTTTGAAGGTGTGCCGAAAGTTTTAAGCAGAATTTTTTGATTTTTGAAAAAAACAATTTTTGTCCGATTTTTAAGGTCCGGGGTTTACGGAATTTTTCATACGGGTATATATATTTCTGGAGAGTTCTGTGTCAAAATTAAGCACCAAAATCAACTTCTGTCACTGCAGCAAATCTTTTTTAAGGTTTACTGAAAGATTTAAGCAGAATTTGGGGATTTTTGTAAAAAAAAATTTTGGGCAGATTATTAAGGTCCGGGGCTTATGAAATTTTTCATCTCGGTATATATATTTCTGGAGAGTTCTGTGTCAAAAGAAAGCACCAAAATCAACTTCTGTGACGAAGCAAATCGTGTTTAAGGTGTACCGAAAGCTTTAAGTAGAATTTGGGGATTTAAAAAAACATTTTTTTGCCCAATTTTTATGGTCCGGGGCTTACAGAATTTTTCATATGGGTAAATATATTTCTGGAGTGTTCTGTGTCAAAAGTAAGCACCAAAATCAACTTCTGTCACGAAGCAAATCGTGTTTAAGGTTTACCAAAAGTTTTAAGCAGAATTTGGGGATTTTTTAAAAAAAATAATTTGGGGCCGATTTTTAAGGTCTGGGGTTTACGGAATTTTTCATATGGGTAAATATATTTCTGGAGAGTTCTGTGTCCAAATTAAGCACCAAAATTAACTTCTGTCACCGCAGTAAATATTTTTTAAGGTGTACCGTAAGTTTTAAGTAGAATTTGGGGATTTTGTTTAAAAAAAAATTTTTTTGGCAGATTTTTAATGTCCAGGGCTTACAGAATTTTTCATACGGGTAAATATATTTCTGGACAGTTCTGTGTCAAATTTAAGCATCGAAATCAACTTCTGTCACCGCAGCAAATCTTTTTTAAGGTTTATTGAAAGTTTTAAGCCGAATTTTTAGATTTTTTGAAAAAATATTTTTGGCCGATTTTTAAGGTCCGGGGTTTACAGAATTTTTCTACAGGTAAATATATTTCTGGAGAGTTCTGTGTCAAAATTAAGAACCAAAATAAACTTTTGTCACCGCAGCAAATCTTTTTAAGGTGTACCAAAAGTTTGAAGCAGAATTTTTTGATTTTTGAAAAAAACATATTTTTGCCCATTTTTTAAGGTCTGGGGTTTACAGAATTTTTCATACTGGTAAATACATTTCTGGAGAGTTCTGTGTCAAAATTAAGCACCAAAATCAACTTCTGTCACTGCAGCAAATCTTTTTTAAGGTATACCGAAAGTTTTAAGCAGAATTTGGGGATTTTTGTAAAAAAAAATTTTGGGCAGATTATTAAGGTCCGGGGCTTATGGAATTTTTCATCTCGGTATATATATTTCTGGAGAGTTCTGTGTCAAAAGAAAGCACCAAAATCAACTTCTGTGACGAAGCAAATCGTGTTTAAGGTGTACCGAAAGTTTTAAGCAGAATTTGGGGATTTTAAAAAAATAATATTTTGGGGCCGATTTTTAAGGTTCGGGGTTTACGGAATTTTTCATATGGGTAAATACATTTCTGGAGAGTTCTGTGTGAAAATTAAGCACCAAAATCAACTTTTGTCACCGCAGCAAATCTTTTTGAAGGTGTGCCAAAAGTTTTAAGCAGAATTTTTTGATTTTTGAAAAAAACAATTTTTGTCCGATTTTTAAGGTCCGGGGCTTACAGAATTTCTCATATGGGTATATATATTTCTGGAGAGTTCTGTGTCAAAATTAAGCACCAAAATCAACTTCTGTCACCGCAGCAAATCTTTTCTAAGGTTTATTTAAAGTTTTAAGTAGAATTTGGGGATTTTTTTTTTTTTAATTTTTGGCTGATTTTTAAGTTCCGGGGCTTACAGAATTTTTCATATGGGTAAATATATTTCTGGAGAGTTCTGTGTCAAAACTAAGAACCAAAATAAACTTTTGTCACCGCAGCAAATCTTTTTAAGGTGTACCAAAAGTTTGAAGCAGAATTTTTGATTTTTGAAAAAAACATATTTTTGCCCATTTTTTAAGGTCTGGGGTTTACAGAATTTTTCATACTGGTAAATACATTTCTGGAGAGTTCTGTGTCAAAATTAAGCACCAAAATCAACTTCTGTCACCGCAGCAAATCTTTTTAAGGTGTACCAAAAATTTGAAGCAGAATTTTTTGATTTTTGAAAAAAACATATTTTTGCCCATTTTTTAAGGTCTGGGGTTTACAGAATTTTTCATACTGGTAAATATATTTCTGGAGAGTTCTGTGTCAAAATTAAGCACCAAAATCAACTTCTGTCACTGCAGCAAATCTTTTTTAAGGTATACAGAAAGTTTTAAGCAGAATTTGGGGATTTTTGTAAAAAAAAATTTTGGGCAGATTATTAAGGTCCGGGGTTTATGGAATTTTTCATCTCGGTATATATATTTCTGGAGAGTTCTGTGTCAAAAGAAAGCACCAAAATCAACTTCTGTGACGAAGCAAATCGTGTTTAAGGTGTACCGAAAGTTTTAAGCAGAATTTGGGGATTTTAAAAAAATAATAATTTGGGGCCGATTTTTAAGGTCCGGGGTTTACGGAATTTTTCATATGGGTAAATACATTTCTGGAGAGTTCTGTGTGAAAATTAAGCACCAAAATCAACTTTTTTCACCGCAGCAAATCTTTTTGAAGGTGTGCCGAAAGTTTTAAGCAGAATTTTTTGATTTTTGAAAAAAACAATTTTTGTCCGATTTTTATGGTCCGGGGCTTACAGAATTTTTCATACGGGTATATATATTTCTGGAGAGTTCTGTGTCAAAATTAAGCACCAAAATCAACTTCTGTCACCGCAGCAAATCTTTTTAAGGTGTACCAAAAGTTTTAAGCAGAATTTGGTGATTTTTGAAAAAAAATATTTTTGGCCGATTTTTAAAGTCCGGGGCTTACAGAATTTTTCATATGGGTAAATATATTTCTGGAGAGTTCTGTGTCAAAATTAAGCACGAAAATCAACTTCTGTCACCGCAGCAAATCTTTTTAAGGTGTACCAAAAGTTTTAAGCAGAAGTTGGGGATTTTGAAAAAAAAAAAGCATTTTTGGCCGATTTTTAAGGTCCGGGGATTACAGAATTTTTCATATGGGTAAATATATTTCTGGAGAGTTCTGTGTCAAAATTAAGCACGAAAATCAACTTCTGTCACCACAGCAAATCTTTTTTAAGGTGTACCGAAAGCTTTAAGTAGAATTTGGGGATTTAAAAAAACATTTTTTTGCCCAATTTTTATGGTCCGGGGCTTACAGAATTTTACATATGGGTAAATATATTTCTGGAGTGTTCTGTGTCAAAAGTAAGCACCAAAACCAACTTCTGTCACGAAGCAAATCGTGTTTAAGGTGTACCGAAAGTTTTAAGCAGAATTTGGGGATTTTAAAAAAATAATAATTTGGGGCCGATTTTTAAGGTCCGGGGTTTACGGAATTTTTCATATGGGTAAATACATTTCTGGAGAGTTCTGTGTGAAAATTAAGCACCAAAATCAACTTTTGTCACCGCAGCAAATCTTTTTGAAGGTGTGCCGAAAGTTTTTAAGCAGAATTTTTGATTTTTGAAAAAACAATTTTTGTCCGATTTTTAAGGTCCGGGGCTTACAGAATTTTTCATACGGGTATATATATTTCTGGAGAGTTCTGTGTCAAAATTAAGCACCAAAATCAACTTCTGTCACCGCAGCAAATCTTTTTAAGGTGTACCAAAAGTTTTAAGCAGAATTTGGGGATTTTTAAAAAAAATAATTTTTGGCCCGATTTTTAAGATCGGGGATTACAGAATTTTTCATACGGGTAAATATATTTCTGGAGAGTTCTGTGTCAAAATTAAGCACCAAAATTAACTTCTGTCACCGCAGTAAATCTTTTTTAAGGTGTACCGTAAGTTTTAAGTAGAATTTGGGGATTTTGTTTAAAAAAAAATTTTTTTGGCAGATTTTTAAGGTCCGGGGCTTACAGAATTTTTCATACGGGTAAATATATTTCTGGACAGTTCTGTGTCAAATTTAAGTATCGAAATCAACTTCTGTCACCGCAGCAAATCTTTTTTAAGGTTTATTGAAAGTTTTAAGCCGAATTTTTAGATTTTTGGAAAAAAATATTTTTGGCTGATTTTTAAGGTCCGGGGTTTACAGAATTTTTCTACAGGTAAATATATTTCTGGATAGTTCTGTGTCAAAATTAAGCACCAAAATCAACTTCTGTCACCGCAGCAAATCTTTTCTAAGGTTTATTTAAAGTTTTAAGTAGAATTTGGGGATTTTTTTTTTTTAATTTTTGGCTGATTTTTAAGTTCCGGGGCTTACAGAATTTTTCATACGGGTAAATATATTTCTGGAGAGTTCTGTGTCAAAATTAAGAACCAAAATCAACTTCTGTCACTGCAGCAAATCTTTTTTTAAGGTATACCGAAAGTTTTAAGCAGAATTTGGGGATTTTTGTAAAAAAAAATTTTGGGCAGATTATTAAGGTCCGGGGCTTATGGAATTTTTCATCTCGGTATATATATTTCTGGAGAGTTCTGTGTCAAAAGAAAGCACCAAAATCAACTTCTGTGATGAAGCAAATCGTGTTTAAGGTGTACCGAAAGTTTTAAGCAGAATTTGGGGATTTTTAAAAAAAAATAATTTGGGGCCGATTTTTAAGGTCCGGGGTTTACGGAATTTTTCATATGGGTAAATACATTTCTGGAGAGTTCTGTGTGAAAATTAAGCACCAAAATCAACTTCTGTCACTGCAGCAAATCTTTTTTAACGTGTACAAAAAGTTTTAAGCAGAATTTGGGGATTTTTGAAAAAAATAAAAACATTTTTGGCCGATTTTTAAGGTTCGGAGCTTATGGAATATTTCATACTGGTAAATATATTTTTGGAGAGTTCTGTGTCAAAATTAAGCACCAAAATCAACTTCTGTCACCGCAGCAAATCTTTTTTAAGGTGTACCAAAAGTTTTAAGCAGAATTTGGGGATTTTTTAAAAAAATAATTTTGGCCCGATTTTTAAGATCGGGGATTACAGAATTTTTCATATGGGTAAATATATTTCTGGAGAGTTCTGTGTCAAAATTAAGCACCAAAATCAACTTCTGTCACTGCAGCAAATCTTTTTTAAGGTTTACTGAAAGTTTTAAGCAGAATTAGGGGATTTTTGTAAAAAAAAATTTTTGGCTGATTATTAAGGTCCGGGGCTTATGGAATTTTTCATCTCGGTATATATATTTCTGGAGAGTTCTGTGTCAAAAGAAAGCACCAAAATCAACTTCTGTGACGAAGCAAATCTTGTTTAAGGTGTACCGAAAGTTTTAAGCAGAATTTGGGGATTTTTAAAAAAAAATAATTTGGGGCCGATTTTTAAGGTCTGGGGTTTACGGAATTTTTCATATGGGTAAATACATTTCTGGAGAGTTCTGTGTGAAAATTAAGCACCAAAATCAACTTTTGTCACCGCAGCAAATCTTTTTGAAGGTGTGCCGAAAGTTTTAAGCAGAATTTTTTGATTTTTGAAAAAACAATTTTTGTCCGATTTTTAAGGTCCGGGGCTTACAGAATTTTTCATACGGGTAAATATATTTCTGGAGAGTTCTGTGTCAAAATTAAGAACCAAAATAAACTTTTGTCACCGCAGCAAATCTTTTTAAGGTGTACCAAAAGTTTGAAGCAGAATTTTTTGATTTTTGAAAAAAACATATTTTTGCCCATTTTTGAAGGTCTGGGGTTTACAGAATTTTTCATACTGGTAAATATATTTCTGGAGAGTTCTGTGTCAAAATTAAGCACCAAAATCAACTTCTGTCACTGCAGCAAATCTTTTTTAAGGTTTACTGAAAGTTTTAAGCAGAATTTGGGGATTTTTGTAAAAAAAAATTTTGGGCAGATTATTAAGGTCCGGGGCTTATGGAATTTTTCATCTCGGTATATATATTTCTGGAGAGTTCTGTGTCAAAAGAAAGCACCAAAATCAACTTCTGTGACGAAGCAAATCGTGTTTAAGGTGTACCGAAAGTTTTAAGCAGAATTTGGGGATTTTTAAAAAAAAATAATTTGGGGCCGATTTTAAGGTCCGGGGGTTTACGGAATTTTTCATATGGGTAAATACATTTCTGGAGAGTTCTGTGTGAAAATTAAGCACCAAAATCAACTTTTGTCACCGCAGCAAATCTTTTTGAAGGTGTGCCGAAAGTTTTAAGCAGAATTTTTTGATTTTTGAAAAAAACAATTTTTGTCCGATTTTAAGGTCCGGGGCTTACAGAATTTTTCATACGGGTAAATATATTTCTGGAGAGTTCTGTGTCAAAATTAAGAACCAAAATAAACTTTTGTCACCGCAGCAAATCTTTTTAAGGTGTACCAAAAGTTTGAAGCAGAATTTTTTGATTTTGAAAAAAACATATTTTTGCCCATTTTTTAAGGTCTGGGGTTTACAGAATTTTTCATACTGGTAAATATATTTCTGGAGAGTTCTGTGTCAAAATTAAGCACCAAAATCAACTTCTGTCACTGCAGCAAATCTTTTTTAAGGTTTACTGAAAGTTTTAAGCAGAATTTGGGGATTTTTGTAAAAAAAAATTTTGGGCAGATTATTAAGGTCCGGGGCTTATGGAATTTTTCATCTCAGGTATATATATTTCTGGAGAGTTCTGTGTCAAAAGAAAGCACCAAAATCAACTTCTGTGATGAAGCAAATCGTGTTTAAGGTGTACCGAAAGTTTTAAGCAGAATTTGGGGATTTTTTTAAAAAAATAATTTGGGGCCGATTTTTAAGATCGGGGGTTTACGGAATTTTTCATACGGGTAAATACATTTCTGGAGAGTTCTGTGTGAAAATTAAGCACCACAATCAGCTTTTGTCACCGCAGCAAATCTTTTTGAAGGTGTGCCGAAAGTTTTAAGCAGATTTTTTTGATTTTTGAAAAAAACAATTTTTGTCCGATTTTTAAGGTCCGGGGCTTACAGAATTTTTCATATGGGTATATATATTTCTGGTGAGTTCGGTGTCAAAATTAAGCACCAAAATCAACTTCTGTCACCGCAGCAAATCTTTTCTAAGGTTTATTTAAAGTTTTAAGTAGAATTTGGGGATTTTTTTTTTTTACATTTTTGGCTGATTTTTAAGTTCCGGGGCTTACAGAATTTTTCATACGGGTAAATATATTTCTGGAGAGTTCTGTGTCAAAATTAAGAACCAAAATAAACTTTTGTCACCGCAGCAAATCTTTTTAAGGTGTACCAAAAGTTTGAAGCAGAATTTTTTGATTTTTGAAAAAAACATATTTTTGCCCATTTTTTAAGGTCTGGGGTTTACAGAATTTTTCATACTGGTAAATATATTTCTGGAGAGTTCTGTGTCAAAATTAAGCACCAAAATCAACTTCTGTCACTGCAGCAAATCTTTTTTAAGGTATACCGAAAGTTTTAAGCAGAATTTGGGATTTTTGTAAAAAAAAATTTTGGGCAGATTATTAAGGTCCGGGGCTTATGGAATTTTTCATCTCGGTATATATATTTCTGGAGAGTTCTGTGTCAAAAGAAAGCACCAAAATCAACTTCTGTGACGAAGCAAATCGTGTTTAAGGTGTACCAAAAGTTTTAAGCAGAATTTGGGGATTTTAAAAAAAATAATTTGGGGCCGATTTTTAAGGTCCGGGGTTTACGGAATTTTTCATATGGGTAAATACATTTCTGGAGAGTTCTGTGTGAAAATTAAGCACCAAAATCAACTTCTGTCACCGCAGCAAATCTTTTTAAGGTGTACCAAAAGTTTTAAGCAGAATTTGGTGATTTTTGAAAAAAAAATTTTTTGGCCGATTTTTAAAGTCCGGGGCTTACAGAATTTTTCATACGGGTAAATATATTTCTGGAGAGTTCTGTGTCAAAATTAAGCACCAAAATCAACTTCTGTCACCGCAGCAAATCTTTTTTAAGGTGTACCGAAAGTTTTACGCAGAATTTGGGGATTTTTGTAAAAAAAAATTTTGGGCAGATTATTAAAGTCCGGGGCTTATGGAATTTTTCATCTCGGTAAATATATTTCTGGAGAGTTCTGTGTCAAAAGAAAGCACCAAAATCAACTTCTGTCATGAAGCAAATCGTGTTTAAGGTGTACCAAAAGTTTTAAGCAGAATTTGGGGATTTTTAAAAAAAAATAATTTGGGGCCGATTTTTAAGGTCCGGGGTTTACGGAATTTTTCATATGGGTAAATACATTTCTGGAGAGTTCTGTGTGAAAATTAAGCACCAAAATTAACTTCTGTCACCGCAGTAAATCTTTTTTAAGGTGTACCGTAAGTTTTAAGTAGAATTTGGGGATTTAAAAAAAAAAATATTTTTGGGCCGATTTTTAAGGTCCGGGGCTTACGGAATATTTCATATGGGTAAATATATTTCTGGAGAGTTCCGTGTCAAAATTAAGCACCAAAATCAACTTCTGTCACTGCAGCAAATCTTTTTTAACGTATACAAAAAGTTTTAAGCAGAATTTGGGGATTTTTGAAAAAAATAAAATTATTTTTGGCCGATTTTTAAGGTCCGGGGTTTACAGAATTTTTTCATATGGGTATATATATTTCTGGAGAGTTCTGTGTCAAAATTAAGCACCAAAATCAACTTCTGTCACCGCAGCAAATCTTTTTAAGGTGTACCAAAAGTTTGAAGAAGAATTTTTTGATTTTTGAAAAAAATATTTTTGGCCGATTTTTAAAGTCCGGGGCTTACAGAATTTTTCATATGGGTAAATATATTTCTGGAGAGTTCTGTGTCAAAATTAAGCCCCAAAATCAACTTCTGTCACCGCAGCAAATCTTTTTTAAGGTGTACCGAAAGTTTTAAGCAGAATTTGGGGATTTTTGTAAAAAAAAATTTTGGGCAGATTATTAAGGTCCGGGGCTTATGGAATTTTTCATCTCGGTAAATATATTTCTGGAGAGTTCTGTGTCAAAAGAAAGCACCAAAATCAACTTCTGTCATGAAGCAAATCGTGTTTAAGGTGTACCGAAAGTTTTAAGCAGAATTTGGGGATTTTTTAAAAAAAAATAATTTGGGGCCGATTTTTAAGGTCCGGGGTTTACGGAATTTTTTATATGGGTAAATACATTTCTGGAGAGTTCTGTGTGAAAATTAAGCACCAAAATTAACTTCTGTCACCGCAGTAAATCTTTTTTAAGGTGTACCGTAAGTTTTAAGTAGAATTTGGGGATTAAAAAAAATATATATTTTTGGGCCAATTTTTAAGGTCCGGGGCTTACGGAATATTTCATATGGGTAAATATATTTCTGGAGAGTTCCGTGTCAAAATTAAGCACCAAAATCAACTTCTGTCACTGCAGCAAATCTTTTTTAACGTGTACAAAAAGTTTTAAGCAGAATTTGGGGATTTTTGAAAAAATAAAAACATTTTTGGCCGATTTTTAAGGTCCGGGGCTTACAGAATTTTTCATATGGGTATATATATTTCTGGAGAGTTCTGTGTCAAAATTAAGCACCAAAATCAACTTCTGTCACCGCAGCAAATCTTTTCTAAGGTTTATTTAAAGTTTTAAGTAGAATTTGGGGATTTTTTTTTTTTAATTTTTGGCCGATTTTTAAGGTCCGGGGCTTACAGAATTTTTCATACGGGTAAATATATTTCTGGAGAGTTCTGTGTCAATATTAAGCACGAAAATCAACTTCTGTCACCACAGCAAATCTTTTTAAGGTGTACCGAAAGCTTTAAGTAGAATTTGGGGATTTAAAAAAACATTTTTTTGCCCAATTTTTATGGTCCGGGGCTTACAGAATTTTTCATATGGGTAAATATATTTCTGGAGTGTTCTGTGTCAAAAGTAAGCACCAAAATCAACTTCTGTCACGAAGCAAATCGTGTTTAAGGTTTACCAAAAGTTTTAAGCAGAATTTGGGGATTTTTTTTAAAAAAATAATTTGGGGCCGATTTTTAAGGTCTGGGGTTTACGGAATTTTTCATATGGGTAAATATATTTCTGGAGAGTTCTGTGTCAAAATTAAGCACCAAAATTAACTTCTGTCACCGCAGTAAATCTTTTTTAAGGTGTACCGAAAGTTTTAAGTAGAATTTGGGGATTTTGTTTAAAAAAAAATTTTTTGGGCAGATTTTTAAGGTGCGGGGCTTACAGAATTTTTCATACGGGTAAATATATTTCTGGACCGTTCTGTGTCAAATTTAAGCATCGAAATCAACTTCTGTCACCGCAGCAAATCTTTTTTAAGGTTTATTGAAAGTTTTAAGCCGAATTTTTAGATTTTTGGAAAAAAATATTTTTGGCAGATTTTTAAGGTCTGGGGTTTACAGAATTTTTCTACAGGTAAATATATTTCTGGAGAGTTCTGTGTCAAAATTAAGCACCAAAATCAACTTTTGTCACCGTAGCAAATCTTTTTGAAGGTGTGCCAAAAGTTTTAAGCAGAATTTTTTGATTTTTGAAAAAAACAATTTTTGTCCGATTTTTAAGGTCCGGGGCTTACAGAATTTTTCATATGGGTATATATATTTCTGGAGAGTTCTGTGTCAAAATTAAGCACCAAAATCAACTTCTGTCACCGCAGCAAATCTTTTCTAAGGTTTATTTAAAGTTTTAAGTAGAATTTGGGGATTTTTTTTTTTTTAATTTTTGGCTGATTTTTAAGTTCCGGGGCTTATGGAATTTTTCATCTCGGTATATATATTTCTGGAGAGTTCTGTGTCAAAAGAAAGCACCAAAATCAACTTCTGTGACGAAGCAAATCGTGTTTAAGGTGTACCGAAAGTTTTAAGCAGAATTTGGGGATTTTAAAAAAATAATAATTTGGGGGCCGATTTTTAAGGTCCGGGGTTTACGGAATTTTTCATATGGGTAAATACATTTCTGGAGAGTTCTGTGTGAAAATTAAGCACCAAAATCAACTTTTGTCACCGCAGCAAATCTTTTTGAAGGTGTGCCGAAAGTTTTAAGCAGAATTTTTTGATTTTTGAAAAAAACAATTTTTGTCCGATTTTTAAGGTCCGGGGCTTACAGAATTTTTCATACGGGTATATATATTTCTGGAGAGTTCTGTGTCAAAATTAAGCACCAAAATCAACTTCTGTCACCGCAGCAAATCTTTTTAAGGTGTACCAAAAGTTTTAAGCAGAATTTGGGGATTTTTAAAAAAAAATAATTTTTGGCCCGATTTTTAAGATCGGGGATTACAGAATTTTTCATACGGGTAAATATATTTCTGGAGAGTTCTGTGTCAAAATTAAGCACCAAAATCAACTTCTGTCACTGCAGCAAATCTTTTTTAAGGTTTACTGAAAGATTTAAGCAGAATTTGGGGATTTTTGTAAAAAAAAATTTTGGGCAGATTATTAAGGTCCGGGGCTTATGAAATTTTTCATCTCGGTATATATATTTCTGGAGAGTTCTGTGTCAAAAGAAAGCACCAAAATCAACTTCTGTGACGAAGCAAATCGTGTTTAAGGTGTACCGAAAGCTTTAAGTAGAATTTGGGGATTTAAAAAAACATTTTTTTGCCCAATTTTTATGGTCCGGGGCTTACAGAATTTTTCATATGGGTAAATATATTTCTGGAGTGTTCTGTGTCAAAAGTAAGCACCAAAATCAACTTCTGTCACGAAGCAAATCGTGTTTAAGGTTTACCAAAGTTTTAAGCAGAATTTGGGGATTTTTTAAAAAAAATAATTTGGGGCCGATTTTTAAGGTCTGGGGTTTACGGAATTTTTCATATGGGTAAATATATTTCTGGAGAGTTCTGTGTCCAAATTAAGCACCAAAATTAACTTCTGTCACCGCAGTAAATATTTTTTAAGGTGTACCGTAAGTTTTAAGTAGAATTTGGGGATTTTGTTTAAAAAAAAATTTTTTTGGCAGATTTTTAATGTCCAGGGCTTACAGAATTTTTCATACGGGTAAATATATTTCTGGACAGTTCTGTGTCAAATTTAAGCATCGAAATCAACTTCTGTCACCGCAGCAAATCTTTTTTAAGGTTTATTGAAAGTTTTAAGCCGAATTTTTAGATTTTTTGAAAAAATATTTTTGCCCGATTTTTAAGGTCCGGGGTTTACAGAATTTTTCTACAGGTAAATATATTTCTGGAGAGTTCTGTGTCAAAATTAAGAACCAAAATAAACTTTTGTCACCGCAGCAAATCTTTTTAAGGTGTATCAAAAGTTTGAAGCAGAATTTTTTGATTTTTGAAAAAAACATATTTTTGCCCATTTTTTAAGGTCTGGGTTTACAGAATTTTTCATACTGGTAAATACATTTCTGGAGAGTTCTGTGTCAAAATTAAGCACCAAAATCAACTTCTGTCACTGCAGCAAATCTTTTTTAAGGTATACCGAAAGTTTTAAGCAGAATTTGGGGATTTTTGTAAAAAAAAATTTTGGGCAGATTATTAAGGTCCGGGGCTTATGGAATTTTTCATCTCGGTATATATATTTCTGGAGAGTTCTGTGTCAAAAGAAAGCACCAAAATCAACTTCTGTGACGAAGCAAATCGTGTTTAAGGTGTACCGAAAGTTTTAAGCAGAATTTGGGGATTTTAAAAAAATAATATTTTGGGGCCGATTTTTAAGGTTCGGGGTTTACGGAATTTTTCATATGGGTAAATACATTTCTGGAGAGTTCTGTGTGAAAATTAAGCACCAAAATCAACTTTTGTCACCGCAGCAAATCTTTTTGAAGGTGTGCCAAAAGTTTTAAGCAGAATTTTTTGATTTTTGAAAAAAACAATTTTTGTCCGATTTTTAAGGTCCGGGGCTTACAGAATTTCTCATATGGGTATATATATTTCTGGAGAGTTCTGTGTCAAAATTAAGCACCAAAATCAACTTCTGTCACCGCAGCAAATCTTTTCTAAGGTTTATTTAAAGTTTTAAGTAGAATTTGGGGATTTTTTTTTTTTTAATTTTTGGCTGATTTTTAAGTTCCGGGGCTTACAGAATTTTTCATATGGGTAAATATATTTCTGGAGAGTTCTGTGTCAAAACTAAGAACCAAAATAAACTTTTGTCACCGCAGCAAATCTTTTTAAGGTGTACCAAAAGTTTGAAGCAGAATTTTTTGATTTTTGAAAAAAACATATTTTTGCCCATTTTTTAAGGTCTGGGGTTTACAGAATTTTTCATACTGGTAAATATATTTCTGGAGAGTTCTGTGTCAAAATTAAGCACCAAAATCAACTTCTGTCACTGCAGCAAATCTTTTTTAAGGTATACCGAAAGTTTTAAGCAGAATTTGGGGATTTTTGTAAAAAAAAATTTTGGGCAGATTATTAAGGTCCGGGGTTTATGGAATTTTTCATCTCGGTATATATATTTCTGGAGAGTTCTGTGTCAAAAGAAAGCACCAAAATCAACTTCTGTGACGAAGCAAATCGTGTTTAAGGTGTACCGAAAGTTTTAAGCAGAATTTGGGGATTTTAAAAAAATAATAATTTGGGGCCGATTTTTAAGGTCCGGGGTTTACGGAATTTTTCATATGGGTAAATACATTTCTGGAGAGTTCTGTGTGAAAATTAAGCACCAAAATCAGCTTTTTTCACCGCAGCAAATCTTTTTGAAGGTGTGCCGAAAGTTTTAAGCAGAATTTTTTGATTTTTGAAAAAAACAATTTTTGTCTGATTTTTATGGTCCGGGGCTTACAGAATTTTTCATACGGGTATATATATTTCTGGAGAGTTCTGTGTCAAAATTAAGCACCAAAATCAACTTCTGTCACCGCAGCAAATCTTTTTAAGGTGTACCAAAAGTTTTAAGCAGAATTTGGTGATTTTTGAAAAAAAATATTTTTGGCCGATTTTTAAAGTCCGGGGCTTACAGAATTTTTCATACGGGTAAATATATTTCTGGAGAGTTCTGTGTCAAAATTAAGCACGAAAATCAACTTCTGTCACTGCAGCAAATCTTTTTAAGGTGTACCAAAAGTTTTAAGCAGAAGTTGGGGATTTTTGAAAAAAAAAAAGCATTTTTGGCCGATTTTTAAGGTCCGGGGATTACAGAATTTTTCATATGGGTAAATATATTTCTGGAGAGTTCTGTGTCAAAATTAAGCACGAAAATCAACTTCTGTCACCACAGCAAATCTTTTTTAAGGTGTACCAAAAGCTTTAAGTAGAATTTGGGGATTTAAAAAAACATTTTTTTGCCCAATTTTTATGGTCCGGGGCTTACAGAATTTTACATATGGGTAAATATATTTCTGGAGTGTTCTGTGTCAAAAGTAAGCACCAAAACCAACTTCTGTCACGAAGCAAATCGTGTTTAAGGTGTACCGAAAGTTTTAAGCAGAATTTGGGGATTTTAAAAAAATAATAATTTGGGGCCGATTTTTAAGGTCCGGGGTTTACGGAATTTTTCATATGGGTAAAAACATTTCTGGAGAGTTCTGTGTGAAAATTAAGCACCAAAATCAACTTTTGTCACCGCAGCAAATCTTTTTGAAGGTGTGCCGAAAGTTTTAAGCAGAATTTTTTGATTTTTGAAAAAAACAATTTTTGTCCGATTTTTAAGGTCCGGGGCTTACAGAATTTTTCATACGGGTATATATATTTCTGGAGAGTTCTGTGTCAAAATTAAGCACCAAAATCAACTTCTGTCACCGCAGCAAATCTTTTTAAGGTGTACCAAAAGTTTTAAGCAGAATTTGGGGATTTTTAAAAAAAAATAATTTTTGGCCCGATTTTTAAGATCGGGGATTACAGAATTTTTCATACGGGTAAATATATTTCTGGAGAGTTCTGTGTCAAAATTAAGCACCAAAATCAACTTCTGTCACTGCAGCAAATCTTTTTTAAGGTTTACTGAAAGATTTAAGCAGAATTTGGGGATTTTTGTAAAAAAAAATTTTGGGCAGATTATTAAGGTCCGGGGCTTATGAAATTTTTCATCTCGGTATATATATTTCTGGAGAGTTCTGTGTCAAAAGAAAGCACCAAAATCAACTTCTGTGACGAAGCAAATCGTGTTTAAGGTGTACCGAAAGCTTTAAGTAGAATTTGGGGATTTAAAAAAACATTTTTTTGCCCAATTTTTATGGTCCGGGGCTTACAGAATTTTTCATATGGGTAAATATATTTCTGGAGTGTTCTGTGTCAAAAGTAAGCACCAAAATCAACTTCTGTCACGAAGCAAATCGTGTTTAAGGTTTACCAAAAGTTTTAAGCAGAATTTGGGGATTTTTTTAAAAAAATAATTTGGGGCCGATTTTTAAGGTCTGGGGTTTACGGAATTTTTCATATGGGTAAATATATTTCTGGAGAGTTCTGTGTCCAAATTAAGCACCAAAATTAACTTCTGTCACCGCAGTAAATATTTTTTAAGGTGTACCGTAAGTTTTAAGTAGAATTTGGGGATTTTGTTTAAAAAAAAATTTTTTTGGCAGATTTTTAATGTCCAGGGCTTACAGAATTTTTCATACGGGTAAATATATTTCTGGACAGTTCTGTGTCAAATTTAAGCATCGAAATCAACTTCTGTCACCGCAGCAAATCTTTTTTAAGGTTTATTGAAAGTTTTAAGCCGAATTTTTAGATTTTTTGAAAAAATATTTTTGGCCGATTTTTAAGGTCCGGGGTTTACAGAATTTTTCTACAGGTAAATATATTTCTGGAGAGTTCTGTGTCAAAATTAAGAACCAAAATAAACTTTTGTCACCGCAGCAAATCTTTTTAAGGTGTACCAAAAGTTTGAAGCAGAATTTTTTGATTTTTGAAAAAAACATATTTTTGCCCATTTTTTAAGGTCTGGGGTTTACAGAATTTTTCATACTGGTAAATACATTTCTGGAGAGTTCTGTGTCAAAATTAAGCACCAAAATCAACTTCTGTCACTGCAGCAAATCTTTTTTAAGGTATACCGAAAGTTTTAAGCAGAATTTGGGGATTTTTGTAAAAAAAAATTTTGGGCAGATTATTAAGGTCCGGGGCTTATGGAATTTTTCATCTCGGTATATATATTTCTGGAGAGTTCTGTGTCAAAAGAAAGCACCAAAATCAACTTCTGTGACGAAGCAAATCGTGTTTAAGGTGTACCGAAAGTTTTAAGCAGAATTTGGGGATTTTAAAAAAATAATATTTTGGGGCCGATTTTTAAGGTTCGGGGTTTACGGAATTTTTCATATGGGTAAATACATTTCTGGAGAGTTCTGTGTGAAAATTAAGCACCAAAATCAACTTTTGTCACCGCAGCAAATCTTTTTGAAGGTGTGCCAAAAGTTTTAAGCAGAATTTTTTGATTTTTGAAAAAAACAATTTTTGTCCGATTTTTAAGGTCCGGGGCTTACAGAATTTCTCATATGGGTATATATATTTCTGGAGAGTTCTGTGTCAAAATTAAGCACCAAAATCAACTTCTGTCACCGCAGCAAATCTTTTCTAAGGTTTATTTAAAGTTTTAAGTAGAATTTGGGGATTTTTTTTTTTTTAATTTTTGGCTGATTTTTAAGTTCCGGGGCTTACAGAATTTTTCATATGGGTAAATATATTTCTGGAGAGTTCTGTGTCAAAACTAAGAACCAAAATAAACTTTTGTCACCGCAGCAAATCTTTTTAAGGTGTACCAAAAGTTTGAAGCAGAATTTTTTGATTTTTGAAAAAAACATATTTTTGCCCATTTTTTAAGGTCTGGGGTTTACAGAATTTTTCATACTGGTAAATATATTTCTGGAGAGTTCTGTGTCAAAATTAAGCACCAAAATCAACTTCTGTCACTGCAGCAAATCTTTTTTAAGGTATACCGAAAGTTTTAAGCAGAATTTGGGGATTTTTGTAAAAAAAAATTTTGGGCAGATTATTAAGGTCCGGGGTTTATGGAATTTTTCATCTCGGTATATATATTTCTGGAGAGTTCTGTGTCAAAAGAAAGCACCAAAATCAACTTCTGTGACGAAGCAAATCGTGTTTAAGGTGTACCGAAAGTTTTAAGCAGAATTTGGGGATTTTAAAAAAATAATAATTTGGGGCCGATTTTTAAGGTCCGGGGTTTACGGAATTTTTCATATGGGTAAATACATTTCTGGAGAGTTCTGTGTGAAAATTAAGCACCAAAATCAACTTTTTTCACCGCAGCAAATCTTTTTGAAGGTGTGCCGAAAGTTTTAAGCAGAATTTTTTGATTTTTGAAAAAAACAATTTTTGTCCGATTTTTATGGTCCGGGGCTTACAGAATTTTTCATACGGGTATATATATTTCTGGAGAGTTCTGTGTCAAAATTAAGCACCAAAATCAACTTCTGTCACCGCAGCAAATCTTTTTAAGGTGTACCAAAAGTTTTAAGCAGAATTTGGTGATTTTTGAAAAAAAATATTTTTGGCCGATTTTTAAAGTCCGGGGCTTACAGAATTTTTCATATGGGTAAATATATTTCTGGAGAGTTCTGTGTCAAAATTAAGCACGAAAATCAACTTCTGTCACCGCAGCAAATCTTTTTAAGGTGTACCAAAAGTTTTAAGCAGAAGTTGGGGATTTTTGAAAAAAAAAAAGCATTTTTGGCCGATTTTTAAGGTCCGGGGATTACAGAATTTTTCATATGGGTAAATATATTTCTGGAGAGTTCTGTGTCAAAATTAAGCACGAAAAACAACTTCTGTCACCACAGCAAATCTTTTTTAAGGTGTACCGAAAGCTTTAAGTAGAATTTGGGGATTTAAAAAAACATTTTTTTGCCCAATTTTTATGGTCCGGGGCTTACAGAATTTTACATATGGGTAAATATATTTCTGGAGTGTTCTGTGTCAAAAGTAAGCACCAAAACCAACTTCTGTCACGAAGCAAATCGTGTTTAAGGTTTACCAAAAGTTTTAAGCAGAATTTGGGGATTTTTAAAAAAAAATAATTTGGGGCCGATTTTTAAGGTCTGGGGTTTACGGAATTTTTCATATGGGTAAATATATTTCTGGAGAGTTCTGTGTCAAAATTAAGCACCAAAATTAACTTCTGTCACCGCAGTAAATCTTTTTTAAGGTGTACCGTAAGTTTTAAGTAGAATTTGGGGATTTTGTTTAAAAAAAAATTTTTTTGGCAGATTTTTAAGGTCCGGGGCTTACAGAATTTTTCATACGGGTAAATATATTTCTGGACAGTTCTGTGTCAAATTTAAGTATCGAAATCAACTTCTGTCACCGCAGCAAATCTTTTTTAAGGTTTATTGAAAGTTTTAAGCCGAATTTTTAGATTTTTGGAAAAAAATATTTTTGGCTGATTTTTAAGGTCCGGGGTTTACAGAATTTTTCTACAGGTAAATATATTTTTGGATAGTTCTGTGTCAAAATTAAGCACCAAAATCAACTTCTGTCACCGCAGCAAATCTTTTCTAAGGTTTATTTAAAGTTTTAAGTAGAATTTGGGGATTTTTTTTTTTTAATTTTTGGCTGATTTTTAAGTTCCGGGGCTTACAGAATTTTTCATATGGGTAAATATATTTCTGGAGAGTTCTGTGTCAAAATTAAGAACCAAAATCAACTTCTGTCACCGCAGCAAATCTTTTTAAGGTGTACCAAAAGTTTTAAGCAGAATTTGGTGATTTTTGAAAAAAAATATTTTTGGCCGATTTTTAAAGTCCGGGGCTTACAGAATTTTTCATACGGGTAAATATATTTCTGGAGAGTTCTGTGTCAAAATTAAGCACCAAAATCAACTTCTGTCACCGCAGCAAATCATTTTTAAGGTGTACCGAAAGTTTTACGCAGAATTTGGGGATTTTTGTAAAAAAAAATGTTGGGCAGATTATTAAGGTCCGGGGCTTATGGAATTTTTCATCTCGGTAAATATATTTCTGGAGAGTTCTGTGTCAAAAGAAAGCACCAAAATCAACTTCTGTCATGAAGCAAATCGTGTATAAGGTGTACCGAAAGTTTTAAGCAGAATTTGGGGATTTTTAAAAAAAAATAATTTGGGGCCGATTTTTAAGGTCCGGGGTTTACGGAATTTTTCATATGGGTAAATACATTTCTGGAGAGTTCTGTGTGAAAATTAAGCACCAAAATTAACTTCTGTCACCGCAGTAAATCTTTTTTAAGGTGTACCGTAAGTTTTAAGCAGAATTTGGGGATTTAAAAAAAAATATATTTTTGGGCCGATTTTTAAGGTCCGGGGCTTACGGAATATTTCATATGGGTAAATTTATTTCTGGAGAGTTCCGTGTCAAAATTAAGCACCAAAATCAACTTCTGTCACTGCAGCAAATCTTTTTTAACGTGTTCAAAAAGTTTTAAGCAGAATTTGGGGATTTTTGAAAAAAATAAAATTATTTTTGGCCGATTTTTAAGGTCCGGGGCTTACAGAATTTTTCATATGGGTATATATATTTCTGGAGAGTTCTGTGTCAAAATTAAGCACCAAAATCAACTTCTGTCACCGCAGCAAATCTTTTTAAGGTGTACCAAAAGTTTGAAGAATTTTTTGATTTTTGAAAAAAAATATTTTTGGCTGATTTTTAAAGTCCGGGGCTTACAGAATTTTTCATATGGGTAAATATATTTCTGGAGAGTTCTGTGTCAAAATTAAGCACCAAAATCAACTTCTGTCACCGCAGCAAATCTTTTTTAAGGTGTACCGAAAGTTTTAAGCAGAATTTGGGGATTTTTGTAAAAAAAAATTTTGGGCAGATTATTAAGGTCCGGGGCTTATGGAATTTTTCATCTCGGTAAATATATTTCTGGAGAGTTCTGTGTCAAAAGAAAGCACCAAAATCAACTTCTGTCATGAAGCAAATCGTGTTTAAGGTGTACCGAAAGTTTTAAGCAGAATTTGGGGATTTTTAAAAAAAAATAATTTGGGGCCGATTTTTAAGGTCCGGGGTTTACGGAATTTTTTATATGGGTAAATACATTTCTGGAGAGTTCTGTGTGAAAATTAAGCACCAAAATTAACTTCTGTCACCGCAGTAAATCTTTTTAAGGTGTACCGTAAGTTTTAAGTAGAATTTGGGGATTTAAAAAAAATATATATTTTTGGGCCGATTTTTAAGGTCCGGGGCTTACGGAATATTTCATATGGGTAAATATATTTCTGGAGTGTTCCGTGTCAAAATTAAGCACCAAAATCAACTTCTGTCACTGCAGCAAATCTTTTTTAACGTGTACAAAAAGTTTTAAGCAGAATTTGGGGATTTTTGAAAAAAATAAAAACATTTTTGGCCGATTTTTAAGGTCCGGGGCTTACAGAATTTTTCATATGGGTATATATATTTCTGGAGAGTTCTGTGTCAAAATTAAGCACCAAAATCAACTTCTGTCACCGCAGCAAATCTTTTCTAAGGTTTATTTAAAGTTTTAAGTAGAATTTGGGGATTTTTTTTTTTTTTATTTTTGGCCGATTTTTAAGGTCCGGGGCTTACGGAATATTTCATATGGGTAAATATATTTCTGGAGAGTTCCGTGTCAAAATTAAGCACCAAAATCAACTTCTGTCACTGCAGCAAATCTTTTTTAACGTGTACAAAAAGTTTTAAGCAGAAGTTGGGGATTTTTGAAAAAAAAAAAGCATTTTTGGCCGATTTTTAAGGTCCGGGGATTACAGAATTTTTCATATGGGTAAATATATTTCTGGAGAGTTCTGTGTCAAAATTAAGCACGAAAATCAACTTCTGTCACCACACCAAATCTTTTTTAAGGTGTACCGAAAGCTTTAAGTAGAATTTGGGGATTTAAAAAAACATTTTTTTGCCCAATTTTTATGGTCCGGGGCTTACAGAATTTTACATATGGGTAAATATATTTCTGGAGTGTTCTGTGTCAAAAGTAAGCACCAAAACCAACTTCTGTCACGAAGCAAATCGTGTTTAAGGTTTACCAAAAGTTTTAAGCAGAATTTGGGGATTTTAAAAAAATAATAATTTGGGGCTGATTTTTAAGGTCCGGGGTTTACGGAATTTTTCATATGGGTAAATACATTTCTGGAGAGTTCTGTGTGAAAATTAAGCACCAAAATCAACTTTTTTCACCGCAGCAAATCTTTTTGAAGGTGTGCCGAAAGTTTTAAGCAGAATTTTTTGATTTTTGAAAAAAACAATTTTTGTCCGATTTTTATGGTCCGGGGCTTACAGAATTTTTCATACGGGTATATATATTTCTGGAGAGTTCTGTGTCAAAATTAAGCTCCAAAATCAACTTCTGTCACCGCAGCAAATCTTTTTAAGGTGTACCAAAAGTTTTAAGCAGAATTTGGTGATTTTTGAAAAAAAATATTTTTGGCCGATTTTTAAAGTCCGGGGCTTACAGAATTTTTCATACGGGTAAATATATTTCTGGAGAGTTCTGTGTCAAAATTAAGCACGAAAATCAACTTCTGTCACCGCAGCAAATCTTTTTAAGGTGTACCAAAAGTTTTAAGCAGAAGTTGGGGATTTTTGAAAAAAAAAAAGCATTTTTGGCCGATTTTTAAGGTCCGGGGATTACAGAATTTTTCATATGGGTAAATATATTTCTGGAGAGTTCTGTGTCAAAATTAAGCACGAAAATCAACTTCTGTCACCACACCAAATCTTTTTTAAGGTGTACCGAAAGCTTTAAGTAGAATTTGGGGATTTAAAAAAACATTTTTTTGCCCAATTTTTATGGTCCGGGGCTTACAGAATTTTACATATGGGTAAATATATTTCTGGAGTGTTCTGTGTCAAAAGTAAGCACCAAAACCAACTTCTGTCACGAAGCAAATCGTGTTTAAGGTTTACCAAAAGTTTTAAGCAGAATTTGGGGATTTTTAAAAAAAAATAATTTGGGGCCGATTTTTAAGGTCTGGGGTTTACGGAATTTTTCATATGGGTAAATATATTTCTGGAGAGTTCTGTGTCAAAATTAAGCACCAAAATTAACTTCTGTCACCGCAGTAAATCTTTTTTAAGGTGTACCGTAAGTTTTAAGTAGAATTTGGGGATTTTGTTTAAACAAAAATTTTTTTGGCAGATTTTTAAGGTCCGGGGCTTACAGAATTTTTCATACGGGTAAATATATTTCTGGACAGTTCTGTGTCAAATTTAAGTATCGAAATCAACTTCTGTCACCGCAGCAAATCTTTTTTAAGGTTTATTGAAAGTTTTAAGCCGAATTTTTAGATTTTTGGAAAAAAATATTTTTGGCTGATTTTTAAGGTCCGGGGTTTACAGAATTTTTCTACAGGTAAATATATTTCTGGATAGTTCTGTGTCAAAATTAAGCACCAAAATCAACTTCTGTCACCACAGCAAATCTTTTCTAAGGTTTATTTAAAGTTTTAAGTAGAATTTGGGGATTTTTTTTTTTTAATTTTTGGCTGATTTTTAAGTTCCGGGGCTTACAGAATTTTTCATACGGGTAAATATATTTCTGGAGAGTTCTGTGTCAAAATTAAGAACCAAAATCAACTTCTGTCACCGCAGCAAATCTTTTTAAGGTGTACCAAAAGTTTTAAGCAGAATTTGGTGATTTTTGAAAAAAAATATTTTTGGCCGATTTTTAAAGTCCGGGGCTTACAGAATTTTTCATACGGGTAAATATATTTCTGGAGAGTTCTGTGTCAAAATTAAGCACCAAAATCAACTTCTGTCACCGCAGCAAATCATTTTTAAGGTGTACCGAAAGTTTTACGCAGAATTTGGGGATTTTTGTAAAAAAAAATGTTGGGCAGATTATTAAGGTCCGGGGCTTATGGAATTTTTCATCTCGGTAAATATATTTCTGGAGAGTTCTGTGTCAAAAGAAAGCACCAAAATCAACTTCTGTCATGAAGCAAATCGTGTATAAGGTGTACCGAAAGTTTTAAGCAGAATTTGGGGATTTTTAAAAAAAAATAATTTGGGGCCGATTTTTAAGGTCCGGGGTTTACGGAATTTTTCATATGGGTAAATACATTTCTGGAGAGTTCTGTGTGAAAATTAAGCACCAAAATTAACTTCTGTCACCGCAGTAAATCTTTTTTAAGGTGTACCGTAAGTTTTAAGCAGAATTTGGTGATTTAAAAAAAAATATATTTTTGGGCCGATTTTTAAGGTCCGGGGCTTACGGAATATTTCATATGGGTAAATTTATTTCTGGAGAGTTCCGTGTCAAAATTAAGCACCAAAATCAACTTCTGTCACTGCAGCAAATCTTTTTTAACGTGTTCAAAAAGTTTTAAGCAGAATTTGGGGATTTTTGAAAAAAATAAAATTATTTTTGGCCGATTTTTAAGGTCCGGGGCTTACAGAATTTTTCATATGGGTATATATATTTCTGGAGATTTCTGTGTCAAAATTAAGCACCAAAATCAACTTCTGTCACCGCAGCAAATCTTTTTAAGGTGTACCAAAAGTTTGAAGAAGAATTTTTTGATTTTTGAAAAAAAATATTTTTGGCCGATTTTTAAAGTCCGGGGCTTACAGAATTTTTCATATGGGTAAATATATTTCTGGAGAGTTCTGTGTCAAAATTAAGCACCAAAATCAACTTCTGTCACCGCAGCAAATTTTTTTTTTAAGGTGTACCGAAAGTTTTAAGCAGAATTTGGGGATTTTTGTAAAAAAAAATTTTGGGCAGATTATTAAGGTCCGGGGCTTATGGAATTTTTCATCTCGGTAAATATATTTCTGGAGAGTTCTGTGTCAAAAGAAAGCACCAAAATCAACTTCTGTCATGAAGCAAATCGTGTTTAAGGTGTACCGAAAGTTTTAAGCAGAATTTGGGGATTTTTAAAAAAAAATAATTTGGGGCCGATTTTTAAGGTCCGGGGTTTACGGAATTTTTTATATGGGTAAATACATTTCTGGAGAGTTCTGTGTGAAAATTAAGCACCAAAATTAACTTCTGTCACCGCAGTAAATCTTTTTAAGGTGTACCGTAAGTTTTAAGTAGAATTTGGGGATTTAAAAAAAATATATATTTTTGGGCCGATTTTTAAGGTCCGGGGCTTACGGAATATTTCATATGGGTAAATATATTTCTGGAGAGTTCCGTGTCAAAATTAAGCACCAAAATCAACTTCTGTCACTGCAGCAAATCTTTTTTAATGTGTACAAAAAGTTTTAAGCAGAATTTGGGGATTTTTGAAAAAAATAAAAACATTTTTGGCCGATTTTTAAGGTCCGGGGCTTACAGAATTTTTCATATGGGTATATATATTTCTGGAGAGTTCTGTGTCAAAATTAAGCACCAACATCAACTTCTGTCACCGTAAGCATACCATTTGGGAGAGGAGTGTCCTAGGAGGAGGTGGTGAGCTGCTGAGACAGGGAGAGGGCTTCCCGAGGCAGGCTGATTCCTCCTGGGGAAGATATCGCTGCTGATCCTGCTGTTTGTGGTGCTGAGGATTTGCTGTGGTGCTGCTGCCTTTCAGCACCATGACTAAGAGAGGCAGACCCCGGGCTGGAGGATCAAGCAGGGGTTCTGTCGCTCCTGTCCCGCCTGACCCGCCTAACCTGCCTGCCGGAGGACTGCAGCGCGAGGCCGTGGATCCACCCGCCGGTTCGCGGAGGCCGCAAGTGTGCGCGGCTGGAGCTCCGGACCCCCTGTCCCTTTGGCGCGCCTGCCCGGGAGACGGAGTGCGGGGAGTCTGACGGAGCAGCCGAAGCAGCCGAAGCAGCCGGAGCTGATGGAGCGGACGGCGGCGGCAAGCGGAGGACTCCCTGTACCAGCGGCGGACGTGCCGGGGAGTCGGAAGGCGGCAGCTGTGCTGGTGGACCCGGCGGCGGGCGGAGGAGGTGTCCTGGACCCCCCTGGACTTTCAGTTCGGAGAGCGGGGGGTCCAGTGGAGTTCAGCAGAGTGCCAGTCTCCAAACCGCTGGCGGCGGGACCCCCGAGTGACGCAACTCGGGGGGTAATGGCGGCCCCCGCTAGCGGTGCAGCGGAGGTGGTTATAGTGGCTGCAGACTCTGCCTCCAAACTGTCAGTAGAGGGACCCCCGAGTGAGGCAACTCGGGGGGGTATGGAGACCCTCACTGGCAGTGAAGAGGAGGATATGGAGGTGATGGCTGATTTGGTGACCCCTAGCCCAGCAGCGCTCCCCAAACTGTCAGTGAAGGGACCCCTGAGTGAGGCAACTCAGGGGGATATGGTGGCCCCCACTGGCAGTGAAGCGGGGAGTGCTGCAGAAGGGGAGAAGACAGAAGACGGGGAGCTAGAGTCTGATACTGAGGAGGATGATTTGTTTGCAGCTTTAAGCATGGACCAGCTGCAAAAAGAGATTAAAAAACTGAGCAGCAAGCTGTCAGATAAGAGAAAGAGGAGGAATCTGGCAGCTCCCTTGGAGAGACAATTCCTTAAGGGGGAAATTGCTGAACTAGCAGTTTCCCTGGACAATGCCAAAGAGCGGCTGGAGTACTTGAAAAAAATGTAAAAGAAACTGATAAAGTCCGAATCTACCTCAATGAGTGATATGGAAGGTTTAAAAGTGGAGAAGGTGGAGGCTGCATCAGCTATGGCGGTGAAAGTGGCAGAGCTGCAGGAGGATCCAGGCCCAGAGGTAAGCGATGATGCAAAGGGGACTGGGGGGATCGGGGGTCCCCATAATGCTTCGGTTCCCCTGGTTCCCGCTAGCGGAGCTATTTTACCTGCAAGGGCAGTCAGTGGCAATAGTATGATGGAAGTGTGTTCCGAAGCAACTGACTCAGAGTTAGTCCAGGTGGCAGTATTGGTGGAGGCTGGCATGGAGGGTAGACCAAAAGAACTGGTTCCTGAGGAAGTGCCAGGTGTGTTAAGTCTGGTCGGTGGTGTTGTCCCTGTGGATGTGTCAGCGCAAGGGATGCCAGTCCTGGACAAGTCATCCCTTTCAAATGCGCAAAGGGACATTGTGGAGACTGTTTATGGAGACAGGTTGCTAGTCCCAGAGAGGGCAAGGGTGGCAGCTGCAGTGATTGAAAAAGACTTGGCTCAGAGGAGGGAGAGACAGGCTAAGTCTGTCCCAGGTACCCTGTCTTATGCAAATGTGGTATCTGGGAGGAAAACAACTAATGTACCACCAGCTGCACCCTTGCCTGGGAGTACTGGAAAAAGACGTAATCTAATCCAATTTAAGTGGATTGCTCCTGGAGAAGCTCCAGGAAGAGAGGTGTTTTTAAAAATGGTGTTTAGTTTGGGGTTCTGTCCTGCAGATCTGTACGCCTGCATCCACCCAGTGCGGACCCTGGAGTATGATGTGAGTTTTCTGACGTACCAGGGTCTGCAAACTTTCTGGGGGAGGCTGCAGGCGTGTAGAGACAAGGACCCCTTTAACAAATATGTAATGAATTTAGTCACGAAGCATGACAGGGTAAAAGCCACTATTCTTGTCAGGAATGAGTCACTGCCCCCGGAGGACATAATATTTTGGCTAAAACGGTTTTGTAATGTAGAGTCGGGGGCAGTGAAGGCCGGTTATGTTTTAGGGGTGTGGGGTGGAGCATGGGAGGTGGGTATTAGGTTGAGGATGTCTGAGAAGGGGTTTGTTCATGTACCCTCGGCTGCCTATATAGGTAGGGACAGAGTGCAGTGTTTTTATCCGGGGCAGCCGAGGACATGTTTTAAGTGTGGTGATCACCGTCACGTTAGTTCCGAGTGCACTGTGGTGAAGTGTTCTTTGTGTGGGGGTGTGGGTCACTGGTCTAGAGATTGTCACACTGTCAGGTGCAATTTGTGTGGGGTGGAGGGGCACCCTTATAGCAGATGTCCGAAAGCCAGTCACAATGTGGTGTTAGAACAGGTGGTGGGTAGTAGTGTGGTGGTGAGTGAGGTGGTGAATGAGGTAGAAGAAGAGGGTATAGAGCAGGATGAGGTGGTAAATGTTGAAAGTAGGGAGGAGGTAATGGAGGAGACATTTCAGGAGGTTAGGCGGGGAGGGAATGGGATAAAAGAGAAAGATACAGAAACACAAGTGGTGTTATCCAATAAATTTGATGTTTTCTCCTCTGATGAGGAGGAAATCATAAGGAAAGATGGAGAGTGTTATCTGGTGTCAAAAAAAAACAAAAGAAAAACAAAGAGGTCTTTTAAAGAAAGTGAGAGGCACCGGGATGGGAAAAAAAGAAGGGAGTCAATCCCGGAGGTGGGGGAAGAGGCGGTAAATAAGGAAACTCTGGCCCCGATGGAAAGAAGGGTGGTGGAAAGGAGAAAGGAGGAGGTGGTGGCAATGGAGGAGACAGTGGCGGTTCAGCAGGAGGTAGCCGAAGAGACTGATGTGGAGTCATCCCAGAGCTCGGGGGTCGGGCCAAGTGGCACTGGTGGTGGGGTACACTGCCAGGTCATAAAGTTTGTGGCCAAGGCCCCTGACCCTGGGATCCCTGAGGAGGGTGGTGTACCCTCTGGGGGTGGAAGGGAGGGGGGTGGGGATGCCACAGGCGGTGGTGTGGCTGGCCCGCAGGGGGCTGGTGTGCAGTGTTAAGACTTGTTTTTTGGTGATGGTATGTAAAAGTAAGCAAGGTCTTGTAATATTCCATAACCTAGAAACATGGATCCTCATCCTATACGATGTGCCACGATTAATGTGGCTTCCGTGTTGTCCGAATGTGCTCGTATGATGGCCTTTGATTTTTTCAATACGATTGATGTTGATGTTTTATTTTTGCAAGAGACTAGGATTAGTAAATTGGATATCCTCCACAAGGCGAAGCAGGAGTGGAGGAGGGGTCCGTCTTACTGGTCTCTTGCGGCCGAGCCATACGGTGGGGTGGCAGTCCTTTTTTCTGATATGGTAACTGTGCACAAGGTTATTGAATTGCAAGCAGGTAGATGTATGATTTTGGATGTCAACATAAAGGGACAAGATGTGAGATTAATTAATGTGTATGGGCCACAGACACCAGGTGATAGGAAAAGTCTCTTTATGGAGATAAAACCTTTTCTTTTTACAGCCCAGCAGGTCGTCTTTGGTGGTGATTTTAATACCGTTGTTAGGCCAAAAGACAGGGGAGGCTCAAGGAGACCCCTGGGCTATGATTCCAATTTTTTAGTTAGCATGGTTAGACAGGCTGGTTTGGTGGATGTGCATATTCGTCACTCCCCAGACCTCACGGGTTTCACCTACTTTAGTGGTAGTCGTAGGTCTAGGATAGATAGGTTTTTTGTTAAGGAGACTTCCAAGACTTCATCCCTTGGGGTGAGGTTGGTGGAATTTTCCGATCACGGTTTGCTCTCAGTAACTTTGAATGCTTCAGAAACCCCTCAGAAGGGGCGGGGTCTGTGGCGTTTGAACTCTGAACTCCTGGAAGAAGAGAGAGTTAGGCAGTCCTTCAGGGTCTTCTTTCAATCTCAGGAGACACTTCTGGAGGCTGGTTGGAGTAGGTCTGAGTGGTGGGAGGTGATTAAAAAGAGAACCTGCAAATTTTTCCGTGGCCTTATAGCTAGGAAAAACTTGATAAAGCAAAATATCTACCGTAATCTGAGAAGGAAATTGGATTTCCTGATCTCTGAGGAGGGAGATGATGGGGAAATCTCCCGAGTGAAGGCTCAGATGAAAGAGTTCCAATATAACCGATTGGCATCCTTGGTTTTGGAAAGGGATTATGGTATGTACCACTCGCCTGATCCCTACCAGAGCTGTAGGAGGTCAGTCGACGCCAAACATGTCAGAGGACTGGTGGACGGACAGGGTGTTCTTCGTACTGACAAGGAAGGCATTCTGGATGTTATTGTGTCCTACTATTCTGATCTTCTGTCTGAGCAGCCACTCATCAGGGAGAGGATGGAGGAATTTCTGAGGGGAACCCCTGGTCTGAGTTCTCAGGGTGCCTCTCTTGACTCCTTGGCAAGTGATATAACCGCAGAGGAAGTTAGGAAGGCGATAATGGGTTTAAATCCCAAGAAATCACCAGGACCAGATGGTTTAACATCTGAATTTTATAAGACCTTTGCTGACCTCCTGATTCCCCGCCTTGTGGAAGTTTTTAATGAGAGCCTGGATGAGGGAGTCCTCCCTCCTTCCATGAGGTTATCTGCGCTTATTTTGCTGTCCAAAGGGAAGGACTCGTCTCGTATTGAGAACTGGCGCCCCATAGCCCTTCTCAATACAGACAGGAAGATTTTGGCAAAGGTACTGTTTAACAGGCTTTCAGTGTTTTCTGAGCTGTTGCTTTCTCCTTCTCAGCACTGTACGGTGAAGGGTCGTAGCACTTTTAGTGCTGTCCTTGGTGTCCGGGAGGCCATTGAGCGGTGCAGGGCTGAGAAGTGGGGAAAGTACTTACTGGCATTGGATCAGTCAAAAGCTTTTGACCGAGTGAATCATGAGTACCTTTGGGCTCTACTGAGATGGTATGGTCTTCCAGAGAGGGTGGTTAATTGGTTACAGACGATCTATCGTATGGCTGAAAGCTTTCCACTGGTAAACGGTTGGGTGGGCCCTACCTTTGGTGTAGGCTCGGGTGTTCGTCAGGGGTGTCCCCTGAGCCCCCTCCTGTATGTCTTTGCAATCGATCCCTTCGTTAGGAGGGTAGAGTGTGGGACTGTAGGGGGGGTGCAGCTGAGTCCGGAGTTTGCATTGAGGGTGGTGGCTTACGCAGATGATGTCACGGTGGTTCTGTCCTCGCAGGCAGAGGCCCGTGGCATAGAACACCTCATTTGCGAGTACTCTGAGGCTTCGTGCTCCAGAATAAACCGAGAAAAGTGTGATGTTTTCTGGATGGGGGAGGAGGGGGAGCCTTTTCCTCTTCCGGACAGCTTCCCTCAGGTCAACGATCAGATTAAAATTCTTGGTATCAAATTTGATCATGGAGATTATGCCTCCCTAAATTGGGTTAACAAGCTGGAGGATGCTACCAAGAAGGTAGAGAGTTGGAAAAGATGGAAATTGTCTTTGAGGGAAAGGGTTGACTTGTGCAAAACTTACCTGATCCCGATTTTTTTGTATGTCAGTTACGTGTGCTTTTTGCCACAATCTTTGTGGTCCAGATTGAATTCCTTGTTCTTCCTCTTGTTGTGGAAGAACAGGATCAATATAGTGAAGAGGGGTATCACCTACAGACCGAGGAAAGATGGGGGTTTGAACATGGTAAACCCAGTGATCTTTTTTGTTACAGCTTTTTTAAAGCTTAACATTGGGAGCATGTTTTTAGACACTCCTCCTCGGTGGGTAGAGGGATTTAGACCATGGGTGTTTCCCTTCCTCAGATTCTGGATAGATGGAGGCCAAGTGAGAAGTTTCCGGATTCGTCATGGTTACCTCCCGATCTACGTCATCCAGAGCTTGAAGGTGATAAAGCGATATGACGTGGGAGTGGGTGAAGTCAAAAACTTCTCTAGGAGGGAGTTGGAGAGAAGAATTTTGCACACCCACTTTCATGTTCCGCTGTCACTGAGGGACTGTCCAGGTAATGTCGCTTCGGCTGGATTGGTTTTGTTAAATTCACAAAGGTTACCGCCCAAGTTCAAAGATATTGCCTGGCTCACTTTTCATGGGAGGCTTTATGTTGGAGGGAACCTCAGGTGGCGAAGTGCCAGTGAACGTGGCTGCCCACGGGAGGAATGTCCAGGGGTGGAGGAGACGATGGACCACTTCCTGCTTGAGTGTCCTTTTAATGTAAAGGTTTATGAGGAGGTTTCAAAGGCCATTGGTATCCCGTGCCTTTCGGGTCTTAGTTACCCTGAGTGGGCTTATGGGGTAGTCAGAAGATACGGTGACTTTAATTTGACCACAATTTTTTTAGTTAGTTTAGCTGTTAGGTATCACACGTGGAATGCACGGTGCCAGGTATCTATTCGAAGGAAGGTCCTCCCCTGTGATGTGGTGGTAGGTATGATTATGCAAGAGGTGAAAAAGATGATGGATCTGGATAAGGGGAGACTGGATGCTGTCAGATGGTCACAGTGGTGGGGCCGTTTGAAACCCCCTTGAGTGGGTGGTTGAAAGTCTCTTCTTGTTCAGCTGGGTTTCTTTTCTGTCCTTTCACTCCCTGTAGATTTTTTATTCTATTTTTTGGTTTTTGTTGAAAAGGTTTTACATACATCTACCTGAGGTGGTGTGTATTGGTGATGGGTAGGATTAGATAAGATAGATAGTAGTTAAAGTTTTTTGTATTGTTTTATGGTTTGCTGTGTATATATACATATATAATATAAAAAAAAAAAAAAAAAAAAAAAAAAAAATATATATATATAAATAGATAGTGGTTAAGGTAGTTGTTGTTCTAAAATCCTTGCTTACTTTTTCTCATAGGAGATAAGTTGTTTATTATTAGGATTGGTAAAGTTTTCTTTTGGTTATAAGGCATAATATGGAGTAATATTGTGTATCCTTATGTTGATATTTGATTTTGTGTATATATATATTTTATCTATTTATTTATTTATTTTTTATATATGTAATTATTGTGTATATATATATATATATATCTTTGTTGCAAGTTAAAATAAAGAAGCATATTCTGTCACCGCAGCAAATCTTTTCTAAGGTTTATTTAAAGTTTTAAGTAGAATTTGGGGATTTTTTTTTTTTTAATTTTTGGCCGATTTTTAAGGTCCGGGGCTTACGGAATATTTCATATGGGTAAATATATTTCTGGAGAGTTCCGTGTCAAAATTAAGCACCAAAATCAACTTCTGTCACTGCAGCAAATCTTTTTTAACGTGTACAAAAAGTTTTAAGCAGAAGTTGGGGATTTTTGAAAAAAAAAAAGCATTTTTGGCCGATTTTTAAGGTCCGGGGATTACAGAATTTTTCATATGGGTAAATATATTTCTGGAGAGTTCTGTGTCAAAATTAAGCACGAAAATCAACTTCTGTCACCACACCAAATCTTTTTTAAGGTGTACCGAAAGCTTTAAGTAGAATTTGGGGATTTAAAAAAACATTTTTTTGCCCAATTTTTATGGTCCGGGGCTTACAGAATTTTACATATGGGTAAATATATTTCTGGAGTGTTCTGTGTCAAAAGTAAGCACCAAAACCAACTTCTGTCACGAAGCAAATCGTGTTTAAGGTTTACCAAAAGTTTTAAGCAGAATTTGGGGATTTTTAAAAAAAAATAATTTGGGGCCGATTTTTAAGGTCTGGGGTTTACGGAATTTTTCATATGGGTAAATATATTTCTGGAGAGTTCTGTGTCAAAATTAAGCACCAAAATTAACTTCTGTCACCGCAGTAAATCTTTTTTAAGGTGTACCGTAAGTTTTAAGTAGAATTTGGGGATTTTGTTTAAAAAAAAATTTTTTTGGCAGATTTTTAAGGTCCGGGGCTTACAGAATTTTTCATACGGGTAAATATATTTCTGGACAGTTCTGTGTCAAATTTAAGTATCGAAATCAACTTCTGTCACCGCAGCAAATCTTTTTTAAGGTTTATTGAAAGTTTTAAGCCGAATTTTTAGATTTTTGGAAAAAAATATTTTTGGCTGATTTTTAAGGTCCGGGGTTTACAGAATTTTTCTACAGGTAAATATATTTCTGGATAGTTCTGTGTCAAAATTAAGCACCAAAATCAACTTCTGTCACCGCAGCAAATCTTTTCTAAGGTTTATTTAAAGTTTTAAGTAGAATTTGGGGATTTTTTTTTTTTAATTTTTGGCTGATTTTTAAGTTCCGGGGCTTACAGAATTTTTCATACGGGTAAATATATTTTTGGAGAGTTCTGTGTCAAAATTAAGAACCAAAATCAACTTCTGTCACTGCAGCAAATCTTTTTTAAGGTATACCGAAAGTTTTAAGCAGAATTTGGGGATTTATGTAAAAAAAAATTTTGGGCAGATTATTAAGGTCCGGGGCTTATGGAATTTTTCATCTCGGTATATATATTTCTGGAGAGTTCTGTGTCAAAAGAAAGCACCAAAATCAACTTCTGTGATGAAGCAAATCGTGTTTAAGGTGTACCGAAAGTTTTAAGCAGAATTTGGGGATTTTTAAAAAAAAATAATTTGGGGCCGATTTTTAAGGTCCGGGGTTTACGGAATTTTTCATATGGGTAAATACATTTCTGGAGAGTTCTGTGTGAAAATTAAGCACCAAAATCAACTTCTGTCACTGCAGCAAATCTTTTTTAACGTGTACAAAAAGTTTTAAGCAGAATTTGGGGATTTTTGAAAAAAATAAAAACATTTTTGGCCGATTTTTAAGGTTCGGAGCTTATGGAATATTTCATACTGGTAAATATATTTCTGGAGAGTTCTGTGTCAAAATTAAGCACCAAAATCAACTTCTGTCACCGCAGCAAATCTTTTTTAAGGTGTACCAAAAGTTTTAAGCAGAATTTGGGGATTTTTAAAAAAAAATAATTTTTGGCCCGATTTTTAAGATCGGGGATTACAGAATTTTTCATATGGGTAAATATATTTCTGGAGAGTTCTGTGTCAAAATTAAGCACCAAAATCAACTTCTGTCACTGCAGCAATTCTTTTTTAAGGTTTACTGAAAGTTTTAAGCAGAATTTGGGGATTTTTGTAAAAAAAAATTTTGGGCTGATTATTAAGGTCCGGGGCTTATGGAATTTTTCATCTCGGTATATATATTTCTGGAGAGTTCTGTGTCAAAAGAAAGCACCAAAATCAACTTCTGTGACGAAGCAAATCTTGTTTAAGGTGTACCGAAAGTTTTAAGCAGAATTTGGGGATTTTTTAAAAAAAATAATTTGGGGCCGATTTTTAAGGTCTGGGGTTTACGGAATTTTTCATATGGGTAAATACATTTCTGGAGAGTTCTGTGTGAAAATTAAGCACCAAAATCAACTTTTGTCACCGCAGCAAATCTTTTTGAAGGTGTGCCGAAAGTTTTAAGCAGAATTTTTTGATTTTTGAAAAAAACAATTTTTGTCCGATTTTTAAGGTCCGGGGCTTACAGAATTTTTCATACGGGTAAATATATTTCTGGAGAGTTCTGTGTCAAAATTAAGAACCAAAATAAACTTTTGTCACCGCAGCAAATCTTTTTAAGGTGTACCAAAAGTTTGAAGCAGAATTTTTTGATTTTTGAAAAAAACATATTTTTGCCCATTTTTTAAGGTCTGGGGTTTACAGAATTTTTCATACTGGTAAATATATTTCTGGAGAGTTCTGTGTCAAAATTAAGCACCAAAATCAACTTCTGTCACTGCAGCAAATCTTTTTTAAGGTTTACTGAAAGTTTTAAGCAGAATTTGGGGATTTTTGTAAAAAAAAATTTTGGGCAGATTATTAAGGTCCGGGGCTTATGGAATTTTTCATCTCGGTATATATATTTCTGGAGAGTTCTGTGTCAAAAGAAAGCACCAAAATCAACTTCTGTGACGAAGCAAATCGTGTTTAAGGTGTACCGAAAGTTTTAAGCAGAATTTGGGGATTTTTAATAAAAAATAATTTGGGGCCGATTTTTAAGATCGGGGGTTTACGGAATTTTTCATATGGGTAAATACATTTCTGGAGAGTTCTGTGTGAAAATTAAGCACCAAAATCAACTTTTGTCACCGCAGCAAATCTTTTTAAGGTGTACCAAAAGTTTGAAGAAGAATTTTTTGATTTTTGAAAAAAAATATTTTTGGCCGATTTTTAAAGTCCGGGGCTTACAGAATTTTTCATACGGGTAAATATATTTCTGGAGAGTTCTGTGTCAAAATTAAGCACCAAAATCAACTTCTGTCACCGCAGCAAATCTTTTTTAAGGTGTACCGAAAGTTTTAAGCAGAATTTGGGGATTTTTGTAAAAAAAAATTTTGGGCAGATTATTAAGGTCCGGGGCTTATGGAATTTTTCATCTCGGTAAATATATTTCTGGAGAGTTCTGTGTCAAAAGAAAGCACCAAAATCAACTTCTGTCATGAAGCAAATCGTGTTTAAGGTGTACCGAAAGTTTTAAGCAGAATTTGGGGATTTTTAAAAAAAAATAATTTGGGGCCGATTTTTAAGGTCCGGGGTTTACGGAATTTTTCATATGGGTAAATACATTTCTGGAGAGTTCTGTGTGAAAATTAAGCACCAAAATTAACTTCTGTCACCGCAGTAAATCTTTTTTAAGGTGTACCGTAAGTTTTAAGCAGAATTTGGGGATTTAAAAAAAAATATATTTTTGGGCCGATTTTTAAGGTCCGGGGCTTACGGAATATTTCATATGGGTAAATATATTTCTGGAGAGTTCCGTGTCAAAATTAAGAACCAAAATCAACTTCTGTCACTGCAGCAAATCTTTTTTAACGTGTACAAAAAGTTTTAAGCAGAATTTGGGGATTTTTGAAAAAAATAAAAACATTTTTGGCCGATTTTTAAGGTCCGGGGCTTACAGAATTTTTCATATGGGTATATATATTTCTGGAGAGTTCTGTGTCAAAATTAAGCACCAAAATCAACTTCTGTCACCGCAGCAAATCTTTTCTAAGGTTTATTTAAAGTTTTAAGTAGAATTTGGGGATTTTTTTTTTTTTAATTTTTGGCCGATTTTTAAGGTCCGGGGCTTACAGAATTTTTCATACGGGTAAATATATTTCTGGAGAGTTCTGTGTCAAAATTAAGCACGAAAATCAACTTCTGTCACCACAGCAAATCTTTTTTAAGGTGTACCGAAAGCTTTAAGTAGAATTTGGGGATTTAAAAAAACATTTTTTTGCCCAATTTTTATGGTCCGGGGCTTACAGAATTTTTCATATGGGTAAATATATTTCTGGTGTTCTGTGTCAAAAGTAAGCACCAAAATCAACTTCTGTCACGAAGCAAATCGTGTTTAAGGTTTACCAAAAGTTTTAAGCAGAATTTGGGGATTTTTAAAAAAAAATAATTTGGGGCCGATTTTTAAGGTCTGGGGTTTACGGAATTTTTTATATGGGTAAATATATTTCTGGAGAGTTCTGTGTCAAAATTAAGCACCAAAATTAACTTCTGTCACCACAGTAAATCTTTTTTAAGGTGTACCGAAAGTTTTAAGTAGAATTTGGGGATTTTGTTTAAAAAAAAAATTTTTTGGCAGATTTTTAAGGTGCGGGGCTTACAGAATTTTTCATACGGGTAAATATATTTCTGGACAGTTCTGTGTCAAATTTAAGCATCGAAATCAACTTCTGTCACCGCAGCAAATCTTTTTTAAGGTTTATTGAAAGTTTTAAGCCGAATTTTTAGATTTTTGGAAAAAAATATTTTTGGCAGATTTTTAAGGTCTGGGGTTTACAGAATTTTTCTACAGGTAAATATATTTCTGGAGAGTTCTGTGTCAAAATTAAGCACCAAAATCAACTTTTGTCACCGTAGCAAATCTTTTTGAAGGTGTGCCGAAAGTTTTAAGCAGAATTTTTTGATTTTTGAAAAAAACAATTTTTGTCCGATTTTTAAGGTCCGGGGCTTACAGAATTTTTCATACGGGTAAATATATTTCTGGAGAGTTCTGTGTCAAAATTAAGAACCAAAATAAACTTTTGTCACCGCAGCAAATCTTTTTAAGGTGTACCAAAAGTTTGAAGCAGAATTTTTTGATTTTTGAAAAAAACATATTTTTGCCCATTTTTTAAGGTCTGGGGTTTACAGAATTTTTCATACTGGTAAATATATTTCTGGAGAGTTCTGTGTCAAAATTAAGCACCAAAATCAACTTTTGTCACTGCAGCAAATCTTTTTTAAGGTTTACTGAAAGTTTTAAGCAGAATTTGGGGATTTTTGTAAAAAAAAATTTTGGGCAGATTATTAAGGTCCGGGGCTTATGGAATTTTTCATCTCGGTATATATATTTCTGGAGAGTTCTGTGTCAAAAGAAAGCACCAAAATCAACTTCTGTGACGAAGCAAATCGTGTTTAAGGTGTACCGAAAGTTTTAAGCAGAATTTGGGGATTTTTAATAAAAAATAATTTGGGGCCGATTTTTAAGATCGGGGGTTTACGGAATTTTTCATATGGGTAAATACATTTCTGGAGAGTTCTGTGTGAAAATTAAGCACCAAAATCAACTTTTGTCACCGCAGCAAATCTTTTTGAAGCTGTGCCGAAAGTTTTAAGCAGATTTTTTTGATTTTTGAAAAAAACAATTTTTGTCCGATTTTTAAGGTCCGGGGCTTACAGAATTTTTCATATGGGTATATATATTTCTGGAGAGTTCTGTGTCAAAATTAAGCACCAAAATCAACTTCTGTCACCGCAGCAAATCTTTTCTAAGGTTTATTTAAGTTTTAAGTAGAATTTGGGGATTTTTTTTTTTAATTTTTGGCCGATTTTTAAGGTCCGGGGCTTTCAGAATTTTTCATACGGGTAAATATATTTCTGGAGAGTTCTGTGTTAAAATTAAGAACCAAAATCAACTTTTGTCACCGCAGCAAATCTTTTTAAGGTGTACCAAAAGTTTGAAGAAGAATTTTTTGATTTTTGAAAAAAAATATTTTTTGCCGATTTTTAAAGTCCGGGGCTTACAGAATTTTTCATACGGGTAAATATATTTCTGGAGAGTTCTGTGTCAAAATTAAGCACCAAAATCAACTTCTGTCACCGCAGCAAATCTTTTTTAAGGTGTGCCGAAAGTTTTAAGCAGAATTTTTTGATTTTTGAAAAAAACAATTTTTGTCCGATTTTTAAGGTCCGGGGCTTACAGAATTTTTCATACGGGTAAATATATTTCTGGAGAGTTCTGTGTCAAAATTAAGAACCAAAATAAACTTTTGTCACCGCAGCAAATCTTTTTAAGGTGTACCAAAAGTTTGAAGCAGAATTTTTTGATTTTTGAAAAAAACATATTTTTGCCCATTTTTTAAGGTCTGGGGTTTACAGAATTTTTCATACTGGTAAATATATTTCTGGAGAGTTCTGTGTCAAAATTAAGCACCAAAATCAACTTCTGTCACTGCAGCAAATCTTTTTTAAGGTTTACTGAAAGTTTTAAGCAGAATTTGGTTATTTTTGTAAAAAAAAATTTTGGGCAGATTATTAAGGTCCGGGGCTTATGGAATTTTTCATCTCGGTATATATATTTCTGGAGAGTTCTGTGTCAAAAGAAAGCACCAAAATCAACTTCTGTGACGAAGCAAATCGTGTTTAAGGTGTACCGAAAGTTTTAAGCAGAATTTGGGGATTTTTAATAAAAAATAATTTGGGGCCGATTTTTAAGATCGGGGGTTTACGGAATTTTTCATATGGGTAAATACATTTCTGGAGAGTTCTGTGTGAAAATTAAGCACCAAAATCAACTTTTGTCACCGCAGCAAATCTTTTTGAAGCTGTGCCGAAAGTTTTAAGCAGATTTTTTTGATTTTTGAAAAAAACAATTTTTGTCCGATTTTTAAGGTCCGGGGCTTACAGAATTTTTCATATGGGTATATATATTTCTGGAGAGTTCTGTGTCAAAATTAAGCACCAAAATCAACTTCTGTCACCGCAGCAAATCTTTTCTAAGGTTTATTTAAGTTTTAAGTAGAATTTGGGGATTTTTTTTTTTTAATTTTTGGCCGATTTTTAAGGTCCGGGGCTTTCAGAATTTTTCATACGGGTAAATATATTTCTGGAGAGTTCTGTGTTAAAATTAAGAACCAAAATCAACTTTTGTCACCGCAGCAAATCTTTTTAAGGTGTACCAAAAGTTTGAAGAAGAATTTTTTGATTTTTGAAAAAAAATATTTTTTGCCGATTTTTAAAGTCCGGGGCTTACAGAATTTTTCATACGGGTAAATATATTTCTGGAGAGTTCTGTGTCAAAATTAAGCACCAAAATCAACTTCTGTCACCGCAGCAAATCTTTTTTAAGGTGTACCGAAAGTTTTAAGCAGAATTTGGGGATTTTTGTAAAAAAAAATTTGGGGCAGATTATTAAGGTCCGGGGCTTATGGAATTTTTCATCTCGTTAAATATATTTCTGGAGAGTTCTGTGTCAAAAGAAAGCACCAAAATCAACTTCTATCATGAAGCAAATCGTGTTTAAGGTGTACCGAAAGTTTTAAGCAGAATTTGGGGATTTTTAAAAAAAAATAATTTGGGGCCGATTTTTAAGGTCCGGGGTTTACGGAATTTTTCATATGGGTAAATACATTTCTGGAGAGTTCTGTGTGAAAATTAAGCACCAAAATTAACTTCTGTCACCGCAGTAAATCTTTTTTAAGGTGTACCGTAAGTTTTAAGTAGAATTTGGGGATTTAAAAAAAAATATATTTTTGGGCCGATTTTTAAGGTCCGGGGCTTACGGAATATTTCATATGGGTAAATATATTTCTGGAGAGTTCCGTGTCAAAATTAAGCACCAAAATCAACTTCTGTCACTGCAGCAAATCTTTTTTAACGTGTACAAAAAGTTTTAAGCAGAATTTGGGGATTTTTGAAAAAAATAAAAACATTTTTGGCCGATTTTTAAGGTCCGGGGCTTACAGAATTTTTCATATGGGTATATATATTTCTGGAGAGTTCTGTGTCAAAATTAAGCACCAAAATCAACTTCTGTCACCGCAGCAAATCTTTTTAAGGTGTACCAAAAGTTTGAAGAAGAATTTTTTGATTTTTGAAAAAAAATATTTTTGGCCGATTTTTAAAGTCCGGGGCTTACAGAATTTTTCATACGGGTAAATATATTTCTGGAGAGTTCTGTGTCAAAATTAAGCACCAAAATCAACTTCTGTCACCGCAGCAAATCTTTTTTAAGGTGTACCGAAAGTTTTAAGCAGAATTTGGGGATTTTTGTAAAAAAAAATTTTGGGCAGATTATTAAGGTCCGGGGCTTATGGAATTTTTCATCTCGGTAAATATATTTCTGGAGAGTTCTGTGTCAAAAGAAAGCACCAAAATCAACTTCTGTCATGAAGCAAATCGTGTTTAAGGTGTACCGAAAGTTTTAAGCAGAATTTGGGGATTTTTAAAAAAAAATAATTTGGGGCCGATTTTTAAGGTCCGGGGTTTACGGAATTTTTCATATGGGTAAATACATTTCTGGAGAGTTCTGTGTGAAAATTAAGCACCAAAATTAACTTCTGTCACCGCAGTAAATCTTTTTTAAGGTGTACCGTAAGTTTTAAGCAGAATTTGGGGATTTAAAAAAAAATATATTTTTGGGCCGATTTTTAAGGTCCGGGGCTTACGGAATATTTCATATGGGTAAATATATTTCTGGAGAGTTCCGTGTCAAAATTAAGAACCAAAATCAACTTCTGTCACTGCAGCAAATCTTTTTTAACGTGTACAAAAAGTTTTAAGCAGAATTTGGGGATTTTTGAAAAAAATAAAAACATTTTTGGCCGATTTTTAAGGTCCGGGGCTTACAGAATTTTTCATATGGGTATATATATTTCTGGAGAGTTCTGTGTCAAAATTAAGCACCAAAATCAACTTCTGTCACCGCAGCAAATCTTTTCTAAGGTTTATTTAAAGTTTTAAGTAGAATTTGGGGATTTTTTTTTTTTTTATTTTTGGCCGATTTTTAAGGTCCGGGGCTTACAGAATTTTTCATACGGGTAAATATATTTCTGGAGAGTTCTGTGTCAAAATTAAGCACGAAAATCAACTTCTGTCACCACAGCAAATCTTTTTTAAGGTGTACCGAAAGCTTTAAGTAGAATTTGGGGATTTAAAAAAACATTTTTTTGCCCAATTTTTATGGTCCGGGGCTTACAGAATTTTTCATATGGGTAAATATATTTCTGGTGTTCTGTGTCAAAAGTAAGCACCAAAATCAACTTCTGTCACGAAGCAAATCGTGTTTAAGGTTTACCAAAAGTTTTAAGCAGAATTTGGGGATTTTTAAAAAAAAATAATTTGGGGCCGATTTTTAAGGTCTGGGGTTTACGGAATTTTTTATATGGGTAAATATATTTCTGGAGAGTTCTGTGTCAAAATTAAGCACCAAAATTAACTTCTGTCACCACAGTAAATCTTTTTTAAGGTGTACCGAAAGTTTTAAGTAGAATTTGGGGATTTTGTTTAAAAAAAAATTTTTTTGGCAGATTTTTAAGGTGCGGGGCTTACAGAATTTTTCATACGGGTAAATATATTTCTGGACAGTTCTGTGTCAAATTTAAGCATCGAAATCAACTTCTGTCACCGCAGCAAATCTTTTTTAAGGTTTATTGAAAGTTTTAAGCCGAATTTTTAGATTTTTGGAAAAAAATATTTTTGGCAGATTTTTAAGGTCTGGGGTTTACAGAATTTTTCTACAGGTAAATATATTTCTGGAGAGTTCTGTGTCAAAATTAAGCACCAAAATCAACTTTTGTCACCGTAGCAAATCTTTTTGAAGGTGTGCCAAAAGTTTTAAGCAGAATTTTTTGATTTTTGAAAAAAACAATTTTTGTCCGATTTTTAAGGTCCGGGGCTTACAGAATTTTTCATATGGGTATATATATTTCTGGAGAGTTCTGTGTCAAAATTAAGCACCAAAATCAACTTCTGTCACCGCAGCAAATCTTTTCTAAGGTTTATTTAAAGTTTTAAGTAGAATTTGGGGATTTTTTTTTTTTAATTTTTGGCTGATTTTTAAGTTCCGGGGCTTACAGAATTTTTCATATGGGTAAATATATTTCTGGAGAGTTCTGTGTCAAAATTAAGAACCAAAATAAACTTTTGTCACCGCAGCAAATCTTTTTAAGGTGTACCAAAAGTTTGAAGCAGAATTTTTTGATTTTTGAAAAAAACATATTTTTGCCCATTTTTTAAGGTCTGGGGTTTACAGAATTTTTCATACTGGTAAATATATTTCTGGAGAGTTCTGTGTCAAAATTAAGCACCAAAATCAACTTCTGTCACTGCAGCAAATCTTTTTTAAGGTATACAGAAAGTTTTAATTAGAATTTGGGGATTTTTGTAAAAAAAAATTTTGGGCAGATTATTAAGGTCCGGGGCTTATGGAATTTTTCATCTCGGTATATATATTTCTGGAGAGTTCTGTGTCAAAAGAAAGCACCAAAATCAACTTCTGTGACGAAGCAAATCGTGTTTAAGGTGTACCGAAAGTTTTAAGCAGAATTTGGGGATTTTAAAAAAATAATAATTTGGGGCCGATTTTTAAGGTCCGGGGTTTACGGAATTTTTCATATGGGTAAATACATTTCTGGAGAGTTCTGTGTGAAAATTAAGCACCAAAATCAACTTTTGTCACCGCAGCAAATCTTTTTGAAGGTGTGCCGAAAGTTTTAAGCAGAATTTTTTGATTTTTGAAAAAAACAATTTTTGTCCGATTTTTAAGGTCCGGGGCTTACAGAATTTTTCATACGGGTATATATATTTCTGGAGAGTTCTGTGTCAAAATTAAGCACCAAAATCAACTTCTGTCACCGCAGCAAATCTTTTTAAGGTGTACGAAAAGTTTTAAGCAGAATTTGGGGATTTTTAAAAAAAAATAATTTTTGGCCCGATTTTTAAGATCGGGGATTACAGAATTTTTCATACGGGTAAATATATTTCTGGAGAGTTCTGTGTCAAAATTAAGCACCAAAATCAACTTCTGTCACTGCAGCAAATCTTTTTTAAGGTTTACTGAAAGATTTAAGCAGAATTTGGGGATTTTTGTAAAAAAAAATTTTGGGCAGATTATTAAGGTCCGGGGCTTATGAAATTTTTCATCTCGGTATATATTTTTCTGGAGAGTTCTGTGTCAAAAGAAAGCACCAAAATCAACTTCTGTGACGAAGCAAATCGTGTTTAAGGTGTACCGAAAGCTTTAAGTAGAATTTGGGGATTTAAAAAAACATTTTTTTGCCCAATTTTTATGGTCCGGGGCTTACAGAATTTTTCATATGGGTAAATATATTTCTGGAGTGTTCTGTGTCAAAAGTAAGCACCAAAATCAACTTCTGTCACGAAGCAAATCGTGTTTAAGGTTTACCAAAAGTTTTAAGCAGAATTTGGGGATTTTTAAAAAAAAATAATTTGGGGCCGATTTTTAAGGTCTGGGGTTTACGGAATTTTTCATATGGGTAAATATATTTCTGGAGAGTTCTGTGTCCAAATTAAGCACCAAAATTAACTTCTGTCACCGCAGTAAATATTTTTTAAGGTGTACCGTAAGTTTTAAGTAGAATTTGGGGATTTTGTTTAAAAAAAAATTTTTTTGGCAGATTTTTAATGTCCAGGGCTTACAGAATTTTTAATACGGGTATATATATTTCTGGAGAGTTCTGTGTCAAAATTAAGCACCAAAATCAACTTCTGTCACCGCAGCAAATCTTTTCTAAGGTTTATTTAAGTTTTAAGTAGAATTTGGGGATTTTTTTTTTTTAATTTTTGGCCGATTTTTAAGGTCCGGGGCTTTCAGAATTTTTCATACGGGTAAATATATTTCTGGAGAGTTCTGTGTTAAAATTAAGAACCAAAATCAACTTTTGTCACCGCAGCAAATCTTTTTAAGGTGTACCAAAAGTTTGAAGAAGAATTTTTTGATTTTTGAAAAAAAATATTTTTTGCCGATTTTTAAAGTCCGGGGCTTACAGAATTTTTCATACGGGTAAATATATTTCTGGAGAGTTCTGTGTCAAAATTAAGCACCAAAATCAACTTCTGTCACCGCAGCAAATCTTTTTTAAGGTGTGCCGAAAGTTTTAAGCAGAATTTTTTGATTTTTGAAAAAAACAATTTTTGTCCGATTTTTAAGGTCCGGGGCTTACAGAATTTTTCATACGGGTAAATATATTTCTGGAGAGTTCTGTGTCAAAATTAAGAACCAAAATAAACTTTTGTTACCGCAGCAAATCTTTTTAAGGTGTACCAAAAGTTTGAAGCAGAATTTTTTGATTTTTGAAAAAAACATATTTTTGCCCATTTTTTAAGGTCTGGGGTTTACAGAATTTTTCATACTGGTAAATATATTTCTGGAGAGTTCTGTGTCAAAATTAAGCACCAAAATCAACTTCTGTCACTGCAGCAAATCTTTTTTAAGGTTTACTGAAAGTTTTAAGCAGAATTTGGTTATTTTTGTAAAAAAAAATTTTGGGCAGATTATTAAGGTCCGGGGCTTATGGAATTTTTCATCTCGGTATATATATTTCTGGAGAGTTCTGTGTCAAAAGAAAGCACCAAAATCAACTTCTGTGACGAAGCAAATCGTGTTTAAGGTGTAACGAAAGTTTTAAGCAGAATTTGGGGATTTTTAATAAAAAATAATTTGGGGCCGATTTTTAAGATCGGGGGTTTACGGAATTTTTCATATGGGTAAATACATTTCTGGAGAGTTCTGTGTGAAAATTAAGCACCAAAATCAACTTTTGTCACCGCAGCAAATCTTTTTGAAGCTGTGCCGAAAGTTTTAAGCAGATTTTTTTGATTTTTGAAAAAAACAATTTTTGTCCGATTTTTAAGGTCCGGGGCTTACAGAATTTTTCATACGGGTATATATATTTCTGGAGAGTTCTGTGTCAAAATTAAGCACCAAAATCAACTTCTGTCACCGCAGCAAATCTTTTCTAAGGTTTATTTAAGTTTTAAGTAGAATTTGGGGATTTTTTTTTTTTTATTTTTGGCCGATTTTTAAGGTCCGGGGCTTTCAGAATTTTTCATACGGGTAAATATATTTCTGGAGAGTTCTGTGTTAAAATTAAGAACCAAAATCAACTTTTGTCACTGCAGCAAATCTTTTTAAGGTGTACCAAAAGTTTGAAGAAGAATTTTTTGATTTTTGAAAAAAAATATTTTTTGCCGATTTTTAAAGTCCGGGGCTTACAGAATTTTTCATACGGGTAAATATATTTCTGGAGAGTTCTGTGTCAAAATTAAGCACCAAAATCAACTTCTGTCACCGCAGCAAATCTTTTTTAAGGTGTACCGAAAGTTTTAAGCAGAATTTGGGGATTTTTGTAAAAAAAAATTTGGGGCAGATTATTAAGGTCCGGGGCTTATGGAATTTTTCATCTCGTTAAATATATTTCTGGAGAGTTCTGTGTCAAAAGAAAGCACCAAAATCAACTTCTATCATGAAGCAAATCGTGTTTAAGGTGTACCGAAAGTTTTAAGCAGAATTTGGGGATTTTTAAAAAAAAATAATTTGGGGCCGATTTTTAAGGTCCGGGGTTTACGGAATTTTTCATATGGGTAAATACATTTCTGGAGAGTTCTGTGTGAAAATTAAGCACCAAAATTAACTTCTGTCACCGCAGTAAATCTTTTTTAAGGTGTACCGTAAGTTTTAAGTAGAATTTGGGGATTTAAAAAAATATATATTTTTGGGCCGATTTTTAAGGTCCGGGGCTTACGGAATATTTCATATGGGTAAATATATTTCTGGAGAGTTCCGTGTCAAAATTAAGCACCAAAATCAACTTCTGTCACTGCAGCAAATCTTTTTTAACGTGTACAAAAAGTTTTAAGCAGAATTTGGGGATTTTTGAAAAAAATAAAAACATTTTTGGCCGATTTTTAAGGTCCGGGGCTTACAGAATTTTTCATATGGGTATATATATTTCTGGAGAGTTCTGTGTCAAAATTAAGCACCAAAATCAACTTCTGTCACCGCAGCAAATCTTTTTAAGGTGTACCAAAAGTTTGAAGAAGAATTTTTTGATTTTTGAAAAAAAATATTTTTGGCCGATTTTTAAAGTCCGGGGCTTACAGAATTTTTCATACGGGTAAATATATTTCTGGAGAGTTCTGTGTCAAAATTAAGCACCAAAATCAACTTCTGTCACCGCAGCAAATCTTTTTTAAGGTGTACCGAAAGTTTTAAGCAGAATTTGGGGATTTTTGTAAAAAAAAATTTTGGGCAGATTATTAAGGTCCGGGGCTTATGGAATTTTTCATCTCGGTAAATATATTTCTGGAGAGTTCTGTGTCAAAAGAAAGCACCAAAATCAACTTCTGTCATGAAGCAAATCGTGTTTAAGGTGTACCGAAAGTTTTAAGCAGAATTTGGGGATTTTTAAAAAAAAATAATTTGGGGCCGATTTTTAAGGTCCGGGGTTTACGGAATTTTTCATATGGGTAAATACATTTCTGGAGAGTTCTGTGTGAAAATTAAGCACCAAAATTAACTTCTGTCACCGCAGTAAATCTTTTTTAAGGTGTACCGTAAGTTTTAAGCAGAATTTGGGGATTTAAAAAAAAATATATTTTTGGGCCGATTTTTAAGGTCCGGGGCTTACGGAATATTTCATATGGGTAAATATATTTCTGGAGAGTTCCGTGTCAAAATTAAGAACCAAAATCAACTTCTGTCACTGCAGCAAATCTTTTTTAACGTGTACAAAAAGTTTTAAGCAGAATTTGGGGATTTTTGAAAAAAATAAAAACATTTTTGGCCGATTTTTAAGGTCCGGGGCTTACAGAATTTTTCATATGGGTATATATATTTCTGGAGAGTTCTGTGTCAAAATTAAGCACCAAAATCAACTTCTGTCACCGCAGCAAATCTTTTCTAAGGTTTATTTAAAGTTTTAAGTAGAATTTGGGGATTTTTTTTTTTTTAATTTTTGGCCGATTTTTAAGGTCCGGGGCTTACAGAATTTTTCATATGGGTAAATATATTTCTGGAGAGTTCTGTGTCAAAATTAAGCACGAAAATCAACTTCTGTCACCACAGCAAATCTTTTTTAAGGTGTACCGAAAGCTTTAAGTAGAATTTGGGGATTTAAAAAAACATTTTTTTGCCCAATTTTTATGGTCCGGGGCTTACAGAATTTTTCATATGGGTAAATATATTTCTGGTGTTCTGTGTCAAAAGTAAGCACCAAAATCAACTTCTGTCACGAAGCAAATCGTGTTTAAGGTTTACCAAAAGTTTTAAGCAGAATTTGGGGATTTTTAAAAAAAAATAATTTGGGGCCGATTTTTAAGGTCTGGGGTTTACGGAATTTTTTATATGGGTAAATATATTTCTGGAGAGTTCTGTGTCAAAATTAAGCACCAAAATTAACTTCTGTCACCACAGTAAATCTTTTTTAAGGTGTACCGAAAGTTTTAAATAGAATTTGGGGATTTTGTTTAAAAAAAAATTTTTTTGGCAGATTTTTAAGGTGCGGGGCTTACAGAATTTTTCATACGGGTAAATATATTTCTGGACAGTTCTGTGTCAAATTTAAGCATCGAAATCAACTTCTGTCACCGCAGCAAATCTTTTTTAAGGTTTATTGAAAGTTTTAAGCTAAATTTTTAGATTTTTGGAAAAAAATATTTTTGGCAGATTTTTAAGGTCTGGGGTTTACAGAATTTTTCTACAGGTAAATATATTTCTGGAGAGTTCTGTGTCAAAATTAAGCACCAAAATCAACTTTTGTCACCGTAGCAAATCTTTTTGAAGGTGTGCCAAAAGTTTTAAGCAGAATTTTTTGATTTTTGAAAAAAACAATTTTTGTCTGATTTTTAAGGTCCGGGGCTTACAGAATTTTTCATATGGGTATATATATTTCTGGAGAGTTCTGTGTCAAAATTAAGCACCAAAATCAACTTCTGTCACCGCAGCAAATCTTTTCTAAGGTTTATTTAAAGTTTTAAGTAGAATTTGGGGATTTTTTTTTTTTAATTTTTGGCTGATTTTTAAGTTCCGGGGCTTACAGAATTTTTCATATGGGTAAATATATTTCTGGAGAGTTCTGTGTCAAAATTAAGAACCAAAATAAACTTTTGTCACCGCAGCAAATCTTTTTAAGGTGTACCAAAAGTTTGAAGCAGAATTTTTTGATTTTTGAAAAAAACATATTTTTGCCCATTTTTTAAGGTCTGGGGTTTACAGAATTTTTCATACTGGTAAATATATTTCTGGAGAGTTCTGTGTCAAAATTAAGCACCAAAATCAACTTCTGTCACTGCAGCAAATCTTTTTTAAGGTATACAGAAAGTTTTAATTAGAATTTGGGGATTTTTGTAAAAAAAAATTTGGGGCAGATTATTAAGGTCCGGGGCTTATGGAATTTTTCATCTCGGTATATATATTTCTGGAGAGTTCTGTGTCAAAAGAAAGCACCAAAATCAACTTCTGTGACGAAGCAAATCGTGTTTAAGGTGTACCGAAAGTTTTAAGCAGAATTTGGGGATTTTAAAAAAATAATAATTTGGAGCCGATTTTTAAGGTCCGGGGTTTACGGAATTTTTCATATGGGTAAATACATTTCTGGAGAGTTCTGTGTGAAAATTAAGCACCAAAATCAACTTTTGTCACCGCAGCAAATCTTTTTGAAGGTGTGCCGAAAGTTTTAAGCAGAATTTTTTGATTTTTGAAAAAAACAATTTTTGTCCGATTTTTAAGGTCCGGGGCTTACAGAATTTTTCATACGGGTATATATATTTCTGGAGAGTTCTGTGTCAAAATTAAGCACCAAAATCAACTTCTGTCACCGCAGCAAATCTTTTTAAGGTGTACGAAAAGTTTTAAGCAGAATTTGGGGATTTTTTAAAAAAAATAATTTTTGGCCCGATTTTTAAGATCGGGGATTACAGAATTTTTCATACGGGTAAATATATTTCTGGAGAGTTCTGTGTCAAAATTAAGCACCAAAATCAACTTCTGTCACTGCAGCAAATCTTTTTTAAGGTTTACTGAAAGATTTAAGCAGAATTTGGGGATTTTTGTAAAAAAAAATTTTGGGCAGATTATTAAGGTCCGGGGCTTATGAAATTTTTCATCTCGGTATATATTTTTCTGGAGAGTTCTGTGTCAAAAGAAAGCACCAAAATCAACTTCTGTGACGAAGCAAATCGTGTTTAAGGTGTACCGAAAGCTTTAAGTAGAATTTGGGGATTTAAAAAAACATTTTTTTGCCCAATTTTTATGGTCCGGGGCTTACAGAATTTTTCAAATGGGTAAATATATTTCTGGAGTGTTCTGTGTCAAAAGTAAGCACCAAAATCAACTTCTGTCACGAAGCAAATCGTGTTTAAGGTTTACCAAAAGTTTTAAGCAGAATTTGGGGATTTTTAAAAAAAAATAATTTGGGGCCGATTTTTAAGGTCTGGGGTTTACGGAATTTTTCATATGGGTAAATATATTTCTGGAGAGTTCTGTGTCCAAATTAAGCACCAAAATTAACTTCTGTCACCGCAGTAAATATTTTTTAAGGTGTACCGTAAGTTTTAAGTAGAATTTGGGGATTTTGTTTAAAAAAAAATTTTTTTGGCAGATTTTTAATGTCCAGGGCTTACAGAATTTTTAATACGGGTAAATATATTTCTGGACAGTTCTGTGTCAAATTTAAGCATCGAAATCAACTTCTGTCACCGCAGCAAATCTTTTTTAAGGTTTATTGAAAGTTTTAAGCCGAATTTTTAGATTTTTTGAAAAAATATTTTTGGCCGATTTTTAAGGTCCGGGGTTTACAGAATTTTTCTACAGGTAAATATATTTCTGGAGAGTTCTGTGTCAAAATTAAGAACCAAAATAAACTTTTGTCACCGCAGCAAATCTTTTTAAGGTGTACCAAAAGTTTGAAGCAGAATTTTTTGATTTTTGAAAAAAACATATTTTTGCCCATTTTTTAAGGTCTGGGGTTTACAGAATTTTTCATACTGGTAAATACATTTCTGGAGAGTTCTGTGTCAAAATTAAGCACCAAAATCAACTTCTGTCACTGCAGCAAATCTTTTTTAAGGTATACCGAAAGTTTTAAGCAGAATTTGGGGATTTTTGTAAAAAAAAATTTTGGGCAGATTATTAAGGTCCGGGGCTTATGGAATTTTTCATCTCGGTATATATATTTCTGGAGAGTTCTGTGTCAAAAGAAAGCACCAAAATCAACTTCTGTGACGAAGCAAATCGTGTTTAAGGTGTACCGAAAGTTTTAAGCAGAATTTGGGGATTTTAAAAAAATAATAATTTGGGGCCGATTTTTAAGGTCCGGGGTTTACGGAATTTTTCATATGGGTAAATACATTTCTGGAGAGTTCTGTGTGAAAATTAAGCACCAAAATCAACTTTTGTCACCGCAGCAAATCTTTTTGAAGCTGTGCCGAAAGTTTTAAGCAGATTTTTTTGATTTTTGAAAAAAAACAATTTTTGTCCGATTTTTAAGGTCCGGGGCTTACAGAATTTTTCATATGGGTATATATATTTCTGGAGAGTTCTGTGTCAAAATTAAGCACCAAAATCAACTTCTGTCACCGCAGCAAATCTTTTCTAAGGTTTATTTAAGTTTTAAGTAGAATTTGGGGATTTTTTTTTTTTAATTTTTGGCCGATTTTTAAGGTCCGGGGCTTTCAGAATTTTTCATACGGGTAAATATATTTCTGGAGAGTTCTGTGTTAAAATTAAGAACCAAAATCAACTTTTGTCACCGCAGCAAATCTTTTTAAGGTGTACCAAAAGTTTGAAGAAGAATTTTTTGATTTTTGAAAAAAAATATTTTTTGCCGATTTTTAAAGTCCGGGGCTTACAGAATTTTTCATACGGGTAAATATATTTCTGGAGAGTTCTGTGTCAAAATTAAGCACCAAAATCAACTTCTGTCACCGCAGCAAATCTTTTTTAAGGTGTGCCGAAAGTTTTAAGCAGAATTTTTTGATTTTTGAAAAAAACAATTTTTGTCCGATTTTTAAGGTCCGGGGCTTACAGAATTTTTCATACGGGTAAATATATTTCTGGAGAGTTCTGTGTCAAAATTAAGAACCAAAATAAACTTTTGTCACCGCAGCAAATCTTTTTAAGGTGTACCAAAAGTTTGAAGCAGAATTTTTTGATTTTTGAAAAAAACATATTTTTGCCCATTTTTTAAGGTCTGGGGTTTACAGAATTTTTCATACTGGTAAATATATTTCTGGAGAGTTCTGTGTCAAAATTAAGCACCAAAATCAACTTCTGTCACTGCAGCAAATCTTTTTTAAGGTTTACTGAAAGTTTTAAGCAGAATTTGGTTATTTTTGTAAAAAAAAATTTTGGGCAGATTATTAAGGTCCGGGGCTTATGGAATTTTTCATCTCGGTATATATATTTCTGGAGAGTTCTGTGTCAAAAGAAAGCACCAAAATCAACTTCTGTGACGAAGCAAATCGTGTTTAAGGTGTACCGAAAGTTTTAAGCAGAATTTGGGGATTTTTAATAAAAAATAATTTGGGGCCGATTTTTAAGATCGGGGGTTTACGGAATTTTTCATATGGGTAAATACATTTCTGGAGAGTTCTGTGTGAAAATTAAGCACCAAAATCAACTTTTGTCACCGCAGCAAATCTTTTTGAAGCTGTGCCGAAAGTTTTAAGCAGATTTTTTTGATTTTTGAAAAAAACAATTTTTGTCTGATTTTTAAGGTCCGGGGCTTACAGAATTTTTCATATGGGTATATATATTTCTGGAGAGTTCTGTGTCAAAATTAAGCACCAAAATCAACTTCTGTCACCGCAGCAAATCTTTTTTAACGTGTACAAAAAGTTTTATGCAGAATTTGGGGATTTTTGAAAAAAATAAAAACATTTTTGGCTGATTTTTAAGGTCCGGGGCTTACAGAATTTTTCATATGGGTATATATATTTCTGGAGAGTTCTGTGTCAAAATTAAGCACCAAAATCAACTTCTGTCACCGCAGCAAATCTTTTTAAGGTGTACCAAAAGTTTGAAGAAGAATTTTTTGATTTTTGAAAAAAAATATTTTTGGCCGATTTTTAAAGTCCGGGGCTTACAGAATTTTTCATACGGGTAAATATATTTCTGGAGAGTTCTGTGTCAAAATTAAGCACCAAAATCAACTTCTGTCACCGCAGCAAATCTTTTTTAAGGTGTACCGAAAGTTTTAAGCAGAATTTGGGGATTTTTGTAAAAAAAAATTTTGGGCAGATTATTAAGGTCCGGGGCTTATGGAATTTTTCATCTCGGTAAATATATTTCTGGAGAGTTCTGTGTCAAAAGAAAGCACCAAAATCAACTTCTGTCATGAAGCAAATCGTGTTTAAGGTGTACCGAAAGTTTTAAGCAGAATTTGGGGATTTTTAAAAAAAAATAATTTGGGGCCGATTTTTAAGGTCCGGGGTTTACGGAATTTTTCATATGGGTAAATACATTTCTGGAGAGTTCTGTGTGAAAATTAAGCACCAAAATTAACTTCTGTCACCGCAGTAAATCTTTTTTAAGGTGTACCGTAAGTTTTAAGCAGAATTTGGGGATTTAAAAAAAAATATATTTTTGGGCCGATTTTTAAGGTCCGGGGCTTACGGAATATTTCATATGGGTAAATATATTTCTGGAGAGTTCCGTTTCAAAATTAAGAACCAAAATCAACTTCTGTCACTGCAGCAAATCTTTTTTAACGTGTACAAAAAGTTTTAAGCAGAATTTGGGGATTTTTGAAAAAAATAAAAACATTTTTGGCCGATTTTTAAGGTCCGGGGCTTACAGAATTTTTCATATGGGTATATATATTTCTGGAGAGTTCTGTGTCAAAATTAAGCACCAAAATCAACTTCTGTCACCGCAGCAAATCTTTTCTAAGGTTTATTTAAAGTTTTAAGTAGAATTTGGGGATTTTTTTTTTTTTAATTTTTGGCCGATTTTTAAGGTCCGGGGCTTACAGAATTTTTCATACGGGTAAATATATTTCTGGAGAGTTCTGTGTCAAAATTAAGCACGAAAATCAACTTCTGTCACCACAGCAAATCTTTTTTAAGGTGTACCGAAAGCTTTAAGTAGAATTTGGGGATTTAAAAAAACATTTTTTTGCCCAATTTTTATGGTCCGGGGCTTACAGAATTTTTCATATGGGTAAATATATTTCTGGTGTTCTGTGTCAAAAGTAAGCACCAAAATCAACTTCTGTCACGAAGCAAATCGTGTTTAAGGTTTACCAAAAGTTTTAAGCAGAATTTGGGGATTTTTAAAAAAAAATAATTTGGGGCCGATTTTTAAGGTCTGGGGTTTACGGAATTTTTTATATGGGTAAATATATTTCTGGAGAGTTCTGTGTCAAAATTAAGCACCAAAATTAACTTCTGTCACCACAGTAAATCTTTTTTAAGGTGTACCGAAAGTTTTAAGTAGAATTTGGGGATTTTGTTTAAAAAAAAATTTTTTTGGCAGATTTTTAAGGTGCGGGGCTTACAGAATTTTTCATACGGGTAAATATATTTCTGGACAGTTCTGTGTCAAATTTAAGCATCGAAATCAACTTCTGTCACCGCAGCAAATCTTTTTTAAGGTTTATTGAAAGTTTTAAGCCGAATTTTTAGATTTTTGGAAAAAAATATTTTTGGCAGATTTTTAAGGTCTGGGGTTTACAGAATTTTTCTACAGGTAAATATATTTCTGGAGAGTTCTGTGTCAAAATTAAGCACCAAAATCAACTTTTGTCACCGTAGCAAATCTTTTTGAAGGTGTGCCAAAAGTTTTAAGCAGAATTTTTTGATTTTTGAAAAAAACAATTTTTGTCCGATTTTTAAGGTCCGGGGCTTACAGAATTTTTCATATGGGTATATATATTTCTGGAGAGTTCTGTGTCAAAATTAAGCACCAAAATCAACTTCTGTCACCGCAGCAAATCTTTTCTAAGGTTTATTTAAAGTTTTAAGTAGAATTTGGGGATTTTTTTTTTTTAATTTTTGGCTGATTTTTAAGTTCCGGGGCTTACAGAATTTTTCATATGGGTAAATATATTTCTGGAGAGTTCTGTGTCAAAATTAAGAACCAAAATAAACTTTTGTCACCGCAGCAAATCTTTTTAAGGTGTACCAAAAGTTTGAAGCAGAATTTTTTGATTTTTGAAAAAAACATATTTTTGCCCATTTTTTAAGGTCTGGGGTTTACAGAATTTTTCATAATGGTAAATATATTTCTGGAGAGTTCTGTGTCAAAATTAAGCACCAAAATCAACTTCTGTCACTGCAGCAAATCTTTTTTAAGGTATACAGAAAGTTTTAATTAGAATTTGGGGATTTTTGTAAAAAAAAATTTTGGGCAGATTATTAAGGTCCGGGGCTTATGGAATTTTTCATCTCGGTATATATATTTCTGGAGAGTTCTGTGTCAAAAGAAAGCACCAAAATCAACTTCTGTGATGAAGCAAATCGTGTTTAAGGTGTACCGAAAGTTTTAAGCAGAATTTGGGGATTTTAAAAAAATAATAATTTGGGGCCGATTTTTAAGGTCCGGGGTTTACGGAATTTTTCATATGGGTAAATACATTTCTGGAGAGTTCTGTGTGAAAATTAAGCACCAAAATCAACTTTTGTCACCGCAGCAAATCTTTTTGAAGGTGTGCCGAAAGTTTTAAGCAGAATTTTTTGATTTTTGAAAAAAACAATTTTTGTCCGATTTTTAAGGTCCGGGGCTTACAGAATTTTTCATACGGGTATATATATTTCTGGAGAGTTCTGTGTCAAAATTAAGCACCAAAATCAACTTCTGTCACCGCAGCAAATCTTTTTAAGGTGTACGAAAAGTTTTAAGCAGAATTTGGGGATTTTTTAAAAAAAATAATTTTTGGCCCGATTTTTAAGATCGGGGATTACAGAATTTTTCATACGGGTAAATATATTTCTGGAGAGTTCTGTGTCAAAATTAAGCACCAAAATCAACTTCTGTCACTGCAGCAAATCTTTTTTAAGGTTTACTGAAAGATTTAAGCAGAATTTGGGGATTTTTGTAAAAAAAAATTTTGGGCAGATTATTAAGGTCCGGGGCTTATGAAATTTTTCATCTCGGTATATATATTTCTGGAGAGTTCTGTGTCAAAAGAAAGCACCAAAATCAACTTCTGTGACGAAGCAAATCGTGTTTAAGGTGTACCGAAAGCTTTAAGTAGAATTTGGGGATTTAAAAAAACATTTTTTTGCCCAATTTTTATGGTCCGGGGCTTACAGAATTTTTCATATGGGTAAATATATTTCTGGAGTGTTCTGTGTCAAAAGTAAGCACCAAAATCAACTTCTGTCACGAAGCAAATCGTGTTTAAGGTTTACCAAAAGTTTTAAGCAGAATTTGGGGATTTTTAAAAAAAAATAATTTGGGGCCGATTTTTAAGGTCTGGGGTTTACGGAATTTTTCATATGGGTAAATATATTTCTGGAGAGTTCTGTGTCCAAATTAAGCACCAAAATTAACTTCTGTCACCGCAGTAAATCTTTTTTAAGGTGTACCAAAAGTTTGAAGAAGAATTTTTTGATTTTTGAAAAAAAATATTTTTGGCCGATTTTTAAAGTCCGGGGCTTACAGAATTTTTCATACGGGTAAATATATTTCTGGACAGTTCTGTGTCAAATTTAAGCATCGAAATCAACTTCTGTCACCGCAGCAAATCTTTTTTAAGGTTTATTGAAAGTTTTAAGCCGAATTTTTAGATTTTTTGAAAAAATATTTTTGGCCGATTTTTAAGGTCCGGGGTTTACAGAATTTTTCTACAGGTAAATATATTTCTGGAGAGTTCTGTGTCAAAATTAAGAACCAAAATAAACTTTTGTCACCGCAGCAAATCTTTTTAAGGTGTACCAAAAGTTTGAAGCAGAATTTTTTGATTTTTGAAAAAAACATATTTTTGCCCATTTTTTAAGGTCTGGGGTTTACAGAATTTTTCATACTGGTAAATACATTTCTGGAGAGTTCTGTGTCAAAATTAAGCACCAAAATCAACTTCTGTCACTGCAGCAAATCTTTTTTAAGGTATACCGAAAGTTTTAAGCAGAATTTGGGGATTTTTGTAAAAAAAAATTTTGGGCAGATTATTAAGGTCCGGGGCTTATGGAATTTTTCATCTCGGTATATATATTTCTGGAGAGTTCTGTGTCAAAAGAAAGCACCAAAATCAACTTCTGTGACGAAGCAAATCGTGTTTAAGGTGTACCGAAAGTTTTAAGCAGAATTTGGGGATTTTAAAAAAATAATAATTTGGGGCCGATTTTTAAGGTCCGGGGTTTACGGAATTTTTCATATGGGTAAATACATTTCTGGAGAGTTCTGTGTGAAAATTAAGCACCAAAATCAACTTTTGTCACCGCAGCAAATCTTTTTGAAGGTGTGCCAAAAGTTTTAAGCAGAATTTTTTGATTTTTGAAAAAAACAATTTTTGTCCGATTTTTAAGGTCCGGGGCTTACAGAATTTCTCATATGGGTATATATATTTCTGGAGAGTTCTGTGTCAAAATTAAGCACCAAAATCAACTTCTGTCACCGCAGCAAATCTTTTCTAAGGTTTATTTAAAGTTTTAAGTAGAATTTGGGGATTTTTTTTTTTTTAATTTTTGGCTGATTTTTAAGTTCCGGGGCTTACAGAATTTTTCATATGGGTAAATATATTTCTGGAGAGTTCTGTGTCAAAATTAAGAACCAAAATAAACTTTTGTCACCGCAGCAAATCTTTTTAAGGTGTACCAAAAGTTTGAAGCAGAATTTTTTGATTTTTGAAAAAAACATATTTTTGCCCATTTTTTAAGGTCTGGGGTTTACAGAATTTTTCATACTGGTAAATATATTTCTGGAGAGTTCTGTGTCAAAATTAAGCACCAAAATCAACTTCTGTCACTGCAGCAAATCTTTTTTAAGGTATACCGAAAGTTTTAAGAAGAATTTGGGGATTTTTGTAAAAAAAAATTTTGGGCAGATTATTAAGGTCCGGGGTTTATGGAATTTTTCATCTCGGTATATATATTTCTGGAGAGTTCTGTGTCAAAAGAAAGCACCAAAATCAACTTCTGTGACGAAGCAAATCGTGTTTAAGGTGTACCGAAAGTTTTAAGCAGAATTTGGGGATTTTAAAAAAATAATAATTTGGGGCCGATTTTTAAGGTCCGGGGTTTACGGAATTTTTCATATGGGTAAATACATTTCTGGAGAGTTCTGTGTGAAAATTAAGCACCAAAATCAACTTTTTTCACCGCAGCAAATCTTTTTGAAGGTGTGCCGAAAGTTTTAAGCAGAATTTTTTGATTTTTGAAAAAAACAATTTTTGTCCGATTTTTATGGTCCGGGGCTTACAGAATTTTTCATACGGGTATATATATTTCTGGAGAGTTCTGTGTCAAAATTAAGCACCAAAATCAACTTCTGTCACCGCAGCAAATCTTTTTAAGGTGTACCAAAAGTTTTAAGCAGAATTTGGTGATTTTTGAAAAAAAATATTTTTGGCCGATTTTTAAAGTCCGGGGCTTACAGAATTTTTCATACGGGTAAATATATTTCTGGAGAGTTCTGTGTCAAAATTAAGCACCAAAATCAACTTCTGTCACCGCAGCAAATCATTTTTAAGGTGTACCGAAAGTTTTACGCAGAATTTGGGGATTTTTGTAAAAAAAAATGTTGGGCAGATTATTAAGGTCCGGGGCTTATGGAATTTTTCATCTCGGTAAATATATTTCTGGAGAGTTCTGTGTCAAAAGAAAGCACCAAAATCAACTTCTGTCATGAAGCAAATCGTGTATAAGGTGTACCGAAAGTTTTAAGCAGAATTTGGGGATTTTTAAAAAAAAATAATTTGGGGCCGATTTTTAAGGTCCGGGGTTTACGGAATTTTTCATATGGGTAAATACATTTCTGGAGAGTTCTGTGTGAAAATTAAGCACCAAAATTAACTTCTGTCACCGCAGTAAATCTTTTTTAAGGTGTACCGTAAGTTTTAAGCAGAATTGGGGATTTAAAAAAATATATATTTTTGGGCCGATTTTTAAGGTCCGGGGCTTACGGAATATTTCATATGGGTATATTTATTTCTGGAGAGTTCCGTGTCAAAATTAAGCACCAAAATCAACTTCTGTCACTGCAGCAAATCTTTTTTAACGTGTTCAAAAAGTTTTAAGCAGAATTTGGGGATTTTTGAAAAAAATAAAATTATTTTTGGCCGATTTTTAAGGTCCGGGGCTTACAGAATTTTTCATATGGGTATATATATTTCTGGAGAGTTCTGTGTCAAAATTAAGCACCAAAATCAACTTCTGTCACCGGAGCAAATCTTTTTAAGGTGTACCAAAAGTTTGAAGAAGAATTTTTTGATTTTTGAAAAAAAATATTTTTGGCCGATTTTTAAAGTCCGGGGCTTACAGAATTTTTCATATGGGTAAATATATTTCTGGAGAGTTCTGTGTCAAAATTAAGCACCAAAATCAACTTCTGTCACCGCAGCAAATCTTTTTTAAGGTGTACCGAAAGTTTTAAGCAGAATTTGGGGATTTTTGTAAAAAAAAATTTTGGGCAGATTATTAAGGTCCGGGGCTTATGGAATTTTTCATCTCGGTAAATATATTTCTGGAGAGTTCTGTGTCAAAAGAAAGCACCAAAATCAACTTCTGTCATGAAGCAAATCGTGTTTAAGGTGTACCGAAAGTTTTAAGCAGAATTTGGGGATTTTTAAAAAAAAATAATTTGGGGCCGATTTTTAAGGTCCGGGGTTTACGGAATTTTTTATATGGGTAAATACATTTCTGGAGAGTTCTGTGTGAAAATTAAGCACCAAAATTAACTTCTGTCACCGCAGTAAATCTTTTTTAAGGTGTACCGTAAGTTTTAAGTAGAATTTGGGGATTTAAAAAAAATATATATTTTTGGGCCGATTTTTAAGGTCCGGGGCTTACGGAATATTTCATATGGGTAAATATATTTCTGGAGAGTTCCGTGTCAAAATTAAGCACCAAAATCAACTTCTGTCACTGCAGCAAATCTTTTTTAACGTGTACAAAAAGTTTTAAGCAGAATTTGGGGATTTTTGAAAAAAATAAAAACATTTTTGGCCGATTTTTAAGGTCCGGGGCTTACAGAATTTTTCATATGGGTATATATATTTCTGGAGAGTTCTGTGTCAAAATTAAGCACCAAAATCAACTTCTGTCACCGCAGCAAATCTTTTCTAAGGTTTATTTAAAGTTTTAAGTAGAATTTGGGGATTTTTTTTTTTTTAATTTTTGGCCGATTTTTAAGGTCCGGGGCTTACAGAATTTTTCATACGGGTAAATATATTTCTGGAGAGTTCTGTGTCAAAATTAAGCACGAAAATCAACTTCTGTCACCACAGCAAATCTTTTTTAAGGTGTACCGAAAGCTTTAAGTAGAATTTGGGGATTTAAAAAAACATTTTTTTGCCCAATTTTTAAGGTCCGGGGCTTACAGAATTTTTCATATGGGTAAATATATTTCTGGAGTGTTCTGTGTCAAAAGTAAGCACCAAAATCAACTTCTGTCACGAAGCAAATCGTGTTTAAGGTTTACCAAAAGTTTTAAGCAGAATTTGGGGATTTTTAAAAAAAAATAATTTGGGGCCGATTTTTAAGGTCTGGGGTTTACGGAATTTTTTATATGGGTAAATATATTTCTGGAGAGTTCTGTGTCAAAATTAAGCACCAAAATTAACTTCTGTCACAGCAGTAAATCTTTTTTAAGGTGTACCGTAAGTTTTAAGTAGAATTTGGGGATTTTGTTTAAAAAAAAATTTTTTTGGCAGATTTTTAAGGTGCGGGGCTTACAGAATTTTTCATACGGGTAAATATATTTCTGGACAGATCTGTGTCAAATTTAAGCATCGAAATCAACTTCTGTCACCGCAGCAATTCTTTTTTAAGGTTTATTGAAAGTTTTAAGCCGAATTTTTAGATTTTTGGAAAAAAATATTTTTGCCCGATTTTTAAGGTCCGGGGTTTACAGAATTTTTCTACAGGTAAATATATTTCTGGAGAGTTCTGTGTCAAAATTAAGCACCAAAATCAACTTTTGTCACCGTAGCAAATCTTTTTGAAGGTGTGCCAAAAGTTTTAAGCAGAATTTTTTGATTTTTGAAAAAAACAATTTTTGTCCGATTTTTAAGGTCCGGGGCTTACAGAATTTTTCATACGGGTAAATATATTTCTGGAGAGTTCTGTGTCAAAATTAAGAACCAAAATAAACTTTTGTCACCGCAGCAAATCTTTTTAAGGTGTACCAAAAGTTTGAAGCAGAATTTTTTGATTTTTGAAAAAAACATATTTTTGCCCATTTTTTAAGGTCTGGGGTTTACAGAATTTTTCATACTGGTAAATATATTTCTGGAGAGTTCTGTGTCAAAATTAAGCACCAAAATCAACTTCTGTCACTGCAGCAAATCTTTTTTAAGGTATACCGAAAGTTTTAAGCAGAATTTGGGGATTTTTGTAAAAAAAAATTTTGGGCAGATTATTAAGGTCCGGGGTTTACAGAATGTTTCATACTGGTAAATATATTTCTGGAGAGTTCTGTGACAAAATTAAGCACCAAAATCAACTTCTGTCACTGCAGCAAATCTTTTTTAAGGTATACCGAAAGTTTTAAGCAGAATTTGGGGATTTTTAAAAAAAAATAATTTGGGGCCGATTTTTAAGGTCCGGGGTTTACGGAATTTTTCATATGGGTAAATACATTTCTGGAGAGTTCTGTGTGAAAATTAAGCACCAAAATCAACTTTTGTCACCGCAGCAAATCTTTTTGAAGGTGTGCCGAAAGTTTTAAGCAGAATTTTTTGATTTTTGAAATAAATAAAAACATTTTTGGCCGATTTTTAAGGTCCGGGGTTTACAGAATTTTTCATATGGGTAAATACATTTCTGGAGAGTTCTGTGTGAAAATTAAGCACCAAAATCAACTTTTGTCACCGCAGCAAATCTTTTTGAAGGTGTGCCGAAAGTTTTAAGCAGAATTTTTTGATTTTAAAAAAAAACAATTTTTGTCCGATTTTTAAGGTCCGTGGCTTACAGAATTTTTCATATGGGTATATATATTTCTGGAGAGTTCTGTGTCAAAATTAAGCACCAAAATCAACTTCTGTCACCGCAGCAAATCTTTTCTAAGGTTTATTTAAAGTTTTAAGTAGAATTTGGGGATTTTTTTTTTTTTTAATTTTTGGCCTATTTTTAAGGTCCGGGGCTTACAGAATTTTTCATATGGGTAAATATATTTCTGGAGAGTTCTGTGTCAAAATTAAGCACGAAAATCAACTTCTGTCACCACAGCAAATCTTTTTTAAGGTGTACCGAAAGCTTTAAGTAGAATTTGGGGATTTAAAAAAACATTTTTTTGGCCCAATTTTTATGGTCCGGGGCTTACAGAATTTTTCATATGGGTAAATATATTTCTGGAGTGTTCTGTGTCAAAAGTAAGCACCAAAATCAACTTCTGTCACGAAGCAAATCGTGTTTAAGGTTTACCAAAAGTTTTAAGCAGAATTTGGGGATTTTTTAAAAAAAATAATTTGGGGCCGATTTTTAAGGTCTGCGGTTTACGGAATTTTTCATATGGGTAAATATATTTCTGGAGAGATCTGTGTCCAAATTAAGCACCAAAATTAACTTCTGTCACCGCAGTAAATCTTTTTTAAGGTGTACCGTAAGTTTTAAGTAGAATTTGGGGATTTTGTTTAAAAAAAAATTTTTTTGGCAGATTTTTAAGGTCCGGGGCTTACAGAATTTTTCATACGGGTAAATATATTTCTGGAGAGTTCTGTGTCAAATTTAAGCATCGAAATCAACTTCTGTCACCGCAGCAAATCTTTTTTAAGGTTTATTGAAAGTTTTAAGCCAAATTTTTAGATTTTTGGAAAAAATATTTTTGGCCGATTTTTAAGGTCCGGGGTTTACAGAATTTTTCTACAGGAAAATATATTTCTGGAGAGTTCTGTGTCAAAATTAAGCACCAAAATCAACTTTTGTCACAGTAGCAAATCTTTTTGAAGGTGTGCCAAAAGTTTTAAGCAGAATTTTTTGATTTTTGAAAAAAACAATTTTTGTCCAATTTTTAAGGTCCGGGGCTTACAGAATTTTTCATATGGGTATATATATTTCTGGAGAGTTTTGTGTCAAAATTAAGCACCAAAATCAACTTCTGTCACCGCAGCAAATCTTTTCTAAGGTTTATTTAAAGTTTTAAGTAGAATTTGGGTTTTTTTTTTTTTAATTTTTGGCTGATTTTTATGTTCCGGGGCTTACAGAATTTTTCATACGGGTAAATATATTTCTGGAGAGTTCTGTGTCAAAATTAAGAACCAAAATAAACTTTTGTCACCGCAGCAAATCTTTTTAAGGTGTACCAAAAGTTTGAAGCAGAATTTTTTGATTTTTGAAAAAAACATATTTTTGCCCATTTTTTAAGGTCTGGGGTTTACAGAATTTTTCATACTGGTAAATATATTTCTGGAGAGTTCTGTGTCAAAATTAAGCACCAAAATCAACTTCTGTCACTGCAGCAAATCTTTTTTAAGGTATACCGAAAGTTTTAAGCAGAATTTGGGGATTTTTGCAAAAAAAAATTTTGGGCAGATTATTAAGGTCCGGGGTTTACAGAATTTTTCATACTGGTAAATATATTTCTGGAGAGTTCTGTGTCAAAATTAAGCACCAAAATCAACTTCTGTCACTGCAGCAAATCTTTTTTAAGGTATACCGAAAGTTTTAAGCAGAATTTGGGGATTTTTAAAAAAAAATAATTTGGGGCCGATTTTTAAGGTCCGGGGTTTACGGAATTTTTCATATGGGTAAATACATTTCTGGAGAGTTCTGTGTGAAAATTAAGCACCAAAATCAACTTTTGTCACCGCAGCAAATCTTTTTGAAGGTGTGCCGAAAGTTTTAAGCAGAATTTTTTGATTTTTGAAAAAAACAATTTTTGTCCGATTTTTAAGGTCCGGGGCTTACAGAATTTTTCATATGGGTATATATATTTCTGGAGAGTTCTGTGTCAAAATTAAGCACCAAAATCAACTTCTGTCACCGCAGCAAATCTTTTCTAAGGTTTATTTAAAGTTTTAGGTAGAATTTGGGGATTTTTTTTTTTTAAGTTTTGGCCGATTTTTAAGGTCCGGGGCTTTCAGAATTTTTCATACGGGTATATATATTTCTGGAGAGTTCTGTGTCAAAATTAAGCACCAAAATCAACTTCTGTCACTGCAGCAAATCTTTTTTAACGTGTACAAAAAGTTTTAAGCAGAATTTGGGGATTTTTGAAAAAAATAAAAACATTTTTGGCCGATTTTTAAGGTCCGGAGCTTACAGAATTTTTCATATGGGTATATATATTTCTGGAGAGTTCTGTGTCAAAATTAAGCACCAAAATCAACTTCTGTGACGAAGCAAATCGTGTTTAAGGTGTACCAAAAGTTTTAAGTAGAATTTGGGGATTTTTTAAAAAAACTAATTTGGGGCCGATTTTTAAGGTCCGGGGTTTATGGAATTTTTCATATGGGTAAATACATTTCTGGAGAGTTCTGTGTGAAAATTAAGCACCAAAATCAACTTCTGTCACCGCAGCAAATGTTTTTTAAGGTTTACTGAAAGTTTTAAGCCGAATTTGGGGATTTTTGAAGAAAAACATTTTTGGCCGATTTTTAAGGTCCGGGGCTTACAGAATTTTTCATACGGTCAAATTTATTTCTGGAGAGTTCTGAGTCAAAATTAAGCACCAAAATCAACTTCTGTCACCACAGCAAATCTTTTTTAAGGTTTACTGAAAGTTTTAAGCCGAATTTGGGGATTTTTGAAGAAAAAATTTTTTGGCCGATTTTAAAGGTCCGGGGTTTACAGAATTTTTCATATGGGTAAATTTATTTCTGGAGAGTTCTGTGTCATAATTAAGCACCAAAATCAACTTCTGTCACCACAGCAAATGTTTTTTAATGTTTATTGAAAGTTTTTAGCCGAATTTGGGGATTTTTGAAGAAAAACATTTTTGGCTGATTTTTAAGGTCCGGGGCTTACAGAATTTTCCATACGGATAAATTTATTTCTGGAGAGTTCTGTGTCAAAATTAAGCACCAAAATCAACTTCTGTCACCATAGCAAATCTTTGTTAAGGTTTACTGAAAGTTTTAAGCCGAATTTGGGGTTTTTTGAAGAAAAAAATTTTAGGCCAATTTTTAAGGTCCGGGGATTACAGAATTTTCCATATGGGTAAATGTATTTCTGGAGAGTTCTGTGTCAAAATTAAGCACCAAAATCAACTTCTGTCACCACAGCAAATGTTTTTTAATGTTTATTGAAAGTTTTAAGCCGAATTTGGGGATTTTTGAAGAAAAAAATTTTTGGCTGATTTTTAAGGTCCGGAGTTTACAGAAATTTCCATACGGGTAAATTTATTTCTGGAGAGTTCTGTGTCAAAATTAAGCACCAAAATCAACTTCTGTCACTGCAGCAAATGTTTTTTAAGGTTTACTGAAAGTTTTAAGCCGAATTTGGGGAATTTTGAAGAAAAAAATTTTTGGCCGATTTTTAAGGTCCGGGGCTTACAGAATTTTTCATACGGGTAAATTTATTTCTGGAGAGTTCTGAGTCAAAATTAAGCACCAAAATCAACTTCTGTCACCGTAGCAAATCTTTTTTATGGTTTACTGAAAGTTTTAAGCCGAATTTGGGGTTTTTTGAAGAAAAAAATTTTAGGCCAATTTTTAATGTCCGGGGCTTACAGAATTTTGCATATGGGTAAATGTAATTCTGGAGAGTTCTGTGTCAAAATTAAGCACCAAAATCAACTTCTGTCACCACAGCAAATGTTTTTTAATGTTTATAGAAAGTTTTTTGCCGAATTTGGGGATTTTTGAAGAAAAAAAATTTTTGCTGATTTTTAAGGTCCAGGGCTTACAGAATTTTCCATACGGATAAATTTATTTCTGGAGAGTTCTGTGTCAAAATTAAGCACCAAAATCAACTTCTGTCACCACAGCAAATGTTTTTTAAGGTTTACTGAAAGTTTTAAGCCGAATTTGGGGATTTTTGAAGAAAACTATTTTTGGCCGATTTTTAAGGTCCGGGGCTTACAGAATTTTTCATACGGGTAAATTTCTTTCTGGAGAGTTCTGAGTCAAAATTAAGCACCAAAATCAACTTCTGTCACCGTAGCAAATCTTTTTTAAGGTTTACTGAAAGTTTTAAGCCGAATTTGGGGATTTTTGAAGAAAACAATTTTTGGCCGATTTTTAAGGTCCGGGGGTTACAGAATTTTTCATACGGGTACATTTATTTCTGGAGAGTTCTGTGTCAAAATTAAGCACCAAAATCAACTTCTGTCACCGTAGCAAATGTTTTTTAAGGTTTACTGAAAGTTTTAAGCCGAATTTGGGGATTTTTGAAGAAAAAAATTTTTGGCCGATTTTTAAGGTCCGGGGCTTACAGAATTTTTCATACAGGTAAATTTATTTCTGGAGAGTTCTGAGTCAAAATTAAGCACCAAAATCAACTTCTGTCACCGTAGCAAATCTTTTTTAAGGTTTACTGAAAGTTTTAAGCCGAATTTGGGGATTATTGAAGAAAAAAATTTTTGGTTGATTTTTAAGGTCCGGGGCTTACAGAATTTTGCAAATGGGTAAATGTAATTCTGGAGAGTTCTGTGTCAAAATTAAGCACCAAAATCAACTTCTGTCACCACAGCAAATGTTTTTTTAATGTTTATTGAAAGTTTTTAGCCGAATTTGGGGATTTTTGAAGAAAAAAATTTTTGGCTGATTTTTAAGGTCCGGGGCTTACAGAATTTTCCATATGGGTAAATTTATTTCTGGAGAGTGCTGTGTCAAAATTAAGTACCAAAATCAACTTCTGTCACCGCAGCAAATGTTTTTTAAGGTTTACTGAAAGTTTTAAGCCGAATTTGGGGATTTTTGAAGAAAAAAATTTTTGGCCGAAATTTAAGGTCTGGGGCTTACAGAATTTTTCATACGGTCAAATTTATTTCTGGAGAGTTCTGTGTCAAAATTAAGCACCAACATCAACTTCTGTCACCGTAAGCATACCATTTGGGAGAGGAGTGTCCTAGGAGGAGGTGGTGAGCTGCTGAGACAGGGAGAGGGCTTCCCGAGGCAGGCTGATTCCTCCTGGGGAAGATATTGCTGCTGTTCCTGCTGTTTGTGGTGCTGAGGATTTGCTGTGGTGCTGCTGCCTTTCAGCACCATGACTAAGAGAGGCAGACCCCGGGCTGGAGGATCAAGCAGGGGTTCTGTCGCTCCTGTCCCGCCTGACCCGCCTGACCCGCCTAACCTGCCTGCCGGAGGACTGCAGCGCGAGGCCGGGGATCCACCCGCCGGTTCGCGGAGGCCGCAAGTGTGCGCGGCTGGAGCTCCGGACCCCCCTGTCCCTTTGGCGCGCCTGCCCGGGGGATGGAGTGCGGGGAGTCTGATGGAGCAGCCGAAGCAGCCGGAGCTGATGGAGCGGACGGCGGCGGCAAGCGGAGGACTCCCTGTACCAGCGGCGGACGTGCCGGGGAGTCGGAAGGCGGCTGCTGTGCTGGTGGACCCGGCGGCTGGCGGAGGAGGTGTCCAGGACCCCCCTGGACTTTCAGTTCGGAGAGCGGGGGGTCCAGTGGAGTTCAGCAGAGTGCCAGTCTCCAAACCGCTGGCGGCGGGACCCCTGAGTGACGCAACTCGGGGGGTAATGGCGGCCCCCGCTAGCGGTGCAGAGGAGATGGGACCAGTGTCTGCAAGTCTTGCCTCCAAACTGCCAGTGGAGGGACCCCCGAGTGAGGCAACTCGGGGGGGTATGGAGACCCTCACTGGCAGTGAATCGGAGGACATGGAGATGACAGAAAGAAGCAATCTGGTGATCAGTGCTGGAGGTGCAGTTATGGTGACCCCTAGCCCAGCGGTGCTCCCCAAACTGTCAGTGGAGGGACCCCTGAGTGAGGCAACTCAGGGGGAGATGGTGGCCCCCACTGGCAGTGAAGCGGGGGGTGCCGCAAAAGGGGAGAAGACGGTGGAGGAGGACCAAGTGTCTGCAGATGAAGAAGATGACGTGTATGCTGCTTTGAGCATGGATCAGCTTCAAAAAGAGATTAGGAAGCTGAGCAACAAGCTAAGCGAAAAAAAGAGAAAAAGAAATGTTAGCGCTACCTGGGACAGATGGTCTTTTAAGGAGGAAATTACAGCTTTGTCCGTTTCTTTGGGAAATGCTAAGGACCGCTTGGAATATTTAAAGAAAATAAAAAAAAAGATGATCAAATCGGAATCTACCTCTATGAGTGACATGGAGGTGGTTAAGTCAGAACAGGAGGAGGTTCCGTCTTCAGCTGCTGTGGAGGCTCAGCCGTCCGAGGATGCTGGTCGGAGAGTGCAGGGGGAGCCAGTTGATAAGGTAAGCGATGATGCAAAGGAGACTGGGGGGATTGGGTGTGGGGGTGCCCAAATTGTTACCCTGGTCCCTATAGGCGGAGCAACAGTACCTGTGGGGGAACTGGCAGCTACTATCCCTGATTGCACTGAGGCCATGGATTCTGAGCTGATTCAGGCAGCAGTATTGGTAGAAGCTGGCATGGAGGGGGAATCCCATCAGGATAAGGCTCCTGAGGAAGTGCCAGGGGTGTCATCTGTATCAGTCAGCCGTCCAATATTGGCACAGGGAATGCCGATACTGAATAAAGAGACTCTTTCGGCTGAACAAAGAAAGGTGATTGAAACTATATATGGTGATAAAATGCTAGTCCCTGAAAGGGCTAGAGTGGCTGCCGCTGCAATAGAAAAAGACATGGTCTCGAGAGGTGAGAGGCAGTCTAAATCAGCTCCGGGTGTTCTGTCTTATGCCAGTGTGGTTACTAGACAAAGAGCAAATAATGTGTCATATGCTGCACCTACGCCTGGAGGTGTTGGCAAAAGAAGGAACCTTGTTCAATTTAAGTGGATTGCTCCAGGGGAAGCCCCAAGTAGAGAGGCTTTCCTTAAAATGGTGTTCAGCCTGGGGTTCGGTGCGGCAGATCTGTACGCCTGCATTCACCCAGTGCGGACCCTGGAGTATGACTTGAGCTTTGTATCGTACCAGGGTCTGCAGGTTTTCTGGGTGAAGTGGCAGGCATGCAGATCCAAGGACCCATTTGAGAAGTATGTGGTTAACCTGGTCACCAGGCAGGACAGGGTCAAAGCTACGATCCTAGTCAGAAATGAATCATTACCTCCAGAGGATATTGCCTTTTGGCTTAAGAGATTTTGTGATCTTGAATCGGGGGTAACAAAGGCTGGTTATGTGTTGGGTGTGTGGGGAGGGGCGTGGGAAGTAGGAATTAGGTTGAGGTATTCTGAAAGGGGGTGTGTGCATGTGCCCTCGGCTGCCTATATAGGTAGGGACAGGGTTCAGTGTTTTTATCCTGGGCAGCCGAGGACATGTTTTAAGTGTGGTGATCACCGTCACGTTAGTTCCGAGTGCACTGTGGTGAAGTGTTCTTTGTGTGGGGGTGTGGGTCACTGGTCTAGAGATTGTCACACTGTCAGGTGCAATTTGTGTGGGGTGGAGGGGCACCCTTATAGCAGATGTCCGAAAGCCAGTCACAATGTGGTGTTAGAACAGGTGGTGGGTAGTAGTGTGGTGGTGAGTGAGGTGGTGAATGAGGTAGAAGAAGAGGGTACAGAGCAGGATGAGGTGGTAAATGTTGAAAGTAGGGAGGAGGTAATGGAGGAGACATTTCAGGAGGTTAGGCGGGGAGGGAAGGGGATAAAAGAGAAAGATACAGAAACACAAGTGGTGTTATCAAATAAATTTGATGTTTTCTCCTCTGATGAGGAGGAAATCATAAGGAAAGATGGAGAGTGTTATCTGGTGTCAAAAAACAAACAAAAGAAAAACAAAGAGGTCTTTTAAAGAAAGTGAGAGGCACCGGGACGGGAAAAAAAGAAGGGAGTCAATCCCGGAGGTGGGGGAAGAGGCGGTAAATAAGGAAACTCTGGCCCCGATGGAAAGAAGGGTGGTGGAAAGGAGAAAGGAGGAGGTGGTGGCAATGGAGGAGACAGTGGCGGTTCAGCAGGAGGTAGTCAAAGAGACTGATGTGGAGTCATCCCAGAGCTCGGGGGTCGGGCCAAGTGGCACTGGTGGTGGGGTACACTGCCAGGTCATAAAGTTTGTGGCCAAGGCCCCTGACCCTGGGATCCCTGAGGAGGGTGGTGTACCCTCTGGGGGTGGAAGGGAGGGGGGTGGGGATGCCACAAGCGGTGGTGTGGCTGGCCCGCAGGGGGCTAGCGTGCAGTGTTAAGACTTGTTTTTTGGTGATGGTATGTAAAAGTAAGCAAGGTCTTGTAATATTCCATAACCTAGAAACATGGATCCTCATCCTATACGATGTGCCACGATTAATGTGGCTTCCGTGTTGTCCGAATGTGCTCGTATGATGGCCTTTGATTTTTTCAATACGATTGATGTTGATGTTTTATTTTTGCAAGAGACTAGGATTAGTAAATTGGATATCCTCCACAAGGTGAAGCAGGAGTGGAGGAGGGGTCCTTCTTACTGGTCTCTTGCGGCCGAGCCATACGGTGGGGTGGCAGTCCTTTTTTCTGATATGGTAACTGTGCACAAGGTTATTGAATTGCAAGCAGGTAGATGTATGATTTTGGATGTCAACATAAAGGGACAAGATGTGAGATTAATTAATGTGTATGGGCCACAGACACCAGGTGATAGGAAAAGTCTCTTTATGGAGATAAAACCTTTTCTTTTTACAGCCCAGCAGGTCGTCTTTGGTGGTGATTTTAATACTGTTGTTAGGCCAAAAGACAGGGGAGGCTCAAGGAGACCCCTGGGCTATGATTCCAATTTTTTAGTTAGCATGGTTAGACAGGCTGGTTTGGTGGATGTGCATATTCGTCACTCCCCAGACCTCACAGGTTTCACCTACTTTAGTGGTAGTCGTAGGTCTAGGATAGATAGGTTTTTTGTTAAGGAGACTTCCAAGACTTCATCCCTTGGGGTGAGGTTGGTGGAATTTTCCGATCACGGTTTGCTCTCAGTAACTTTGAATGCTTCAGAAACCCCTCAGAAGGGGCGGGGTCTGTGGCGTTTGAACTCTGAACTCCTGGAAGAAGAGAGAGTTAGGCAGTCCTTCAGGGTCTTCTTTCAATCTCAGGAGACACTTCTGGAGGCTGGTTGGAGTAGGTCTGAGTGGTGGGAGGTGATTAAAAAGAGAACCTGCAAATTTTTCCGTGGCCTTATAGCTAGGAAAAACTTGATAAAGCAAAATATCTACCGTAATCTGAGAAGGAAATTGGATTTCCTGATCTCTGAGGAGGGAGATGATGGGGAAATCTCCCGAGTGAAGGCTCAGATGAAAGAGTTCCAATATAACCGATTGGCATCCTTGGTTTTGGAAAGGGATTATGGTATGTACCACTCGCCTGATCCCTACCAGAGCTGTAGGAGGTCAGTCGACGCCAAACATGTCAGAGGACTGGTGGACGGACAGGGTGTTCTTCGTACTGACAAGGAAGGCATTCTGGATGTTATTGTGTCCTACTATTCTGATCTTCTGTCTGAGCAGCCACTCATCAGGGAGAGGATGGAGGAATTTCTGAGGGGAACCCCTGGTCTGAGTTCTCAGGGTGCCTCTCTTGACTCCTTGGCAAGTGATATAACCGCAGAGGAAGTTAGGAAGGCGATAATGGGTTTAAACCCCAAGAAATCACCAGGACCAGATGGTTTAACATCTGAATTTTATAAGACCTTTGCTGACCTCCTGATTCCCCGCCTTGTGGAAGTTTTTAATGAGAGCCTGGATGAGGGAGTCCTCCCTCCTTCCATGAGGTTATCTGCGCTTATTTTGCTGTCCAAAGGGAAGGACTCGTCTCGTATTGAGAACTGGCGCCCCATAGCCCTTCTCAATACAGACAGGAAGATTTTGGCAAAGGTACTGTTTAACAGGCTTTCAGAGTTTTCTGAGCTGTTGCTTTCTCCTTCTCAGCACTGTACGGTGAAGGGTCGTAGCACTTTTAGTGCTGTCCTTGGTGTCCGGGAGGCCATTGAGCGGTGCAGGGCTGAGAAGTGGGGAAAGTACTTACTGGCATTGGATCAGTCTAAAGCTTTTGACCGAGTGAATCATGAGTACCTTTGGGCTCTACTGAGATGGTATGGTCTTCCAGAGAGGGTGGTTAATTGGTTACAGACGATCTATCGTATGGCTGAAAGCTTTCCACTGGTAAACGGTTGGGTGGGCCCTACCTTTGGTGTAGGCTCGGGTGTTCGTCAGGGGTGTCCCCTGAGCCCCCTCCTGTATGTCTTTGCAATCGATCCCTTTGTTAGGAGGGTAGAGTGTGGGACTGTAGGGGGGGTGCAGCTGTGTCCGGAGTTTGCATTGAGGGTGGTGGCTTACGCAGATGATGTCACGGTGGTTCTGTCCTCGCAGGCAGAGGCCCGTGGCATAGAACACCTCATTTGCGAGTACTCTGAGGCTTCGTGCTCCAGAGTAAACCGAGAAAAGTGTGATGTTTTCTGGATGGGGGAGGAGGGGGAGCCTTTTCCTCTTCCGGACAGCTTCCCTCAGGTCAACGATCAGATTAAAATTCTTGGTATCAAATTTGATCATGGAGATTATGCCTCCCTAAATTGGGTTAACAAACTGGAAGATGCTACCAAGAAGGTAGAGAGTTGGAAAAGATGGAAATTGTCTTTGAGGGAAAGGGTTGACTTGTGCAAAACTTACCTGATCCCGATTTTTTTGTATGTCAGTTACGTGTGCTTTTTGCCACAATCTTTGTGGTCCAGATTGAATTCCTTGTTCTTCCTCTTGTTGTGGAAGAACAGGATCAATATAGTGAAGAGGGGTATCACCTACAGACCGAGGAAAGATGGGGGTTTGAACATGGTAAACCCAGTGATCTTTTTTGTTACAGCTTTTTTAAAGCTTAACATTGGGAGCATGTTTTTAGACACTCCTCCTCGGTGGGTAGAGGGATTTAGACCATGGGTGTTTCCCTTCCTCAGATTCTGGATAGATGGAGGCCAAGTGAGAAGTTTCCGGATTCGTCATGGTTACCTCCCGATCTACGTCATCCAGAGCTTGAAGGTGATAAAGCGATATGACGTGGGAGTGGGTGAAGTCAAAAACTTCTCTAGGAGGGAGTTGGAGAGAAGAATTTTGCACACCCACTTTCATGTTCCGCTGTCACTGAGGGACTGTCCAGGTAATGTCGCTTCGGCTGGATTGGTTTTGTTAAATTCACAAAGGTTACCGCCCAAGTTCAAAGATATTGCCTGGCTCACTTTTCATGGGAGGCTTTATGTTGGAGGGAACCTCAGGTGGCGAAGTGCCAGTGAACGTGGCTGCCCACGGGAGGAATGTCCAGGGGTGGAGGAGACGATGGACCACTTCCTGCTTGAGTGTCCTTTTAATGTAAAGGTTTATGAGGAGGTTTCAAAGGCCATTGGTATCCCGTGCCTTTCGGGTCTTAGTTACCCTGAGTGGGCTTATGGGGTAGTCAGAAGATATGGTGACTTTAATTTAACCACAATTTTTTTAGTTAGTTTAGCTGTTAGGTATCACACGTGGAATGCACGGTGCCAGGTATCTATTCGAAGGAAGGTCCTCCCCTGTGATGTGGTGGTAGGTATGATTATGCAAGAGGTGAAAAAGATGATGGATCTGGATAAGGGGAGACTGGATGCTGTCAGATGGTCACAGTGGTGGGGCCGTTTGAAACCCCCTTGAGTGGGTGGTTGAAAGTCTCTTCTTGTTCAGCTGGGTTTCTTTTCTGTCCTTTCACTCCCTGTAGATTTTTTATTCTATTTTTTGGTTTTTGTTGAAAAGGTTTTACATACATCTACCTGAGGTGGTGTGTATTGGTGATGGGTAGGATTAGATAAGATAGATAGTAGTTAAAGTTTTTTGTATTGTTTTATGGTTTGCTGTGTATATATACATATATAATATATATAAAAAAAAAAAAAATATATAGATAGTGGTTAAGCTAGTTGTTGTTCTAAAATCCTTGCTTACTTTTTCTCATAGGAGATAAGTTGTTTATTATTAGGATTGGTAAAGTTTTCTTTTGGTTATAAGGCATAATATGGAGTAATATTGTGTATCCTTATGTTGATATTTGATTTTGTGTATATATATATTTTATCTATTTATTTATTTATTTTTTATATATGTAATTATTGTATATATATATATCTTTGTTGCAAGTTAAAATAAAGAAGCATATTCTGTCACTGCAGCAAATCTTTTTTAAGGTTTACTGAAAGATTTAAGCAGAATTTGGGGATTTTTGTAAAAAAAAATTTTGGGCAGATTATTAAGGTTCGGGGTTTATGGAATTTTTCATCTCGGTATATATATTTCTGGAGAGTTCTGTGTCAAAAGAAAGCACCAAAATCAACTTCTGTGACGAAGCAAATCGTGTTTAAGGTGTACCGAAAGTTTTAAGCAGAATTTGGGGATTTTTTAAAAAAAATAATTTGGGGCCGATTTTTAAGGTCCGGGGTTTACGGAATTTTTCATATGGGTAAATACATTTCTGGAGAGTTCTGTGTGAAAATTAAGCACCAAAATCAACTTTTGTCACCGCAGCAAATCTTTTTGAAGGTGTGCCGAAAGTTTTAAGCAGAATTTTTTGATTTTTGAAAAAAACAATTTTTGTCCGATTTTTAAGGTCCGGGGCTTACAGAATTTTTCATATGGGTATATATATTTCTGGAGAGTTCTGTGTCAAAATTAAGCACCAAAATCAACTTCTGTCACCGCAGCAAATCTTTTCTAAGGTTTATTTAAAGTTTTAAGTAGAATTTGGGGATTATTTTTTTTTTAAATTTTTGGCCTATTTTTAAGGTCCGGGGCTTACAGAATTTTTCATATGGGTAAATATATTTCTGGAGAGTTCTGTGTCAAAATTAAGCACGAAAATCAACTTCTGTCACCACAGCAAATCTTTTTTAAGGTGTACCGAAAGCTTTAAGTAGAATTTGGGGATTTAAAAAAACATTTTTTTGGCCCAATTTTTATGGTCCGGGGCTTACAGAATTTTTCATATGGGTAAATATATTTCTGGAGTGTTCTGTGTCAAAAGTAAGCACCAAAATCAACTTCTGTCACGAAGCAAATCGTGTTTAAGGTTTACCAAAAGTTTTAAGCAGAATTTGGGGATTTTTAAAAAAAAATAATTTGGGGCCGATTTTTAAGGTCTGCGGTTTACGGAATTTTTCATATGGGTAAATATATTTCTGGAGAGATCTGTGTCCAAATTAAGCACCAAAATTAACTTCTGTCACCGCAGTAAATCTTTTTTAAGGTGTACCGTAAGTTTTAAGTAGAATTTGGGGATTTTGTTTAAAAAAAATTTTTTTTGGCAGATTTTTAAGGTCCGGGGCTTACAGAATTTTTCATACGGGTAAATATATTTCTGGACAGTTCTGTGTCAAATTTAAGCATCGAAATCAACTTCTGTCACCGCAGCAAATCTTTTTTAAGGTTTATTGAAAGTTTTAAGCCAAATTTTTAGATTTTTGGAAAAAATATTTTTGGCCGATTTTTAAGGTCCGGGGTTTACAGAATTTTTCTACAGGTAAATATATTTCTGGAGAGTTCTGTGTCAAAATTAAGCACCAAAATCAACTTTTGTCACCGTAGCAAATCTTTTTGAAGGTGTGCCAAAAGTTTTAAGCAGAATTTTTTGATTTTTGAAAAAAACAATTTTTGTCCTATTTTTAAGGTCCGGGGCTTACAGAATTTTTCATATGGGTAAATATATTTCTGGAGAGTTCTGTGTCAAAATTAAGCACGAAAATCAACTTCTGTCACCACAGCAAATCTTTTTTAAGGTGTACCGAAAGCTTTAAGTAGAATTTGGGGATTTAAAAAAACATTTTTTTGGCCCAATTTTTATGGTCCGGGGCTTACAGAATTTTTCATATGGGTAAATATATTTCTGGAGTGTTCTGTGTCAAAAGTAAGCACCAAAATCAACTTCTGTCACGAAGCAAATCGTGTTTAAGGTTTACCAAAAGTTTTAAGCAGAATTTGGGGATTTTTAAAAAAAAATAATTTGGGGCCGATTTTTAAGGTCTGCGGTTTACGGAATTTTTCATATGGGTAAATATATTTCTGGAGAGATCTGTGTCCAAATTAAGCACCAAAATTAACTTCTGTCACCGCAGTAAATCTTTTTTAAGGTGTACCGTAAGTTTTAAGTAGAATTTGGGGATTTTGTTTAAAAAAAATTTTTTTTGGCAGATTTTTAAGGTCCGGGGCTTACAGAATTTTTCATACGGGTAAATATATTTCTGGACAGTTCTGTGTCAAATTTAAGCATCGAAATCAACTTCTGTCACCGCAGCAAATCTTTTTTAAGGTTTATTGAAAGTTTTAAGCCAAATTTTTAGATTTTTGGAAAAAATATTTTTGGCCGATTTTTAAGGTCCGGGGTTTACAGAATTTTTCTACAGGTAAATATATTTCTGGAGAGTTCTGTGTCAAAATTAAGCACCAAAATCAACTTTTGTCACCGTAGCAAATATTTTTGAAGGTGTGCCAAAAGTTTTAAGCAGAATTTTTTGATTTTTGAAAAAAACAATTTTTGTCCGATTTTTAAGGTCCGGGGCTTACAGAATTTTTCATATGGGTATATATATTTCTGGAGAGTTTTGTTTCAAAATTAAGCACCAAAATCAACTTCTGTCACCGCAGCAAATCTTTTCTAAGGTTTATTTAAAGTTTTAAGTAGAATTTGGGGATTTTTTTTTTTTTCATTTTTGGCTGATTTTTATGTTCCGGGGCTTACAGAATTTTTCATACGGGTAAATATATTTCTGGAGAGTTCTGTGTCAAAATTAAGAACCAAAATAAACTTTTGTCACCGCAGCAAATCTTTTTAAGGTGTACCAAAAGTTTGAAGCAGAATTTTTTGTTTTTTGAAAAAAACATATTTTTGCCCATTTTTTAAGGTCTGGGGTTTACAGAATTTTTCATACTGGTAAATATATTTCTGGAGAGTTCTGTGTCAAAATTAAGCACCAAAATCAACTTCTGTCACTGCAGCAAATCTTTTTTAAGGTATACCGAAAGTTTTAAGCAGAATTTGGGGATTTTTGTAAAAAAAAATTTTGGGCAGATTATTAAGGTCCGGGGCTTATGGAATTTTTCATCTCGGTATATATATTTCTGGAGAGTTCTGTGTCAAAAGAAAGCACCAAAATCAACTTCTGTGACGAAGCAAATCATGTTTAAGGTGTACCGAAAGTTTTAAGCAGAATTTGGGGATTTTTAAAAAAAAATTATTTGGGGCCGATTTTTAAGGTCCGGGGTTTACGGAATTTTTCATATGGGTAAATACATTTCTGGAGAGTTCTGTGTGAAAATTAAGCACCAAAATCAACTTTTGTCACCGCAGCAAATCTTTTTGAAGGTGTGCCGAAAGTTTTAAGCAGAATTTTTTGATTTTTGAAAAAAACAATTTTTGTCCGATTTTTAAGGTTCGGGGCTTACAGAATTTTTCATATGGGTATATATATTTCTGGAGAGTTCTGTGTCAAAATTAAGCACCAAAATCAACTTCTGTCACCGCAGCAAATCTTTTTAAGGTGTACCAAAATTTTTAAGCAGAATTTGGTGATTTTTGAAAAAAAATATTTTTGGCCGATTTTTAAAGTCCGGGGCTTACAGAATTTTTCATACGGGTAAATATATTTCTGGAGAGTTCTGTGTCAAAATTAAGCACCAAAATCAACTTCTGTCACCACAGGAAATGTTTTTTAATGTTTATTGAAAGTTTTTAGCCGAATTTGGGGATTTTTGAAGAAAAAAATTTTTTGATGATTTTTAAGGTCCAGGGCTTACAGAATTTTCCATACGGAATAATTTATTTCTGGAGAGTTCTGTGTCAAAATTAAGCACCAAAATCAACTTCTGTCACCGCAGCAAATGTTTTTTAAGGTTTACTGAAAGTTTTAAGCCGAATTTGGGGATTTTTGAAGAAAAAAATTTTTGCCCGATTTTTAAGGTCCGGGGCTTACAGAATTTTTCATACGGGTAAATTTATTTCTGGAGAGTTCTGAGTCAAAATTAAGCACCAAAATCAACTTCTGTCACCGTAACAAATCTTTTTTAAGGTTTACTGAAAGTTTTAAGCCGAATTTGGGGATTATTGAAGAAAAAATTTTTTTGATGATTTTTAAGGTCCGGGGCTTACAGAATTTTCCATACGGGTAAATTTATTTCTGGAGAGTTCTGTGTCAAAATTAAGCACCAAAATCAACTTCTGTCACCGCAGCAAATGTTTTTAAAGGTTTACTGAAAGTTTTAAGCCGAATTTGGGTATTATTGAAGAAAAAAATTTTTGGCCGATTTTTAAGGTCCGGGGCTTACAGAATTTTCCATACGGATAAATTTATTTCTGGAGAGTTCTGTGTAAAAATTAAGCACCAAAATCAACTTCTGTCACCGTAGCAAATCTTTTTTAAGGTTTACGGAAAGTTTTAAGCCGAATTTGGGGATTTTTGAAGAAAAAAATTTTTGCCAGATTTTTAAGGCCCGGGGATTACAGAATTTTCCATATGGCCAAATTTATTTCTGGAGAGTTCCGAGGCAAAATTAAGCACCAAAATCAACTTCAGTCACCGTAGCAAATATTTTTCAAGGTTTACTGAAAGTTTTAAGCCGAATTTGGGGATTATTGAAGAAAAATTTTTTTAGCCGATTTTAAAGGTCCGGGGCTTACAGAATTTTTCATATGGGTAAATTTATTTCTGGAGAGTTCTGTGTCAAAATTAAGCACCAAAATCAACTTCTGTCACCGCAGCAAATGTTTTTTAAGGTTTGCTGAAAGTTTTAAGCCGAATTTGGGGATTTTTCAAGAAAAACATTTTTGGCCGATTTTTAAGGTCCGGGGCTTACAGAATTTTTCATACGGGTAATTATATTTCTGGAGAGTTCTGTGTCAAAATTAAGCACCAAAATCAACTTCTGTCACCACAGCAAATCTTTTTTAAGGTTTACTGAAAGTTTTAAGCCGAATTTGGGGATTATTGAAGAAAAAAATTTTTGCCCGATTTTTAAGGTCCGGGGCTTACAGAATTTTTCATACGGGTAAATTTATTTCTGGAGAGTTCTGTGTCAAAATTAAGCACCAAAATCAACTTCTGTCACCGTAGCAAATCTTTTTTAAGGTTTACTGAAAGTTTTAAGCCGAATTTGGGGTTTTTTGAAGAAAAAAATTTTAGGCCAATTTTTAAGGTCTGGGGCTTACAGAATTTTCCATAAGGGTAAATGTATTTCTGGAGAGTTCTGTGTCAAAATTAAGCACCAAAATCAACTTCTGTCACCACAGCAAATGTTTTTTAATGTTTATTGAAAGTTTTAAGCCGAATTTGGGGATTTTTGAAGAAAAAATTTTTTCGCTGATTTTTAAGGTCCGGAGCTTACAGAAATTTCCATATGGGTAAATTTATTTCTGGAGAGTTCTGTGTCAAAATTAAGCACCAAAATCAACTTCTGTCACCGCAGCAAATGTTTTTTAAGGTTTACTGAAAGTTTTAAGCCGAATTTGGGGATTTTTGAAGAAAAATTTTTTTTGGCGATTTTTAAGGTCCGGGGCTTACAGAATTTTTCATACGGGTAAATTTATTTCTGGAGAGTTCTGTGTCAAAATTAAGCACCAAAATCAACTTCTGTCACCGTAGCAAATCTTTTTTACGGTTTACTGAAAGTTTTAAGCCGAATTTGGGGTTTTTTGAAGAAAAAAATTTTTGCCCAATTTTTAAGGTCCGGGGCTTACAGAATTTTGCATATGGGTAAATGTAATTCTGGAGAGTTCTGTGTCAAAATTAAGCACCAAAATCAACTTCTGTCACCACAGCAAATGTTTTTTTAATGTTTATTGAAAGTTTTTAGCCGAATTTGGGGATTTTTGAAGAAAAACATTTTTGGCTGATTTTTAAGGTCCGGGGCTTACAGAATTTTCCATACGGTCAAATTTATTTCTGGAGAGTTCTGTGTCAAAATTAAGCACCAAAATCAACTTCTGTCACCACAGCAAATGTTTTTTAAGGTTTACTGAAAGTTTTAAGCCGAATTTGGGTATTATTGAAGAAAAAAATTTTGGGCCGATTTTTAAGGTCCGGGGCTTACAGAATTTTTCATATGGTCAAATTTATTTCTGGAGAGTTCCGAGGCAAAATTAAGCACCAAAATCAACTTCAGTCACCATAGCAAATCTTTTTTAAGGTTTACTGAAAGTTTTAAGCCGAATTTGGGGATTTTTGAAGAAAAAAATTTTTGCCCGATTTTTAAGGTCCGGGGCTTACAGAATTTTTCATACGGTCAAATTTATTTCTGGAGAGTTCCGAGGCAAAATTAAGCACCAAAATCAACTTCAGTCACCGTAGCAAATCTTTTTTAAGGTTTACTGAAAGTTTTAAGCCGAATTTGGGGATTATTGAAGAAAAAATTTTTTGTCCGATTTAAATGGTCCGGGGCTTACAGAATTTTTCATACGGGTAAATTTATTTCTGGAGAGTTCTGTGTCAAAATTAAGCACCAAAATCAACTTCTGTCACCACAGCAAATGTTTTTTAATGTTTATAGAAAGTTTTTAGCCGAATTTGGGGATTTTTGAAGAAAAAATTTTTTTGCTGATTTTTAAGGTCCAGGGCTTACAGAATTTTCCATACGGATAAATTTATTTCTGGAGAGTTCTGTGTCAAAATTAAGCACCAAAATCAACTTTTGTCACCGTAGCAAATGTTTTTTAAGGTTTACTGAAAGTTTTAAGCCGAATTTGGGGATTTTTGAAGAAAAAAATTTTTGGCCGATTTTTAAGGTCCGGGGCTTACAGAATTTTTCATACGGGTAAATTTATTTCTGGAGAGTTCTGAGTCAAAATTAAGCACCAAAATCAACTTCTGTCACCGTAGCAAATCTTTTTTAAGGTTTACTGAAAGTTTTAAGCCGAATTTGGGGATTATTGAAGAAAAAAAATTTTGGCTGATTTTTAAGGTCCGGGGCTTACAGAATTTTTCATACGGGTAAATTTATTTCTGGAGAGTTCTGTGTCAAAATTAAGCACCAAAATCAACTTCTGTCACCGTAGCAAATCTTTTTTACGGTTTACTGAAAGTTTTAAGCCAAATTTGGGGTTTTTTGAAGAAAAAAATTTTTGGCCAATTTTTAAGGTCCGGGGCTTACAGAATTTTGCATATGGGTAAATGTAATTCTGGAGAGTTCTGTGTCAAAATTAAGCACCAAAAACAACTTCTGTCACCACAGCAAATGTTTTTTTAATGTTTATTGAAAGTTTTAAGCCGAATTTGGGGATTTTTGAAGAAAAACATTTTTGGCTGATTTTTAAGGTCCGGGGCTTACAGAATTTTCCATACGGGTAAATTTATTTCTGGAGAGTTCTGTGTCAAAATTAAGCACCATAATCAACTTCTGTCACCGTATCAAATGTTTTTTAAGGTTTACTGAAAGTTTTAAGCTGAATTTGGGTATTATTGAAGAAAAAAATTTTTGGCCAATTTTTAAGGTCCGGGGCTTACAGAATTTTCCATACGGATAAATTTATTTCTGGAGAGTTCTGTGTCAAAATTAAGCACCAAAATCAACTTCTGTCACTGTAGCAAATCTTTTTTAAGGTTTACGGAAAGTTTTAAGCCGAATTTGGGGATTTTTGAAGAAAAAAATTTTTGGCCGATTTTTAAGGTCCGGGGCTTACAGAATTTTTCATACGGTCAAATTTATTTCTGGAGAGTTCCGAGGCAAAATTAAGCACCAAAATCAGATTCAGTCACCGTAGCAAATCTTTTTTAAGGTTTACTGAAAGTTTTAAGCCGAATTTGGGGTTTTTTGAAGAAAAAATTTTTTGGCCAATTTTTAAGGTCCGGGGCTTACAGAATTTTGCGTATGGGTAAATGTAATTCTGGAGAGTTCTGTGTCAAAATTAAGCACCAAAATCAACTTCTGTCACCACAGCAAATGTTTTTTTAATGTTTATTGAAAGTTTTTAGCCGAATTTGGGGATTTTTGAAGAAAAACATTTTTGGCTGATTTTTAAGGTCCGGGGCTTACAGAATTTTCCATACGGGTAAATTTATTTCTGGAGAGTTCTGTGTCAAAATTAAGCACCAAAATCAACTTCTGTCACTGCAGCAAATGTTTTTTAAGGTTTACTGAAAGTTTTAAGCCGAATTTGGGGATTTTTGAAGAAAAAATTTTTTGGCCGATTTTTAAGGTCCGGGGCTTACAGAATTTTTCATATGGTCAAATTTATTTCTGGAGAGTTCTGTGTCAAAATTAAGCACCAAAATCAACTTCTGTCACCACAGCAAATCTTTTTTAAAGTTTACTGAAAGTTTTAAGCCGAATTTGGGGATTTTTGAAGAAAAAAATTTTGGGCCGATTTTTAAGGTCCGGGGCTTACAGAATTTTCCATATGGGTAAATTTATTTCTGGAGAGTTCTGTGTCAAAATTAAGCACCAAAATCAACTTCTGTCACCACAGCAAATCTTTTTTAAGGTTTACTGAAAGTTTTAAGCCGAATTTGGGGATTTTTGAAGAAAAAATTTTTTGGCCGATTTAAAAGGTCCGGGGCTTACAGAATTTTTCATACGGGTAAATTTATTTCTGGAGAGTTCTGTGTCAAAATTAAGCACCAAAATCAACTTCTGTCACCACAGCAAATGTTTTTTAATGTTTATTGAAAGTTTTTAGCCGAATTTGGGGATTTTTGAAGAAAAACATTTTTTGCTGATTTTTAAGGTCCGGGGCTTACAGAATTTTCCATACGGATAAATTTATTTCTGGAGAGTTCTGTGTCAAAATTAAGCACCAACATCAACTTCTGTCACCATAGCAAATCTTTTTTAAGGTTTACTGAAAGTTTTAAGCCGAATTTGGGGTTTTTTGAAGAAAAAAATTTTAGGCCAATTTTTAATGTCCGGGGCTTACAGAATTTTCCATATGGGTAAATGTATTTCTGGAGAGTTCTGTGTCAAAATTAAGCACCAAAATCAACTTCTGTCACCACAGCAAATGTTTTTTAATGTTTATTGAAAGTTTTAAGCCGAATTTGGGGATTTTTGAAGAAAAAAATTTTTGGCCTATTTTTAAGGTCCGGAGCTTACAGAAATTTCCATACGGGTAAATTTCTTTCTGGAGAGTTCTGAGTCAAAATTAAGCACCAAAATCAACTTCTGTCACCATAGCAAATCTTTTTTAAGGTTTACTGAAAGTTTTAAGCCGAATTTGGGGATTTTTGAAGAAAAAAATTTTGGGCCGATTTTTAAGGTCCGGGGCTTACAGAATTTTTCATACGGGTAAATATCTTTCTGGAGAGTTCTGAGTCAAAATTAAGCACCAAAATCAACTTCTGTCACCACAGCAAATGTTTTTTTAATGTTTATTGAAAGTTTTTAGCCGAATTTGGGGATTTTTAAAGAAAAACATTTTGGCTGATTTTTAAGGTCCGGGGCTTACAGAATTTTCCATACGGGTAAATTTATTTCTGGAGAGTTCTGTGTCAAAATTAAGCACCAAAATCAACTTCTGTCACCGCAGCAAATGTTTTTTAAGGTTTACTGAAAGTTTTAAGCTGAATTTGGGAATTATTGAAGAAAAAAATTTTTGGCCGATTTTTAAGGTCCGGGGCTTACAGAATTTTCCATACAGATAAATTTATTTCTGGAGAGTTCTGTGTCAAAATTAAGCACCAAAATCAACTTCTGTCACCGTAGCAAATCTTTTTTAAGGTTTACGGAAAGTTTTAAGCCGAATTTGGGGATTTTTGAAGAAAAAATTTTTTGGCCGATTTTTAAGGCCCGGGGCTTACAGAATTTTTCTTACGGTCAAAATTATTTCTGGAGAGTTCCGAGGCAAAATTAAGCACCAAAATCAACTTCAGTCACCGTAGCAAATCTTTTTTAAGGTTTACTGAAAGTTTTAAGCCGAATTTGGGGATTATTGAAGAAAAAATTTTTTGTCCGATTTAAATGGTCCGGGGCTTACAGAATTTTTCATACGGGTAAATTTATTTCTGGAGAGTTCTGTGTCAAAATTAAGCACCAAAATCAACTTCTGTCACCACAGCAAATGTTTTTTAATGTTTATAGAAAGTTTTTAGCCGAATTTGGGGATTTTTGAAGAAAAAATTTTTTTGCTGATTTTTAAGGTCCAGGGCTTACAGAATTTTCCATACGGATAAATTTATTTCTGGAGAGTTCTGTGTCAAAATTAAGCACCAAAATCAACTTTTGTCACCGTAGCAAATGTTTTTTAAGGTTTACTGAAAGTTTTAAGCCGAATTTGGGGATTTTTGAAGAAAAAAATTTTTGGCCGATTTTTAAGGTCCGGGGCTTACAGAATTTTTCATACGGGTAAATTTATTTCTGGAGAGTTCTGAGTCAAAATTAAGCACCAAAATCAACTTCTGTCACCGTAGCAAATCTTTTTTAAGGTTTACTGAAAGTTTTAAGCCGAATTTGGGGATTATTGAAGAAAAAAAATTTTGGCTGATTTTTAAGGTCCGGGGCTTACAGAATTTTTCATACGGGTAAATTTATTTCTGGAGAGTTCTGTGTCAAAATTAAGCACCAAAATCAACTTCTGTCACCGTAGCAAATCTTTTTTACGGTTTACTGAAAGTTTTAAGCCAAATTTGGGGTTTTTTGAAGAAAAAAATTTTTGGCCAATTTTTAAGGTCCGGGGCTTACAGAATTTTGCATATGGGTAAATGTAATTCTGGAGAGTTCTGTGTCAAAATTAAGCACCAAAAACAACTTCTGTCACCACAGCAAATGTTTTTTTAATGTTTATTGAAAGTTTTAAGCCGAATTTGGGGATTTTTGAAGAAAAACATTTTTGGCTGATTTTTAAGGTCCGGGGCTTACAGAATTTTCCATACGGGTAAATTTATTTCTGGAGAGTTCTGTGTCAAAATTAAGCACCATAATCAACTTCTGTCACCGTATCAAATGTTTTTTAAGGTTTACTGAAAGTTTTAAGCTGAATTTGGGTATTATTGAAGAAAAAAATTTTTGGCCAATTTTTAAGGTCCGGGGCTTACAGAATTTTCCATACGGATAAATTTATTTCTGGAGAGTTCTGTGTCAAAATTAAGCACCAAAATCAACTTCTGTCACTGTAGCAAATCTTTTTTAAGGTTTACGGAAAGTTTTAAGCCGAATTTGGGGATTTTTGAAGAAAAAAATTTTTGGCCGATTTTTAAGGTCCGGGGCTTACAGAATTTTTCATACGGTCAAATTTATTTCTGGAGAGTTCCGAGGCAAAATTAAGCACCAAAATCAGATTCAGTCACCGTAGCAAATCTTTTTTAAGGTTTACTGAAAGTTTTAAGCCGAATTTGGGGATTATTGAAGAAAATTTTTTTTGGCCGATTTAAAAGGTCCGGGGCTTACAGAATTTTTCATACGGGTAAATTTATTTCTGGAGAGTTCTGTGTCAAAATTAAGCACCAAAATCAACTTCTGTCACCACAGCAAATGTTTTTTTAATGTTTATAGAAAGTTTTTAGCCGAATTTGGGGATTTTTGAAGAAAAAATTTTTTTGCTGATTTTTAAGGTCCAGGGCTTACAGAATTTTCCATACGGATAAATTTATTTCTGGAGAGTTCTGTGTCAAAATTAAGCCCCAAAATCAACTTCTGTCACCGTAGCAAATGTTTTTTAAGGTTTACTGAAAGTTTTAAGCCGAATTTGGGGATTTTTGAAGAATAAAATTTTTGGCCGATTTTTAAGGTCCGGGGCTTACAGAATTTTTCATACGGGTAAATTTATTTCTGGAGAGTTTTGTGTCAAAATTAAGCACCAAAATCAACTTCTGTCACGTAGCAAATCTTTTTTACGGTTTACTGAAAGTTTTAAGCCGAATTTGGGGTTTTTTGAAGAAAAAATTTTTTGGCCAATTTTTAAGGTCCGGGGCTTACAGAATTTTGCGTATGGGTAAATGTAATTCTGGAGAGTTCTGTGTCAAAATTAAGCACCAAAATCAACTTCTGTCACCACAGCAAATGTTTTTTTAATGTTTATTGAAAGTTTTTAGCCGAATTTGGGGATTTTTGAAGAAAAACATTTTTGGCTGATTTTTAAGGTCCGGGGCTTACAGAATTTTCCATACGGGTAAATTTATTTCTGGAGAGTTCTGTGTCAAAATTAAGCACCAAAATCAACTTCTGTCACTGCAGCAAATGTTTTTTAAGGTTTACTGAAAGTTTTAAGCCGAATTTGGGGATTTTTGAAGAAAAAATTTTTTGGCCGATTTTTAAGGTCCGGGGCTTACAGAATTTTTCATATGGTCAAATTTATTTCTGGAGAGTTCTGTGTCAAAATTAAGCACCAAAATCAACTTCTGTCACCACAGCAAATCTTTTTTAAAGTTTACTGAAAGTTTTAAGCCGAATTTGGGGATTTTTGAAGAAAAAAATTTTGGGCCGATTTTTAAGGTCCGGGGCTTACAGAATTTTCCATATGGGTAAATTTATTTCTGGAGAGTTCTGTGTCAAAATTAAGCACCAAAATCAACTTCTGTCACCACAGCAAATCTTTTTTAAGGTTTACTGAAAGTTTTAAGCCGAATTTGGGGATTTTTGAAGAAAAAATTTTTTGGCCGATTTAAAAGGTCCGGGGCTTACAGAATTTTTCATACGGGTAAATTTATTTCTGGAGAGTTCTGTGTCAAAATTAAGCACCAAAATCAACTTCTGTCACCACAGCAAATGTTTTTTAATGTTTATTGAAAGTTTTTAGCCGAATTTGGGGATTTTTGAAGAAAAACATTTTTTGCTGATTTTTAAGGTCCGGGGCTTACAGAATTTTCCATACGGATAAATTTATTTCTGGAGAGTTCTGTGTCAAAATTAAGCACCAACATCAACTTCTGTCACCATAGCAAATCTTTTTTAAGGTTTACTGAAAGTTTTAAGCCGAATTTGGGGTTTTTTGAAGAAAAAAATTTTAGGCCAATTTTTAATGTCCGGGGCTTACAGAATTTTCCATATGGGTAAATGTATTTCTGGAGAGTTCTGTGTCAAAATTAAGCACCAAAATCAACTTCTGTCACCACAGCAAATGTTTTTTAATGTTTATTGAAAGTTTTAAGCCGAATTTGGGGATTTTTGAAGAAAAAAATTTTTGGCCTATTTTTAAGGTCCGGAGCTTACAGAAATTTCCATACGGGTAAATTTCTTTCTGGAGAGTTCTGAGTCAAAATTAAGCACCAAAATCAACTTCTGTCACCATAGCAAATCTTTTTTAAGGTTTACTGAAAGTTTTAAGCCGAATTTGGGGATTTTTGAAGAAAAAAATTTTGGGCCGATTTTTAAGGTCCGGGGCTTACAGAATTTTTCATACGGGTAAATATCTTTCTGGAGAGTTCTGAGTCAAAATTAAGCACCAAAATCAACTTCTGTCACCACAGCAAATGTTTTTTTAATGTTTATTGAAAGTTTTTAGCCGAATTTGGGGATTTTTAAAGAAAAACATTTTGGCTGATTTTTAAGGTCCGGGGCTTACAGAATTTTCCATACGGGTAAATTTATTTCTGGAGAGTTCTGTGTCAAAATTAAGCACCAAAATCAACTTCTGTCACCGCAGCAAATGTTTTTTAAGGTTTACTGAAAGTTTTAAGCTGAATTTGGGAATTATTGAAGAAAAAAATTTTTGGCCGATTTTTAAGGTCCGGGGCTTACAGAATTTTCCATACAGATAAATTTATTTCTGGAGAGTTCTGTGTCAAAATTAAGCACCAAAATCAACTTCTGTCACCGTAGCAAATCTTTTTTAAGGTTTACGGAAAGTTTTAAGCCGAATTTGGGGATTTTTGAAGAAAACATTTTTTGGCCGATTTTTAAGGCCCGGGGCTTACAGAATTTTTCTTACGGTCAAAATTATTTCTGGAGAGTTCCGAGGCAAAATTAAGCACCAAAATCAACTTCAGTCACCGTAGCAAATCTTTTTCAAGGTTTACTGAAAGTTTTAAGCCGAATTTGGGGATTATTGAAGAAAAAATTTTTTGGCCGATTTTAAAGGTCCGGGGCTTACAGAATTTTTCATATGGGTAAATTTATTTCTGGAGAGTTCTGTGTCAAAATTAAGCACCAAAATCAACTTCTGTCACCACAGCAAATCTTTTTTAGGTTTACTGAAAGTTTTAAGCCGAATTTGGGGTTTTTTGAAGAAAAAATTTTTAGGCCAATTTTTAAGGTCCGGGGCTTACAGAATTTTCCATATGGGTAAATGTATTTCTGGAGAGTTCTGTGTCAAAATTAAGCACCAAAATCAACTTCTGTCACCACAGCAAATGTTTTTTAATGTTTATTGAAAGTTTTAAGCCGAATTTGGGGATTTTTGAAGAAAAAAATTTTTGGCTGATTTTTAAGGTCCGGAGCTTACAGAAAATTCCATACGGGTAAATTTATTTCTGGAGAGTTCTGTGTCAAATTAAGCACCAAAATCAACTTCTGTCACCGCAGCAAATGTTTTTTAAGGTTTACTGAAAGTTTTAAGCCGAATTTGGGGATTTTTGAAGAAAAAAATTTTTGGCGGATTTTTAAGGTCCGGGCTTACAGAATTTTTCATACGGGTAAATTTATTTCTGGAGAGTTCTGAGTCAAAATTAAGCACCAAAATCAACTTCTGTCACCGTAGCAAATCTTTTTTAAGGTTTACTGAAAGTTTTAAGCTGAATTTGGGTATTATTGAAGAAAAAAATTTTTGGCCAATTTTTAAGGTCCGGGGCTTACAGAATTTTCCATACGGATAAATTTATTTCTGGAGAGTTCTGTGTCAAAATTAAGCACCAAAATCAACTTCTGTCACTGTAGCAAATCTTTTTTAAGGTTTACGGAAAGTTTTAAGCCGAATTTGGGGATTTTTGAAGAAAAAAATTTTTGGCCGATTTTTAAGGTCCGGGGCTTACAGAATTTTTCATACGGTCAAATTTATTTCTGGAGAGTTCCGAGGCAAAATTAAGCACCAAAATCAGATTCAGTCACCGTAGCAAATCTTTTTTAAGGTTTACTGAAAGTTTTAAGCCGAATTTGGGGATTATTGAAGAAAATTTTTTTTGGCCGATTTAAAAGGTCCGGGGCTTACAGAATTTTTCATACGGGTAAATTTATTTCTGGAGAGTTCTGTGTCAAAATTAAGCACCAAAATCAACTTCTGTCACCACAGCAAATGTTTTTTTAATGTTTATAGAAAGTTTTTAGCCGAATTTGGGGATTTTTGAAGAAAAAATTTTTTTGCTGATTTTTAAGGTCCAGGGCTTACAGAATTTTCCATACGGATAAATTTATTTCTGGAGAGTTCTGTGTCAAAATTAAGCCCCAAAATCAACTTCTGTCACCGTAGCAAATGTTTTTTAAGGTTTACTGAAAGTTTTAAGCCGAATTTGGGGATTTTTGAAGAATAAAATTTTTGGCCGATTTTTAAGGTCCGGGGCTTACAGAATTTTTCATACGGGTAAATTTATTTCTGGAGAGTTTTGTGTCAAAATTAAGCACCAAAATCAACTTCTGTCACGTAGCAAATCTTTTTTACGGTTTACTGAAAGTTTTAAGCCGAATTTGGGGTTTTTTGAAGAAAAAATTTTTTGGCCAATTTTTAAGGTCCGGGGCTTACAGAATTTTGCGTATGGGTAAATGTAATTCTGGAGAGTTCTGTGTCAAAATTAAGCACCAAAATCAACTTCTGTCACCACAGCAAATGTTTTTTTAATGTTTATTGAAAGTTTTTAGCCGAATTTGGGGATTTTTGAAGAAAAACATTTTTGGCTGATTTTTAAGGTCCGGGGCTTACAGAATTTTCCATACGGGTAAATTTATTTCTGGAGAGTTCTGTGTCAAAATTAAGCACCAAAATCAACTTCTGTCACTGCAGCAAATGTTTTTTAAGGTTTACTGAAAGTTTTAAGCCGAATTTGGGGATTTTTGAAGAAAAAATTTTTTGGCCGATTTTTAAGGTCCGGGGCTTACAGAATTTTTCATATGGTCAAATTTATTTCTGGAGAGTTCTGTGTCAAAATTAAGCACCAAAATCAACTTCTGTCACCACAGCAAATCTTTTTTAAAGTTTACTGAAAGTTTTAAGCCGAATTTGGGGATTTTTGAAGAAAAAAATTTTGGGCCGATTTTTAAGGTCCGGGGCTTACAGAATTTTCCATATGGGTAAATTTATTTCTGGAGAGTTCTGTGTCAAAATTAAGCACCAAAATCAACTTCTGTCACCACAGCAAATCTTTTTTAAGGTTTACTGAAAGTTTTAAGCCGAATTTGGGGATTTTTGAAGAAAAAATTTTTTGGCCGATTTAAAAGGTCCGGGGCTTACAGAATTTTTCATACGGGTAAATTTATTTCTGGAGAGTTCTGTGTCAAAATTAAGCACCAAAATCAACTTCTGTCACCACAGCAAATGTTTTTTAATGTTTATTGAAAGTTTTTAGCCGAATTTGGGGATTTTTGAAGAAAAACATTTTTTGCTGATTTTTAAGGTCCGGGGCTTACAGAATTTTCCATACGGATAAATTTATTTCTGGAGAGTTCTGTGTCAAAATTAAGCACCAACATCAACTTCTGTCACCATAGCAAATCTTTTTTAAGGTTTACTGAAAGTTTTAAGCCGAATTTGGGGTTTTTTGAAGAAAAAAATTTTAGGCCAATTTTTAATGTCCGGGGCTTACAGAATTTTCCATATGGGTAAATGTATTTCTGGAGAGTTCTGTGTCAAAATTAAGCACCAAAATCAACTTCTGTCACCACAGCAAATGTTTTTTAATGTTTATTGAAAGTTTTAAGCCGAATTTGGGGATTTTTGAAGAAAAAAATTTTTGGCCTATTTTTAAGGTCCGGAGCTTACAGAAATTTCCATACGGGTAAATTTCTTTCTGGAGAGTTCTGAGTCAAAATTAAGCACCAAAATCAACTTCTGTCACCATAGCAAATCTTTTTTAAGGTTTACTGAAAGTTTTAAGCCGAATTTGGGGATTTTTGAAGAAAAAAATTTTGGGCCGATTTTTAAGGTCCGGGGCTTACAGAATTTTTCATACGGGTAAATATCTTTCTGGAGAGTTCTGAGTCAAAATTAAGCACCAAAATCAACTTCTGTCACCACAGCAAATGTTTTTTTAATGTTTATTGAAAGTTTTTAGCCGAATTTGGGGATTTTTAAAGAAAAACATTTTGGCTGATTTTTAAGGTCCGGGGCTTACAGAATTTTCCATACGGGTAAATTTATTTCTGGAGAGTTCTGTGTCAAAATTAAGCACCAAAATCAACTTCTGTCACCGCAGCAAATGTTTTTTAAGGTTTACTGAAAGTTTTAAGCTGAATTTGGGAATTATTGAAGAAAAAAATTTTTGGCCGATTTTTAAGGTCCGGGGCTTACAGAATTTTCCATACAGATAAATTTATTTCTGGAGAGTTCTGTGTCAAAATTAAGCACCAAAATCAACTTCTGTCACCGTAGCAAATCTTTTTTAAGGTTTACGGAAAGTTTTAAGCCGAATTTGGGGATTTTTGAAGAAAACATTTTTTGGCCGATTTTTAAGGCCCGGGGCTTACAGAATTTTTCTTACGGTCAAAATTATTTCTGGAGAGTTCCGAGGCAAAATTAAGCACCAAAATCAACTTCAGTCACCGTAGCAAATCTTTTTCAAGGTTTACTGAAAGTTTTAAGCCGAATTTGGGGATTATTGAAGAAAAAATTTTTTGGCCGATTTTAAAGGTCCGGGGCTTACAGAATTTTTCATATGGGTAAATTTATTTCTGGAGAGTTCTGTGTCAAAATTAAGCACCAAAATCAACTTCTGTCACCACAGCAAATCTTTTTTAGGTTTACTGAAAGTTTTAAGCCGAATTTGGGGTTTTTTGAAGAAAAAATTTTTAGGCCAATTTTTAAGGTCCGGGGCTTACAGAATTTTCCATATGGGTAAATGTATTTCTGGAGAGTTCTGTGTCAAAATTAAGCACCAAAATCAACTTCTGTCACCACAGCAAATGTTTTTTAATGTTTATTGAAAGTTTTAAGCCGAATTTGGGGATTTTTGAAGAAAAAAATTTTTGGCTGATTTTTAAGGTCCGGAGCTTACAGAAAATTCCATACGGGTAAATTTATTTCTGGAGAGTTCTGTGTCAAATTAAGCACCAAAATCAACTTCTGTCACCGCAGCAAATGTTTTTTAAGGTTTACTGAAAGTTTTAAGCCGAATTTGGGGATTTTTGAAGAAAAAAATTTTTGGCGGATTTTTAAGGTCCGGGCTTACAGAATTTTTCATACGGGTAAATTTATTTCTGGAGAGTTCTGAGTCAAAATTAAGCACCAAAATCAACTTCTGTCACCGTAGCAAATCTTTTTTAAGGTTTACTGAAAGTTTTAAGCCGAATTTGGGGATTATTGAAGAAAAAAAATTTTTGGCTGATTTTTAAGGTCCGAGGCTTACAGAATTTTTCATACGGGTAAATTTATTTCTGGAGAGTTCTGTGTCAAAATTAAGCACCAAAATCAACTTCTGTCACCGTAGCAAATCTTTTTTACGGTTTACTGAAAGTTTTAAGCCGAATTTGGGGTTTTTTGAAGAAAAAAATTTTTGGCCAATTTTTAATGTCCGGGGTTACAGAATTTTGCATATGGGTAAATGTAATTCTGGAGAGTTCTGTGTCAAAATTAAGCACCAAAATCAACTTCTGTCACCACAGCAAATGTATTTTTAATGTTTATTGAAAGTTTTTAGCCGAATTTGGGGATTTTTGAAGAAAAACATTTTTGGCTGATTTTTAAGGTCCGGGGCTTACAGAATTTTCCATACGGATAGATTCATTTCTGGAGAGTTCTGTGTCAAAATTAAGCACCAAAATCAACTTCTGTCACCGTAGCAAATCTTTTTTAAGGTTTACTGAAAGTTTTAAGCCGAATTTGGGGATTTTTGAAGAAAAAAATTTTTGGCCGATTTTTAAGGTCCGGGGCTTACAGAATTTTTCATACGGTCAAATTTATTTCTGGAGAGTTCCGAGGCAAAATTAAGCACCAAAATCAACTTCAGTCACCGTAGCAAATCTTTTTTAAGGTTTACTGAAAGTTTTAAGCCGAATTTGGGGATTATTGAAGAAATTTTTTTTTGGCCAATTTAAAAGGTCCGGGGCTTACAGAATTTTTCATACGGGTAAATTTATTTCTGGAGAGTTCTGTGTCAAAATTAAGCACCAAAATCAACTTCTGTCACCACAGCAAATGTTTTTTAATGTTTATAGAAAGTTTTTAGCCGAATTTGGGGATTTTTGATGAAAAAAATTTTTTGCTGATTTTTAAGGTCCAGGGCTTACAGAATTTTCCATACGGATAAATTTATTTCTGGAGAGTTCTGTGTCAAAATTAAGCACCAAAATCAACTTCTGTCACCGTAGCAAATGTTTTTTAAGGTTTACTGAAAGTTTTAAGCCGAATTTGGGGTTTTTTGAAGAAAAAAATTTTTGGCCAATTTTTAAGGTCCGGGGCTTACAGAATTTTGCATATGGGTAAATGTAATTCTGGAGAGTTCTGTGTCAAAATTAAGCACCAAAAACAACTTCTGTCACCACAGCAAATGTTTTTTTAATGTTTATTGAAAGTTTTAAGCCGAATTTGGGGATTATTGAAGAAAAACATTTTTGGCTGATTTTTAAGGTCCGGGGCTTACAGAATTTTCCATACGGGTAAATTTATTTCTGGAGAGTTCTGTGTCAAAATTAAGCACCAAAATCAACTTCTGTCACCGCAGAAAATGTTTTTTAAGGTTTACTGAAAGTTTTAAGCCGAATTTGGGTATTATTGAAGAAAAAACATTTTTGGCCAATTTTTAAGGTCCGGGGCTTACAGAATTTTCCATACAGATAAATTTATTTCTGGAGAGTTCTGTGTCAAAATGAAGCACCAAAATCAACTTCTGTCACCGTAGCAAATCTTTTTTAAGGTTTACTGAAAGTTTTAAGCTGAATTTGGGGATTTTTGAAGAAAACAATTTTTGGCCGATTTTTAAGGTCCGGGGCTTACAGAATTTTTCATACGGGTAATTTTATTTCTGGAGAGTTCGGTGTCAAAATTAAGCACCAAAATCAACTTCTGTCACCGTAGCAAATGTTTTTTAAGGTTTACTGAAAGTTTTAAGCCGAATTTGGGGATTTTTGAAGAAAAAAATTTTTGGCCGATTTTTAAGGTCCGGGGCTTACAGAATTTTTCATACGGGTACATTTATTTCTGGAGAGTTCTGTGTCAAAATTAAGCACCAAAATCAACTTCTGTCACCACAGTAAATGTTTTTTAATGTTTATTGAAAGTTTTAAGCCGAATTTGGGGATTTTTGAAGAAAAAAATTTTTGCCCGATTTTTAAGGCCCGGGGATTACAGAATTTTCCATATGGCCAAATTTATTTCTGGAGAGTTCCGAGGCAAAATTAAGCACCAAAATCAACTTCAGTCACCGTAGCAAATATTTTTCAAGGTTTACTGAAAGTTTTAAGCCGAATTTGGGGATTATTGAAGAAAATTTTTTTTAGCCGATTTTAAAGGTCCGGGGCTTTCAGAATTTTTCATATGGGTAAATTTATTTCTGGAGAGTTCTGTGTCAAAATTAAGCACCAAAATCAACTTCTGTCACCGCAGCAAATGTTTTTTAAGGTTTGCTGAAAGTTTTAAGCCGAATTTGGGGATTTTTCAAGAAAAACATTTTTGGCCGATTTTTAAGGTCCGGGGCTTACAGAATTTTTCATATGGGTAAATATCTTTCTGGAGAGTTCTGAGTCAAAATTAAGCACCAAATCAACTTCTGTCACCGTAGCAAATCTTTTTAAGGTTTACTGAAAGTTTTAAGCCAATTTTGGGGATTTTTGAAGAAAAAATTTTTGGCCGATTTTTAAGGTCCGGGGCTTACAGAATTTTTCATACGGTCAAATTTATTTCTGGAGAGTTCCGAGGCAAAATTAAGCACCAAAATCAACTTCAGTCACCGTAGCAAATCTTTTTTAAGGTTTACTGAAAGTTTTAAGCCGAATTTGGGGATTATTGAAGAAAAAAATTTTTGGCCGATTTTTATGTTCCGGGGCTTACATAATTTTTCATATGGGTAATTATATTTCTGGAGAGTTCTGTGTCAAAATTAAGCACCAAAATCAACTTCTGTCACCACAGCAAATCTTTTTTAAGGTTTACTGAAAGTTTTAAGCCGAATTTGGGGATTATTGAAGAAAAAAATTTTTGCCCGATTTTTAAGGTCCGGGGCTTACAGAATTTTTCATACGGGTAAATTTATTTCTGGAGAGTTCTGTGTCAAAATTAAGCACCAAAATCAACTTCTGTCACCGTAGCAAATCTTTTTTAAGGTTTACTGAAAGTTTTAAGCCGAATTTGGGGTTTTTTGAAGAAAAAAATTTTAGGCCAATTTTTAAGGTCTGGGGCTTACAGAATTTTCCATAAGGGTAAATGTATTTCTGGAGAGTTCTGTGTCAAAATTAAGCACCAAAATCAACTTCTGTCACCACAGCAAATGTTTTTTAATGTTTATTGAAAGTTTTAAGCCGAATTTGGGGATTTTTGAAGAAAAAATTTTTTCGCTGATTTTTAAGGTCCGGAGCTTACAGAAATTTCCATATGGGTAAATTTATTTCTGGAGAGTTCTGTGTCAAAATTAAGCACCAAAATCAACTTCTGTCACCGCAGCAAATGTTTTTTAAGGTTTACTGAAAGTTTTAAGCCGAATTTGGGGATTTTTGAAGAAAAAATTTTTTTGGCGATTTTTAAGGTCCGGGGCTTACAGAATTTTTCATACGGGTAAATTTATTTCTGGAGAGTTCTGTGTCAAAATTAAGCACCAAAATCAACTTCTGTTACCGTAGCAAATCTTTTTTACGGTTTACTGAAAGTTTTAAGCCGAATTTGGGGTTTTTTGAAGAAAAAAATTTTTGCCCAATTTTTAAGGTCCGGGGCTTACAGAATTTTGCATATGGGTAAATGTAATTCTGGAGAGTTCTGTGTCAAAATTAAGCACCAAAATCAACTTCTGTCACCACAGCAAATGTTTTTTTAATGTTTATTGAAAGTTTTTAGCCGAATTTGGGGATTTTTGAAGAAAAACATTTTTGGCTGATTTTTAAGGTCCGGGGCTTACAGAATTTTCCATACGGTCAAATTTATTTCTGGAGAGTTCTGTGTCAAAATTAAGCACCAAAATCAACTTCTATCACCACAGCAAATGTTTTTTAAGGTTTACTGAAAGTTTTAAGCCGAATTTGGGTATTATTGAAGAAAAAAATTTTGGGCCGATTTTTAAGGTCCGGGGCTTACAGAATTTTTCATATGGTCAAATTTATTTCTGGAGAGTTCCGAGGCAAAATTAAGCACCAAAATCAACTTCAGTCACCATAGCAAATCTTTTTTAAGGTTTACTGAAAGTTTTAAGCCGAATTTGGGGATTTTTGAAGAAAAAAATTTTTGCCCGATTTTTAAGGTCCGGGGCTTACAGAATTTTTCATACGGTCAAATTTATTTCTGGAGAGTTCCGAGGCAAAATTAAGCACCAAAATCAACTTCAGTCACCGTAGCAAATCTTTTTTAAGGTTTACTGAAAGTTTTAAGCCGAATTTGGGGATTATTGAAGAAAAAATTTTTTGTCCGATTTAAATGGTCCGGGGCTTACAGAATTTTTCATACGGGTAAATTTATTTCTGGAGAGTTCTGTGTCAAAATTAAGCACCAAAATCAACTTCTGTCACCACAGCAAATGTTTTTTAATGTTTATAGAAAGTTTTTAGCCGAATTTGGGGATTTTTGTAGAAAAAATTTTTTTGCTGATTTTTAAGGTCCAGGGCTTACAGAATTTTCCATACGGATAAATTTATTTCTGGAGAGTTCTGTGTCAAAATTAAGCACCAAAATCAACTTTTGTCACCGTAGCAAATGTTTTTTAAGGTTTACTGAAAGTTTTAAGCCGAATTTGGGGATTTTTGAAGAAAAAAATTTTTGGCCGATTTTTAAGGTCCGGGGCTTACAGAATTTTTCATACGGGTAAATTTATTTCTGGAGAGTTCTGAGTCAAAATTAAGCACCAAAATCAACTTCTGTCACCGTAGCAAATCTTTTTTAAGGTTTACTGAAAGTTTTAAGCCGAATTTGGGGATTATTGAAGAAAAAAAATTTTGGCTGATTTTTAAGGTCCGGGGCTTACAGAATTTTTCATACGGGTAAATTTATTTCTGGAGAGTTCTGTGTCAAAATTAAGCACCAAAATCAACTTCTGTCACCGTAGCAAATCTTTTTTACGGTTTACTGAAAGTTTTAAGCCAAATTTGGGGTTTTTTGAAGAAAAAAATTTTGGGCCAATTTTTAAGGTCCGGGGCTTACAGAATTTTGCATATGGGTAAATGTAATTCTGGAGAGTTCTGTGTCAAAATTAAGCACCAAAAACAACTTCTGTCACCACAGCAAATGTTTTTTTAATGTTTATTGAAAGTTTTAAGCCGAATTTGGGGATTTTTGAAGAAAAACATTTTTGGCTGATTTTTAAGGTCCGGGGCTTACAGAATTTTCCATACGGGTAAATTTATTTCTGGAGAGTTCTGTGTCAAAATTAAGCACCATAATCAACTTCTGTCACCGTATCAAATGTTTTTTAAGGTTTACTGAAAGTTTTAAGCTGAATTTGGGTATTATTGAAGAAAAAAATTTTTGGCCAATTTTTAAGGTCCGGGGCTTACAGAATTTTCCATACGGATAAATTTATTTCTGGAGAGTTCTGTGTCAAAATTAAGCACCAAAATCAACTTCTGTCACTGTAGCAAATCTTTTTTAAGGTTTACGGAAAGTTTTAAGCCGAATTTGGGGATTTTTGAAGAAAAAAATTTTTGGCCGATTTTTAAGGTCCGGGGCTTACAGAATTTTTCATACGGTCAAATTTATTTCTGGAGAGTTCCGAGGCAAAATTAAGCACCAAAATCAGATTCAGTCACCGTAGCAAATCTTTTTTAAGGTTTACTGAAAGTTTTAAGCCGAATTTGGGGATTATTGAAGAAAAATTTTTTTGGCCGATTTAAAAGGTCCGGGGCTTACAGAATTTTTCATACGGGTAAATTTATTTCTGGAGAGTTCTGTGTCAAAATTAAGCACCAAAATCAACTTCTGTCACCACAGCAAATGTTTTTTTAATGTTTATAGAAAGTTTTTAGCCGAATTTGGGGATTTTTGAAGAAAAAATTTTTTTGCTGATTTTTAAGGTCCAGGGCTCACAGAATTTTCCATACAGATACATTTATTTCTGGAGAGTTCTGTGTCAAAATTAAGCCCCAAAATCAACTTCTGTCACCGTAGCAAATGTTTTTTAAGGTTTACTGAAAGTTTTAAGCCGAATTTGGGGATTTTTGAAGAATAAAATTTTTGGCCGATTTTTAAGGTCCGGGGCTTACAGAATTTTTCATACGGGTAAATTTATTTCTGGAGAGTTTTGTGTCAAAATTAAGCACCAAAATCAACTTCTGTCACATAGCAAATCTTTTTTACGGTTTACTGAAAGTTTTAAGCCGAATTTGGGGTTTTTTGAAGAAAAAATTTTTTGGCCAATTTTTAAGGTCCGGGGCTTACAGAATTTTGCGTATGGGTAAATGTAATTCTGGAGAGTTCTGTGTCAAAATTAAGCACCAAAATCAACTTCTGTCACCACAGCAAATGTTTTTTTAATGTTTATTGAAAGTTTTTAGCCGAATTTGGGGATTTTTGAAGAAAAACATTTTTGGCTGATTTTTAAGGTCCGGGGCTTACAGAATTTTCCATACGGGTAAATTTATTTCTGGAGAGTTCTGTGTCAAAATTAAGCACCAAAATCAACTTCTGTCACTGCAGCAAATGTTTTTTAAGGTTTACTGAAAGTTTTAAGCCGAATTTGGGGATTTTTGAAGAAAAAAATTTTTGGCCGATTTTTAAGGTCCGCGGCTTACAGAATTTTTCATATGGTCAAATTTATTTCTGGAGAGTTCTGTGTCAAAATTAAGCACCAAAATCAACTTCTGTCACCACAGCAAATCTTTTTTAAAGTTTACTGAAAGTTTTAAGCCGAATTTGGGGATTTTTGAAGAAAAAAATTTTGGGCCGATTTTTAAGGTCCGGGGCTTACAGAATTTTCCATATGGGTAAATTTATTTCTGGAGAGTTCTGTGTCAAAATTAAGCACCAAAATCAACTTCTGTCACCACAGCAAATCTTTTTTAAGGTTTACTTAAAGTTTTAAGCCGAATTTGGGGATTTTTGAAGAAAAAATTTTTTGGCCGATTTAAAAGGTCCGGGGCTTACAGAATTTTTCATACGGGTAAATTTATTTCTGGAGAGTTCTGTGTCAAAATTAAGCACCAAAATCAACTTCTGTCACCACAGCAAATGTTTTTTAATGTTTATTGAAAGTTTTTAGCCGAATTTGGGGATTTTTGAAGAAAAACATTTTTTGCTGATTTTTAAGGTCCGGGGCTTACAGAATTTTCCATACGGATAAATTTATTTCTGGAGAGTTCTGTGTCAAAATTAAGCACCAACATCAACTTCTGTCACCATAGCAAATCTTTTTTAAGGTTTACTGAAAGTTTTAAGCCGAATTTGGGGTTTTTTGAAGAAAAAAATTTTAGGCCAATTTTTAATGTCCGGGGCTTACAGAATTTTCCATATGGGTAAATGTATTTCTGGAGAGTTCTGTGTCAAAATTAAGCACCAAAATCAACTTCTGTCACCACAGCAAATGTTTTTTAATGTTTATTGAAAGTTTTAAGCCGAATTTGGGGATTTTAGAAGAAAAAAATTTTTGGCCTATTTTTAAGGTCCGGAGCTTACAGAAATTTCCATACGGGTAAATTTCTTTCTGGAGAGTTCTGAGTCAAAATTAAGCACCAAAATCAACTTCTGTCACCATAGCAAATCTTTTTTAAGGTTTACTGAAAGTTTTAAGCTGAATTTGGGGATTTTTGAAGAAAAAAATTTTGGGCCGATTTTTAAGGTCCGGGGCTTACAGAATTTTTCATACGGGTAAATATCTTTCTGGAGAGTTCTGAGTCAAAATTAAGCACCAAAATCAACTTCTGTCACCACAGCAAATGTTTTTTTAATGTTTATTGAAAGTTTTTAGCCGAATTTGGGGATTTTTAAAGAAAAACATTTTGGCTGATTTTTAAGGTCCGGGGCTTACAGAATTTTCCATACGGGTAAATTTATTTCTGGAGAGTTCTGTGTCAAAATTAAGCACCAAAATCAACTTCTGTCACCGCAGCAAATGTTTTTTAAGGTTTACTGAAAGTTTTAAGCCGAATTTGGGAATTATTGAAGAAAAAAATTTTTGGCCGATTTTAAGGTCCGGGGCTTACAGAATTTTCCATACAGATAAATTTATTTCTGGAGAGTTCTGTGTCAAAATTAAGCACCAAAATCAACTTCTGTCACCGTAGCAAATCTTTTTTAAGGTTTACTGAAAGTTTTAAGCCGAATTTGGGGATTATTGAAGAAAATTTTTTTTGGCCAATTTAAAAGGTCCGGGGCTTACAGAATTTTTCTTACGGTCAAAATTATTTCTGGAGAGTTCCGAGGCAAAATTAAGCACCAAAATCAACTTCAGTCACCGTAGCAAATCTTTTTTAAGGTTTACTGAAAGTTTTAAGCCGAATTTGGGGATTATTGAAGAAAATTTTTTTTGGCCAATTTAAAAGGTCCGGGGCTTACAGAATTTTTCATACGGGTAAATTTATTTCTGGAGAGTTCTGTGTCAAAATTAAGCACCAAAATCAACTTCTGTCACCACAGCAAATGTTTTTTAATGTTTATAGAAAGTTTTTAGCCGAATTTGGGGATTTTTGAAGAAAAAAAATTTTTGCTGATTTTTAAGGTCCAGGGCTTACAGAATTTTCCATACGGATAAATTTATTTCTGGAGAGTTCTGTGTCAAAATTAAGCACCAAAATCAACTTCTGTCACCGTAGCAAATGTTTTTTAAGGTTTACTGAAAGTTTTAAGCCGAATTTGGGGATTTTTGAAGAAAAAATTTTTTGGCCGATTTTTAAGGTCCGGGGCTTACAGAATTTTTCATACGGGTAAATTTATTTCTGGAGAGTTCTGTGTCAAAATTAAGCACCAAAATCAACTTCTGTCACCGTAGCAAATCTTTTTTACGGTTTACTGAAAGTTTTAAGCCGAATTTGGGGTTTTTTGAAGAAAAAAATTTTTGGCCAATTTTTAAGGTCCGGGGCTTACAGAATTTTGCATATGGGTAAATGTAATTCTGGAGAGTTCTGTGTCAAAATTAAGCACCAAAAACAACTTCTGTCACCACAGCAAATGTTTTTTTAATGTTTATTGAAAGTTTTAAGCCGAATTTGGGGATTTTTGAAGAAAAACATTTTTGGCTGATTTTTAAGGTCCGGAGCTTACAGAATTTTCCATACGGGTAAATTTATTTCTGGAGAGTTCTGTGTCAAAATTAAGCACCAAAATCAACTTCTGTCACCGCAGAAAATGTTTTTTAAGGTTTACTGAAAGTTTTAAGCCGAATTTGGGTATTATTGAAGAAAAAACATTTTTGGCCAATTTTTAAGGTCCGGGGCTTACAGAACTTTCCATACAGATAAATTTATTTCTGGAGAGTTCTGTGTCAAAATGAAGCACCAAAATCAACTTCTGTCACCGTAGCAAATCTTTTTTAAGGTTTACTGAAAGTTTTAAGCTGAATTTGGGGATTTTTGAAGAAAACAATTTTTGGCCGATTTTTAAGGTCCGGGGCTTACAGAATTTTTCATACGGGTAATTTTATTTCTGGAGAGTTCGGTGTCAAAATTAAGCACCAAAATCAACTTCTGTCACCGTAGCAAATGTTTTTTAAGGTTTACTGAAAGTTTTTTGCCGAATTTGGGGATTTTTGAAGAAAAAAATTTTTGGCCGATTTTTAAGGTCCGGGGCTTACAGAATTTTTCATACGGGTAAATTTATTTCTGGAGAGTTCTGTGTCAAAATTAAGCACCAAAATCAACTTCTGTCACCGTAGCAAATCTTTTTTAATGTTTATTGAAAGTTTTTAGCCGAATTTGGGGATTTTTGAAGAAAAAAATTTTTGGCTGATTTTTAAGGTCCTGGGCTTACAGAATTTTCCATACGGGTAAATTTATTTCTGGAGAGTTCTGTGTCAAAATTAAGCACCAAAATCAACTTCTGTCACTGCAGCAAATGTTTTTTAAGGTTTACTGAAAGTTTTAAGCCGAATTTGGGGATTTTTGAAGAAAAAAATTTTTGGCCGATTTTTAAGGTCCGCGGCTTACAGAATTTTTCATACGGTCAAATTTATTTCTGGAGAGTTCTGAGTCAAAATTAAGCACCAAAATCAACTTCTGTCACCACAGCAAATCTTTTTTAAAGTTTACTGAAAGTTTTAAGCCGAATTTGGGGATTTTTGAAGAAAAAAATTTTGGGCCGATTTTTAAGGTCCGGGGCTTACAGAATTTTCCATATGGGTACATTTATTTCTGGAGAGTTCTGTGTCAAAATTAAGCACCAAAATCAACTTCTGTCACCGCAGCAAATGTTTTTTAAGGTTTACTGAAAGTTTTAAGCCGAATTTGGGGATTTTTGAAGAAAAAAATTTTTGGCCGATTTTTAAGGTCCGGGGCTTACAGAATTTTTCATACGGTCAAATTTATTTCTGGAGAGTTCTGAGTCAAAATTAAGCACCAAAATCAACTTCTGTCATGGTAGCAAATCTTTTTTAAGGTTTACTGAAAGTTTTAAGCCGAATTTGGGGATTTTTGAAGAAAATTTTTTTTGGCCGATTTTAAAGGTCCGGGGCTTACAGAATTTTTCATACGGGTAAATTTATTTCTGGAGAGTTCTGTGTCAAAATTAAGCACCAAAATCAACTTCTGTCACCACAGCAAATGTTTTTTAATGTTTATTTAAAGTTTTTAGCCGAATTTGGGGATTTTTGAAGAAAAACATTTTTTGCTGATTTTTAAGGTCCGGGGCTTACAGAATTTTCCATACGGATAAATTTATTTCTGGAGAGTTCTGTGTCAAAATTAAGCACCAACATCAACTTCTGTCACCATAGCAAATCTTTTTTAAGGTTTACTGAAAGTTTTAAGCCGAATTTGGGGATTTTTGAAGAAAAAAATTTTAGGTCAATTTTTAAGGTCCGGGGCTTACAGAATTTTCCATATGGGTAAATGTATTTCTGGAGAGTTCTGTGTCAAAATTAAGCACCAAAATCAACTTCTGTCACCACAGTAAATGTTTTTTAATGTTTATTGAAAGTTTTAAGCCGAATTTGGGGATTTTTGAAGAAAAAAATTTTTGCCCGATTTTTAAGGCCCGGGGATTACAGAATTTTCCATATGGCCAAATTTATTTCTGGAGAGTTCCGAGGCAAAATTAAGCACCAAAATCAACTTCAGTCACCGTAGCAAATATTTTTCAAGGTTTACTGAAAGTTTTAAGCCGAATTTGGGGATTATTGAAGAAAATTTTTTTTAGCCGATTTTAAAGGTCCGGGGCTTACAGAATTTTTCATATGGGTAAATTTATTTCTGGAGAGTTCTGTGTCAAAATTAAGCACCAAAATCAACTTCTGTCACCGCAGCAAATGTTTTTTAAGGTTTGCTGAAAGTTTTAAGCCGAATTTGGGGATTTTTCAAGAAAAACATTTTTGGCCGATTTTTAAGGTCCGGGGCTTACAGAATTTTTCATACGGTCAAATTTATTTCTGGAGAGTTCCGAGGCAAAATTAAGCACCAAAATCAACTTCAGTCACCGTAGCAAATCTTTTTTAAGGTTTACTGAAAGTTTTAAGCCGAATTTGGGGATTATTGAAGAAAAAAATTTTTGGCCGATTTTTATGTTCCGGGGCTTACATAATTTTTCATACGGGTAATTATATTTCTGGAGAGTTCTGTGTCAAAATTAAGCACCAAAATCAACTTCTGTCACCACAGCAAATCTTTTTTAAGGTTTACTGAAAGTTTTAAGCCGAATTTGGGGATTATTGAAGAAAAACATTTTTGCCCGATTTTTAAGGTCTGGGGCTTACAGAATTTTTCATACGGGTAAATTTATTTCTGGAGAGTTCTGTGTCAAAATTAAGCACCAAAATCAACTTCTGTCACCGTAGCAAATCTTTTTTAAGGTTTACTGAAAGTTTTAAGCCGAATTTGGGGTTTTTTTGAAGAAAAAAATTTTAGGCCAATTTTTAAGGTCTGGGGCTTACAGAATTTTCCATAAGGGTAAATGTATTTCTGGAGAGTTCTGTGTCAAAATTAAGCACCAAAATCAACTTCTGTCACCACAGCAAATGTTTTTTAATGTTTATTGAAAGTTTTAAGCCGAATTTGGGGATTTTTGAAGAAAAAATTTTTTCGCTGATTTTTAAGGTCCGGAGCTTACAGAAATTTCCATACGGGTAAATTTATTTCTGGAGAGTTCTGTGTCAAAATTAAGCACCAAAATCAACTTCTGTCACCGCAGCAAATGTTTTTTAAGGTTTACTGAAAGTTTTAAGCCGAATTTGGGGATTTTTGAAGAAAAAATTTTTTCGCTGATTTTTAAGGTCCGGAGCTTACAGAAATTTCCATACGGGTAAATTTATTTCTGGAGAGTTCTGTGTCAAAATTAAGCACCAAAATCAACTTCTGTCACCGCAGCAAATGTTTTTTAAGGTTTACTGAAAGTTTTAAGCCGAATTTGGGGATTTTTGAAGAAAAAATTTTTTTGGCGATTTTTAAGGTCCGGGGCTTACAGAATTTTTCATACGGGTAAATTTATTTCTGGAGAGTTCTGTGTCAAAATTAAGCACCAAAATCAACTTCTGTCACCGTAGCAAATCTTTTTTACGGTTTACTGAAAGTTTTAAGCCGAATTTGGGGTTTTTTGAAGAAAAAAATTTTTGCCCAATTTTTAAGGTCCGGGGCTTACAGAATTTTGCATATGGGTAAATGTAATTCTGGAGAGTTCTGTGTCAAAATTAAGCACCAAAATCAACTTCTGTCACCACAGCAAATGTTTTTTTAATGTTTATTGAAAGTTTTTAGCCGAATTTGGGGATTTTTGAAGAAAAACATTTTTGGCTGATTTTTAAGGATCGGGGCTTACAGAATTTTCCATACGGTCAAATTTATTTCTGGAGAGTTCTGTGTCAAAATTAAGCACCAAAATCAACTTCTGTCACCACAGCAAATGTTTTTTAAGGTTTACTGAAAGTTTTAAGCCGAATTTGGGTATTATTGAAGAAAAAAATTTTGGGCCGATTTTTAAGGTCCGGGGCTTACAGAATTTTTCATATGGTCAAATTTATTTCTGGAGAGTTCCGAGGCAAAATTAAGCACCAAAATCAACTTCAGTCACCATAGCAAATCTTTTTTAAGGTTTACTGAAAGTTTTAAGCCGAATTTGGGGATTTTTGAAGAAAAAAATTTTTGCCCGATTTTTAAGGTCCGGGGCTTACAGAATTTTTCATATGGTCAAATTTATTTCTGGAGAGTTCCGAGGCAAAATTAAGCACCAAAATCAACTTCAGTCACCGTAGCAAATCTTTTTTAAGGTTTACTGAAAGTTTTAAGCCGAATTTGGGGATTATTGAAGAAAAATTTTTTTGTCCGATTTAAATGGTCCGGGGCTTACAGAATTTTTCATACGGGTACATTTATTTCTGGAGAGTTCTGTGTCAAAATTAAGCACCAAAATCAACTTCTGTCACCACAGCAAATGTTTTTTAATGTTTATAGAAAGTTTTTAGCCGAATTTGGGGATTTTTGAAGAAAAAATTTTTTTGCTGATTTTTAAGGTCCAGGGCTTACAGAATTTTCCATACGGATAAATTTATTTCTGGAGAGTTCTGTGTCAAAATTAAGCCCCAAAATCAACTTTTGTCACCGTAGCAAATGTTTTTTAAGGTTTACTGAAAGTTTTAAGCCGAATTTGGGGATTTTTGAAGAAAAAAATTTTTGGCCGATTTTTAAGGTCCGGGGCTTACAGAATTTTTCATACGGGTAAATTTATTTCTGGAGAGTTCTGAGTCAAAATTAAGCACCAAAATCAACTTCTGTCACCGTAGCAAATCTTTTTTAAGGTTTACTGAAAGTTTTAAGCCGAATTTGGGGATTATTGAAGAAAAAAAATTTTGGCTGATTTTTAAGGTCCGGGGCTTACAGAATTTTTCATACGGGTAAATTTATTTCTGGAGAGTTCTGTGTCAAAATTAAGCACCAAAATCAACTTCTGTCACCGTAGCAAATCTTTTTTACGGTTTACTGAAAGTTTTAAGCCAAATTTGGGGTTTTTTGAAGAAAAAAATTTTGGGCCAATTTTTAAGGTCCGGGGCTTACAGAATTTTGCATATGGGTAAATGTAATTCTGGAGAGTTCTGTGTCAAAATTAAGCACCAAAAACAACTTCTGTCACCACAGCAAATGTTTTTTTAATGTTTATTGAAAGTTTTAAGCCGAATTTGGGGATTTTTGAAGAAAAACATTTTTGGCTGATTTTTAAGGTCCGGGGCTTACAGAATTTTCCATACGGGTAAATTTATTTCTGGAGAGTTCTGTGTCAAAATTAAGCACCATAATCAACTTCTGTCACCGTATCAAATGTTTTTTAAGGTTTACTGAAAGTTTTAAGCTGAATTTGGGTATTATTGAAGAAAAAAATTTTTGGCCAATTTTTAAGGTCCGGGGCTTACAGAATTTTCCATACGGATAAATTTATTTCTGGAGAGTTCTGTGTCAAAATTAAGCACCAAAATCAACTTCTGTCACTGTAGCAAATCTTTTTTAAGGTTTACGGAAAGTTTTAAGCCGAATTTGGGGATTTTTGAAGAAAAAAATTTTTGGCCGATTTTTAAGGTCCGGGGCTTACAGAATTTTTCATACGGTCAAATTTATTTCTGGAGAGTTCCGAGGCAAAATTAAGCACCAAAATCAGATTCAGTCACCGTAGCAAATCTTTTTTAAGGTTTACTGAAAGTTTTAAGCCGAATTTGGGGATTATTGAAGAAAAATTTTTTTGGCCGATTTAAAAGGTCCGGGGCTTACAGAATTTTTCATACGGGTAAATTTATTTCTGGAGAGTTCTGTGTCAAAATTAAGCACCAAAATCAAATTCTGTCACCACAGCAAATGTTTTTTTAATGTTTATAGAAAGTTTTTAGCCGAATTTGGGGATTTTTGAAGAAAAAATTTTTTTGCTGATTTTTAAGGTCCAGGGCTTACAGAATTTTCCATACGGATAAATTTATTTCTGGAGAGTTCTGTGTCAAAATTAAGCCCCAAAATCAACTTCTGTCACCGTAGCAAATGTTTTTTAAGGTTTACTGAAAGTTTTAAGCCGAATTTGGGGATTTTTGAAGAATAAAATTTTTGGCCGATTTTTAAGGTCCGGGGCTTACAGAATTTTTCATACGGGTAAATTTCTTTCTGGAGAATTCTGAGTCAAAATTAAGCACCAAAATCAACTTCTGTCACCGTAGCAAATCTTTTTTAAGGTTTACTGAAAGTTTTAAGCTGAATTTGGGGATTTTTGAAGAAAACAATTTTTGGCCGATTTTTAAGGTCCGGGGCTTACAGAATTTTTCATACGGGTAAATTTATTTCTGGAGAGTTTTGTGTCAAAATTAAGCACCAAAATCAACTTCTGTCACGTAGCAAATCTTTTTTACGGTTTACTGAAAGTTTTAAGCCGAATTTGGGGATTTTTGAAGAAAAAATTTTTTGGCCAATTTTTAAGGTCCGGGGCTTACAGAATTTTGCGTATGGGTAAATGTAATTCTGGAGAGTTCTGTGTCAAAATTAAGCACCAAAATCAACTTCTGTCACCACAGCAAATGTTTTTTTAATGTTTATTGAAAGTTTTTAGCCGAATTTGGGGATTTTTGAAGAAAAACATTTTTGGCTGATTTTTAAGGTCCGGGGCTTACAGAATTTTCCATACGGGTAAATTTATTTCTGGAGAGTTCTGTGTCAAAATTAAGCACCAAAATCAACTTCTGTCACTGCAGCAAATGTTTTTTAAGGTTTACTGAAAGTTTTAAGCCGAATTTGGGGATTTTTGAAGAAAAAAATTTTTGGCCGATTTTTAAGGTCCGCGGCTTACAGAATTTTTCATATGGTCAAATTTATTTCTGGAGAGTTCTGTGTCAAAATTAAGCACCAAAATCAACTTCTGTCACCACAGCAAATCTTTTTTAAAGTTTACTGAAAGTTTTAAGCCGAATTTGGGGATTTTTGAAGAAAAAAATTTTGGGCCGATTTTTAAGGTCCGGGGCTTACAGAATTTTCCATATGGGTAAATTTATTTCTGGAGAGTTCTGTGTCAAAATTAAGCACCAAAATCAACTTCTGTCACCACAGCAAATCTTTTTTAAGGTTTACTGAAAGTTTTAAGCCGAATTTGGGGATTTTTGAAGAAAATTTTTTTTGGCCTATTTTTAAGGTCCGGAGCTTACAGAAATTTCCATACGGGTAAATTTCTTTCTGGAGAGTTCTGAGTCAAAATTAAGCACCAAAATCAACTTCTGTCATCATAGCAAATCTTTTTTAAGGTTTACTGAAAGTTTTTAGCCGAATTTGGGGATTTTTAAAGAAAAACATTTTGGCTGATTTTTAAGGTCCGGGGCTTACAGAATTTTCCATACGGGTAAATTTATTTCTGGAGAGTTCTGTGTCAAAATTAAGCACCAAAATCAACTTCTGTCACCGCAGCAAATGTTTTTTAAGGTTTACTGAAAGTTTTAAGCCGAATTTGGGAATTATTGAAGAAAAAAATTTTTGGCCGATTTTTAAGGTCCGGGGCTTACAGAATTTTCCATACAGATAAATTTATTTCTGGAGAGTTCTGTGTCAAAATTAAGCACCAAAATCAACTTCTGTCACCGTAGCAAATCTTTTTTAAGGTTTACGGAAAGTTTTAAGCCGAATTTGGGGATTTTTGAAGAAAAAATTTTTTGGCCGATTTTTAAGGCCCGGGGCTTACAGAATTTTTCTTACGGTCAAAATTATTTCTGGAGAGTTCTGTGTCAAAATTAAGCACCAAAATCAACTTCTGTCACCGTAGCAAATCTTTTTTAAGGTTTACGGAAAGTTTTAAGCCGAATTTGGGGATTTTTGAAGAAAAAATTTTTTGGCTGATTTTTAAGGTCCGAGGCTTACAGAATTTTTCATATGGGTAAATTTATTTCTGGAGAGTTCTGTGTCAAAATTAAGCACCAAAATCAACTTCTGTCACCGTAGCAAATCTTTTTTACGGTTTACTGAAAGTTTTAAGCCGAATTTGGGGTTTTTTGAAGAAAAAAATTTTTGGCCAATTTTTAATGTCCGGGGTTACAGAATTTTGCATATGGGTAAATGTAATTCTGGAGAGTTCTGTGTCAAAATTAAGCACCAAAATCAACTTCTGTCACCACAGCAAATGTATTTTTAATGTTTATTGAAAGTTTTTAGCCGAATTTGGGGATTTTTGAAGAAAAAATTTTTTTGCTGATTTTTAAGGTCCAGGGCTTACAGAATTTTCCATACGGATAAATTTATTTCTGGAGAGTTCTGTGTCAAAATTAAGCCCCAAAATCAACTTTTGTCACCGTAGCAAATGTTTTTTAAGGTTTACTGAAAGTTTTAAGCCGAATTTGGGGATTTTTGAAGAAAAAAATTTTTGGCCGATTTTTAAGGTCCGGGGCTTACAGAATTTTTCATACGGGTAAATTTATTTCTGGAGAGTTCTGAGTCAAAATTAAGCACCAAAATCAACTTCTGTCACCGTAGCAAATCTTTTTTAAGGTTTACTGAAAGTTTTAAGCCGAATTTGGGGATTATTGAAGAAAAAAAATTTTGGCTGATTTTTAAGGTCCGGGGCTTACAGAATTTTTCATATGGGTAAATTTATTTCTGGAGAGTTCTGTGTCAAAATTAAGCACCAAAATCAACTTCTGTCACCGTAGCAAATCTTTTTTACGGTTTACTGAAAGTTTTAAGCCAAATTTGGGGTTTTTTGAAGAAAAAAATTTTTGCCCAATTTTTAAGGTCCGGGGCTTACAGAATTTTGCATATGGGTAAATGTAATTCTGGAGAGTTCTGTGTCAAAATTAAGCACCAAAAACAACTTCTGTCACCACAGCAAATGTTTTTTTAATGTTTATTGAAAGTTTTAAGCCGAATTTGGGGATTTTTGAAGAAAAACATTTTTGGCTGATTTTTAAGGTCCGGGGCTTACAGAATTTTCCATACGGGTAAATTTATTTCTGGAGAGTTCTGTGTCAAAATTAAGCACCATAATCAACTTCTGTCACCGTATCAAATGTTTTTTAAGGTTTACTGAAAGTTTTAAGCTGAATTTGGGTATTATTGAAGAAAAAAATTTTTGGCCAATTTTTAAGGTCCGGGGCTTACAGAATTTTCCATACGGATAAATTTATTTCTGGAGAGTTCTGTGTCAAAATTAAGCACCAAAATCAACTTCTGTCACTGTAGCAAATCTTTTTTAAGGTTTACGGAAAGTTTTAAGCCGAATTTGGGGATTTTTGAAGAAAAAAATTTTTGGCCGATTTTTAAGGTCCGGGGCTTACAGAATTTTTCATACGGTCAAATTTATTTCTGGAGAGTTCCGAGGCAAAATTAAGCACCAAAATCAGATTCAGTCACCGTAGCAAATCTTTTTTAAGGTTTACTGAAAGTTTTAAGCCGAATTTGGGGATTATTGAAGAAAAATTTTTTTGGCCGATTTAAAAGGTCCGGGGCTTACAGAATTTTTCATACGGGTAAATTTATTTCTGGAGAGTTCTGTGTCAAAATTAAGCACCAAAATCAACTTCTGTCACCACAGCAAATGTTTTTTTAATGTTTATAGAAAGTTTTTAGCCGAATTTGGGGATTTTTGAAGAAAAAACATTTTTGGCTGATTTTTAAGGTCCAGGGCTTACAGAATTTTCCATACGGATAAATTTATTTCTGGAGAGTTCTGTGTCAAAATTAAGCCCCAAAATCAACTTCTGTCACCGTAGCAAATGTTTTTTAAGGTTTACTGAAAGTTTTAAGCCGAATTTGGGGATTTTTGAAGAATAAAATTTTTGGCCGATTTTTAAGGTCCGGGGCTTACAGAATTTTTCATACGGGTAAATTTCTTTCTGGAGAATTCTGAGTCAAAATTAAGCACCAAAATCAACTTCTGTCACCGTAGCAAATCTTTTTTAAGGTTTACTGAAAGTTTTAAGCTGAATTTGGGGATTTTTGAAGAAAACAATTTTTGGCCGATTTTTAAGGTCCGGGGCTTACAGAATTTTTCATACGGGTAAATTTATTTCTGGAGAGTTTTGTGTCAAAATTAAGCACCAAAATCAACTTCTGTCACGTAGCAAATCTTTTTTACGGTTTACTGAAAGTTTTAAGCCGAATTTGGGGATTTTTGAAGAAAAAATTTTTTGGCCAATTTTTAAGGTCCGGGGCTTACAGAATTTTGCGTATGGGTAAATGTAATTCTGGAGAGTTCTGTGTCAAAATTAAGCACCAAAATCAACTTCTGTCACCACAGCAAATGTTTTTTTAATGTTTATTGAAAGTTTTTAGCCGAATTTGGGGATTTTTGAAGAAAAACATTTTTGGCTGATTTTTAAGGTCCGGGGCTTACAGAATTTTCCATACGGGTAAATTTATTTCTGGAGAGTTCTGTGTCAAAATTAAGCACCAAAATCAACTTCTGTCACTGCAGCAAATGTTTTTTAAGGTTTACTGAAAGTTTTAAGCCGAATTTGGGGATTTTTGAAGAAAAAAATTTTTGGCCGATTTTTAAGGTCCGCGGCTTACAGAATTTTTCATATGGTCAAATTTATTTCTGGAGAGTTCTGTGTCAAAATTAAGCACCAAAATCAACTTCTGTCACCACAGCAAATCTTTTTTAAAGTTTACTGAAAGTTTTAAGCCGAATTTGGGGATTTTTGAAGAAAAAAATTTTGGGCCGATTTTTAAGGTCCGGGGCTTACAGAATTTTCCATATGGGTAAATTTATTTCTGGAGAGTTCTGTGTCAAAATTAAGCACCAATATCAACTTCTGTCACCACAGCAAATCTTTTTTAAGGTTTACTGAAAGTTTTAAGCCGAATTTGGGGATTTTTGAAGAAAAATTTTTTTGGCCGATTTAAAAGGTCCGGGGCTTACAGAATTTTTCATACGGGTAAATTTATTTCTGGAGAGTACTGTGTCAAAATTAAGCACCAAAATCAACTTCTGTCACCACAGCAAATGTTTTTTAATGTTTATTGAAAGTTTTTAGCCGAATTTGGGGATTTTTGAAGAAAAACATTTTTTGCTGATTTTTAAGGTCCGGGGCTTACAGAATTTTCCATACGGATAAATTTATTTCTGGAGAGTTCTGTGTCAAAATTAAGCACCAACATCAACTTCTGTCACCATAGCAAATCTTTTTTAAGGTTTACTGAAAGTTTTAAGCCGAATTTGGGGTTTTTTGAAGAAAAAAATTTTAGGCCAATTTTTAATGTCCGGGGCTTACAGAATTTTCCATATGGGTAAATGTATTTCTGGAGAGTTCTGTGTCAAAATTAAGCACCAAAATCAACTTCTGTCACCACAGCAAATGTTTTTTAATGTTTATTGAAAGTTTTAAGCCGAATTTGGGGATTTTTGAAGAAAAAAATTTTTGGCCTATTTTTAAGGTCCGGAGCTTACAGAAATTTCCATACGGGTAAATTTCTTTCTGGAGAGTTCTGAGTCAAAATTAAGCACCAAAATCAACTTCTGTCATCATAGCAAATCTTTTTTAAGGTTTACTGAAAGTTTTTAGCCGAATTTGGGGATTTTTAAAGAAAAACATTTTGGCTGATTTTTAAGGTCCGGGGCTTACAGAATTTTCCATACGGGTAAATTTATTTCTGGAGAGTTCTGTGTCAAAATTAAGCACCAAAATCAACTTCTGTCACCGCAGCAAATGTTTTTTAAGGTTTACTGAAAGTTTTAAGCCGAATTTGGGAATTATTGAAGAAAAAAATTTTTGGCCGATTTTTAAGGTCCGGGGCTTACAGAATTTTCCATACAGATAAATTTATTTCTGGAGAGTTCTGTGTCAAAATTAAGCACCAAAATCAACTTCTGTCACCGTAGCAAATCTTTTTTAAGGTTTACGGAAAGTTTTAAGCCGAATTTGGGGATTTTTGAAGAAAAAATTTTTTGGCCGATTTTTAAGGCCCGGGGCTTACAGAATTTTTCTTACGGTCAAAATTATTTCTGGAGAGTTCTGTGTCAAAATTAAGCACCAAAATCAACTTCTGTCACCGTAGCAAATCTTTTTTAAGGTTTACGGAAAGTTTTAAGCCGAATTTGGGGATTTTTGAAGAAAAAATTTTTTGGCTGATTTTTAAGGTCCGAGGCTTACAGAATTTTTCATACGGGTAAATTTATTTCTGGAGAGTTCTGTGTCAAAATTAAGCACCAAAATCAACTTCTGTCACCGTAGCAAATCTTTTTTACGGTTTACTGAAAGTTTTAAGCCGAATTTGGGGTTTTTTGAAGAAAAAAATTTTTGGCCAATTTTTAATGTCCGGGGTTACAGAATTTTGCATATGGGTAAATGTAATTCTGGAGAGTTCTGTGTCAAAATTAAGCACCAAAATCAACTTCTGTCACCACAGCAAATGTATTTTTAATGTTTATTGAAAGTTTTTAGCCGAATTTGGGGATTTTTGAAGAAAAACATTTTTGGCTGATTTTTAAGGTCCGGGGCTTACAGAATTTTCCATACGGATAGATTCATTTCTGGAGAGTTCTGTGTCAAAATTAAGCACCAAAATCAACTTCTGTCACCGTAGCAAATCTTTTTTAAGGTTTACTGAAAGTTTTAAGCCGAATTTGGGGATTTTTGAAGAAAAAAATTTTTGGCTGATTTTTAAGGTCCGGGGCTTACAGAATTTTTCATACGGTCAAATTTATTTCTGGAGAGTTCCGAGGCAAAATTAAGCACCAAAATCAACTTCAGTCACCGTAGCAAATCTTTTTTAAGGTTTACTGAAAGTTTTAAGCCGAATTTGGGGATTATTGAAGAAAAATTTTTTTGGCCAATTTAAAAGGTCCGGGGCTTACAGAATTTTTCATACGGGTAAATTTATTTCTGGAGAGTTCTGTGTCAAAATTAAGCACCAAAATCAACTTCTGTCACCACAGCAAATGTTTTTTAATGTTTATAGAAAGTTTTTAGCCGAATTTGGGGATTTTTGAAGAAAAAAATTTTTTGCTGATTTTTAAGGTCCAGGGCTTACAGAATTTTCCATACGGATAAATTTATTTCTGGAGAGTTCTGTGTCAAAATTAAGCACCAAAATCAACTTCTGTCACCGTAGCAAATGTTTTTTAAGGTTTACTGAAAGTTTTAAGCCGAATTTGGGGATTTTTGAAGAAAAAAATTTTTGGCCGATTTTTAAGGTCCGGGGCTTACAGAATTTTTCATACGGGTAAATTTATTTCTGGAGAGTTCTGTGTCAAAATTAAGCACCAAAATCAACTTCTGTCACCGTAGCAAATCTTTTTTACGGTTTACTGAAAGTTTTAAGCCGAATTTGGGGTTTTTTGAAGAAAAAAATTTTTGGCCAATTTTTAAGGTCCGGGGCTTACAGAATTTTGCATATGGGTAAATGTAATTCTGGAGAGTTCTGTGTCAAAATTAAGCACCAATAACAACTTCTGTCACCACAGCAAATGTTTTTTTAATGTTTATTGAAAGTTTTAAGCCGAATTTGGGGATTTTTGAAGAAAAACATTTTTGGCTGATTTTTAAGGTCCGGGGCTTACAGAATTTTCCATACGGGTAAATTTATTTCTGGAGAGTTTTGTGTCAAAATTAAGCAACAAAATCAACTTCTGTCACCGCAGAAAATGTTTTTTAAGGTTTACTGAAAGTTTTAAGCCGAATTTGGGTATTATTGAAGAAAAAACATTTTTGGCCAATTTTTAAGGTCCGGGGCTTACAGAATTTTCCATACAGATAAATTTATTTCTGGAGAGTTCTGTGTCAAAATGAAGCACCAAAATCAACTTCTGTCACCGTAGCAAATCTTTTTTAAGGTTTACTGAAAGTTTTAAGCTGAATTTGGGGATTTTTGAAGAAAACAATTTTTGGCCGATTTTTAAGGTCCGGGGCTTACAGAATTTTTCATACGGGTAATTTTATTTCTGGAGAGTTCGGTGTCAAAATTAAGCACCAAAATCAACTTCTGTCACCGTAGCAAATGTTTTTTAAGGTTTACTGAAAGTTTTAAGCCGAATTTGGGGATTTTTGAAGAAAAAAATTTTTGGCCGATTTTTAAGGTCCGGGGCTTACAGAATTTTTCATACGGGTAAATTTATTTCTGGAGAGTTCTGTGTCAAAATTAAGCACCAAAATCAACTTCTGTCACCGTAGCAAATCTTTTTTAATGTTTATTGAAAGTTTTTAGCCGAATTTGGGGATTTTTGAAGAAAAAAATTTTTGGCTGATTTTTAAGGTCCTGGGCTTACAGAATTTTCCATATGGGTAAATTTATTTCTGGAGAGTTCTGTGTCAAAATTAAGCACCAAAATCAACTTCTGTCACTGCAGCAAATGTTTTTTAAGGTTTACTGAAAGTTTTAAGCCGAATTTGGGGATTTTTGAAGAAAAAAATTTTTGGCCGATTTTTAAGGTCCGCGGCTTACAGAATTTTTCATACGGTCAAATTTATTTCTGGAGAGTTCTGAGTCAAAATTAAGCACCAAAATCAACTTCTGTCACCACAGCAAATCTTTTTTAAAGTTTACTGAAAGTTTTAAGCCGAATTTGGGGATTTTTGAAGAAAAAAATTTTGGGCCGATTTTTAAGGTCCGGGGCTTACAGAATTTTCCATATGGGTACATTTATTTCTGGAGAGTTCTGTGTCAAAATTAAGCACCAAAATCAACTTCTTTCACCGCAGCAAATGTTTTTTAAGGTTTACTGAAAGTTTTAAGCCGAATTTGGGGATTTTTGAAGAAAAAAATTTTTGGCCGATTTTTAAGGTCCGGGGCTTACAGAATTTTTCATACGGTCAAATTTATTTCTGGAGAGTTCTGAGTCAAAATTAAGCACCAAAATCAACTTCTGTCATGGTAGCAAATCTTTTTTAAGGTTTACTGAAAGTTTTAAGCCGAATTTGGGGATTTTTGAAGAAAAATTTTTTTGGCCGATTTTAAAGGTCCGGGGCTTACAGAATTTTTCATACGGGTAAATTTATTTCTGGAGAGTTCTGTGTCAAAATTAAGCACCAAAATCAACTTCTGTCACCACAGCAAATGTTTTTTAATGTTTATTGAAAGTTTTTAGCCGAATTTGGGGATTTTTGAAGAAAAACATTTTTTGCTGATTTTTAAGGTCCGGGGCTTACAGAATTTTCCATACGGATAAATTTATTTCTGGAGAGTTCTGTGTCAAAATTAAGCACCAACATCAACTTCTGTCACCATAGCAAATCTTTTTTAAGGTTTACTGAAAGTTTTAAGCCGAATTTGGGGTTTTTTGAAGAAAAAAATTTTAGGTCAATTTTTAAGGTCCGGGGCTTACAGAATTTTCCATATGGGTAAATGTATTTCTGGAGAGTTCTGTGTCAAAATTAAGCACCAAAATCAACTTCTGTCACCACAGTAAATGTTTTTTAATGTTTATTGAAAGTTTTAAGCCGAATTTGGGGATTTTTGAAGAAAAAATTTTTTGGCTGATTTTTAAGGTCCGGAGCTTACAGAAATTTCCAAACGGGTAAATTTCTTTCTGGAGAGTTCTGAGTCAAAATTAAGCACCAAAATCAACTTCTGTCATGGTAGCAAATCTTTTTTAAGGTTTACTGAAAGTTTTAAGCCGAATTTGGGGATTTTTGAAGAAAATTTTTTTTGGCCGATTTTAAAGGTCCGGGGCTTACAGAATTTTTCATACGGGTAAATTTATTTCTGGAGAGTTCTGTGTCAAAATTAAGCACCAAAATCAACTTCTGTCACCACAGCAAATGTTTTTTAATGTTTATTGAAAGTTTTTAGCCGAATTTGGGGATTTTTGAAGAAAAACATTTTTTGCTGATTTTTAAGGTCCGGGGCTTACAGAATTTTCCATACGGATAAATTTATTTCTGGAGAGTTCTGTGTCAAAATTAAGCACCAAAATCAACTTCTGTCACCACAGCAAATGTTTTTTAATGTTTATAGAAAGTTTTTAGCCGAATTTGGGGATTTTTGAAGAAAAAAAATTTTTGCTGATTTTTAAGGTCCAGGGCTTACAGAATTTTCCATACGGATAAATTTATTTCTGGAGAGTTCTGTGTCAAAATTAAGCACCAAAATCAACTTCTGTCACCGTAGCAAATGTTTTTTAAGGTTTACTGAAAGTTTTAAGCCGAATTTGGGGATTTTTGAAGAAAAAAATTTTTGGCCGATTTTTAAGGTTCGGGGCTTACAGAATTTTTCATACGGGTAAATTTATTTCTGGAGAGTTCTGTGTCAAAATTAAGCACCAAAATCAACTTCTGTCACCGTAGCAAATCTTTTTTACGGTTTACTGAAAGTTTTAAGCCGAATTTGGGGTTTTTTGAAGAAAAAAATTTTTGGCCAATTTTTAAGGTCCGGGGCTTACAGAATTTTGCATATGGGTAAATGTAATTCTGGAGAGTTCTGTGTCAAAATTAAGCACCAAAAACAACTTCTGTCACCACAGCAAATGTTTTTTTAATGTTTATTGAAAGTTTTAAGCCGAATTTGGGGATTTTTGAAGAAAAACATTTTTGGCTGATTTTTAAGGTCCGGGGCTTACAGAATTTTCCATACGGGTAAATTTATTTCTGGAGAGTTCTGTGTCAAAATTAAGCACCAAAATCAACTTCTGTCACCGCAGAAAATGTTTTTTAAGGTTTACTGAAAGTTTTAAGCCGAATTTGGGTATTATTGAAGAAAAAACATTTTTGGCCAATTTTTAAGGTCCGGGGCTTACAGAATTTTCCATACAGATAAATTTATTTCTGGAGAGTTCTGTGTCAAAATGAAGCACCAAAATCAACTTCTGTCACCGTAGCAAATCTTTTTTAAGGTTTACTGAAAGTTTTAAGCTGAATTTGGGGATTTTTGAAGAAAACAATTTTTGGCCGATTTTTAAGGTCCGGGGCTTACAGAATTTTTCATACGGGTAATTTTATTTCTGGAGAGTTCGGTGTCAAAATTAAGCACCAAAATCAACTTCTGTCACCGTAGCAAATGTTTTTTAAGGTTTACTGAAAGTTTTAAGCCGAATTTGGGGATTTTTGAAGAAAAAAATTTTTGGCCGATTTTTAAGGTCCGGGGCTTACAGAATTTTTCATACGGGTAAATTTATTTCTGGAGAGTTCTGTGTCAAAATTAAGCACCAAAATCAACTTCTGTCACCGTAGCAAATCTTTTTTAATGTTTATTGAAAGTTTTTAGCCGAATTTGGGGATTTTTGAAGAAAAAAATTTTTGGCTGATTTTTAAGGTCCTGGGCTTACAGAATTTTCCATACGGGTAAATTTATTTCTGGAGAGTTCTGTGTCAAAATTAAGCACCAAAATCAACTTCTGTCACTGCAGCAAATGTTTTTTAAGGTTTACTGAAAGTTTTAAGCCGAATTTGGGGATTTTTGAAGAAAAAAATTTTTGGCCGATTTTTATGGTCCGCGGCTTACAGAATTTTTCATACGGTCAAATTTATTTCTGGAGAGTTCTGTGTCAAAATTAAGCACCAAAATCAACTTCTGTCACCACAGCAAATCTTTTTTAAAGTTTACTGAAAGTTTTAAGCCGAATTTGGGGATTTTTGAAGAAAAAAATTTTGGGCCGATTTTTAAGGTCCGGGGCTTACAGAATTTTCCATATGGGTACATTTATTTCTGGAGAGTTCTGTGTCAAAATTAAGCACCAAAATCAACTTCTGTCACCGCAGCAAATGTTTTTTAAGGTTTACTGAAAGTTTTAAGCCGAATTTGGGGATTTTTGAAGAAAAAAATTTTTGGCCGATTTTTATTGTCCGGGGCTTACAGAATTTTTCATACGGTCAAATTTATTTCTGGAGAGTTCTGAGTCAAAATTAAGCACCAAAATCAACTTCTGTCATGGTAGCAAATCTTTTTTAAGGTTTACTGAAAGTTTTAAGCCGAATTTGGGGATTTTTGAAGAAAAATTTTTTTGGCCGATTTTAAAGGTCCGGGGCTTACAGAATTTTTCATACGGGTAAATTTATTTCTGGAGAGTTCTGTGTCAAAATTAAGCACCAAAATCAACTTCTGTCACCACAGCAAATGTTTTTTAATGTTTATTGAAAGTTTTTAGCCGAATTTGGGGATTTTTGAAGAAAAACATTTTTTGCTGATTTTTAAGGTCCGGGGCTTACAGAATTTTCCATACGGATAAATTTATTTCTGGAGAGTTCTGTGTCAAAATTAAGCACCAACATCAACTTCTGTCACCATAGCAAATCTTTTTTAAGGTTTACTGAAAGTTTTAAGCCGAATTTGGGGTTTTTTGAAGAAAAAAATTTTAGGTCAATTTTTAAGGTCCGGGGCTTACAGAATTTTCCATATGGGTAAATGTATTTCTGGAGAGTTCTGTGTCAAAATTAAGCACCAAAATCAACTTCTGTCACCACAGTAAATGTTTTTTAATGTTTATTGAAAGTTTTAAGCCGAATTTGGGGATTTTTGAAGAAAAAAATTTTTGCCCGATTTTTAAGGCCCGGGGATTACAGAATTTTCCATATGGCCAAATTTATTTCTGGAGAGTTCCGAGGCAAAATTAAGCACCAAAATCAACTTCAGTCACCGTAGCAAATATTTTTCAAGGTTTACTGAAAGTTTTAAGCCGAATTTGGGGATTATTGAAGAAAAATTTTTTTAGCCAATTTTAAAGGTCCGGGGCTTACAGAATTTTTCATATGGGTAAATTTATTTCTGGAGAGTTCTGTGTCAAAATTAAGCACCAAAATCAACTTCTGTCACCGCAGCAAATGTTTTTTAAGGTTTGCTGAAAGTTTTAAGCCGAATTTGGGGATTTTTCAAGAAAAACATTTTTGGCCGATTTTTAAGGTCCGGGGCTTACAGAATTTTTCATACGGGCAAATTTATTTCTGGAGAGTTCCGAGGCAAAATTAAGCACCAAAATCAACTTCAGTCACCGTAGCAAATCTTTTTTAAGGTTTACTGAAAGTTTTAAGCCGAATTTGGGGATTTTTGAAGAAAAAAATTTTTGGCCGATTTTTATGTTCCGGGGCTTACATAATTTTTCATACGGGTAATTATATTTCTGGAGAGTTCTGTGTCAAAATTAAGCACCAAAATCAACTTCTGTCACCGTAGCAAATCTTTTTTAAGGTTTACTGAAAGTTTTAAGCCGAATTTGGGGTTTTTTGAAGAAAAAAATTTTAGGCCAATTTTTAAGGTCTGGGGCTTACAGAATTTTCCATAAGGGTAAATGTATTTCTGGAGAGTTCTGTGTCAAAATTAAGCACCAAAATCAACTTCTGTCACCACAGCAAATGTTTTTTAATGTTTATTGAAAGTTTTAAGCCGAATTTGGGGATTTTTGAAGAAAAAATTTTTTCGCTGATTTTTAAGGTCCGGAGCTTACAGAAATTTCCATACGGGTAAATTTATTTCTGGAGAGTTCTGTGTCAAAATTAAGCACCAAAATCAACTTCTGTCACCGCAGCAAATGTTTTTTAAGGTTTACTGAAAGTTTTAAGCCGAATTTGGGGATTTTTGAAGAAAAATTTTTTTTGGCGATTTTTAAGGTCCGGGGCTTACAGAATTTTTCATACGGGTAAATTTATTTCTGGAGAGTTCTGTGTCAAAATTAAGCACCAAAATCAACTTCTGTCACCGTAGCAAATCTTTTTTACGGTTTACTGAAAGTTTTAAGCCGAATTTGGGGTTTTTTGAAGAAAAAAAATTTTGCCCAATTTTTAAGGTCCGGGGCTTACAGAATTTTGCATATGGGTAAATGTAATTCTGGAGAGTTCTGTGTCAAAATTAAGCACCAAAATCAACTTCTGTCACCACAGCAAATGTTTTTTTAATGTTTATTGAAAGTTTTTAGCCGAATTTGGGGATTTTTGAAGAAAAACATTTTTGGCTGATTTTTAAGGTCCGGGGCTTACAGAATTTTCCATACGGTCAAATTTATTTCTGGAGAGTTCTGTGTCAAAATTAAGCACCAAAATCAACTTCTGTCACCACAGCAAATGTTTTTTAAGGTTTACTGAAAGTTTTAAGCCGAATTTGGGGATTTTTGAAGAAAAAAATTTTTGCCCGATTTTTAAGGTCCGGGGCTTACAGAATTTTTCATACGGTCAAATTTATTTCTGGAGAGTTCCGAGGCAAAATTAAGCACCAAAATCAACTTCAGTCACCGTAGCAAATCTTTTTTAAGGTTTACTGAAAGTTTTAAGCCGAATTTGGGGATTATTGAAGAAAAAATTTTTTGTCCGATTTAAATGGTCCGGGGCTTACAGAATTTTTCATACGGGTACATTTATTTCTGGAGAGTTCTGTGTCAAAATTAAGCACCAAAATCAACTTCTGTCACCACAGCAAATGTTTTTTAATGTTTATAGAAAGTTTTTAGCCGAATTTGGGGATTTTTGAAGAAAAAATTTTTTTGCTGATTTTTAAGGTCCAGGGCTTACAGAATATTCCATACGGATAAATTTATTTCTGGAGAGTTCTGTGTCAAAATTAAGCACCAAAATCAACTTTTGTCACCGTAGCAAATGTTTTTTAAGGTTTACTGAAAGTTTTAAGCCGAATTTGGGGATTTTTGAAGAAAAAAATTTTTGGCCGATTTTTAAGGTCCGGGGCTTACAGAATTTTTCATACGGGTAAATTTATTTCTGGAGAGTTCTGAGTCAAAATTAAGCACCAAAATCAACTTCTGTCACCGTAGCAAATCTTTTTTAAGGTTTACTGAAAGTTTTAAGCCGAATTTGGGGATTATTGAAGAAAAAAAATTTTGGCTGATTTTTAAGGTCCGGGGCTTACAGAATTTTGCATATGGGTAAATGTAATTCTGGAGAGTTCTGTGTCAAAATTAAGCACCAAAAACAACTTCTGTCACCACAGCAAATGTTTTTTTAATGTTTATTGAAAGTTTTAAGCCGAATTTGGGGATTTTTGAAGAAAAAACATTTTTGGCTGATTTTTAAGGTCCGGGGCTTACAGAATTTTCCATACGGGTAAATTTATTTCTGGAGAGTTCTGTGTCAAAATTAAGCACCAAAATCAACTTCTGTCACCGCAGAAAATGTTTTTTAAGGTTTACTGAAAGTTTTAAGCGAATTTGGGTATTATTGAAGAAAAAACATTTTTGGCCAATTTTTAAGGTCCGGGGCTTACAGAATTTTCCATACAGATAAATTTATTTCTGGAGAGTTCTGTGTCAAAATGAAGCACCAAAATCAACTTCTGTCACCGTAGCAAATCTTTTTTAAGGTTTACTGAAAGTTTTAAGCTGAATTTGGGGATTTTTGAAGAAAACAATTTTTGGCCGATTTTTAAGGTCCGGGGCTTACAGAATTTTCCATACGGGTAATTTTATTTCTGGAGAGTTCGGTGTCAAAATTAAGCACCAAAATCAACTTCTGTCACCGTAGCAAATGTTTTTTAAGGTTTACTGAAAGTTTTAAGCCGAATTTGGGGATTTTTGAAGAAAAAGATTTTTGGCCGATTTTTAAGGTCCGGGGCTTACAGAATTTTTCATACGGGTAAATTTATTTCTGGAGAGTTCTGTGTCAAAATTAAGCACCAAAATCAACTTCTGTCACCGTAGCAAATCTTTTTTAATGTTTATTGAAAGTTTTTAGCCGAATTTGGGGATTTTTGAAGAAAAAAATTTTTGGCTGATTTTTAAGGTCCTGGGCTTACAGAATTTTCCATACGGGTAAATTTATTTCTGGAGAGTTCTGTGTCAAAATTAAGCACCAAAATCAACTTCTGTCACTGCAGCAAATGTTTTTTAAGGTTTACTGAAAGTTTTAAGCCGAATTTGGGGATTTTTGAAGAAAAATTTTTTTGGCCGATTTTTAAGGTCCGCGGCTTACAGAATTTTTCATACGGTCAAATTTATTTCTGGAGAGTTCTGAGTCAAAATTAAGCACCAAAATCAACTTCTGTCACCACAGCAAATCTTTTTTAAAGTTTACTGAAAGTTTTAAGCCGAATTTGGGGATTTTTGAAGAAAAAAATTTTGGGCCGATTTTTAAGGTCCGGGGCTTACAGAATTTTCCATATGGGTACATTTATTTCTGGAGAGTTCTGTGTCAAAATTAAGCACCAAAATCAACTTCTGTCACCGCAGCAAATGTTTTTTAAGGTTTACTGAAAGTTTTAAGCCGAATTTGGGGATTTTTGAAGAAAAAAATTTTTGGCCGATTTTTAAGGTCCGGGGCTTACAGAATTTTTCATACGGGTAAATTTATTTCTGGAGAGTTCTGTGTCAAAATTAAGCACCAAAATCAACTTCTGTCACCACAGCAAATGTTTTTTAATGTTTATTGAAAGTTTTTAGCCGAATTTGGGGATTTTTGAAGAAAAACATTTTTTGCTGATTTTTAAGGTCCGGGGCTTACAGAATTTTCCATACGGATAAATTTATTTCTGGAGAGTTCTGTGTCAAAATTAAGCACCAACATCAACTTCTGTCACCATAGCAAATCTTTTTTAAGGTTTACTGAAAGTTTTAAGCCGAATTTGGGGTTTTTTGAAGAAAAAAATTTTAGGCCAATTTTTAATGTCCGGGGCTTACAGAATTTTCCATATGGGTAAATGTATTTCTGGAGAGTTCTGTGTCAAAATTAAGCACCAAAATCAACTTCTGTCACCACAGCAAATCTTTTTTAAGGTTTACTGAAAGTTTTAAGCCGAATTTGGGGATTTTTGAAGAAAAAAATTTTGGGCCGATTTTTAAGGTCCGGGGCTTACAGAATTTTTCATACGGGTAAATATCTTTCTGGAGAGTTCTGAGTCAAAATTAAGCACCAAAATCAACTTCTGTCACCACAGCAAATGTTTTTTTAATGTTTATTGAAAGTTTTTAGCCGAATTTGGGGATTTTTAAAGAAAAACATTTTGGCTGATTTTTAAGGTCCGGGGCTTACAGAATTTTCCATACGGGTAAATTTATTTCTGGAGAGTTCTGTGTCAAAATTAAGCACCAAAATCAACTTCTGTCACCGCAGCAAATGTTTTTTAAGGTTTACTGAAAGTTTTAAGCCGAATTTGGGAATTATTGAAGAAAAAAATTTTTGGCCGATTTTTAAGGTCCGGGGCTTACAGAATTTTCCATACAGATAAATTTATTTCTGGAGAGTTCTGTGTCAAAATTAAGCACCAAAATCAACTTCTGTCACCGTAGCAAATCTTTTTTAAGGTTTACGGAAAGTTTTAAGCCGAATTTGGGGATTTTTGAAGAAAAATTTTTTTGGCCGATTTTTAAGGCCCGGGGCTTACAGAATTTTTCTTACGGTCAAAATTATTTCTGGAGAGTTCCGAGGCAAAATTAAGCACCAAAATCAACTTCAGTCACCGTAGCAAATCTTTTTCAAGGTTTACTGAAAGTTTTAAGCCGAATTTGGGGATTATTGAAGAAAAAAATTTTTGGCCGATTTTAAAGGTCCGGGGCTTACAGAATTTTTCATATGGGTAAATTTATTTCTGGAGAGTTCTGTGTCAAAATTAAGCACCAAAATCAACTTCTGTCACCACAGCAAATCTTTTTTAGGTTTACTGAAAGTTTTAAGCCGAATTTGGGGTTTTTTGAAGAAAAAATTTTTAGGCCAATTTTTAAGGTCCGGGGCTTACAGAATTTTCCATATGGGTAAATGTATTTCTGGAGAGTTCTGTGTCAAAATTAAGCACCAAAATCAACTTCTGTCACCACAGCAAATGTTTTTTAATGTTTATTGAAAGTTTTAAGCCGAATTTGGGGATTTTTGAAGAAAAAATTTTTGGCTGATTTTTAAGGTCCGGAGCTTACAGAAAATTCCATACGGGTAAATTTATTTCTGGAGAGTTCTGTGTCAAATTAAGCACCAAAATCAACTTCTGTCACCGCAGCAAATGTTTTTTAAGGTTTACTGAAAGTTTTAAGCCGAATTTGGGGATTTTTGAAGAAAAAATTTTTTGGCAGATTTTTAAGGTCCGGGCTTACAGAATTTTTCATACGGGTAAATTTATTTCTGGAGAGTTCTGAGTCAAAATTAAGCACCAAAATCAACTTCTGTCACCGTAGCAAATCTTTTTTAAGGTTTACTGGAAGTTTTAAGCCGAATTTGGGGATTATTGAAGAAAAAAAATTTTTGGCTGATTTTTAAGGTCCGAGGCTTACAGAATTTTTCATACGGGTAAATTTATTTCTGGAGAGTTCTGTGTCAAAATTAAGCACCAAAATCAACTTCTGTCACCGTAGCAAATCTTTTTTACGGTTTACTGAAAGTTTTAAGCCGAATTTGGGGTTTTTTGAAGAAAAAAATTTTTGGCCAATTTTTAATGTCCGGGGTTACAGAATTTTGCATATGGGTAAATGTAATTCTGGAGAGTTCTGTGTCAAAATTAAGCACCAAAATCAACTTCTGTCACCACAGCAAATGTATTTTTAATGTTTATTGAAAGTTTTTAGCCGAATTTGGGGATTTTTGAAGAAAAACATTTTTGGCTGATTTTTAAGGTCCGGGGCTTACAGAATTTTCCATACGGATAGATTCATTTCTGGAGAGTTCTGTGTCAAAATTAAGCACCAAAATCAACTTCTGTCACCGTAGCAAATCTTTTTTAAGGTTTACTGAAAGTTTTAAGCCGAATTTGGGGATTTTTGAAGAAAAAAATTTTTGGCCGATTTTTAAGGTCCGGGGCTTACAGAATTTTTCATACGGTCAAATTTATTTCTGGAGAGTTCCGAGGCAAAATTAAGCACCAAAATCAACTTCAGTCACCGTAGCAAATCTTTTTTAAGGTTTACTGAAAGTTTTAAGCCGAATTTGGGGATTATTGAAGAAAAATTTTTTTGGCCAATTTTTAAGGTCCGGGGCTTACAGAATTTTGCATATGGGTAAATGTAATTCTGGAGAGTTCTGTGTCAAAATTAAGCACCAAAAACAACTTCTGTCACCACAGCAAATGTTTTTTTAATGTTTATTGAAAGTTTTAAGCCGAATTTGGGGATTTTTGAAGAAAAACATTTTTGGCTGATTTTTAAGGTCCGGGGCTTACAGAATTTTCCATACGGGTACATTTATTTCTGGAGAGTTCTGTGTCAAAATTAAGCACCAAAATCAACTTCTGTCACCGCAGAAAATGTTTTTTAAGGTTTACTGAAAGTTTTAAGCCGAATTTGGGTATTATTGAAGAAAAAACATTTTTGGCCAATTTTTAAGGTCCGGGGCTTACAGAATTTTCCATACAGATAAATTTATTTCTGGAGAGTTCTGTGTCAAAATGAAGCACCAAAATCAACTTCTGTCACCGTAGCAAATCTTTTTTAAGGTTTACTGAAAGTTTTAAGCTGAATTTGGGGATTTTTGAAGAAAACTATTTTTGGCCGATTTTTAAGGTCCGGGGCTTACAGAATTTTCCATACTGGTAATTTTATTTCTGGAGAGTTCGGTGTCAAAATTAAGCACCAAAATCAACTTCTGTCACCGTAGCAAATGTTTTTTAAGGTTTACTGAAAGTTTTAAGCTGAATTTGGGGATTTTTGAAGAAAAAAATTTTTGGCCGATTTTTAAGGTCCGGGGCTTACAGAATTTTTCATACGGGTAAATTTATTTCTGGAGAGTTCTGTGTCAAAATTAAGCACCAAAATCAACTTCTGTCACCGTAGCAAATCTTTTTTAATGTTTATTGAAAGTTTTTAGCCGAATTTGGGGATTTTTGAAGAAAAAAATTTTTGGCTGATTTTTAAGGTCCTGGGCTTACAGAATTTTCCATACGGGTAAATTTATTTCTGGAGAGTTCTGTGTCAAAATTAAGCACCAAAATCAACTTCTGTCACTGCAGCAAATGTTTTTTAAGGTTTACTGAAAGTTTTAAGCCGAATTTGGGGATTTTTGAAGAAAAAAATTTTGGGCCGATTTTTAAGGTCCGGGGCTTACAGAATTTTCCATATGGGTACATTTATTTCTGGAGAGTTCTGTGTCAAAATTAAGCACCAAAATCAACTTCTGTCACCGCAGCAAATGTTTTTTAAGGTTTACTGAAAGTTTTAAGCCGAATTTGGGGATTTTTGAAGAAAAAAATTTTTGGCCGATTTTTAAGGTCCGGGGCTTACAGAATTTTTCATACGGTCAAATTTATTTCTGGAGAGTTCTGAGTCAAAATTAAGCACCAAAATCAACTTCTGTCATGGTAGCAAATCTTTTTTAAGGTTTACTGAAAGTTTTAAGCCGAATTTGGGGATTTTTGAAGAAAAATTTTTTTGGCCGATTTTAAAGGTCCGGGGCTTACAGAATTTTTCATACGGGTAAATTTATTTCTGGAGAGTTCTGTGTCAAAATTAAGCACCAAAATCAACTTCTGTCACCACAGCAAATGTTTTTTAATGTTTATTGAAAGTTTTTAGCTGAATTTGGGGATTTTTGAAGAAAAACATTTTTTGCTGATTTTTAAGGTCCGGGGCTTACAGAATTTTCCATACGGATAAATTTATTTCTGGAGAGTTCTGTGTCAAAATTAAGCACCAACATCAACTTCTGTCACCATAGCAAATCTTTTTTAAGGTTTACTGAAAGTTTTAAGCCGAATTTGGGGTTTTTTGAAGAAAAAAATTTTAGGTCAATTTTTAAGGTCCGGGGCTTACAGAATTTTCCATATGGGTAAATGTATTTCTGGAGAGTTCTGTGTCAAAATTAAGCACCAACATCAACTTCTGTCACCATAGCAAATCTTTTTTAAGGTTTACTGAAAGTTTTAAGCCGAATTTGGGGTTTTTTGAAGAAAAAAATTTTAGGTCAATTTTTAAGGTCCGGGGCTTACAGAATTTTCCATATGGGTAAATGTATTTCTGGAGAGTTCTGTGTCAAAATTAAGCACCAACATCAACTTCTGTCACCGTAAGCATACCATTTGGGAGAGGAGTGTCCTAGGAGGAGGTGGTGAGCTGCTGAGACAGGGAGAGGGCTTCCCGAGGCAGGCTGATTCCTCCTGGGGAAGATATCGCTGCTGATCCTGCTGTTTGTGGTGCTGAGGATTTGCTGTGGTGCTGCTGCCTTTCAGCACCATGACTAAGAGAGGCAGACCCCAGGCTGGAGGATCAAGCAGGGGTTCTGTCGCTCCTGTCCCGCCTGACCCGCCTGACCCGCCTAACCTGCCTGCCGGAGGACTGCAGCGCGAGGCCGTGGATCCACCCGCCGGTTCGCGGAGGCCGCAAGTGTGCGCGGCTGGAGCTCCGGACCCCCTGTCCCTTTGGCGCGCCTGCCCGGGAGACGGAGTGCGGGGAGTCTGACGGAGCAGCCGAAGCAGCCGAAGCAGCCGGAGCTGATGGAGCGGACGGCGGCGGCAAGCGGAGGACTCCCTGTACCAGCGGCGGACGTGCCGGGGAGTCGGAAGGCGGCAGCTGTGCTGGTGGACCCGGCGGCGGGCGGAGGAGGTGTCCTGGACCCCCCTGGACTTTCAGTTCGGAGAGCGGGGGGTCCAGTGGAGTTCAGCAGAGTGCCAGTCTCCAAACCGCTGGCGGCGGGACCCCCGAGTGACGCAACTCGGGGGGTAATGGCGGCCCCCGCTAGCGGTGCAGCGGAGGTGGTTATAGTGGCTGCAGACTCTGCCTCCAAACTGTCAGTAGAGGGACCCCCGAGTGAGGCAACTCGGGGGGGTATGGAGACCCTCACTGGCAGTGAAGAGGAGGATATGGAGGTGATGGCTGATTTGGTGACCCCTAGCCCAGCAGCGCTCCCCAAACTGTCAGTGAAGGGACCCCTGAGTGAGGCAACTCAGGGGGATATGGTGGCCCCCACTGGCAGTGAAGCGGGGAGTGCTGCAGAAGGGGAGAAGACAGAAGACGGGGAGCTAGAGTCTGATACTGAGGAGGATGATTTGTTTGCAGCTTTAAGCATGGACCAGCTGCAAAAAGAGATTAAAAAACTGAGCAGCAAGCTGTCAGATAAGAGAAAGAGGAGGAATCTGGCAGCTCCCTTGGAGAGACAATTCCTTAAGGGGGAAATTGCTGAACTAGCAGTTTCCCTGGACAATGCCAAAGAGCGGCTGGAGTACTTGAAAAAAAATTAAAAAGAAACTGATAAAGTCCGAATCTACCTCAATGAGTGATATGGAAGGTTTAAAAGTGGAGAAGGTGGAGGCTGCATCAGCTATGGCGGTGAAAGTGGCAGAGCTGCAGGAGGATCCAGGCCCAGAGGTAAGCGATGATGCAAAGGGGACTGGGGGGATCGGGGGTCCCCATAATGCTTCGGTTCCCCTGGTTCCCGCTAGCGGAGCTATTTTACCTGCAAGGGCAGTCAGTGGCAATAGTATGATGGAAGTGTGTTCCGAAGCAACTGACTCAGAGTTAGTCCAGGTGGCAGTATTGGTGGAGGCTGGCATGGAGGGTAGACCAAAAGAACTGGTTCCTGAGGAAGTGCCAGGTGTGTTAAGTCTGGTCGGTGGTGTTGTCCCTGTGGATGTGTCAGCGCAAGGGATGCCAGTCCTGGACAAGTCATCCCTTTCAAATGCGCAAAGGGACATTGTGGAGACTGTTTATGGAGACAGGTTGCTAGTCCCAGAGAGGGCAAGGGTGGCAGCTGCAGTGATTGAAAAAGACTTGGCTCAGAGGAGGGAGAGACAGGCTAAGTCTGTCCCAGGTACCCTGTCTTATGCAAATGTGGTATCTGGGAGGAAAACAACTAATGTACCACCAGCTGCACCCTTGCCTGGGAGTACTGGAAAAAGACGTAATCTAATCCAATTTAAGTGGATTGCTCCTGGAGAAGCTCCAGGAAGAGAGGTGTTTTTAAAAATGGTGTTTAGTTTGGGGTTCTGTCCTGCAGATCTGTACGCCTGCATCCACCCAGTGCGGACCCTGGAGTATGATGTGAGTTTTCTGACGTACCAGGGTCTGCAAACTTTCTGGGGGAGGCTGCAGGCGTGTAGAGACAAGGACCCATTTAACAAATATGTAATGAATTTAGTCACGAAGCATGACAGGGTAAAAGCCACTATTCTTGTCAGGAATGAGTCACTGCCCCCGGAGGACATAATATTTTGGCTAAAACGGTTTTGTAATGTAGAGTCGGGGGCAGTGAAGGCCGGTTATGTTTTAGGGGTGTGGGGTGGAGCATGGGAGGTGGGTATTAGGTTGAGGATGTCTGAGAAGGGGTTTGTTCATGTACCCTCGGCTGCCTATATAGGTAGGGACAGAGTGCAGTGTTTTTATCCGGGGCAGCCGAGGACATGTTTTAAGTGTGGTGATCACCGTCACGTTAGTTCCGAGTGCACTGTGGTGAAGTGTTCTTTGTGTGGGGGTGTGGGTCACTGGTCTAGAGATTGTCACACTGTCAGGTGCAATTTGTGTGGGGTGGAGGGGCACCCTTATAGCAGATGTCCGAAAGCCAGTCACAATGTGGTGTTAGAACAGGTGGTGGGTAGTAGTGTGGTGGTGAGTGAGGTGGTGAATGAGGTAGAAGAAGAGGGTATAGAGCAGGATGAGGTGGTAAATGTTGAAAGTAGGGAGGAGGTAATGGAGGAGACATTTCAGGAGGTTAGGCGGGGAGGGAATGGGATAAAAGAGAAAGATACAGAAACACAAGTGGTGTTATCCAATAAATTTGATGTTTTCTCCTCTGATGAGGAGGAAATCATAAGGAAAGATGGAGAGTGTTATCTGGTGTCAAAAAAAAACAAAAGAAAAACAAAGAGGTCTTTTAAAGAAAGTGAGAGGCACCGGGACGGGAAAAAAAGAAGGGAGTCAATCCCGGAGGTGGGGGAAGAGGCGGTAAATAAGGAAACTCTGGCCCCGATGGAAAGAAGGGTGGTGGAAAGGAGAAAGGAGGAGGTGGTGGCAATGGAGGAGACAGTGGCGGTTCAGCAGGAGGTAGCCGAAGAGACTGATGTGGAGTCATCCCAGAGCTCGGGGGTCGGGCCAAGTGGCACTGGTGGTGGGGTACACTGCCAGGTCATAAAGTTTGTGGCCAAGGCCCCTGACCCTGGGATCCCTGAGGAGGGTGGTGTACCCTCTGGGGGTGGAAGGGAGGGGGGTGGGGATGCCACAGGCGGTGGTGTGGCTGGCCCGCAGGGGGCTGGTGTGCAGTGTTAAGACTTGTTTTTTGGTGATGGTATGTAAAAGTAAGCAAGGTCTTGTAATATTCCATAACCTAGAAACATGGATCCTCATCCTATACGATGTGCCACGATTAATGTGGCTTCCGTGTTGTCCGAATGTGCTCGTATGATGGCCTTTGATTTTTTCAATACGATTGATGTTGATGTTTTATTTTTGCAAGAGACTAGGATTAGTAAATTGGATATCCTCCACAAGGCGAAGCAGGAGTGGAGGAGGGGTCCTTCTTACTGGTCTCTTGCGGCCGAGCCATACGGTGGGGTGGCAGTCCTTTTTTCTGATATGGTAACTGTGCACAAGGTTATTGAATTGCAAGCAGGTAGATGTATGATTTTGGATGTCAACATAAAGGGACAAGATGTGAGATTAATTAATGTGTATGGGCCACAGACACCAGGTGATAGGAAAAGTCTCTTTATGGAGATAAAACCTTTTCTTTTTACAGCCCAGCAGGTCGTCTTTGGTGGTGATTTTAATACCGTTGTTAGGCCAAAAGACAGGGGAGGCTCAAGGAGACCCCTGGGCTATGATTCCAATTTTTTAGTTAGCATGGTTAGACAGGCTGGTTTGGTGGATGTGCATATTCGTCACTCCCCAGACCTCACGGGTTTCACCTACTTTAGTGGTAGTCGTAGGTCTAGGATAGATAGGTTTTTTGTTAAGGAGACTTCCAAGACTTCATCCCTTGGGGTGAGGTTGGTGGAATTTTCCGATCACGGTTTGCTCTCAGTAACTTTGAATGCTTCAGAAACCCCTCAGAAGGGGCGGGGTCTGTGGCGTTTGAACTCTGAACTCCTGGAAGAAGAGAGAGTTAGGCAGTCCTTCAGGGTCTTCTTTCAATCTCAGGAGACACTTCTGGAGGCTGGTTGGAGTAGGTCTGAGTGGTGGGAGGTGATTAAAAAGAGAACCTGCAAATTTTTCCGTGGCCTTATAGCTAGGAAAAACTTGATACAGCAAAATATCTACCGTAATCTGAGAAGGAAATTGGATTTCCTGATCTCTGAGGATGGAGATGATGGGGAAATCTCCCGAGTGAAGGCTCAGATGAAAGAGTTCCAATATAACCGATTGGCATCCTTGGTTTTGGAAAGGGATTATGGTATGTACCACTCGCCTGATCCCTACCAGAGCTGTAGGAGGTCAGTCGACGCCAAACATGTCAGAGGACTGGTGGACGGACAGGGTGTTCTTCGTACTGACAAGGAAGGCATTCTGGATGTTATTGTGTCCTACTATTCTGATCTTCTGTCTGAGCAGCCACTCATCAGGGAGAGGATGGAGGAATTTCTGAGGGGAACCCCTGGTCTGAGTTCTCAGGGTGCCTCTCTTGACTCCTTGGCAAGTGATATAACCGCAGAGGAAGTTAGGAAGGCGATAATGGGTTTAAATCCCAAGAAATCACCAGGACCAGATGGTTTAACATCTGAATTTTATAAGACCTTTGCTGACCTCCTGATTCCCCGCCTTGTGGAAGTTTTTAATGAGAGCCTGGATGAGGGAGTCCTCCCTCCTTCCATGAGGTTATCTGCGCTTATTTTGCTGTCCAAAGGGAAGGACTCGTCTCGTATTGAGAACTGGCGCCCCATAGCCCTTCTCAATACAGACAGGAAGATTTTGGCAAAGGTACTGTTTAACAGGCTTTCAGTGTTTTCTGAGCTGTTGCTTTCTCCTTCTCAGCACTGTACGGTGAAGGGTCGTAGCACTTTTAGTGCTGTCCTTGGTGTCCGGGAGGCCATTGAGCGGTGCAGGGCTGAGAAGTGGGGAAAGTACTTACTGGCATTGGATCAGTCAAAAGCTTTTGACCGAGTGAATCATGAGTACCTTTGGGCTCTACTGAGATGGTATGGTCTTCCAGAGAGGGTGGTTAATTGGTTACAGACGATCTATCGTATGGCTGAAAGCTTTCCACTGGTAAACGGTTGGGTGGGCCCTACCTTTGGTGTAGGCTCGGGTGTTCGTCAGGGGTGTCCCCTGAGCCCCCTCCTGTATGTCTTTGCAATCGATCCCTTCGTTAGGAGGGTAGAGTGTGGGACTGTAGGGGGGGTGCAGCTGAGTCCGGAGTTTGCATTGAGGGTGGTGGCTTACGCAGATGATGTCACGGTGGTTCTGTCCTCGCAGGCAGAGGCCCGTGGCATAGAACACCTCATTTGCAAGTACTCTGAGGCTTCGTGCTCCAGAGTAAACCGAGAAAAGTGTGATGTTTTCTGGATGGGGGAGGAGGGGGAGCCTTTTCCTCTTCCGGACAGCTTCCCTCAGGTCAACGATCAGATTAAAATTCTTGGTATCAAATTTGATCATGGAGATTATGCCTCCCTAAATTGGGTTAACAAGCTGGAGGATGCTACCAAGAAGGTAGAGAGTTGGAAAAGATGGAAATTGTCTTTGAGGGAAAGGGTTGACTTGTGCAAAACTTACCTGATCCCGATTTTTTTGTATGTCAGTTACGTGTGCTTTTTGCCACAATCTTTGTGGTCCAGATTGAATTCCTTGTTCTTCCTCTTGTTGTGGAAGAACAGGATCAATATAGTGAAGAGGGGTATCACCTACAGACCGAGGAAAGATGGGGGTTTGAACATGGTAAACCCAGTGATCTTTTTTGTTACAGCTTTTTTAAAGCTTAACATTGGGAGCATGTTTTTAGACACTCCTCCTCGGTGGGTAGAGGGATTTAGACCATGGGTGTTTCCCTTCCTCAGATTCTGGATAGATGGAGGCCAAGTGAGAAGTTTCCGGATTCGTCATGGTTACCTCCCGATCTACGTTATCCAGAGCTTGAAGGTGATAAAGCGATATGACGTGGGAGTGGGTGAAGTCAAAAACTTCTCTAGGAGGGAGTTGGAGAGAAGAATTTTGCACACCCACTTTCATGTTCCGCTGTCACTGAGGGACTGTCCAGGTAATGTCGCTTCGGCTGGATTGGTTTTGTTAAATTCACAAAGGTTACCGCCCAAGTTCAAAGATATTGCCTGGCTCACTTTTCATGGGAGGCTTTATGTTGGAGGGAACCTCAGGTGGCGAAGTGCCAGTGAACGTGGCTGCCCACGGGAGGAATGTCCAGGGGTGGAGGAGACGATGGACCACTTCCTGCTTGAGTGTCCTTTTAATGTAAAGGTTTATGAGGAGGTTTCAAAGGCCATTGGTATCCCGTGCCTTTCGGGTCTTAGTTACCCTGAGTGGGCTTATGGGGTAGTCAGAAGATACGGTGACTTTAATTTGACCACAATTTTTTTAGTTAGTTTAGCTGTTAGGTATCACACGTGGAATGCACGGTGCCAGGTATCTATTCGAAGGAAGGTCCTCCCCTGTGATGTGGTGGTAGGTATGATTATGCAAGAGGTGAAAAAGATGATGGATCTGGATAAGGGGAGACTGGATGCTGTCAGATGGTCACAGTGGTGGGGCCGTTTGAAACCCCCTTGAGTGGGTGGTTGAAAGTCTCTTCTTGTTCAGCTGGGTTTCTTTTCTGTCCTTTCACTCCCTGTAGATTTTTTATTCTATTTTTTGGTTTTTGTTGAAAAGGTTTTACATACATCTACCTGAGGTGGTGTGTATTGGTGATGGGTAGGATTAGATAAGATAGATAGTAGTTAAAGTTTTTTGTATTGTTTTATGGTTTGCTGTGTATATATACATATATAATATATAAAAAAAAAAATATATATATATAAATAGATAGTGGTTAAGGTAGTTGTTGTTCTAAAATCCTTGCTTACTTTTTCTCATAGGAGATAAGTTGTTTATTATTAGGATTGGTAAAGTTTTCTTTTGGTTATAAGGCATAATATGGAGTAATATTGTGTATCCTTATGTTGATATTTGATTTTGTGTATATATATATTTTATCTATTTATTTATTTATTTTTTATATATGTAATTATTGTATATATATATATATATATCTTTGTTGCAAGTTAAAATAAAGAAGCATATTCTGTCACCACAGTAAATGTTTTTTAATGTTTATTGAAAGTTTTAAGCCGAATTTGGGGATTTTTGAAGAAAAAAATTTTTGGCTGATTTTTAAGGTCCGGAGCTTACAGAAATTTCCAAACGGGTAAATTTCTTTCTGGAGAGTTCTGAGTCAAAATTAAGCACCAAAATCAACTTCTGTCACCATAGCAAATCTTTTTTAAGGTTTACTGAAAGTTTTAAGCCGAATTTGGGGATTTTTGAAGAAAAAAATTTTGGGCCGATTTTTAAGGTCCGGGGTTTACAGAATTTTTCATACGGGTAAATTTATTTCTGGAGAGTTCTGTGTCAAAATTAAGCACCAAAATCAACTTCTGTCACCGTAGCAAATCTTTTTTACGGTTTACTGAAAGTTTTAAGCCGAATTTGGGGTTTTTTGAAGAAAAAAATTTTTGGCCAATTTTTAATGTCCGGGGTTACAGAATTTTGCATATGGGTAAATGTAATTCTGGAGAGTTCTGTGTCAAAATTAAGCACCAAAATCAACTTCTGTCACCACAGCAAATGTATTTTTAATGTTTATTGAAAGTTTTTAGCCGAATTTGGGGATTTTTGAAGAAAAACATTTTTGGCCGATTTTTAAGGTCCGGGGCTTACAGAATTTTTCATACGGTCAAATTTATTTCTGGAGAGTTCTGAGTCAAAATTAAGCACCAAAATCAACTTCTGTCACCGTAGCAAATGTTTTTTAAGGTTTACTGAAAGTTTTAAGCCGAATTTGGGGATTTTTGAAGAAAAAAAATTTTGGCCGATTTTTAAGGTCCGGGGCTTACAGAATTTTTCATACGGGTAAATTTATTTCTGGAGAGTTCTGTGTCAAAATTAAGCACCAAAATCAACTTCTGTCACCGTAGCAAATCTTTTTTACGGTTTACTGAAAGTTTTAAGCCGAATTTGGGGTTTTTTGAAGAAAAAAATTTTGGGCCAATTTTTAAGGTCCGGGGCTTACAGAATTTTGCATATGGGTAAATGTAATTCTGGAGAGTTCTGTGTCAAAATTAAGCACCAAAAACAACTTCTGTCACCACAGCAAATGTTTTTTTAATGTTTATTGAAAGTTTTAAGCCGAATTTGGGGATTTTTGAAGAAAAACATTTTTGGCTGATTTTTAATGTCCGGGGCTTACAGAATTTTCCATACGGGTAAATTTATTTCTGGAGAGTTCTGTGTCAAAATTAAGCACCAAAATCAACTTCTGTCACCGCAGCAAATGTTTTTTAAGGTTTACTGAAAGTTTTAAGCCGAATTTGGGTATTATTGAAGAAAAAAATTTTTGGCCAATTTTTAAGGTCCGGGGCTTACAGAATTTTCCATACAGATAAATTTATTTCTGGAGAGTTCTGTGTCAAAATGAAGCACCAAAATCAACTTCTGTCACCGTAGCAAATCTTTTTTAAGGTTTACGGAAAGTTTTAAGCCGAATTTGGGGATTTTTGAAGAAAAAAATTTTTGCCGATTTTTAAGGTCCGGGGCTTACAGAATTTTTCATACGGTCAAATTTATTTCTGGAGAGTTCCGAGGCAAAATTAAGCACCAAAATCAACTTCAGTCACCGTAGCAAATCTTTTTTAAGGTTTACTGAAAGTTTTAAGCCGAATTTGGGGATTATTGAAGAAAAATTTTTTTGGCCGATTTAAAAGGTCCGGGGCTTACAGAATTTTTCATACGGGTAAATTTATTTCTGGAGAGTTCTGTGTCAAAATTAAGCACCAAAATCAACTTCTGTCACCACAGCAAATGTTTTTTAATGTTTATAGAAAGTTTTTAGCCGAATTTGGGGATTTTTGAAGAAAAAAATTTTTTGCTGATTTTTAAGGTCCAGGGCTTACAGAATTTTCCATACGGATAAATTTATTTCTGGAGAGTTCTGTGTCAAAATTAAGCACCAAAATCAACTTCTGTCACCGTAGCAAATGTTTTTTAAGGTTTACTGAAAGTTTTAAGCCGAATTTGGGGATTTTTGAAGAAAAAAAATTTTTGGCCGATTTTTAAGGTCCGGGGCTTACAGAATTTTTCATACGGGTAAATTTATTTCTGGAGAGTTCTGTGTCAAAATTAAGCACCAAAATCAACTTCTGTCACCGTAGCAAATCTTTTTTACGGTTTACTGAAAGTTTTAAGCCGAATTTGGGGTTTTTTGAAGAAAAAATTTTTTGGCCAATTTTTAAGGTCCGGGGCTTACAGAATTTTGCATATGGGTAAATGTAATTCTGGAGAGTTCTGTGTCAAAATTAAGCACCAAAAACAACTTCTGTCACCACAGCAAATGTTTTTTTAATGTTTATTGAAAGTTTTAAGCCGAATTTGGGGATTTTTGAAGAAAAACATTTTTGGCTGATTTTTAATGTCCGGGGCTTACAGAATTTTCCATACGGGTAAATTTATTTCTGGAGAGTTCTGTGTCAAAATTAAGCACCAAAATCAACTTCTGTCACCGTAGCAAATCTTTTTTAAGGTTTACGGAAGTTTTAAGCCGAATTTGGGGATTTTTGAAGAAAAAATTTTTTGCCGATTTTTAAGGTCCGGGGCTTACAGAATTTTTCATACGGTCAAATTTATTTCTGGAGAGTTCCGAGGCAAAATTAAGCACCAAAATCAACTTCAGTCACCGTAGCAAATCTTTTTTAAGGTTTACTGAAAGTTTTAAGCCGAATTTGGGGATTATTGAATAAAAAATTTTTTGGCCGATTTAAAAGGTCCGGGGCTTACAGAATTTTTCATACGGGTAAATTTATTTCTGGAGAGTTCTGTGTCAAAATTAAGCACCAAAATCAACTTCTGTCACCACAGCAAATGTTTTTTAATGTTTATAGAAAGTTTTTAGCCGAATTTGGGGATTTTTGAAGAAAAAAATTTTTTGCTGATTTTTAAGGTCCAGGGCTTACAGAATTTTCCATACGGATAAATTTATTTCTGGAGAGTTCTGTGTCAAAATTAAGCACCAAAATCAACTTCTGTCACCGTAGCAAATGTTTTTTAAGGTTTACTGAAAGTTTTAAGCCGAATTTGGGGATTTTTGAAGAATAAAATTTTGGCCGATTTTTAAGGTCCGGGGCTTACAGAATTTTTCATACGGGTAAATTTCTTTCTGGAGAATTCTGAGTCAAAATTAAGCACCAAAATCAACTTCTGTCACCGTAGCAAATGTTTTTTAAGGTTTACTGAAAGTTTTAAGCCGAATTTGGGGATTTTTGAAGAAAAAATTTTTTGGCCGATTTTTAAGGTCCGGGGCTTACAGAATTTTTCATACGGGTAAATTTATTTCTGGAGAGTTCTGTGTCAAAATTAAGCACCAAAATCAACTTCTGTCACCGTAGCAAATCTTTTTTAATGTTTATTGAAAGTTTTAAGCCGAATTTGGGGATTTTTGAAGAAAAAAATTTTTGGCCGATTTTTAAGGTCCGGGGCTTACAGAATTTTTCATACGGTCAAATTTATTTCTGGAGAGTTCTGAGTCAAAATTAAGCACCAAAATCAACTTCTGTCATGGTAGCAAATCTTTTTTAAGGTTTACTGAAAGTTTTAAGCCGAATTTGGGGATTTTTGAAGAAAAATTTTTTTGGCCGATTTTAAAGGTCCGGGGCTTACAGAATTTTTCATACGGGTAAATTTATTTCTGGAGAGTTCTGTGTCAAAATTAAGCACCAAAATCAACTTCTGTCACCACAGCAAATGTTTTTTAATGTTTATTGAAAGTTTTTAGCCGAATTTGGGGATTTTTGAAGAAAAACATTTTTTGCTGATTTTTAAGGTCCGGGGCTTACAGAATTTTCCATACGGATAAATTTATTTCTGGAGAGTTCTGTGTCAAAATTAAGCACCAACATCAACTTCTGTCACCATAGCAAATCTTTTTTAAGGTTTACTGAAAGTTTTTAGCCGAATTTGGGGTTTTTTGAAGAAAAAAATTTTAGGTCAATTTTTAAGGTCCGGGGCTTACAGAATTTTCCATATGGGTAAATGTATTTCTGGAGAGTTCTGTGTCAAAATTAAGCACCAAAATCAACTTCTGTCACCACAGTAAATGTTTTTTAATGTTTATTGAAAGTTTTAAGCCGAATTTGGGGATTTTTGAAGAAAAAAATTTTTGGCTGATTTTTAAGGTCCGGAGCTTACAGAAATTTCCAAACGGGTAAATTTCTTTCTGGAGAGTTCTGAGTCAAAATTAAGCACCAAAATCAACTTCTGTCACCATAGCAAATCTTTTTTAAGGTTTACTGAAAGTTTTAAGCCGAATTTGGGGATTTTTGAAGAAAAAAATTTTGGCCCGATTTTTAAGGTCCGGGGTTTACAGAATTTTTCATACGGGTAAATTTATTTCTGGAGAGTTCTGTGTCAAAATTAAGCACCAAAATCAACTTCTGTCACCGTAGCAAATCTTTTTTACGGTTTACTGAAAGTTTTAAGCCGAATTTGGGGTTTTTTGAATAAAAAAATTTTTGGCCAATTTTTAATGTCCGGGGTTACAGAATTTTGCATATGGGTAAATGTAATTCTGGAGAGTTCTGTGTCAAAATTAAGCACCAAAATCAACTTCTGTCACCACAGCAAATGTATTTTTAATGTTTATTGAAAGTTTTTAGCCGAATTTGGGGATTTTTGAAGAAAAACATTTTTGGCCGATTTTTAAGGTCCGGGGCTTACAGAATTTTTCATACGGTCAAATTTATTTCTGGAGAGTTCCGAGGCAAAATTAAGCACCAAAATCAACTTCAGTCACCGTAGCAAATCTTTTTTAAGGTTTACTGAAAGTTTTAAGCCGAATTTGGGGATTATTGAAGAAAAAAATATTTGGCCGATTTAAAAGGTCCGGGGCTTACAGAATTTTTCATACGGGTAAATTTATTTCTGGAGAGTTCTGTGTCAAAATTAAGCACAAAAATCAACTTCTGTCACCACAGCAAATGTTTTTTAATGTTTATAGAAAGTTTTTAGCCGAATTTGGGGATATTTGAAGAAAAAAATTTTTTGCTGATTTTTAAGGTCCAGGGCTTACAGAATTTTCCATACGGATAAATTTCTTTCTGGAGAGTTCTGAGTCAAAATTAAGCACCAAAATCAACTTCTGTCACCGTAGCAAATGTTTTTTAAGGTTTACTGAAAGTTTTAAGCCGAATTTGGGGATTTTTGAAGAAAAAAATTTTTGGCCGATTTTTAAGGTCCGGGGCTTACAGAATTTTTCATACGGGTAAATTTATTTCTGGAGAGTTCTGTGTCAAAATTAAGCACCAAAATCAACTTCTGTCACCGTAGCAAATCTTTTTTACGGTTTACCGAAAGTTTTAAGCCGAATTTGGGGTTTTTTGAAGAAAAAAATTTTTGGCCAATTTTTAAGGTCCGGGGCTTACAGAATTTTGCATATGGGTAAATGTAATTCTGGAGAGTTCTGTGTCAAAATTAAGCACCAAAAACAACTTCTGTCACCACAGCAAATGTTTTTTTAATGTTTATTGAAAGTTTTAAGCCGAATTTGGGGATTTTTGAAGAAAAACATTTTTGGCTGATTTTTAATGTCCGGGGCTTACAGAATTTTCCATACGGGTAAATTTATTTCTGGAGAGTTCTGTGTCAAAATTAAGCACCAAAATCAACTTCTGTCACCGCAGCAAATGTTTTTTAAGGTTTACTGAAAGTTTTAAGCCGAATTTGGGTATTATTGAAGAAAAAAATTTTTGGCCAATTTTTAAGGTCCGGGGCTTACAGAATTTTCCATACAGATAAATTTATTTCTGGAGAGTTCTGTGTCAAAATGAAGCACCAAAATCAACTTCTGTCACCGTAGCAAATCTTTTTTAAGGTTTACGGAAAGTTTTAAGCCGAATTTGGGGATTTTTGAAGAAAAAAATTTTTGCCGATTTTTAAGGTCCGGGGCTTACAGAATTTTTCATACGGTCAAATTTATTTCTGGAGAGTTCCGAGGCAAAATTAAGCACCAAAATCAACTTCAGTCACCGTAGCAAATCTTTTTTAAGGTTTACTGAAAGTTTTAAGCCGAATTTGGGGATTATTGAAGAAAAATTTTTTTGGCCGATTTAAAAGGTCCGGGGCTTACAGAATTTTTCATACGGGTAAATTTATTTCTGGAGAGTTCTGTGTCAAAATTAAGCACCAAAATCAACTTCTGTCACCACAGCAAATGTTTTTTAATGTTTATAGAAAGTTTTTAGCCGAATTTGGGGATTTTTGAAGAAAAAAATTTTTTGCTGATTTTTAAGGTCCAGGGCTTACAGAATTTTCCATACGGATAAATTTATTTCTGGAGAGTTCTGTGTCAAAATTAAGCACCAAAATCAACTTCTGTCACCGTAGCAAATGTTTTTTAAGGTTTACTGAAAGTTTTAAGCCGAATTTGGGGATTTTTGAAGAAAAAAATTTTTGGCCGATTTTTAAGGTCCGGGGCTTACAGAATTTTTCATACGGGTAAATTTATTTCTGGAGAGTTCTGTGTCAAAATTAAGCACCAAAATCAACTTCTGTCACCGTAGCAAATCTTTTTTACGGTTTACTGAAAGTTTTAAGCCGAATTTGGGGTTTTTTGAAGAAAAAAATTTTTGGCCAATTTTTAAGGTCCGGGGCTTACAGAATTTTGCATATGGGTAAATGTAATTCTGGAGAGTTCTGTGTCAAAATTAAGCACCAAAAACAACTTCTGTCACCACAGCAAATGTTTTTTTAATGTTTATTGAAAGTTTTAAGCCGAATTTGGGGATTTTTGAAGAAAAACATTTTTGGCTGATTTTTAATGTCCGGGGCTTACAGAATTTTCCATACGGGTAAATTTATTTCTGGAGAGTTCTGTGTCAAAATTAAGCACCAAAATCAACTTCTGTCACCGTAGCAAATCTTTTTTAAGGTTTACGGAAGTTTTAAGCCGAATTTGGGGATTTTTGAAGAAAAAAATTTTTGCCGATTTTTAAGGTCCGGGGCTTACAGAATTTTTCATACGGTCAAATTTATTTCTGGAGAGTTCCGAGGCAAAATTAAGCACCAAAATCAACTTCAGTCACCGTAGCAAATCTTTTTTAAGGTTTACTGAAAGTTTTAAGCCGAATTTGGGGATTATTGAAGAAAAAATTTTTTGGCCGATTTAAAAGGTCTGGGGCTTACAGAATTTTTCATACGGGTAAATTTATTTCTGGAGAGTTCTGTGTCAAAATTAAGCACCAAAATCAACTTCTGTCACCACAGCAAATGTTTTTTAATGTTTATAGAAAGTTTTTAGCCGAATTTGGGGATTTTTGAAGAAAAAAATTTTTTGCTGATTTTTAAGGTCCAGGGCTTACAGAATTTTCCATACGGATAAATTTATTTCTGGAGAGTTCTGTGTCAAAATTAAGCACCAAAATCAACTTCTGTCACCGTAGCAAATGTTTTTTAAGGTTTACTGAAAGTTTTAAGCCGAATTTGGGGATTTTTGAAGAATAAAATTTTTGGCCGATTTTTAAGGTCCGGGGCTTACAGAATTTTTCATACGGGTAAATTTCTTTCTGGAGAATTCTGAGTCAAAATTAAGCACCAAAATCAACTTCTGTCACCGTAGCAAATCTTTTTTAAGGTTTACTGAAAGTTTTAAGCTGAATTTGGGGATTTTTGAAGAAAACAATTTTTGGCCGATTTTTAAGGTCCGGGGCTTACAGAATTTTTCATACGGGTAAATTTATTTCTGGAGAGTTCTGTGTCAAAATTAAGCACCAAAATCAACTTCTGTCACCGTAGCAAATGTTTTTTAAGGTTTACTGAAAGTTTTAAGCCGAATTTGGGGATTTTTGAAGAAAAAAATTTTTGGCCGATTTTTAAGGTCCGGGGCTTACAGAATTTTTCATACGGGTAAATTTATTTCTGGAGAGTTCTGTGTCAAAATTAAGCACCAAAATCAACTTCTGTCACCGTAGCAAATCTTTTTTAATGTTTATTGAAAGTTTTTAGCCGAATTTGGGGATTTTTGAAGAAAAACATTTTTGGCTGATTTTTAAGGTCCGGGGCTTACAGAATTTTCCATACGGGTAAATTTATTTCTGGAGAGTTCTGTGTCAAAATTAAGCACCAAAATCAACTTCTGTCACTGCAGCAAATGTTTTTTAAGGTTTACTGAAAGTTTTAAGCCGAATTTGGGGATTTTTGAAGAAAAAAATTTTTGGCCGATTTTTAAGGTCCGCGGCTTACAGAATTTTTCATATGGGTAAATGTAATTCTGGAGAGTTCTGTGTCAAAATTAAGCACCAAAAACAACTTCTGTCACCACAGCAAATGTTTTTTTAATGTTTATTGAAAGTTTTAAGCCGAATTTGGGGATTTTTGAAGAAAAACATTTTTGGCTGATTTTTAAGGTCCGGGGCTTACAGAATTTTCCATACGGGTAAATTTATTTCTGGAGAGTTCTGTGTCAAAATTAAGCACCAAAATCAACTTCTGTCACCGCAGCAAATGTTTTTTAAGGTTTACTGAAAGTTTTAAGCCGAATTTGGGTATTATTGAAGAAAAAAATTTTTGGCCAATTTTTAAGGTCCGGGGCTTACAGAATTTTCCATACAGATAAATTTATTTCTGGAGAGTTCTGTGTCAAAATGAAGCACCAAAATCAACTTCTGTCACCGTAGCAAATCTTTTTTAAGGTTTACTGAAAGTTTTAAGCTGAATTTGGGGATTTTTGAAGAAAACAATTTTTGGCCGATTTTTAAGGTCCGGGGCTTACAGAATTTTTCATATGGGTAAATTTATTTCTGGAGAGTTCTGTGTCAAAATTAAGCACCAAAATCAACTTCTGTCACCGTAGCAAATCTTTTTTAATGTTTATTGAAAGTTTTTAGCCGAATTTGGGGATTTTTGAAGAAAAAATTTTTTGGCTGATTTTTAAGGTCCTGGGCTTACAGAATTTTCCATACGGGTAAATTTATTTCTGGAGAGTTCTGTGTCAAAATTAAGCACCAAAATCAACTTCTGTCACTGCAGCAAATGTTTTTTAAGGTTTACTGAAAGTTTTAAGCCGAATTTGGGGATTTTTGAAGAAAAAATTTTTTGGCCGATTCTTAAGGTCCGCGGCTTACAGAATTTTTCATATGGTCAAATTTATTTCTGGAGAGTTCTGAGTCAAAATTAAGCACCAAAATCAACTTCTGTCACCACAGCAAATCTTTTTTAAAGTTTACTGAAAGTTTTAAGCCGAATTTGGGGATTTTTGAAGAAAAAAATTTTGGGCCGATTTTTAAGGTCCGGGGCTTACAGAATTTTCCATATGGGTACATTTATTTCTGGAGAGTTCTGTGTTAAAATTAAGCACCAAAATCAACTTCTGTCACCGCAGCAAATGTTTTTTAAGGTTTACTGAAAGTTTTAAGCCGAATTTGGGGATTTTTGAAGAAAAAAATTTTTGGCCGATTTTTAAGGTCCGGGGCTTACAGAATTTTTCATACGGTCAAATTTATTTCTGGAGAGTTCTGAGTCAAAATTAAGCACCAAAATCAACTTCTGTCATCGTAGCAAATCTTTTTTAAGGTTTACTGAAAGTTATAAGCCGAATTTGGGGATTTTTGAAGAAAAATTTTTTTGGCCGATTTTAAAGGTCCGGGGCTTACAGAATTTTTCATACGGGTAAATTTATTTCTGGAGAGTTCTGTGTCAAAATTAAGCACCAAAATCAACTTCTGTCACCACAGCAAATATTTTTTAATGTTTATTGAAAGTTTTTAGCCGAATTTGGGGATTTTTGAAGAAAAACATTTTTTGCTGATTTTTAAGGTCCGGGGCTTACAGAATTTTCCATACGGATAAATTTATTTCTGGAGAGTTCTGAGTCAAAATTAAGCACCAACATCAACTTCTGTCACCATAGCAAATCTTTTTTAAGGTTTACTGAAAGTTTTAAGCCGAATTTGGGGTTTTTTGAATAAAAAAATTTTAGGTCAATTTTTAAGGTCCGGGGCTTACAGAATTTTCCATATGGGTAAATGTATTTCTGGAGAGTTCTGTGTCAAAATTAAGCACCAAAATCAACTTCTGTCACCACAGTAAATGTTTTTTAATGTTTATTGAAAGTTTTAAGCCGAATTTGGGGATTTTTGAAGAAAAAAATTTTTGGCTGATTTTTAAGGTCCGGAGCTTACAGAAATTTCCATACGGGTAAATTTCTTTCTGGAGAGTTCTGAGTCAAAATTAAGCACCAAAATCAACTTCTGTCACCATAGCAAATCTTTTTTAAGGTTTACTGAAAGTTTTAAGCCGAATTTGGGGTTTTTTGAAGAAAAAAATTTTTGGCCAATTTTTAATGTCCGGGGTTACAGAATTTTGCATATGGGTAAATGTAATTCTGGAGAGTTCTGTGTCAAAATTAAGCACCAAAATCAACTTCTGTCACCACAGCAAATGTATTTTTAATGTTTATTGAAAGTTTTTAGCCGAATTTGGGGATTTTTGAAGAAAAAAATTTTTGGCCAATTTTTAAGGTCCGGGGCTTACAGAATTTTCCATACAGATAAATTTATTTCTGGAGAGTTCTGTGTCAAAATGAAGCACCAAAATCAACTTCTGTCACCGTAGCAAATCTTTTTTAAGGTTTACGGAAAGTTTTAAGCCGAATTTGGGGATTTTTGAAGAAAAAATTTTTTGCCGATTTTTAAGGTCCGGGGCTTACAGAATTTTTCATACGGGTAAATGTATTTCTGGAGAGTTCTGTGTCAAAATTAAGCACCAAAATCAACTTCTGTCACCACAGTAAATGTTTTTTAATGTTTATTGAAAGTTTTAAGCCGAATTTGGGGATTTTTGAAGAAAAAAATTTTTGGCTGATTTTTAAGGTCCGGAGCTTACAGAAATTTCCAAACGGGTAAATTTCTTTCTGGAGAGTTCTGAGTCAAAATTAAGCACCAAAATCAACTTCTGTCACCATAGCAAATCTTTTTTAAGGTTTACTGAAAGTTTTAAGCCGAATTTGGGGATTTTTGAAGAAAAAAATTTTGGCCCGATTTTTAAGGTCCGGGGTTTACAGAATTTTTCATACGGGTAAATTTATTTCTGGAGAGTTCTGTGTCAAAATTAAGCACCAAAATCAACTTCTGTCACCGTAGCAAATCTTTTTTACGGTTTACTGAAAGTTTTAAGCCGAATTTGGGGTTTTTTGAATAAAAAAATTTTTGGCCAATTTTTAATGTCCGGGGTTACAGAATTTTGCATATGGGTAAATGTAATTCTGGAGAGTTCTGTGTCAAAATTAAGCACCAAAATCAACTTCTGTCACCACAGCAAATGTATTTTTAATGTTTATTGAAAGTTTTTAGCCGAATTTGGGGATTTTTGAAGAAAAACATTTTTGGCCGATTTTTAAGGTCCGGGGCTTACAGAATTTTTCATACGGTCAAATTTATTTCTGGAGAGTTCCGAGGCAAAATTAAGCACCAAAATCAACTTCAGTCACCGTAGCAAATCTTTTTTAAGGTTTACTGAAAGTTTTAAGCCGAATTTGGGGATTATTGAAGAAAAAAATATTTGGCCGATTTAAAAGGTCCGGGGCTTACAGAATTTTTCATACGGGTAAATTTATTTCTGGAGAGTTCTGTGTCAAAATTAAGCACAAAAATCAACTTCTGTCACCACAGCAAATGTTTTTTAATGTTTATAGAAAGTTTTTAGCCGAATTTGGGGATATTTGAAGAAAAAAATTTTTTGCTGATTTTTAAGGTCCAGGGCTTACAGAATTTTCCATACGGATAAATTTCTTTCTGGAGAGTTCTGAGTCAAAATTAAGCACCAAAATCAACTTCTGTCACCGTAGCAAATGTTTTTTAAGGTTTACTGAAAGTTTTAAGCCGAATTTGGGGATTTTTGAAGAAAAAAATTTTTGGCCGATTTTTAAGGTCCGGGGCTTACAGAATTTTTCATACGGGTAAATTTATTTCTGGAGAGTTCTGTGTCAAAATTAAGCACCAAAATCAACTTCTGTCACCGTAGCAAATCTTTTTTACGGTTTACCGAAAGTTTTAAGCCGAATTTGGGGTTTTTTGAAGAAAAAAATTTTTGGCCAATTTTTAAGGTCCGGGGCTTACAGAATTTTGCATATGGGTAAATGTAATTCTGGAGAGTTCTGTGTCAAAATTAAGCACCAAAAACAACTTCTGTCACCACAGCAAATGTTTTTTTAATGTTTATTGAAAGTTTTAAGCCGAATTTGGGGATTTTTGAAGAAAAACATTTTTGGCTGATTTTTAATGTCCGGGGCTTACAGAATTTTCCATACGGGTAAATTTATTTCTGGAGAGTTCTGTGTCAAAATTAAGCACCAAAATCAACTTCTGTCACCGCAGCAAATGTTTTTTAAGGTTTACTGAAAGTTTTAAGCCGAATTTGGGTATTATTGAAGAAAAAAATTTTTGGCCAATTTTTAAGGTCCGGGGCTTACAGAATTTTCCATACAGATAAATTTATTTCTGGAGAGTTCTGTGTCAAAATGAAGCACCAAAATCAACTTCTGTCACCGTAGCAAATCTTTTTTAAGGTTTACGGAAAGTTTTAAGCCGAATTTGGGGATTTTTGAAGAAAAAAATTTTTGCCGATTTTTAAGGTCCGGGGCTTACAGAATTTTTCATACGGTCAAATTTATTTCTGGAGAGTTCCGAGGCAAAATTAAGCACCAAAATCAACTTCAGTCACCGTAGCAAATCTTTTTTAAGGTTTACTGAAAGTTTTAAGCCGAATTTGGGGATTATTGAAGAAAAATTTTTTTGGCCGATTTAAAAGGTCCGGGGCTTACAGAATTTTTCATACGGGTAAATTTATTTCTGGAGAGTTCTGTGTCAAAATTAAGCACCAAAATCAACTTCTGTCACCACAGCAAATGTTTTTTAATGTTTATAGAAAGTTTTTAGCCGAATTTGGGGATTTTTGAAGAAAAAAATTTTTTGCTGATTTTTAAGGTCCAGGGCTTACAGAATTTTCCATACGGATAAATTTATTTCTGGAGAGTTCTGTGTCAAAATTAAGCACCAAAATCAACTTCTGTCACCGTAGCAAATGTTTTTTAAGGTTTACTGAAAGTTTTAAGCCGAATTTGGGGATTTTTGAAGAAAAAAATTTTTGGCCGATTTTTAAGGTCCGGGGCTTACAGAATTTTTCATACGGGTAAATTTATTTCTGGAGAGTTCTGTGTCAAAATTAAGCACCAAAATCAACTTCTGTCACCGTAGCAAATCTTTTTTACGGTTTACTGAAAGTTTTAAGCCGAATTTGGGGTTTTTTGAAGAAAAAAATTTTTGGCCAATTTTTAAGGTCCGGGGCTTACAGAATTTTGCATATGGGTAAATGTAATTCTGGAGAGTTCTGTGTCAAAATTAAGCACCAAAAACAACTTCTGTCACCACAGCAAATGTTTTTTTAATGTTTATTGAAAGTTTTAAGCCGAATTTGGGGATTTTTGAAGAAAAACATTTTTGGCTGATTTTTAATGTCCGGGGCTTACAGAATTTTCCATACGGGTAAATTTATTTCTGGAGAGTTCTGTGTCAAAATTAAGCACCAAAATCAACTTCTGTCACCGTAGCAAATCTTTTTTAAGGTTTACGGAAGTTTTAAGCCGAATTTGGGGATTTTTGAAGAAAAAAATTTTTGCCGATTTTTAAGGTCCGGGGCTTACAGAATTTTTCATACGGTCAAATTTATTTCTGGAGAGTTCCGAGGCAAAATTAAGCACCAAAATCAACTTCAGTCACCGTAGCAAATCTTTTTTAAGGTTTACTGAAAGTTTTAAGCCGAATTTGGGGATTATTGAAGAAAAAATTTTTTGGCCGATTTAAAAGGTCTGGGGCTTACAGAATTTTTCATACGGGTAAATTTATTTCTGGAGAGTTCTGTGTCAAAATTAAGCACCAAAATCAACTTCTGTCACCACAGCAAATGTTTTTTAATGTTTATAGAAAGTTTTTAGCCGAATTTGGGGATTTTTGAAGAAAAAAATTTTTTGCTGATTTTTAAGGTCCAGGGCTTACAGAATTTTCCATACGGATAAATTTATTTCTGGAGAGTTCTGTGTCAAAATTAAGCACCAAAATCAACTTCTGTCACCGTAGCAAATGTTTTTTAAGGTTTACTGAAAGTTTTAAGCCGAATTTGGGGATTTTTGAAGAATAAAATTTTTGGCCGATTTTTAAGGTCCGGGGCTTACAGAATTTTTCATACGGGTAAATTTCTTTCTGGAGAATTCTGAGTCAAAATTAAGCACCAAAATCAACTTCTGTCACCGTAGCAAATCTTTTTTAAGGTTTACTGAAAGTTTTAAGCTGAATTTGGGGATTTTTGAAGAAAACAATTTTTGGCCGATTTTTAAGGTCCGGGGCTTACAGAATTTTTCATACGGGTAAATTTATTTCTGGAGAGTTCTGTGTCAAAATTAAGCACCAAAATCAACTTCTGTCACCGTAGCAAATGTTTTTTAAGGTTTACTGAAAGTTTTAAGCCGAATTTGGGGATTTTTGAAGAAAAAAATTTTTGGCCGATTTTTAAGGTCCGGGGCTTACAGAATTTTTCATACGGGTAAATTTATTTCTGGAGAGTTCTGTGTCAAAATTAAGCACCAAAATCAACTTCTGTCACCGTAGCAAATCTTTTTTAATGTTTATTGAAAGTTTTTAGCCGAATTTGGGGATTTTTGAAGAAAAACATTTTTGGCTGATTTTTAAGGTCCGGGGCTTACAGAATTTTCCATACGGGTAAATTTATTTCTGGAGAGTTCTGTGTCAAAATTAAGCACCAAAATCAACTTCTGTCACTGCAGCAAATGTTTTTTAAGGTTTACTGAAAGTTTTAAGCCGAATTTGGGGATTTTTGAAGAAAAAAATTTTTGGCCGATTTTTAAGGTCCGCGGCTTACAGAATTTTTCATATGGGTAAATGTAATTCTGGAGAGTTCTGTGTCAAAATTAAGCACCAAAAACAACTTCTGTCACCACAGCAAATGTTTTTTTAATGTTTATTGAAAGTTTTAAGCCGAATTTGGGGATTTTTGAAGAAAAACATTTTTGGCTGATTTTTAAGGTCCGGGGCTTACAGAATTTTCCATACGGGTAAATTTATTTCTGGAGAGTTCTGTGTCAAAATTAAGCACCAAAATCAACTTCTGTCACCGCAGCAAATGTTTTTTAAGGTTTACTGAAAGTTTTAAGCCGAATTTGGGTATTATTGAAGAAAAAAATTTTTGGCCAATTTTTAAGGTCCGGGGCTTACAGAATTTTCCATACAGATAAATTTATTTCTGGAGAGTTCTGTGTCAAAATGAAGCACCAAAATCAACTTCTGTCACCGTAGCAAATCTTTTTTAAGGTTTACTGAAAGTTTTAAGCTGAATTTGGGGATTTTTGAAGAAAACAATTTTTGGCCGATTTTTAAGGTCCGGGGCTTACAGAATTTTTCATATGGGTAAATTTATTTCTGGAGAGTTCTGTGTCAAAATTAAGCACCAAAATCAACTTCTGTCACCGTAGCAAATCTTTTTTAATGTTTATTGAAAGTTTTTAGCCGAATTTGGGGATTTTTGAAGAAAAAATTTTTTGGCTGATTTTTAAGGTCCTGGGCTTACAGAATTTTCCATACGGGTAAATTTATTTCTGGAGAGTTCTGTGTCAAAATTAAGCACCAAAATCAACTTCTGTCACTGCAGCAAATGTTTTTTAAGGTTTACTGAAAGTTTTAAGCCGAATTTGGGGATTTTTGAAGAAAAAAATTTTTGGCCGATTCTTAAGGTCCGCGGCTTACAGAATTTTTCATATGGTCAAATTTATTTCTGGAGAGTTCTGAGTCAAAATTAAGCACCAAAATCAACTTCTGTCACCACAGCAAATCTTTTTTAAAGTTTACTGAAAGTTTTAAGCCGAATTTGGGGATTTTTGAAGAAAAAAATTTTGGGCCGATTTTTAAGGTCCGGGGCTTACAGAATTTTCCATATGGGTACATTTATTTCTGGAGAGTTCTGTGTTAAAATTAAGCACCAAAATCAACTTCTGTCACCGCAGCAAATGTTTTTTAAGGTTTACTGAAAGTTTTAAGCCGAATTTGGGGATTTTTGAAGAAAAAAATTTTTGACCGATTTTTAAGGTCCGGGGCTTACAGAATTTTTCATACGGTCAAATTTATTTCTGGAGAGTTCTGAGTCAAAATTAAGCACCAAAATCAACTTCTGTCATCGTAGCAAATCTTTTTTAAGGTTTACTGAAAGTTATAAGCCGAATTTGGGGATTTTTGAAGAAAAATTTTTTTGGCCGATTTTAAAGGTCCGGGGCTTACAGAATTTTTCATACGGGTAAATTTATTTCTGGAGAGTTCTGTGTCAAAATTAAGCACCAAAATCAACTTCTGTCACCACAGCAAATATTTTTTAATGTTTATTGAAAGTTTTTAGCCGAATTTGGGGATTTTTGAAGAAAAACATTTTTTGCTGATTTTTAAGGTCCGGGGCTTACAGAATTTTCCATACGGATAAATTTATTTCTGGAGAGTTCTGAGTCAAAATTAAGCACCAACATCAACTTCTGTCACCATAGCAAATCTTTTTTAAGGTTTACTGAAAGTTTTAAGCCGAATTTGGGGTTTTTTGAATAAAAAAATTTTAGGTCAATTTTTAAGGTCCGGGGCTTACAGAATTTTCCATATGGGTAAATGTATTTCTGGAGAGTTCTGTGTCAAAATTAAGCACCAAAATCAACTTCTGTCACCACAGTAAATGTTTTTTAATGTTTATTGAAAGTTTTAAGCCGAATTTGGGGATTTTTGAAGAAAAAAATTTTTGGCTGATTTTTAAGGTCCGGAGCTTACAGAAATTTCCATACGGGTAAATTTCTTTCTGGAGAGTTCTGAGTCAAAATTAAGCACCAAAATCAACTTCTGTCACCATAGCAAATCTTTTTTAAGGTTTACTGAAAGTTTTAAGCCGAATTTGGGGTTTTTTGAAGAAAAAAATTTTTGGCCAATTTTTAATGTCCGGGGTTACAGAATTTTGCATATGGGTAAATGTAATTCTGGAGAGTTCTGTGTCAAAATTAAGCACCAAAATCAACTTCTGTCACCACAGCAAATGTATTTTTAATGTTTATTGAAAGTTTTTAGCCGAATTTGGGGATTTTTGAAGAAAAAAATTTTTGGCCAATTTTTAAGGTCCGGGGCTTACAGAATTTTCCATACAGATAAATTTATTTCTGGAGAGTTCTGTGTCAAAATGAAGCACCAAAATCAACTTCTGTCACCGTAGCAAATCTTTTTTAAGGTTTACGGAAAGTTTTAAGCCGAATTTGGGGATTTTTGAAGAAAAAATTTTTTGCCGATTTTTAAGGTCCGGGGCTTACAGAATTTTTCATACGGTCAAATTTATTTCTGGAGAGTTCCGAGGCAAAATTAAGCACCAAAATCAACTTCAGTCACCGTAGCAAATCTTTTTTAAGGTTTACTGAAAGTTTTAAGCCGAATTTGGGGTTTTTTGAAGAAAAATTTTTTTGGCCGATTTAAAAGGTCCGGGGTTTACAGAATTTTTCATACGGGTAAATTTATTTCTGGAGAGTTCTGTGTCAAAATTAAGCACCAAAATCAACTTCTGTCACCACAGCAAATGTTTTTTAATGTTTATAGAAAGTTTTTAGCCGAATTTGTGGATTTTTGAAGAAAAAAATTTTTTGCTGATTTTTAAGGTCCAGGGCTTACAGAATTTTCCATACGGATAAATTTATTTCTGGAGAGTTCTGTGTCAAAATTAAGCACCAAAATCAACTTCTGTCACCGTAGCAAATGTTTTTTAAGGTTTACTGAAAGTTTTAAGCCGAATTTGGGGATTTTTGAAGAATAAAATTTTTGGCCGATTTTTAAGGTCCGGGGCTTACAGAATTTTTCATACGGGTAAATTTCTTTCTGGAGAATTCTGAGTCAAAATTAAGCACCAAAATCAACTTCAGTCACCGTAGCAAATCTTTTTTAAGGTTACTGAAAGTTTTAAGCTGAATTTGGGGATTTTTGAAGAAAACAATTTTTGGCCGATTTTTAAGGTCCGGGGCTTACAGAATTTTTCATACGGGTAAATTTATTTCTGGAGAGTTCTGTGTCAAAATTAAGCACCAAAATCAACTTCTGTCACCGTAGCAAATGTTTTTTAAGGTTTACTGAAAGTTTTAAGCCGAATTTGGGGATTTTTGAAGAAAAAAATTTTTGGCCGATTTTTAAGGTCCGGGGCTTACAGAATTTTTCATACGGGTAAATTTATTTCTGGAGAGTTCTGTGTCAAAATTAAGCACCAAAATCAACTTCTGTCACCGTAGCAAATCTTTTTTAATGTTTATTGAAAGTTTTAAGCAGAATTTGGGGATTTTTGTAAAAAAAAATTTGGGGCAGATTATTAAGGTCCGGGGCTTATGGAATTTTTCATCTCGGTAAATATATTTCTGGAGAGTTCTGTGTCAAAAGAAAGCACCAAAATCAACTTCTGTCATGAAGCAAATCGTGTTTAAGGTGTACCGAAAGTTTTAAGCAGAATTTGGGGATTTTTAAAAAAAAATAATTTGGGGCCGATTTTTAAGGTCCGGGGTTTACGGAATTTTTTATATGGGTAAATACATTTCTGGAGAGTTCTGTGTGAAAATTAAGCACCAAAATTAACTTCTGTCACCGCAGTAAATCTTTTTTAAGGTGTACCGTAAGTTTTAAGTAGAATTTGGGGATTTAAAAAAAATATATATTTTTGGGCCGATTTTTAAGGTCCGGGGCTTACGGAATATTTCATATGGGTAAATATATTTCTGGAGAGTTCCGTGTCAAAATTAAGCACCAAAATCAACTTCTGTCACTGCAGCAAATCTTTTTTAACGTGTACAAAAAGTTTTAAGCAGAATTTGGGGATTTTTGAAAAAAATAAAAACATTTTTGGCCGATTTTTAAGGTCCGGGGCTTACAGAATTTTTCATATGGGTATATATATTTCTGGAGAGTTCTGTGTCAAAATTAAGCACCAAAATCAACTTCTGTCACCGCAGCAAATCTTTTCTAAGGTTTATTTAAAGTTTTAAGTAGAATTTGGGGATTTTTTTTTTTAATTTTTGGCCGATTTTTAAGGTCCGGGGCTTACAGAATTTTTCATACGGGTAAATATATTTCTGGAGAGTTCTGTGTCAAAATTAAGCACGAAAATCAACTTCTGTCACCACAGCAAATCTTTTTTAAGGTGTACCGAAAGCTTTAAGTAGAATTTGGGGATTTAAAAAAACATTTTTTTGCCCAATTTTTATGGTCCGGGGCTTACAGAATTTTTCATATGGGTAAATATATTTCTGGAGTGTTCTGTGTCAAAAGTAAGCACCAAAATCAACTTCTGTCACGAAGCAAATCGTGTTTAAGGTTTACCAAAAGTTTTAAGCAGAATTTGGGGATTTTTAAAAAAAAATAATTTGGGGCCGATTTTTAAGGTCTGGGGTTTACGGAATTTTTTATATGGGTAAATATATTTCTGGAGAGTTCTGTGTCAAAATTAAGCACCAAAATTAACTTCTGTCACAGCAGTAAATCTTTTTTAAGGTGTACCGTAAGTTTTAAGTAGAATTTGGGGATTTTGTTTAAAAAAAAATTTTTTTGGCAGATTTTTAAGGTGCGGGGCTTACAGAATTTTTCATATGGGTAAATATATTTCTGGACAGTTCTGTGTCAAATTTAAGCATCGAAATCAACTTCTGTCACCGCAGCAATTCTTTTTTAAGGTTTATTGAAAGTTTTAAGCCGAATTTTTAGATTTTTGGAAAAAAATATTTTTGGCCGATTTTTAAGGTCCGGGGTTTACAGAATTTTTCTACATGTAAATATATTTCTGGAGAGTTCTGTGTCAAAATTAAGCACCAAAATCAACTTTTGTCACCGTAGCAAATCTTTTTGAAGGTGTGCCAAAAGTTTTAAGCAGAATTTTTTGATTTTTGAAAAAAACAATTTTTGTCCGATTTTTAAGGTCCGGGGCTTACAGAATTTTTCATATGGGTATATATATTTCTGGAGAGTTCTGTGTCAAAATTAAGCACCAAAATCAACTTCTGTCACCGCAGCAAATCTTTTCTAAGGTTTATTTAAAGTTTTAAGTAGAATTTGGGTTTTTTTTTTTTAATTTTTGGCTGATTTTTATGTTCCGGGGCTTACAGAATTTTTCATACGGGTAAATATATTTCTGGAGAGTTCTGTGTCAAAATTAAGAACCAAAATAAACTTTTGTCACCGCAGCAAATCTTTTTAAGGTGTACCAAAAGTTTGAAGCAGAATTTTTTGATTTTTGAAAAAAACATATTTTTGCCCATTTTTTAAGGTCTGGGGTTTACAGAATTTTTCATACTGGTAAATATATTTCTGGAGAGTTCTGTGTCAAAATTAAGCACCAAAATCAACTTCTGTCACTGCAGCAAATCTTTTTTAAGGTATACCGAAAGTTTTAAGCAGAATTTGGGGATTTTTGTAAAAAAAAATTTTGGGCAGATTATTAAGGTCCGGGGTTTACAGAATTTTTCATACTGGTAAATATATTTCTGGAGAGTTCTGTGACAAAATTAAGCACCAAAATCAACTTCTGTCACTGCAGCAAATCTTTTTTAAGGTATACCGAAAGTTTTAAGCAGAATTTGGGGATTTTTAAAAAAAAATAATTTGGGGCCGATTTTTAAGGTCCGGGGTTTACGGAATTTTTCATATGGGTAAATACATTTCTGGAGAGTTCTGTGTGAAAATTAAGCACCAAAATCAACTTTTGTCACCGCAGCAAATCTTTTTGAAGGTGTGCCGAAAGTTTTAAGCAGAATTTTTTGATTTTTGAAAAAAACAATTTTTGTCCGATTTTTAAGGTCCGGGGCTTACAGAATTTTTCATATGGGTATATATATTTCTGGAGAGTTCTGTGTCAAAATTAAGCACCAAAATCAACTTCTGTCACCGCAGCAAATCTTTTCTAAGGTTTATTTAAAGTTTTAAGTAGAATTTGGGGATTTTTTTTTTTATTTTTGGCCTATTTTTAAGGTCCGGGGCTTACAGAATTTTTCATATGGGTAAATATATTTCTGGAGAGTTCTGTGTCAAAATTAAGCACGAAAATCAACTTCTGTCACCACAGCAAATCTTTTTTAAGGTGTACCGAAAGCTTTAAGTAGAATTTGGGGATTTAAAAAAACATTTTTTTGGCCCAATTTTTATGGTCCGGGGCTTACAGAATTTTTCATATGGGTATATATATTTCTGGAGAGTTTTGTGTCAAAATTAAGCACCAAAATCAACTTCTGTCACCGCAGCAAATCTTTTCTAAGGTTTATTTAAAGTTTTAAGTAGAATTTGGGGATTTTTTTTTTTTTAATTTTTGGCTGATTTTTATGTTCCGGGGCTTACAGAATTTTTCATACGGGTAAATATATTTCTGGAGAGTTCTGTGTCAAAATTAAGAACCAAAATAAACTTTTGTCACCGCAGCAAATCTTTTTAAGGTGTACCAAAAGTTTGAAGCAGAATTTTTTGTTTTTTGAAAAAAACATATTTTTGCCCATTTTTTAAGGTCTGGGGTTTACAGAATTTTTCATACTGGTAAATATATTTTTGGAGAGTTCTGTGTCAAAATTAAGCACCAAAATCAACTTCTGTCACCGTAGCAAATCTTTTTTAAGGTATACCGAAAGTTTTAAGCAGAATTTGGGGATTTTTGTAAAAAAAAATTTTGGGCAGATTATTAAGGTCCGGGGCTTATGGAATTTTTCATCTCGGTATATATATTTCTGGAGAGTTCTGTGTCAAAAGATAGCACCAAAATCAACTTCTGTGACGAAGCAAATCGTGTTTAAGGTGTACCGAAAGTTTTAAGCAGAATTTGGGGATTTTTTAAAAAAAATAATTTGGGGCCGATTTTTAAGGTCCGGGGTTTACGGAATTTTTCATATGGGTAAATACATTTCTGGAGAGTTCTGTGTGAAAATTAAGCACCAAAATCAACTTTTGTCACCGCAGCAAATCTTTTTGAAGGTGTGCCGAAAGTTTTAAGCAGAATTTTTTGATTTTTGAAAAAAACAATTTTTGTCCGATTTTTAAGGTTCGGGGCTTACAGAATTTTTCATATGGGTATATATATTTCTGGAGAGTTCTGTGTCAAAATTAAGCACCAAAATCAACTTCTGTCACCGCAGCAAATCTTTTTAAGGTGTACCAAAATTTTAAAGCAGAATTTGGTGATTTTTGAAAAAAAATATTTTTGGCCGATTTTTAAAGTCCGGGGCTTACAGAATTTTTCATACGGGTAAATATATTTCTGGAGAGTTCTGTGTCAAAATTAAGCACCAAAATCAACTTCTGTCACCACAGGAAATGATTTTTAATGTTTATTGAAAGTTTTTAGCCGAATTTGGGGATTTTTGAAGAAAAATTTTTTTTGATGATTTTTAAGGTCCAGGGCTTACAGAATTATCCATACGGAATAATTTATTTCTGGAGAGTTCTGTGTCAAAATTAAGCACCAAAATCAACTTCTGTCACCGCAGCAAATGTTTTTTAAGGTTTACTGAAAGTTTTAAGCCGAATTTGGGGATTTTTGAAGAAAAAAATTTTTGGCCGATTTTTAAGGTCCGGGGCTTACAGAATTTTTCATACGGGTAAATTTATTTCTGGAGAGTTCTGAGTCAAAATTAAGCACCAAAATCAACTTCTGTCACCGTAACAAATCTTTTTTAAGGTTTACTGAAAGTTTTAAGCCGAATTTGGGGATTATTGAAGAAAAAAATTTTGGGCTGATTTTTAAGGTCCGGGGCTTACAGAATTTTCCATACGGGTAAATTTATTTCTGGAGAGTTCTGTGTCAAAATTAAGCACCAAAATCAACTTCTGTCACCGCAGCAAATGTTTTTAAAGGTTTACTGAAAGTTCTAAGCCGAATTTGGGTATTATTGAAGAAAAAAATTTTTGGCCGATTTTTAAGGTCCGGGGCTTACAGAATTTTCCATACGGATAAATTTATTTCTGGAGAGTTCTGTGTAAAAATTAAGCACCAAAATCAACTTCTGTCACCGTAGCAAATCTTTTTTAAGGTTTACGGAAAGTTTTAAGCCGAATTTGGGGATTTTTGAAGAAAAAAATTTTTGCCCGATTTTTAAGGCCCGGGGATTACAGAATTTTCCATATGGCCAAATTTATTTCTGGAGAGTTCCGAGGCAAAATTAAGCACCAAAATCAACTTCAGTCACCGTAGCAAATATTTTTCAAGGTTTACTGAAAGTTTTAAGCCGAATTTGGGGATTATTGAAGAAAAATTTTTTTAGCCGATTTTAAAGGTCCGGGGCTTACAGAATTTTTCATACGGGTAAATTTATTTCTGGAGAGTTCTGTGTCAAAATTAAGCACCAAAATCAACTTCTGTCACCGCAGCAAATGTTTTTTAAGGTTTGCTGAAAGTTTTAAGCCGAATTTGGGGATTTTTCAAGAAAAAATTTTTTGGCCGATTTTTAAGGTCCGGGGCTTACAGAATTTTGCATATGGGTAAATTTCTTTCTGGAGAGTTCTGAGTCAAAATTAAGCACCAAAATCAACTTCTGTCACCATAGCAAATCTTTTTTAAGGTTTATTGAAAGTTTTAAGCCGAATTTGGGGATTTTTGAAGAAAAAAATTTTGGGCCGATTTTTAAGGTCCGGGGCTTACAGAATTTTTCATATGGGTAAATATCTTTCTGGAGAGTTCTGAGTCAAAATTAAGCACCAAATCAACTTCTGTCACCGTAGCAAATCTTTTTAAGGTTTACTGAAAGTTTTAAGCCAATTTTGGGGATTTTTGAAGAAAAAATTTTTGGCCGATTTTTAAGGTCCGGGGCTTACAGAATTTTTCATACGGTCAAATTTATTTCTGGAGAGTTCCGAGGCAAAATTAAGCACCAAAATCAACTTCAGTCACCGTAGCAAATCTTTTTTAAGGTTTACTGAAAGTTTTAAGCCGAATTTGGGGATTATTGAAGAAAAAAATTTTTGGCCGATTTTTATGTTCCGGGGCTTACATAATTTTTCATACGGGTAATTATATTTCTGGAGAGTTCTGTGTCAAAATTAAGCACCAAAATCAACTTCTGTCACCGTAGCAAATCTTTTTTAAGGTTTACTGAAAGTTTTAAGCCGAATTTGGGGTTTTTTGAAGAAAAAAATTTTAGGCCAATTTTTAAGGTCTGGGGCTTACAGAATTTTCCATAAGGGTAAATGTATTTCTGGAGAGTTCTGTGTCAAAATTAAGCACCAAAATCAACTTCTGTCACCACAGCAAATGTTTTTTAATGTTTATTGAAAGTTTTAAGCCGAATTTGGGGATTTTTGAAGAAAAAATTTTTTCGCTGATTTTTAAGGTCCGGAGCTTACAGAAATTTCCATACGGGTAAATTTATTTCTGGAGAGTTCTGTGTCAAAATTAAGCACCAAAATCAACTTCTGTCACCGCAGCAAATGTTTTTTAAGGTTTACTGAAAGTTTTAAGCCGAATTTGGGGATTTTTGAAGAAAAAATTTTTTTGGCGATTTTTAAGGTCCGGGGCTTACAGAATTTTTCATACGGGTAAATTTATTTCTGGAGAGTTCTGTGTCAAAATTAAGCACCAAAATCAACTTCTGTCACTGTAGCAAATCTTTTTTACGGTTTACTGAAAGTTTTAAGCCGAATTTGGGGTTTTTTGAAGAAAAAAATTTTTGCCCAATTTTTAAGGTCCGGGGCTTACAGAATTTTGCAAATGGGTAAATGTAATTCTGGAGAGTTCTGTGTCAAAATTAAGCACCAAAATCAACTTCTGTCACCACAGCAAATGTTTTTTTAATGTTTATTGAAAGTTTTTAGCCGAATTTGGGGATTTTTGAAGAAAAACATTTTTGGCTGATTTTTAAGGTCCGGGGCTTACAGAATTTTCCATACGGTCAAATTTATTTCTGGAGAGTTCTGTGTCAAAATTAAGCACCAAAATCAACTTCTGTCACCACAGCAAATGTTTTTTAAGGTTTACTGAAAGTTTTAAGCCGAATTTGGGTATTATTGAAGAAAAAAATTTTTGCCCGATTTTTAAGGTCCGGGGCTTACAGAATTTTTCATACGGTCAAATTTATTTCTGGAGAGTTCCGAGGCAAAATTAAGCACCAAAATCAACTTCAGTCACCGTAGCAAATCTTTTTTAAGGTTTACTGAAAGTTTTAAGCCGAATTTGGGGATTATTGAAGAAAAAATTTTTTGTCCGATTTAAATGGTCCGGGGCTTACAGAATTTTTCATACGGGTAAATTTATTTCTGGAGAGTTCTGTGTCAAAATTAAGCACCAAAATCAACTTCTGTCACCACAGCAAATGTTTTTTAATGTTTATAGAAAGTTTTTAGCCGAATTTGGGGATTTTTGAAGAAAAAAATTTTTTGCTGATTTTTAAGGTCCAGGGCTTACAGAATTTTCCATACGGATAAATTTATTTCTGGAGAGTTCTGTGTCAAAATTAAGCACCAAAATCAACTTTTGTCACCGTAGCAAATGTTTTTTAAGGTTTACTGAAAGTTTTAAGCCGAATTTGGGGATTTTTGAAGAAAAAAATTTTTGGCCGATTTTTAAGGTCCGGGGCTTACAGAATTTTTCATACGGGTAAATTTATTTCTGGAGAGTTCTGAGTCAAAATTAAGCACCAAAATCAACTTCTGTCACCGTAGCAAATCTTTTTTAAGGTTTACTGAAAGTTTTAAGCCGAATTTGGGGATTATTGAAGAAAAAAAATTTTGGCTGATTTTTAAGGTCCGGGGCTTACAGAATTTTTCATACGGGTAAATTTATTTCTGGAGAGTTCTGTGTCAAAATTAAGCACCAAAATCAACTTCTGTCACCGTAGCAAATCTTTTTTACGGTTTACAGAAAGTTTTAAGCCGAATTTGGGGTTTTTTGAAGAAAAAAATTTTTGGCCAATTTTTAAGGTCCGGGGCTTACAGAATTTTGCATATGGGTAAATGTAATTCTGGAGAGTTCTGTGTCAAAATTAAGCACCAAAAACAACTTCTGTCACCACAGCAAATGTTTTTTTAATGTTTATTGAAAGTTTTAAGCCGAATTTGGGGATTTTTGAAGAAAAACATTTTTGGCTGATTTTTAAGGTCCGGGGCTTACAGAATTTTCCATACGGGTAAATTTATTTCTGGAGAGTTCTGTGTCAAAATTAAGCACCATAATCAACTTCTGTCACCGTATCAAATGTTTTTTAAGGTTTACTGAAAGTTTTAAGCTGAATTTGGGTATTATTGAAGAAAAAAATTTTTGGCCAATTTTTAAGGTCCGGGGCTTACAGAATTTTCCATACGGATAAATTTATTTCTGGAGAGTTCTGTGTCAAAATTAAGCACCAAAATCAACTTCTGTCACTGTAGCAAATCTTTTTTAAGGTTTACGGAAAGTTTTAAGCCGAATTTGGGGATTTTTGAAGAAAAAAATTTTTGGCCAATTTTTAAGGTCCGGGGCTTACAGAATTTTTCATACGGTCAAATTTATTTCTGGAGAGTTCCGAGGCAAAATTAAGCACCAAAATCAGATTCAGTCACCGTAGCAAATCTATTTTAAGGTTTACTGAAAGTTTTAAGCCGAATTTGGGGATTATTGAAGAAAAATTTTTTTGGCCGATTTAAAAGGTCCGGGGCTTACAGAATTTTTCATACGGGTAAATTTATTTCTGGAGAGTTCTGTGTCAAAATTAAGCACCAAAATCAACTTCTGTCACCACAGCAAATGTTTTTTAATGTTTATTGAAAGTTTTAAGCCGAATTTGGGGATTTTTGAAGAAAAACATTTTTTGCTGATTTTTCAGGTCCGGGGCTTACAGAATTTTCCATACGGATAAATTTATTTCTGGAGAGTTCTGTGTCAAAATTAAGCACCAACATCAACTTCTGTCACTGTAGCAAATCTTTTTTAAGGTTTACGGAAAGTTTTAAGCCGAATTTGGGGTTTTTTGAAGAAAAAAATTTTAGGCCAATTTTTAATGTCCGGGGCTTACAGAATTTTCCATATGGGTAAATGTATTTCTGGAGAGTTCTGTGTCAAAATTAAGCACCAAAATCAACTTCTGTCACCACAGCAAATGTTTTTTAATGTTTATTGAAAGTTTTAAGCCGAATTTGGGGATTTTTGAAGAAAAAAATTTTTGGCCTATTTTTAAGGTCCGGAGCTTACAGAAATTTCCATATGGGTAAATTTCTTTCTGGAGAGTTCTGAGTCAAAATTAAGCACCAAAATCAACTTCTGTCACCATAGCAAATCTTTTTTAAGGTTTACTGAAAGTTTTAAGCCGAATTTGGGGATTTTTGAAGAAAAAAATTTTGGGCCGATTTTTAAGGTCCGGGGCTTACAGAATTTTTCATACGGGTAAATATCTTTCTGGAGAGTTCTGAGTCAAAATTAAGCACCAAAATCAACTTCTGTCACCACAGCAAATGTTTTTTTAATGTTTATTGAAAGTTTTTAGCCGAATTTGGGGATTTTTAAAGAAAAACATTTTGGCTGATTTTTAAGGTCCGGGGCTTACAGAATTTTCCATACGGGTAAATTTATTTCTGGAGAGTTCTGTGTCAAAATTAAGCACCAAAATCAACTTCTGTCACCGCAGCAAATGTTTTTTAAGGTTTACTGAAAGTTTTAAGCCGAATTTGGGAATTATTGAAGAAAAAAATTTTTGGCCGATTTTTAAGGTCCGGGGCTTACAGAATTTTCCATACAGATAAATTTATTTCTGGAGAGTTCTGTGTCAAAATTAAGCACCAAAATCAACTTCTGTCACCGTAGCAAATCTTTTTTAAGGTTTACGGAAAGTTTTAAGCCGAATTTGGGGATTTTTGAAGAAAACATTTTTTGGCCGATTTTTAAGGCCCGGGGCTTACAGAATTTTTCTTACTGTCAAAATTATTTCTGGAGAGTTCCGAGGCAAAATTAAGCACCAAAATCAACTTCAGTCACCGTAGCAAATCTTTTTCAAGGTTTACTGAAAGTTTTAAGCCGAATTTGAGGATTATTGAAGAAAAAAATTTTTGGCCGATTTTAAAGGTCCGGGGCTTACAGAATTTTTCATATGGGTAAATTTATTTCTGGAGAGTTCTGTGTCAAAATTAAGCACCAAAATCAACTTCTGTCACCACAGCAAATCTTTTTTAAGGTTTACTGAAAGTTTTAAGCCGAATTTGGGGTTTTTTGAAGAAAAAATTTTTAGGCCAATTTTTAAGGTCCGGGGCTTACAGAATTTTCCATATGGGTAAATGTATTTCTGGAGAGTTCTGTGTCAAAATTAAGCACCAAAATCAACTTCTGTCACCACAGCAAATGTTTTTTAATGTTTATTGAAAGTTTTAAGCCGAATTTGGGGATTTTTGAAGAAAAAAATTTTTGGCTGATTTTTAAGGTCCGGAGCTTACAGAAAATTCCATACGGGTAAATTTATTTCTGGAGAGTTCTGTGTCAAATTAAGCACCAAAATCAACTTCTGTCACCGCAGCAAATGTTTTTTAAGGTTTACTGAAAGTTTTAAGCCCGAATTTGGGGATTTTTGAAGAAAAAAATTTTTGGCGGATTTTTAAGGTCCGGGCTTACAGAATTTTTCATACGGGTAAATTTATTTCTGGAGAGTTCTGAGTCAAAATTAAGCACCAAAATCAACTTCTGTCACCGTAGCAAATCTTTTTTAAGGTTTACTGAAAGTTTTAAGCCGAATTTGGGGATTATTGAAGAAAAAAAATTTTTGGCTGATTTTTAAGGTCCGAGGCTTACAGAATTTTTCATACGCGTAAATTTATTTCTGGAGAGTTCTGTGTCAAAATTAAGCACCAAAATCAACTTCTGTCACCGTAGCAAATCTTTTTTACGGTTTACTGAAAGTTTTAAGCCGAATTTGGGGTTTTTTGAAGAAAAAAATTTTTGGCCAATTTTTAATGTCCGGGGTTACAGAATTTTGCATATGGGTAAATGTAATTCTGGAGAGTTCTGTGTCAAAATTAAGCACCAAAATCAACTTCTGTCACCACAGCAAATGTATTTTTAATGTTTATTGAAAGTTTTTAGCCGAATTTGGGGATTTTTGAAGAAAAACATTTTTGGCTGATTTTTAAGGTCCGGGGCTTACAGAATTTTCCATACGGATAGATTTATTTCTGGAGAGTTCTGTGTCAAAATTAAGCACCAAAATCAACTTCTGTCACCGTAGCAAATCTTTTTTAAGGTTTACTGAAAGTTTTAAGCCGAATTTGGGGATTTTTGAAGAAAAAATTTTTTGGCCGATTTTTAAGGTCCGGGGCTTACAGAATTTTTCATACGGTCAAATTTATTTCTGGAGAGTTCCGAGGCAAAATTAAGCACCAAAATCAACTTCAGTCACCGTAGCAAATCTTTTTTAAGGTTTACTGAAAGTTTTAAGCCGAATTTGGGGATTATTGAAGAAAAATTTTTTTGGCCAATTTAAAAGGTCCGGGGCTTACAGAATTTTTCATACGGGTAAATTTATTTCTGGAGAGTTCTGTGTCAAAATTAAGCACCAAAATCAACTTCTGTCACCACAGCAAATGTTTTTTAATGTTTATAGAAAGTTTTTAGCCGAATTTGGGGATTTTTGAAGAAAAAATTTTTTTGCTGATTTTTAAGGTCCAGGGCTTACAGAATTTTCCATACGGATAAATTTATTTCTGGAGAGTTCTGTGTCAAAATTAAGCACCAAAATCAACTTCTGTCACCGTAGCAAATGTTTTTTAAGGTTTACTGAAAGTTTTAAGCTGAATTTGGGGATTTTTGAAGAAAAATATTTTTGGCCGATTTTTAAGGTCCGGGGCTTACAGAATTTTTCATACGGGTAAATTTATTTCTGGAGAGTTCTGTGTCAAAATTAAGCACCAAAATCAACTTCTGTCACCGTAGCAAATCTTTTTTACGGTTTACTGAAAGTTTTAAGCCGAATTTGGGGTTTTTTGAAGAAAAAAATTTTTGGCCAATTTTTAAGGTCCGGGGCTTACAGAATTTTGCATATGGGTAAATGTAATTCTGGAGAGTTCTGTGTCAAAATTAAGCACCAAAAACAACTTCTGTCACCACAGCAAATGTTTTTTTAATGTTTATTGAAAGTTTTAAGCCGAATTTGGGGATTTTTGAAGAAAAACATTTTTGGCTGATTTTTAAGGTCCGGGGCTTACAGAATTTTCCATACGGGTAAATTTATTTCTGGAGAGTTCTGTGTCAAAATTAAGCACCAAAATCAACTTCTGTCACCGCAGAAAATGTTTTTTAAGGTTTACTGAAAGTTTTAAGCCGAATTTGGGTATTATTGAAGAAAAAACATTTTTGGCCAATTTTTAAGGTCCGGGGCTTACAGAATTTTCCATACAGATAAATTTATTTCTGGAGAGTTCTGTGTCAAAATGAAGCACCAAAATCAACTTCTGTCACCGTAGCAAATCTTTTTTAAGGTTTACTGAAAGTTTTAAGCTGAATTTGGGGATTTTTGAAGAAAACAATTTTTGGCCGATTTTTAAGGTCCGGGGCTTACAGAATTTTTCATACGGGTAATTTTATTTCTGGAGAGTTCGGTGTCAAAATTAAGCACCAAAATCAACTTCTGTCACCGTAGCAAATGTTTTTTAAGGTTTACTGAAAGTTTTAAGCCGAATTTGGGGATTTTTGAAGAAAAAAATTTTTGGCCGATTTTTAAGGTCCGGGGCTTACAGAATTTTTCATACGGGTAAATTTATTTCTGGAGAGTTCTGTGTCAAAATTAAGCACCAAAATCAACTTCTGTCACCGTAGCAAATCTTTTTTAATGTTTATTGAAAGTTTTTAGCCGAATTTGGGGATTTTTGAAGAAAAAAATTTTTGGCTGATTTTTAAGGTCCTGGGCTTACAGAATTTTCCATACGGGTAAATTTATTTCTGGAGAGTTCTGTGTCAAAATTAAGCACCAAAATCAACTTCTGTCACTGCAGCAAATGTTTTTTAAGGTTTACTGAAAGTTTTAAGCCGAATTTGGGGATTTTTGAAGAAAAAAATTTTTGGCCGATTTTTAAGGTCCGCGGCTTACAGAATTTTTCATACGGTCAAATTTATTTCTGGAGAGTTCTGAGTCAAAATTAAGCACCAAAATCAACTTCTGTCACCATAGCAAATCTTTTTTAAAGTTTACTGAAAGTTTTAAGCCGAATTTGGGGATTTTTGAAGAAAAAAATTTTGGGCCGATTTTTAAGGTCCGGGGCTTACAGAATTTTCCATATGGGTACATTTATTTCTGGTGAGTTCTGTGTCAAAATTAAGCACCAAAATCAACTTCTGTCACTGCAGCAAATGTTTTTTAAGGTTTACTGAAAGTTTTAAGCCGAATTTGGGGATTTTTGAAGAAAAAAATTTTTGGCCGATTTTTAAGGTCCGGGGCTTACAGAATTTTTCATACGGTCAAATTTATTTCTGGAGAGTTCTGAGTCAAAATTAAGCACCAAAATCAACTTCTGTCATGGTAGCAAATCTTTTTTAAGGTTTACTGAAAGTTTTAAGCCGAATTTGGGGATTTTTGAAGAAAAATTTTTTTGGCCGATTTTAAAGGTCCGGGGCTTACAGAATTTTTCATACGGGTAAATTTATTTCTGGAGAGTTCTGTGTCAAAATTAAGCACCAAAATCAACTTCTGTCACCACAGCAAATGTTTTTTAATGTTTATTGAAAGTTTTTAGCCGAATTTGGGGATTTTTGAAGAAAAACATTTTTTGCTGATTTTTAAGGTCCGGGGCTTACAGAATTTTCCATACGGATAAATTTATTTCTGGAGAGTTCTGTGTCAAAATTAAGCACCAACATCAACTTCTGTCACCATAGCAAATCTTTTTTAAGGTTTACTGAAAGTTTTAAGCCGAATTTGGGGTTTTTTGAAGAAAAAAATTTTAGGTCAATTTTTAAGGTCCGGGGCTTACAGAATTTTCCATATGGGTAAATGTATTTCTGGAGAGTTCTGTGTCAAAATTAAGCACCAAAATCAACTTCTGTCACCACAGTAAATGTTTTTTAATGTTTATTGAAAGTTTTAAGCCGAATTTGGGGATTTTTGAAGAAAAAAATTTTTGGCTGATTTTTAAGGTCCGGAGCTTACAGAAATTTCCATATGGGATAATTTCTTTCTGGAGAGTTCTGAGTCAAAATTAAGCACCAAAATCAACTTCTGTCACCATAGCAAATGTTTTTTAAGGTTTACTGAAAGTTTTAAGCCGAATTTGGGGATTTTTGAAGAAAAAAATTTTGGGCCGATTTTTAAGGTCCGGGGTTTACAGAATTTTTCATACGGGTAAATTTATTTCTGGAGAGTTCTGTGTCAAAATTAAGCACCAAAATCAACTTCTGTCACCGTAGCAAATCTTTTTTACGGTTTACTGAAAGTTTTAAGCCGAATTTGGGGTTTTTTGAAGAAAAAAATTTTTGGCCAATTTTTAATGTCCGGGGTTACAGAATTTTGCATATGGGTAAATGTAATTCTGGAGAGTTCTGTGTCAAAATTAAGCACCAAAATCAACTTCTGTCACCACAGCAAATGTTTTTTAATGTTTATAGAAAGTTTTTAGCCGAATTTGGGGATTTTTGAAGAAAAAAATTTTTTGCTGATTTTTAAGGTCCAGCTCTTACAGAATTTTCCATACGGATAAATTTATTTCTGGAGAGTTCTGAGTCAAAATTAAGCACCAAAATCAACTTCTGTCACCGTAGCAAATGTTTTTTAAGGTTTACTGAAAGTTTTAAGCCGAATTTGGGGATTTTTGAAGAAAAAAATTTTTGGCCGATTTTTAAGGTCCGGGGCTTACAGAATTTTTCATACGGGTAAATTTATTTCTGGAGAGTTCTGTGTCAAAATTAAGCACCAAAATCAACTTCTGTCACCGTAGCAAATCTTTTTTACGGTTTACTGAAAGTTTTAAGCCGAATTTGGGGTTTTTTGAAGAAAAAAATTTTTGGCCAATTTTTAAGGTCCGGGGCTTACAGAATTTTGCATATGGGTAAATGTAATTCTGGAGAGTTCTGTGTCAAAATTAAGCACCAAAAACAACTTCTGTCACCACAGCAAATGTTTTTTTAATGTTTATTGAAAGTTTTAAGCCGAATTTGGGGATTTTTGAAGAAAAACATTTTTGGCTGATTTTTAATGTCCGGGGCTTACAGAATTTTCCATACGGGTAAATTTATTTCTGGAGAGTTCTGTGTCAAAATTAAGCACCAAAATCAACTTCTGTCACCGCAGCAAATGTTTTTTAAGGTTTACTGAAAGTTTTAAGCCGAATTTGGGTATTATTGAAGAAAAAAATTTTTGGCCAATTTTTAAGGTCCGGGGCTTACAGAATTTTCCATACGGGTAAATTTCTTTCTGGAGAATTCTGTGTCAAAATGAAGCACCAAAATCAACTTCTGTCACCGTAGCAAATCTTTTTTAAGGTTTACTGAAAGTTTTAAGCTGAATTTGGGGATTTTTGAAGAAAACAATTTTTGGCCGATTTTTAAGGTCCGGGGCTTACAGAATTTTTCATACGGGTAAATTTATTTCTGGAGAGTTCTATGTCAAAATTAAGCACCAAAATCAACTTCTGTCACCGTAGCAAATGTTTTTTAAGGTTTACTGAAAGTTTTAAGCCGAATTTGGGGATTTTTGAAGAAAAAAATTTTTGGCCGATTTTTAAGGTCCGGGGCTTACAGAATTTTTCATACGGGTAAATTTATTTCTGGAGAGTTCTGTGTCAAAATTAAGCACCAAAATCAACTTCTGTCACCGTAGCAAATCTTTTTTAATGTTTATTGAAAGTTTTTAGCCGAATTTGGGGATTTTTGAAGAAAAACATTTTTGGCTGATTTTTAAGGTCCGGGGCTTACAGAATTTTCCATACGGGTAAATTTATTTCTGGAGAGTTCTGTGTCAAAATTAAGCACCAAAATCAACTTCTGTCACTGCAGCAAATGTTTTTTAAGGTTTACTGAAAGTTTTAAGCCGAATTTGGGGATTTTTGAAGAAAAAAATTTTTGGCCGATTTTTAAGGTCCGCGGCTTACAGAATTTTTCATATGGGTAAATGTAATTCTGGAGAGTTCTGTGTCAAAATTAAGCACCAAAATCAACTTCTGTCACCGCAGCAAATGTTTTTTAAGGTTTACTGAAAGTTTTAAGCCGAATTTGGGTATTATTGAAGAAAAAAATTTTTGGCCAATTTTTAAGGTCCGGGGCTTACAGAATTTTCCATACAGATAAATTTATTTCTGGAGAGTTCTGTGTCAAAATGAAGCACCAAAATCAACTTCTGTCACCGTAGCAAATCTTTTTTAAGGTTTACTGAAAGTTTTAAGCTGAATTTGGGGATTTTTGAAGAAAACAATTTTTGGCCGATTTTTAAGGTCCGGGGCTTACAGAATTTTTCATACGGGTAAATTTATTTCTGGAGAGTTCTGTGTCAAAATTAAGCACCAAAATCAACTTCTGTCACCACAGCAAATCTTTTTTAAGGTTTACTGAAAGTTTTAAGCCGAATTTGGGGATTATTGAAGAAAATTTTTTTTGGCCGATTTAAAAGGTCCGGGGCTTACAGAATTTTTCATACGGGTAAATTTATTTCTGGAGAGTTCTGTGTCAAAATTAAGCACCAAAATCAACTTCTGTCACCACAGCAAATGTTTTTTAATGTTTATAGAAAGTTTTTAGCCGAATTTGGGGATTTTTGAAGAAAAAAAATTTTTGCTGATTTTTAAGGTCCAGGGCTTCCAGAATTTTCCATACGGATAAATTTATTTCTGGAGAGTTCTGTGTCAAAATTAAGCACCAAAATCAACTTCTGTCACCGTAGCAAATGTTTTTTAAGGTTTACTGAAAGTTTTGAGCCGAATTTGGGGATTTTTGAAGAAAAAAATTTTTGGCTGATTTTTAAGGTCCGGGGCTTACAGAATTTTTCATACGGGTAAATTTATTTCTGGAGAGTTCTGTGTCAAAATTAAGCACCAAAATCAACTTCTGTCACCGTAGCAAATCTTTTTTACGGTTTACTGAAAGTTTTAAGCCGAATTTGGGGTTTTTTGAAGAAAAAAATTTTTGGCCAATTTTTAAGGTCCGGGGCTTACAGAATTTTGCATATGGGTAAATGTAATTCTGGAGAGTTCTGTGTCAAAATTAAGCACCAAAAACAACTTCTGTCACCACAGCAAATGTTTTTTTAATGTTTATTGAAAGTTTTAAGCCGAATTTGGGGATTTTTGAAGAAAAACATTTTTGGCTGATTTTTAAGGTCCGGGGCTTACAGAATTTTCCATACGGGTAAATTTATTTCTGGAGAGTTCTGTGTCAAAATTAAGCACCAAAATCAACTTCTGTCACCGCAGCAAATGTTTTTTAAGGTTTACTGAAAGTTTTAAGCCGAATTTGGGTATTATTGAAGAAAAAAATTTTTGGCCAATTTTTAAGGTCCGGGGCTTACAGAATTTTCCATACAGATAAATTTATTTCTGGAGAGTTCTGTGTCAAAATGAAGCACCAAAATCAACTTCTGTCACCGTAGCAAATCTTTTTTAAGGTTTACTGAAAGTTTTAAGCTGAATTTGGGGATTTTTGAAGAAAACAATTTTTGGCCGATTTTTAAGGTCCGGGGCTTACAGAATTTTTCATACGGGTAAATTTATTTCTGGAGAGTTCGGTGTCAAAATTAAGCACCAAAATCAACTTCTGTCACCGTAGCAATTGTTTTTTAAGGTTTACTGAAAGTTTTAAGCCGAATTTGGGGATTTTTGAAGAAAAAAATTTTTGGCCGATTTTTAAGGTCCGGGGCTTACAGAATTTTTCATACGGGTAAATTTATTTCTGGAGAGTTCTGTGTCAAAATTAAGCACCAAAATCAACTTCTGTCACCGTAGCAAATCTTTTTTAATGTTTATTGAAAGTTTTTAGCCGAATTTGGGGATTTTTGAAGAAAAAAATTTTTGGCTGATTTTTAAGGTCCTGGGCTTACAGAATTTTCCATACGGGTAAATTTATTTCTGGAGAGTTCTGTGTCAAAATTAAGCACCAAAATCAACTTCTGTCACTGCAGCAAATGTTTTTTAAGGTTTACTGAAAGTTTTAAGCCGAATTTGGGGATTTTTGAAGAAAAAAATTTTTGGCCGATTTTTAAGGTCCGCGGCTTACAGAATTTTTCATACGGTCAAATTTATTTCTGGAGAGTTCTGAGTCAAAATTAAGCACCAAAATCAACTTCTGTCACCACAGCAAATCTTTCTTAAAGTTTACTGAAAGTTTTAAGCCGAATTTGGGGATTTTTGAAGAAAAAAATTTTGGGCCGATTTTTAAGGTCCGGGGCTTACAGAATTTTCCATATGGGTACATTTATTTCTGGAGAGTTCTGTGTTAAAATTAAGCACCAAAATCAACTTCTGTCACCGCAGCAAATGTTTTTTAAGGTTTACTGAAAGTTTTAAGCCGAATTTGGGGATTTTTGAAGAAAAAAATTTTTGGCCGATTTTTAAGGTCCGGGGCTTACAGAATTTTTCGTACGGTCAAATTTATTTCTGGAGAGTTCTGAGTCAAAATTAAGCACCAAAATCAACTTCTGTCATCGTAGCAAATCTTTTTTAAGGTTTACTGAAAGTTTTAAGCCGAATTTGGGGATTTTTGAAGAAAAATTTTTTTGGCCGATTTTAAAGGTCCGGGGCTTACAGAATTTTTCATACGGGTAAATTTATTTCTGGAGAGTTCTGTGTCAAAATTAAGCACCAAAATCAACTTCTGTCACCACAGCAAATGTTTTTTAATGTTTATTGAAAGTTTTTAGCCGAATTTGGGGATTTTTGAAGAAAAACATTTTTTGCTGATTTTTAAGGTCCGGGGCTTACAGAATTTTCCATACGGATAAATTTCTTTCTGGAGAGTTCTGAGTCAAAATTAAGCACCAACATCAACTTCTGTCACCATAGCAAATCTTTTTTAAGGTTTACTGAAAGTTTTAAGCCGAATTTGGGGATTTTTGAAGAAAAAAATTTTGGGCCGATTTTTAAGGTCCGGGGTTTACAGAATTTTTCATACGGGTAAATTTATTTCTGGAGAGTTCTGTGTCAAAATTAAGCACCAAAATCCACTTCTGTCACCGTAGCAAATCTTTTTTACGGTTTACTGAAAGTTTTAAGCCGAATTTGGGGTTTTTTGAAGAAAAAAATTTTTGGCCAATTTTTAATGTCCGGGGTTACAGAATTTTGCATATGGGTAAATGTAATTCTGGAGAGTTCTGTGTCAAAATTAAGCACCAAAATCAACTTCTGTCACCACAGCAAATGTATTTTTAATGTTTATTGAAAGTTTTTAGCCGAATTTGGGGATTTTTGAAGAAAAAAATTTTTGGCCGATTTTTAAGGTCCGGGGCTTACAGAATTTTTCATACGGTCAAATTTATTTCTGGAGAGTTCCGAGGCAAAATTAAGCACCAAAATCAACTTCAGTCACCGTAGCAAATCTTTTTTAAGGTTTACTGAAAGTTTTAAGCCGAATTTGGGGATTATTGAAGAAAAAATTTTTTGGCCGATTTAAAAGGTCCGGGGCTTACAGAATTTTTCATACGGGTAAATTTATTTCTGGAGAGTTCTGTGTCAAAATTAAGCACAAAAATCAACTTCTGTCACCACAGCAAATGTTTTTTAAGGTTTACTGAAAGTTTTTAGCCGAATTTGGGGATTTTTGAAGAAAAAAATTTTTTGCTGATTTTTAAGGTCCAGGGCTTACAGAATTTTCCATACGGATAAATTTATTTCTGGAGAGTTCTGTGTCAAAATTAAGCACCAAAATCAACTTCTGTCACAGCAGCAAATGTTTTTTAAGGTTTACTGAAAGTTTTAAGCCGAATTTGGGGATTTTTGAAGAAAAAAATTTTTGGCCGATTTTTAAGGTCCGGGGCTTACAGAATTTTTCATACGGTCAAATTTATTTCTGGAGAGTTCTGAGTCAAAATTAAGCACCAAAATCAACTTCTGTCATCGTAGCAAATCTTTTTTAAGGTTTACTGAAAGTTTTAAGCCGAATTTGGGGATTTTTGAAGAAAATTTTTTTTGGCCGATTTTAAAGGTCCGGGGCTTACAGAATTTTTCATACGGGTAAATGTATTTCTGGAGAGTTCTGTGTCAAAATTAAGCACCAAAATCAACTTCTGTCACCACAGTAAATGTTTTTTAATGTTTATTGAAAGTTTTAAGCCGAATTTGGGGATTTTTGAAGAAAAAAATTTTTGGCTGATTTTTAAGGTCCGGAGCTTACAGAAATTTCCATACGGGTAAATTTCTTTCTGGAGAGTTCTGAGTCAAAATTAAGCACCAAAATCAACTTCTGTCACCATAGCAAATCTTTTTTAAGGTTTACTGAAAGTTTTAAGTCGAATTTGGGGATTTCTGAAGAAAAAAATTTTGGGCCGATTTTTAAGGTCCGGGGTTTACAGAATTTTTCATACGGGTAAATTTATTTCTGGAGAGTTCTGTGTCAAAATTAAGCACCAAAATCAACTTCTGTCACCGTAGCAAATCTTTTTTACGGTTTACTGAAAGTTTTAAGCCGAATTTGGGGTTTTTTGAAGAAAAAAATTTTTGGCCAATTTTTAATGTCCGGGGTTACAGAATTTTGCATATGGGTAAATGTAATTCTGGAGAGTTCTGTGTCAAAATTAAGCACCAAAATCAACTTCTGTCACCACAGCAAATGTTTTTTAATGTTTATAGAAAGTTTTTAGCCGAATTTGGGGATTTTTGAAGAAAAAAATTTTTTGCTGATTTTTAAGGTCCAGGGCTTACAGAATTTTCCATACGGATAAATTTATTTCTGGAGAGTTCTGTGTCAAAATTAAGCACCAAAATCAACTTCTGTCACCGTAGCAAATGTTTTTTAAGGTTTACTGAAAGTTTTAAGCCGAATTTGGGGATTTTTGAAGAAAAAAATTTTTGGCCGATTTTTAAGGTCCGGGGCTTACAGAATTTTTCATACAGGTAAATTTATTTCTGGAGAGTTCTGTGTCAAAATTAAGCACCAAAATCAACTTCTGTCACCGTAGCAAATTAGCAAATCTTTTTTACGGTTTACTGAAAGTTTTAAGCCGAATTTGGGGTTTTTTGAAGAAAAAAATTTTTGGCCAATTTTTAAGGTCCGGGGCTTACAGAATTTTGCATATGGGTAAATGTAATTCTGGAGAGTTCTGTGTCAAAATTAAGCACCAAAAACAACTTCTGTCACCACAGCAAATGTTTTTTTAATGTTTATTGAAAGTTTTAAGCCGAATTTGGGGATTTTTGAAGAAAAACATTTTTGGCTGATTTTTAATGTCCGGGGCTTACAGAATTTTCCATACGGGTAAATTTATTTCTGGAGAGTTCTGTGTCAAAATTAAGCACCAAAATCAACTTCTGTCACCGTAGCAAATCTTTTTTACGGTTTACTGAAAGTTTTAAGCCGAATTTGGGTATTATTGAAGAAAAAAATTTTTGGCCAATTTTTAAGGTCCGGGGCTTACAGAATTTTGCATATGGGTAAATGTAATTCTGGAGAGTTCTGTGTCAAAATTAAGCACCAAAAACAACTTCTGTCACCACAGCAAATGTTTTTTTAATGTTTATTGAAAGTTTTAAGCCGAATTTGGGGATTTTTGAAGAAAAAAATTTTTTGCTGATTTTTAAGGTCCAGGGCTTACAGAATTTTCCATACGGATAAATTTATTTCTGGAGAGTTCTGTGTCAAAATTAAGCACCAAAATCAACTTCTGTCACCGTAGCAAATGTTTTTTAAGGTTTACTGAAAGTTTTAAGCCGAATTTGGGGATTTTTGAAGAATAAAATTTTTGGCCGATTTTTAAGGTCCGAGGCTTACAGAATTTTTCATACGGGTAAATTTCTTTCTGGAGAATTCTGAGTCAAAATTAAGCACCAAAATCAACTTCTGTCACCGTAGCAAATCTTTTTTAAGGTTACTGAAAGTTTTAAGCTGAATTTGGGGATTTTTGAAGAAAACAATTTTTGGCCGATTTTTAAGGTCCGGGGCTTACAGAATTTTTCATACGGGTAAATTTATTTCTGGAGAGTTCTGTGTCAAAATTAAGCACCAAAATCAACTTCTGTCACCGTAGCAAATGTTTTTTAAGGTTTACTGAAAGTTTTAAGCCGAGTTTGGGGATTTTTGAAGAAAAACATTTTTGGCTGATTTTTAAGGTCCGGGGCTTACAGAATTTTCCATACGGGTAAATTTATTTCTGGAGAGTTCTCTCTCAAAATTAAGCACCAAAATCAACTTCTGTCACTGCAGCAAATGTTTTTTAAGGTTTACTGAAAGTTTTAAGCCGAATTTGGGGATTTTTGAAGAAAAAAATTTTTGGCCGATTTTTAAGGTCCGCGGCTTACAGAATTTTTCATATGGGTAAATGTAATTCTGGAGAGTTCTGTGTCAAAATTAAGCACCAAAAACAACTTCTGTCACCACAGCAAATGTTTTTTTAATGTTTATTGAAAGTTTTAAGCCGAATTTGGGGATTTTTGAAGAAAAACATTTTTGGCTGATTTTTAAGGTCCGGGGCTTACAGAATTTTCCATACGGGTAAATTTATTTCTGGAGAGTTCTGTGTCAAAATTAAGCACCAAAATCAACTTCTGTCACCGCAGCAAATGTTTTTTAAGGTTTACTGAAAGTTTTAAGCCGAATTTGGGTATTATTGAAGAAAAAAATTTTTGGCCAATTTTTAAGGTCCGGGGCTTACAGAATTTTCCATACAGATAAATTTATTTCTGGAGAGTTCTGTGTCAAAATGAAGCACCAAAATCAACTTCTGTCACCGTAGCAAATCTTTTTTAAGGTTTACTGAAAGTTTTAAGCTGAATTTGGGGATTTTTGAAGAAAACAATTTTTGGCCGATTTTTAAGGTCCGGGGCTTACAGAATTTTTCATACGGGTAAATTTATTTCTGGAGAGTTCTGTGTCAAAATTAAGCACCAAAATCAACTTCTGTCACCACAGCAAATCTTTTTTAAGGTTTACTGAAAGTTTTAAGCCGAATTTGGGGATTATTGAAGAAAAATTTTTTTGGCCGATTTAAAAGGTCCGGGGCTTACAGAATTTTTCATACGGGTAAATTTATTTCTGGAGAGTTCTGTGTCAAAATTAAGCACCAAAATCAACTTCTGTCACCGTAGCAAATGTTTTTTAAGGTTTACTGAAAGTTTTAAGCCGAATTTGGGGATTTTTGAAGAAAAACATTTTTGGCCGATTTTTAAGGTCCGGGGCTTACAGAATTTTTCATACGGGTAAATTTATTTCTGGAGAGTTCTGTGTCAAAATTAAGCACCAAAATCAACTTCTGTCACCGTAGCAAATCTTTTTTACGGTTTACTGAAAGTTTTAAGCCGAATTTGGGGTTTTTTGAAGAAAAAAATTTTTGGCCAATTTTTAAGGTCCGGGGCTTACAGAATTTTGCATATGGGTAAATGTAATTCTGGAGAGTTCTGTGTCAAAATTAAGCACCAAAAACAACTTCTGTCACCACAGCAAATGTTTTTTTAATGTTTATTGAAAGTTTTAAGCCGAATTTGGGGATTTTTGAAGAAAAACATTTTTGGCTGATTTTTAAGGTCCGGGGCTTACAGAATTTTCCATACGGGTAAATTTATTTCTGGAGAGTTCTGTGTCAAAATTAAGCACCAAAATCAACTTCTGTCACCGCAGCAAATGTTTTTTAAGGTTTACTGAAAGTTTTAAGCCGAATTTGGGTATTATTGAAGAAAAAAATTTTTGGCCAATTTTTAAGGTCCGGGGCTTACAGAATTTTCCATACAGATAAATTTATTTCTGGAGAGTTCTGTGTCAAAATGAAGCACCAAAATCAACTTCTGTCACCGTAGCAAATCTTTTTTAAGGTTTACTGAAAGTTTTAAGCTGAATTTGGGGATTTTTGAAGAAAACAATTTTTGGCCGATTTTTAAGGTCCGGGGCTTACAGAATTTTTCATACAGATAAATTTATTTCTGGAGAGTTCTGTGTCAAAATGAAGCACCAAAATCAACTTCTGTCACCGTAGCAAATGTTTTTTAAGGTTTACTGAAAGTTTTAAGCCGAATTTGGGGATTTTTGAAGAAAAAAATTTTTGGCCGATTTTTAAGGTCCGGGGCTTACAGAATTTTTCATACGGGTAAATTTATTTCTGGAGAGTTCTGTGTCAAAATTAAGCACCAAAATCAACTTCTGTCACCGTAGCAAATCTTTTTTAATGTTTATTGAAAGTTTTTAGCCGAATTTGGGGATTTTTGAAGAAAAAAATTTTTGGCTGATTTTTAAGGTCCTGGGCTTACAGAATTTTCCATACGGGTAAATTTCTTTCTGGAGAGTTCTGTGTCAAAATTAAGCACCAAAATCAACTTCTGTCACTGCAGCAAATGTTTTTTAAGGTTTACTGAAAGTTTTAAGCCGAATTTGGGGATTTTTGAAGAAAAAAATTTTTGGCCGATTTTTAAGGTCCGCGGCTTACAGAATTTTTCATACGGTCAAATTTATTTCTGGAGAGTTCTGAGTCAAAATTAAGCACCAAAATCAACTTCTGTCACCACAGCAAATCTTTTTTAAAGTTGACTGAAAGTTTTAAGCCGAATTTGGGGATTTTTGAAGAAAAAAATTTTGGGCCGATTTTTAAGGTCCAGGGCTTACAGAATTTTCCATACGGATAAATTTATTTCTGGAGAGTTCCGAGGCAAAATTAAGCACCAAAATCAACTTCTGTCATCGTAGCAAATCTTTTTTAAGGTTTACTGAAAGTTTTAAGCCGAATTTGGGGATTTTTGAAGAAAAATTTTTTTGGCCGATTTAAAAGGTGCGGGGCTTACAGAATTTTTCATACGGGTAAATTTATTTCTGGAGAGTTCTGTGTCAAAATTAAGCACCAAAATCAACTTCTGTCACCACAGCAAATGTTTTTTAATGTTTATAGAAAGTTTTTAGCCGAATTTGGGGATTTTTGAAGAAAAAAAATGTTTGCTGATTTTTAAGGTCCAGGGCTTACAGAATTTTCCATACGGATAAATTTATTTCTGGAGAGTTCTGAGTCAAAATTAAGCACCAAAATCAACTTCTGTCACCGTAGCAAATCTTTTTTACGGTTTACTGAAAGTTTTAAGCCGAATTTGGGGTTTTTTGAATAAAAAAATTTTTGCCCAATTTTTAAGGTCCGGGGCTTACAGAATTTTGCATATGGGTAAATGTAATTCTGGAGAGTTCTGTGTCAAAATTAAGCACCAAAAACAACTTCTGTCACCACAGCAAATGTTTTTTTAATGTTTATTGAAAGTTTTAAGCCGAATTTGGGGATTTTTGAAGAAAAACATTTTTGGCTGATTTTTAATGTCCGGGGCTTACAGAATTTTCCATACGGGTAAATTTATTTCTGGAGAGTTCTGTGTCAAAATTAAGCACCAAAATCAACTTCTGTCACCGCAGCAAATGTTTTTTAAGGTTTACTGAAAGTTTTAAGCCGAATTTGGGTATTATTGAAGAAAAAAATTTTTGGCCAATTTTTAAGGTCCGGGGCTTACAGAATTTTCCATACAGATAAATTTATTTCTGGAGAGTTCTGTGTCAAAATGAAGCACCAAAATCAACTTCTGTCACCGTAGCAAATCTTTTTTAAGGTTTACGGAAAGTTTTAAGCCGAATTTGGGGATTTTTGAAGAAAAAAATTTTTGCCGATTTTTAAGGTCCGGGGCTTACAGAAATTTTCCTACGGTCAAATTTATTTCTGGAGAGTTCCGAGGCAAAATTAAGCACCAAAATCAACTTCAGTCACCGTAGCAAATCTTTTTTAAGGTTTACTGAAAGTTTTAAGCCGAATTTGGGGATTATTGAAGAAAAAATTTTTTGGCCGATTTAAAAGGTCCGGGGCTTACAGAATTTTTCATACAGGTAAATTTATTTCTGGAGAGTTCTGTGTCAAAATTAAGCACCAAAATCAACTTCTGTCACCACAGCAAATGTTTTTTAATGTTTATAGAAAGTTTTTAGCCGAATTTGGGGATTTTTGAAGAAAAAATTTTTTTGCTGATTTTTAAGGTCCAGGGCTTACAGAATTTTCCATACGGATAAATTTATTTCTGGAGAGTTCTGTGTCAAAATTAAGCACCAAAATCAACTTCTGTCACCGTAGCAAATGTTTTTTAAGGTTTACTGAAAGTTTTAAGCCGAATTTGGGGATTTTTGAAGAATAAAATTTTTGGCCGATTTTTAAGGTCCGGGGCTTACAGAATTTTCCATACGGGTAAATTTATTTCTGGAGAGTTCTGTGTCAAAATTAAGCACCAAAATCAACTTCTGTCACCGCAGCAAATGTTTTTTAAGGTTTACTGAAAGTTTTAAGCCGAATTTGGGTATTATTGAAGAAAAAAATTTTTGGCCAATTTTTAAGGTCCGGGGCTTACAGAATTTTCCATACAGATAAATTTATTTCTGGAGAGTTCTGTGTCAAAATGAAGCACCAAAATCAACTTCTGTCACCGTAGCAAATCTTTTTTAAGGTTTACTGAAAGTTTTAAGCTGAATTTGGGGATTTTTGAAGAAAACAATTTTTGGCCGATTTTTAAGGTCCGGGGCTTACAGAATTTTTCATACGGGTAAATTTATTTCTGGAGAGTTCTGTGTCAAAATTAAGCACCAAAATCAACTTCTGTCACCGTAGCAAATGTTTTTTAAGGTTTACTGAAAGTTTTAAGCCGAATTTGGGGATTTTTGAAGAAAAAAATTTTTGGCCGATTTTTAAGGTCCTGGGCTTACAGAATTTTCCATACGGGTAAATTTATTTCTGGAGAGTTCTGTGTCAAAATTAAGCACCAAAATCAACTTCTGTCACTGCAGCAAATGTTTTTTAAGGTTTACTGAAAGTTTTAAGCCGAATTTGGGGATTTTTGAAGAAAAAAATTTTTGGCCGATTTTTAAGGTCCGCGGCTTACAGAATTTTTCATATGGGTAAATGTAATTCTGGAGAGTTCTGTGTCAAAATTAAGCACCAAAAACAACTTCTGTCACCACAGCAAATGTTTTTTTAATGTTTATTGAAAGTTTTAAGCCGAATTTGGGGATTTTTGAAGAAAAACATTTTTGGCTGATTTTTAAGGTCCGGGGCTTACAGAATTTTCCATACGGGTAAATTTATTTCTGGAGAGTTCTGTGTCAAAATTAAGCACCAAAATCAACTTCTGTCACCGCAGCAAATGTTTTTTAAGGTTTACTGAAAGTTTTAAGCCGAATTTGGGTATTATTGAAGAAAAAAATTTTTGGCCAATTTTTAAGGTCCGGGGCTTACAGAATTTTCCATACAGATAAATTTATTTCTGGAGAGTTCTGTGTCAAAATGAAGCACCAAAATCAACTTCTGTCACCGTAGCAAATCTTTTTTAAGGTTTACTGAAAGTTTTAAGCTGAATTTGGGGATTTTTGAAGAAAACAATTTTTGGCCGATTTTTAAGGTCCGGGGCTTACAGAATTTTTCATACGGGTAAATTTATTTCTGGAGAGTTCTGTGTCAAAATTAAGCACCAAAATCAACTTCTGTCACCGTAGCAAATGTTTTTTAAGGTTTACTGAAAGTTTTAAGCCGAATTTGGGGATTTTTGAAGAAAAAAATTTTTGGCCGATTTTTAAGGTCCGGGGCTTACAGAATTTTTCATACGGGTAAATTTATTTCTGGAGAGTTCTGTGTCAAAATTAAGCACCAAAATCAACTTCTGTCACCGTAGCAAATCTTTTTTAATGTTTATTGAAAGTTTTAAGCCGAATTTGGGGATTTTTGAAGAAAAAAATTTTGGGCCGATTTTTAAGGTCCGGGGCTTACAGAATTTTCCATATGGGTACATTTATTTCTGGAGAGTTCTGTGTCAAAATTAAGCACCAAAATCAACTTCTGTCACCGCAGCAAATGTTTTTTAAGGTTTACTGAAAGTTTTAAGCCGAATTTGGGGAATTTTGAAGAAAAAAATTTTTGGCCGATTTTTAAGGTCCGGGGCTTACAGAATTTTTCATACGGTCAAATTTATTTCTGGAGAGTTCTGAGTCAAAATTAAGCACCAAAATCAACTTCTGTCATCGTAGCAAATCTTTTTTAAGGTTTACTGAAAGTTTTAAGCCGAATTTGGGGATTTTTGAAGAAAAATTTTTTTGGCCGATTTTAAAGGTCCGGGGCTTACAGAATTTTTCATACGGGTAAATTTATTTCTGGAGAGTTCTGTGTCAAAATTAAGCACCAAAATCAACTTCTGTCACCACAGCAAATGTTTTTTAATGTTTATTGAAAGTTTTTAGCCGAATTTGGGGATTTTTGAAGAAAAACATTTTTTGCTGATTTTTAAGGTCCGGGGCTTACAGAATTTTCCATACGGATAAATTTATTTCTGGAGAGTTCTGTGTCAAAATTAAGCACCAACATCAACTTCTGTCACCATAGCAAATCTTTTTTAAGGTTTACTGAAAGTTTTAAGCCGAATTTGGGGTTTTTTGAAGAAAAAAATTTTAGGTCAATTTTTAAGGTCCGGGGCTTACAGAATTTTCCATATGGGTAAATGTATTTCTGGAGAGTTCTGTGTCAAAATTAAGCACCAAAATCAACTTCTGTCACCACAGTAAATGTTTTTTAATGTTTATTGAAAGTTTTAAGCCGAATTTGGGGATTTTTGAAGAAAAAAATTTTTGGCTGATTTTTAAGGTCCGGAGCTTACAGAAATTTCCATACGGGTAAATTTCTTTCTGGAGAGTTCTGAGTCAAAATTAAGCACCAAAATCAACTTCTGTCACCGTAGCAAATCTTTTTTACGGTTTACTGAAAGTTTTAAGCCGAATTTGGGGTTTTTTGAAGAAAAAAAATTTTGGCCAATTTTTAATGTCCGGGGTTACAGAATTTTGCATATGGGTAAATGTAATTCTGGAGAGTTCTGTGTCAAAATTAAGCACCAAAATCAACTTCTGTCACCACAGCAAATGTATTTTTAATGTTTATTGAAAGTTTTTAGCCGAATTTGGGGATTTTTGAAGAAAAAAATTTTTGGCCGATTTTTAAGGTCCGGGGCTTACAGAATTTTTCATACGGTCAAATTTATTTCTGGAGAGTTCCGAGGCAAAATTAAGCACCAAAATCAACTTCAGTCACCGTAGCAAATCTTTTTTAAGGTTTACTGAAAGTTTTAAGCCGAATTTGGGGATTATTGAAGAAAAAATTTTTTGGCCGATTTAAAAGGTCCGGGGCTTACAGAATTTTTCATACGGGTAAATTTATTTCTGGAGAGTTCTGTGTCAAAATTAAGCACAAAAATCAACTTCTGTCACCACAGCAAATGTTTTTTAATGTTTATAGAAAGTTTTTAGCCGAATTTGGGGATTTTTGAAGAAAAACATTTTTTACTGATTTTTAAGGTCCAGGGCTTACAGAATTTTCCATACGGATAAATTTATTTCTGGAGAGTTCTGTGTCAAAATTAAGCACCAAAATCAACTTCTGTCACCGTAGCAAATGTTTTTTAAGGTTTACTGAAAGTTTTAAGCCGAATTTGGGGATTTTTGAAGAAAAAAATTTTTGGCCGATTTTTAAGGTCCGGGGCTTACAGAATTTTTCATACGGGTAAATTTATTTCTGGAGAGTTCTGTGTCAAAATTAAGCACCAAAATCAACTTCTGTCACCGTAGCAAATCTTTTTTACGGTTTACTGAAAGTTTTAAGCCGAATTTGGGGTTTTTTGAAGAAAAAAATTTTTGGCCAATTTTTAAGGTCCGGGGCTTACAGAATTTTGCATATGGGTAAATGTAATTCTGGAGAGTTCTGTGTCAAAATTAAGCACCAAAAACAACTTCTGTCACCACAGCAAATGTTTTTTTAATGTTTATTGAAAGTTTTAAGCCGAATTTGGGGATTTTTGAAGAAAAACATTTTTGGCTGATTTTTAATGTCCGGGGCTTACAGAATTTTCCATACGGGTAAATTTATTTCTGGAGAGTTCTGTGTCAAAATTAAGCACCAAAATCAACTTCTGTCACCGCAGCAAATGTTTTTTAAGGTTTACTGAAAGTTTTAAGCCGAATTTGGGTATTATTGAAGAAAAAATTTTTTGGCCAATTTTTAAGGTCCGGGGCTTACAGAATTTTCCATACAGATAAATTTATTTCTGGAGAGTTCTGTGTCAAAATGAAGCACCAAAATCAACTTCTGTCACCACAGCAAATGTTTTTTAATGTTTATTGAAAGTTTTTAGCCGAATTTGGGGATTTTTGAAGAAAAACATTTTTTGCTGATTTTTAAGGTCCGGGGCTTACAGAATTTTCCATACGGATAAATTTATTTCTGGAGAGTTCTGTGTCAAAATTAAGCACCAACATCAACTTCTGTCACCATAGCAAATCTTTTTTAAGGTTTACTGAAAGTTTTAAGCCGAATTTGGGGTTTTTTGAAGAAAAAAATTTTAGGTCAATTTTTAAGGTCCAGGGCTTACAGAATTTTCCATATGGGTAAATGTATTTCTGGAGAGTTCTGTGTCAAAATTAAGCACCAAAATCAACTTCTGTCACCACAGTAAATGTTTTTTAATGTTTATTGAAAGTTTTAAGCCGAATTTGGGGATTTTTGAAGAAAAAAATTTTTGGCTGATTTTTAAGGTCCGGAGCTTACAGAAATTTCCATACGGGTAAATTTCTTTCTGGAGAGTTCTGAGTCAAAATTAAGCACCAAAATCAACTTCTGTCACCATAGCAAATCTTTTTTAAGGTTTACTGAAAGTTTTAAGCCGAATTTGGGGATTTTTGAAGAAAAAAATTTTGGGCCCATTTTTAAGGTCCGGGGTTTACAGAATTTTTCATACGGGTAAATTTATTTCTGGAGAGTTCTGTGTCAAAATTAAGCACCAAAATCAACTTCTGTCACCGTAGCAAATCTTTTTTACGGTTTACTGAAAGTTTTAAGCCGAATTTGGGGTTTTTTGAAGAAAAAAAATTTTGGCCAATTTTTAATGTCCGGGGTTACAGAATTTTGCATATGGGTAAATGTAATTCTGGAGAGTTCTGTGTCAAAATTAAGCACCAAAATCAACTTCTGTCACCACAGCAAATGTATTTTTAATGTTTATTGAAAGTTTTTAGCCGAATTTGGGGATTTTTGAAGAAAAAAATTTTGGGCCGATTTTTAAGGTCCGGGGCTTACAGAATTTTTCATACGGTCAAATTTATTTCTGGAGAGTTCCGAGGCAAAATTAAGCACCAAAATCAACTTCAGTCACCGTAGCAAATCTTTTTTAAGGTTTACTGAAAGTTTTAAGCCGAATTTGGGGATTATTGAAGAAAAATTTTTTTGGCCGATTTAAAAGGTCCGGGGCTTACAGAATTTTTCATACGGGTAAATTTATTTCTGGAGAGTTCTGTGTCAAAATTAAGCACAAAAATCAACTTCTGTCACCACAGCAAATGTTTTTTAATGTTTATAGAAAGTTTTTAGCCGAATTTGGGGATTTTTGAAGAAAAACATTTTTTGCTGATTTTTAAGGTCCAGGGCTTACAGAATTTTCCATACGGATAAATTTATTTCTGGAGAGTTCTGTGTCAAAATTAAGCACCAAAATCAACTTCTGTCACCGTAGCAAATGTTTTTTAAGGTTTACTGAAAGTTTTAAGCCGAATTTGGGGATTTTTGAAGAAAAAAATTTTTGGCCGATTTTTAAGGTCCGGGGCTTACAGAATTTTTCATACGGGTAAATTTATTTCTGGAGAGTTCTGTGTCAAAATTAAGCACCAAAATCAACTTCTGTCACCGTAGCAAATCTTTTTTACGGTTTACTGAAAGTTTTAAGCCGAATTTGGGGTTTTTTGAAGAAAAAAATTTTTGGCCAATTTTTAAGGTCCGGGGCTTACAGAATTTTGCATATGTGTAAATGTAATTCTGGAGAGTTCTGTGTCAAAATTAAGCACCAAAAACAACTTCTGTCACCACAGCAAATGTTTTTTTAATGTTTATTGAAAGTTTTAAGCCGAATTTGGGGATTTTTGAAGAAAAACATTTTTGGCTGATTTTTAATGTCCGGGGCTTACAGAATTTTCCATACGGGTAAATTTATTTCTGGAGAGTTCTGTGTCAAAATTAAGCACCAAAATCAACTTCTGTCACCGCAGCAAATGTTTTTTAAGGTTTACTGAAAGTTTTAAGCCGAATTTGGGTATTATTGAAGAAAAAATTTTTTGGCCAATTTTTAAGGTCCGGGGCTTACAGAATTTTCCATACAGATAAATTTATTTCTGGAGAGTTCTGTGTCAAAATGAAGCACCAAAATCAACTTCTGTCACCACAGCAAATGTTTTTTAATGTTTATTGAAAGTTTTTAGCCGAATTTGGGGATTTTTGAAGAAAAACATTTTTTGCTGATTTTTAAGGTCCGGGGCTTACAGAATTTTCCATACGGATAAATTTATTTCTGGAGAGTTCTGTGTCAAAATTAAGCACCAACATCAACTTCTGTCACCATAGCAAATCTTTTTTAAGGTTTACTGAAAGTTTTAAGCCGAATTTGGGGTTTTTTGAAGAAAAAAATTTTAGGTCAATTTTTAAGGTCCGGGGCTTACAGAATTTTCCATATGGGTAAATGTATTTCTGGAGAGTTCTGTGTCAAAATTAAGCACCAAAATCAACTTCTGTCACCACAGTAAATGTTTTTTAATGTTTATTGAAAGTTTTAAGCCGAATTTGGGGATTTTTGAAGAAAAAAATTTTTGGCTGATTTTTAAGGTCCGGAGCTTACAGAAATTTCCATACGGGTAAATTTCTTTCTGGAGAGTTCTGAGTCAAAATTAAGCACCAAAATCAACTTCTGTCACCATAGCAAATCTTTTTTAAGGTTTACTGAAAGTTTTAAGCCGAATTTGGGGATTTTTGAAGAAAAAAATTTTGGGCCGATTTTTAAGGTCCGGGGTTTACAGAATTTTTCATACGGGTAAATTTATTTCTGGAGAGTTCTGTGTCAAAATTAAGCACCAAAATCAACTTCTGTCACCGTAGCAAATCTTTTTTACGGTTTACTGAAAGTTTTAAGCCGAATTTGGGGTTTTTTGAAGAAAAAAAATTTTGGCCAATTTTTAATGTCCGGGGTTACAGAATTTTGCATATGGGTAAATGTAATTCTGGAGAGTTCTGTGTCAAAATTAAGCACCAAAATCAACTTCTGTCACCACAGCAAATGTATTTTTAATGTTTATTGAAAGTTTTTAGCCGAATTTGGGGATTTTTGAAGAAAAAAATTTTTGGCCGATTTTTAAGGTCCGGGGCTTACAGAATTTTTCATACGGTCAAATTTATTTCTGGAGAGTTCCGAGGCAAAATTAAGCACCAAAATCAACTTCAGTCACCGTAGCAAATCTTTTTTAAGGTTTACTGAAAGTTTTAAGCCGAATTTGGGGATTTTTGAAGAAAAAAATTTTGGGCCGATTTTTAAGGTCCAGGGCTTACAGAATTTTCCATACGGATAAATTTATTTCTGGAGAGTTCCGAGGCAAAATTAAGCACCAAAATCAACTTCTGTCATCGTAGCAAATCTTTTTTAAGGTTTACTGAAAGTTTTAAGCCGAATTTGGGGATTTTTGAAGAAAAATTTTTTTGGCCGATTTAAAAGGTGCGGGGCTTACAGAATTTTTCATACGGGTAAATTTATTTCTGGAGAGTTCTGTGTCAAAATTAAGCACAAAAATCAACTTCTGTCACCACAGCAAATGTTTTTTAATGTTTATAGAAAGTTTTTAGCCGAATTTGGGGATTTTTGAAGAAAAAAAATGTTTGCTGATTTTTAAGGTCCAGGGCTTACAGAATTTTCCATACGGATAAATTTATTTCTGGAGAGTTCTGAGTCAAAATTAAGCACCAAAATCAACTTCTGTCACCGTAGCAAATCTTTTTTACGGTTTACTGAAAGTTTTAAGCCGAATTTGGGGTTTTTTGAATAAAAAAATTTTTGGCCAATTTTTAAGGTCCGGGGCTTACAGAATTTTGCATATGGGTAAATGTAATTCTGGAGAGTTCTGTGTCAAAATTAAGCACCAAAAACAACTTCTGTCACCACAGCAAATGTTTTTTTAATGTTTATTGAAAGTTTTAAGCCGAATTTGGGGATTTTTGAAGAAAAACATTTTTGGCTGATTTTTAATGTCCGGGGCTTACAGAATTTTCCATACGGGTAAATTTATTTCTGGAGAGTTCTGTGTCAAAATTAAGCACCAAAATCAACTTCTGTCACTGCAGCAAATGTTTTTTAAGGTTTACTGAAAGTTTTAAGCCGAATTTGGGTATTATTGAAGAAAAAAATTTTTGGCCAATTTTTAAGGTCCGGGGCTTACAGAATTTTCCATACAGATAAATTTATTTCTGGAGAGTTCTGTGTCAAAATGAAGCACCAAAATCAACTTCTGTCACCGTAGCAAATCTTTTTTAAGGTTTACGGAAAGTTTTAAGCCGAATTTGGGGATTTTTGAAGAAAAAAATTTTTGCCGATTTTTAAGGTCCGGGGCTTACAGAAGTTTTCCTACGGTCAAATTTATTTCTGGAGAGTTCCGAGGCAAAATTAAGCACCAAAATCAACTTCAGTCACCGTAGCAAATCTTTTTTAAGGTTTACTGAAAGTTTTAAGCCGAATTTGGGGATTATTGAAGAAAAAATTTTTTGGCCGATTTAAAAGGTCCGGGGCTTACAGAATTTTTCATACAGGTAAATTTATTTCTGGAGAGTTCTGTGTCAAAATTAAGCACCAAAATCAACTTCTGTCACCACAGCAAATGTTTTTTAATGTTTATAGAAAGTTTTTAGCCGAATTTGGGGATTTTTGAAGAAAAAATTTTTTTGCTGATTTTTAAGGTCCAGGGCTTACAGAATTTTCCATACGGATAAATTTATTTCTGGAGAGTTCTGTGTCAAAATTAAGCACCAAAATCAACTTCTGTCACCGTAGCAAATGTTTTTTAAGGTTTACTGAAAGTTTTAAGCCGAATTTGGGGATTTTTGAAGAATAAAATTTTTGGCCGATTTTTAAGGTCCGGGGCTTACAGAATTTTTCATACGGGTAAATTTCTTTCTGGAGAATTCTGAGTCAAAATTAAGCACCAAAATCAACTTCTGTCACCGTAGCAAATCTTTTTTAAGGTTTACTGAAAGTTTTAAGCTGAATTTGGGGATTTTTGAAGAAAACAATTTTTGGCCGATTTTTAAGGTCCGGGGCTTACAGAATTTTTCATATGGGTAAATTTATTTCTGGAGAGTTCTGTGTCAAAATTAAGCACCAAAATCAACTTTTGTCACCGTAGCAAATGTTTTTTAAGGTTTACTGAAAGTTTTAAGCCGAATTTGGGGATTTTTGAAGAAAAAAATTTTGGGCCGATTTTTAAGGTCCGGGGCTTACAGAATTTTCCATATGGGTAAATGTATTTCTGGAGAGTTCTGTGTCAAAATTAAGCACCAAAATCAACTTCTGTCACCGTAGCAAATCTTTTTTAATGTTTATTGAAAGTTTTTAGCCGAATTTGGGGATTTTTGAAGAAAAACATTTTTGGCTGATTTTTAATGTCCGGGGCTTACAGAATTTCCCATACGGGTAAATTTATTTCTGGAGAGTTCTGTGTCAAAATTAAGCACCAAAATCAACTTCTGTCACTGCAGCAAATGTTTTTTAAGGTTTACTGAAAGTTTTAAGCCGAATTTGGGGATTTTTGAAGAAAAAAATTTTTGGCCGATTTTTAAGGTCCGCGGCTTACAGAATTTTTCATATGGGTAAATGTAATTCTGGAGAGTTCTGTGTCAAAATTAAGCACCAAAAACAACTTCTGTCACCACAGCAAATGTTTTTTTAATGTTTATTGAAAGTTTTAAGCCGAATTTGGGGATTTTTGAAGAAAAACATTTTTGGCTGATTTTTAAGGTCCGGGGCTTACAGAATTTTCCATACGGGTAAATTTATTTCTGGAGAGTTCTGTGTCAAAATTAAGCACCAAAATCAACTTCTGTCACCGCAGCAAATGTTTTTTAAGGTTTACTGAAAGTTTTAAGCCGAATTTGGGTATTATTGAAGAAAAAAATTTTTGGCCAATTTTTAAGGTCCGGGGCTTACAGAATTTTCCATACAGATAAATTTATTTCTGGAGAGTTCTGTGTCAAAATGAAGCACCAAAATCAACTTCTGTCACCGTAGCAAATCTTTTTTAAGGTTTACTGAAAGTTTTAAGCTGAATTTGGGGATTTTTGAAGAAAACAATTTTTGGCCGATTTTTAAGGTCCGGGGCTTACAGAATTTTTCATACGGGTAAATTTATTTCTGGAGAGTTCTGTGTCAAAATTAAGCACCAAAATCAACTTCTGTCACCGTAGCAAATGTTTTTTAAGGTTTACTGAAAGTTTTAAGCCGAATTTGGGGATTTTTGAAGAAAAAAATTTTTGGCCGATTTTTAAGGTCCGGGGCTTACAGAATTTTTCATACGGGTAAATTTATTTCTGGAGAGTTCTGTGTCAAAATTAAGCACCAAAATCAACTTCTGTCACCGTAGCAAATCTTTTTTAATGTTTATTGAAAGTTTTTAGCCGAATTTGGGGATTTTTGAAGAAAAAAATTTTTGGCTGATTTTTAAGGTCCTGGGCTTACAGAATTTTCCATACGGGTAAATTTATTTCTGGAGAGTTCTGTGTCAAAATTAAGCACCAAAATCAACTTCTGTCACTGCAGCAAATGTTTTTTAAGGTTTACTGAAAGTTTTAAGCCGAATTTGGGGATTTTTGAAGAAAAAAATTTTTGGCCGATTTTTAAGGTCCGCGGCTTACAGAATTTTTCATACGGTCAAATTTATTTCTGGAGAGTTCTGAGTCAAAATTAAGCACCAAAATCAACTTCTGTCACCACAGCAAATCTTTTTTAAAGTTTACTGAAAGTTTTAAGCCGAATTTGGGGATTTTTGAAGAAAAAAATTTTGGGCCGATTTTTAAGGTCCGGGGCTTACAGAATTTTCCATATGGGTACATTTATTTCTGGAGAGTTCTGTGTCAAAATTAAGCACCAAAATCAACTTCTGTCACCGCAGCAAATGTTTTTTAAGGTTTACTGAAAGTTTTAAGCCGAATTTGGGGAATTTTGAAGAAAAAAATTTTGGCCGATTTTTAAGGTCCGGGGCTTACAGAATTTTTCATACGGTCAAATTTATTTCTGGAGAGTTCTGAGTCAAAATTAAGCACCAAAATCAACTTCTGTCATCGTAGCAAATCTTTTTTAAGGTTTACTGAAAGTTTTAAGCCGAATTTGGGGATTTTTGAAGAAAAATTTTTTTGGCCGATTTTAAAGGTCCGGGGCTTACAGAATTTTTCATACGGGTAAATTTATTTCTGGAGAGTTCTGTGTCAAAATTAAGCACCAAAATCAACTTCTGTCACCACAGCAAATGTTTTTTAATGTTTATTGAAAGTTTTTAGCCGAATTTGGGGATTTTTGAAGAAAAACATTTTTTGCTGATTTTTAAGGTCCGGGGCTTACAGAATTTTCCATACGGATAAATTTATTTCTGGAGAGTTCTGTGTCAAAATTAAGCACCAACATCAACTTCTGTCACCATAGCAAATCTTTTTTAAGGTTTACTGAAAGTTTTAAGCCGAATTTGGGGTTTTTTGAAGAAAAAAATTTTAGGTCAATTTTTAAGGTCCGGGGCTTACAGAATTTTCCATATGGGTAAATGTATTTCTGGAGAGTTCTGTGTCAAAATTAAGCACCAAAATCAACTTCTGTCACCACAGTAAATGTTTTTTAATGTTTATTGAAAGTTTTAAGCCGAATTTGGGGATTTTTGAAGAAAAAAATTTTTGGCTGAATTTTAAGGTCCGGAGCTTACAGAAATTTCCATACGGGTAAATTTCTTTCTGGAGAGTTCTGAGTCAAAATTAAGCACCAAAATCAACTTCTGTCACCATAGCAAATCTTTTTTAAGGTTTACTGAAAGTTTTAAGCCGAATTTGGGGATTTTTGAAGAAAAAAATTTTGGGCCGATTTTTAAGGTCCGGGGTTTACAGAATTTTTCATACGGGTAAATTTATTTCTGGAGAGTTCTGTGTCAAAATTAAGCACCAAAATCAACTTCTGTCACCGTAGCAAATCTTTTTTACGGTTTACTGAAAGTTTTAAGCCGAATTTGGGGTTTTTTGAAGAAAAAAAATTTTGGCCAATTTTTAATGTCCGGGGTTACAGAATTTTGCATATGGGTAAATGTAATTCTGGAGAGTTCTGTGTCAAAATTAAGCACCAAAATCAACTTCTGTCACCACAGCAAATGTATTTTTAATGTTTATTGAAAGTTTTTAGCCGAATTTGGGGATTTTTGAAGAAAAAAATTTTTGGCCGATTTTTAAGGTCCGGGGCTTACAGAATTTTTCATACGGTCAAATTTATTTCTGGAGAGTTCCGAGGCAAAATTAAGCACCAAAATCAACTTCAGTCACCGTAGCAAATCTTTTTTAAGGTTTACTGAAAGTTTTAAGCCGAATTTGGGGATTATTGAAGAAAAATTTTTTTGGCCGATTTAAAAGGTCCGGGGCTTACAGAATTTTTCATACGGGTAAATTTATTTCTGGAGAGTTCTGTGTCAAAATTAAGCACAAAAATCAACTTCTGTCACCACAGCAAATGTTTTTTAATGTTTATAGAAAGTTTTTAGCCGAATTTGGGGATTTTTGAAGAAAAACATTTTTTGCTGATTTTTAAGGTCCAGGGCTTACAGAATTTTCCATACGGATAAATTTATTTCTGGAGAGTTCTGTGTCAAAATTAAGCACCAAAATCAACTTCTGTCACCGTAGCAAATGTTTTTTAAGGTTTACTGAAAGTTTTAAGCCGAATTTGGGGATTTTTGAAGAAAAAAATTTTTGGCCGATTTTTAAGGTCCGGGGCTTACAGAATTTTTCATACGGGTAAATTTATTTCTGGAGAGTTCTGTGTCAAAATTAAGCACCAAAATCAACTTCTGTCACCGTAGCAAATCTTTTTTACGGTTTACTGAAAGTTTTAAGCCGAATTTGGGGTTTTTTGAAGAAAAAAATTTTTGGCCAATTTTTAAGGTCCGGGGCTTACAGAATTTTGCATATGGGTAAATGTAATTCTGGAGAGTTCTGTGTCAAAATTAAGCACCAAAAACAACTTCTGTCACCACAGCAAATGTTTTTTTAATGTTTATTGAAAGTTTTAAGCCGAATTTGGGGATTTTTGAAGAAAAACATTTTTGGCTGATTTTTAATGTCCGGGGCTTACAGAATTTTCCATACGGGTAAATTTTTTTCTGGAGAGTTCTGTGTCAAAATTAAGCACCAAAATCAACTTCTGTCACCGCAGCAAATGTTTTTTAAGGTTTACTGAAAGTTTTAAGCCGAATTTGGGTATTATTGAAGAAAAATTTTTTTGGCCAATTTTTAAGGTCCGGGGCTTACAGAATTTTCCATACAGATAAATTTATTTCTGGAGAGTTCTGTGTCAAAATGAAGCACCAAAATCAACTTCTGTCACCACAGCAAATGTTTTTTAATGTTTATTGAAAGTTTTTAGCCGAATTTGGGGATTTTTGAAGAAAAACATTTTTTGCTGATTTTTAAGGTCCGGGGCTTACAGAATTTTCCATACGGATAAATTTATTTCTGGAGAGTTCTGTGTCAAAATTAAGCACCAACATCAACTTCTGTCACCATAGCAAATCTTTTTTAAGGTTTACTGAAAGTTTTAAGCCGAATTTGGGGTTTTTTGAAGAAAAAAATTTTAGGTCAATTTTTAAGGTCCGGGGCTTACAGAATTTTCCATATGGGTAAATGTATTTCTGGAGAGTTCTGTGTCAAAATTAAGCACCAAAATCAACTTCTGTCACCACAGTAAATGTTTTTTAATGTTTATTGAAAGTTTTAAGCCGAATTTGGGGATTTTTGAAGAAAAAAATTTTTGGCTGATTTTTAAGGTCCGGAGCTTACAGAAATTTCCATACGGGTAAATTTCTTTCTGGAGAGTTCTGAGTCAAAATTAAGCACCAAAATCAACTTCTGTCACCATAGCAAATCTTTTTTAAGGTTTACTGAAAGTTTTAAGCCGAATTTGGGGATTTTTGAAGAAAAAAATTTTGGGCCCATTTTTAAGGTCCGGGGTTTACAGAATTTTTCATACGGGTAAATTTATTTCTGGAGAGTTCTGTGTCAAAATTAAGCACCAAAATCAACTTCTGTCACCGTAGCAAATCTTTTTTACGGTTTACTGAAAGTTTTAAGCCGAATTTGGGGTTTTTTGAAGAAAAAAAATTTTGGCCAATTTTTAATGTCCGGGGTTACAGAATTTTGCATATGGGTAAATGTAATTCTGGAGAGTTCTGTGTCAAAATTAAGCACCAAAATCAACTTCTGTCACCACAGCAAATGTATTTTTAATGTTTATTGAAAGTTTTTAGCCGAATTTGGGGATTTTTGAAGAAAAAAATTTTGGGCCGATTTTTAAGGTCCGGGGCTTACAGAATTTTTCATACGGTCAAATTTATTTCTGGAGAGTTCCGAGGCAAAATTAAGCACCAAAATCAACTTCAGTCACCGTAGCAAATCTTTTTTAAGGTTTACTGAAAGTTTTAAGCCGAATTTGGGGATTATTGAAGAAAAAATTTTTTGGCCGATTTAAAAGGTCCGGGGCTTACAGAATTTTTCATACGGGTAAATTTATTTCTGGAGAGTTCTGTGTCAAAATTAAGCACAAAAATCAACTTCTGTCACCACAGCAAATGTTTTTTAATGTTTATAGAAAGTTTTTAGCCGAATTTGGGGATTTTTGAAGAAAAACATTTTTTGCTGATTTTTAAGGTCCAGGGCTTACAGAATTTTCCATACGGATAAATTTATTTCTGGAGAGTTCTGTGTCAAAATTAAGCACCAAAATCAACTTCTGTCACCGTAGCAAATGTTTTTTAAGGTTTACTGAAAGTTTTAAGCCGAATTTGGGGATTTTTGAAGAAAAAAATTTTTGGCCGATTTTTAAGGTCCGGGGCTTACAGAATTTTTCATACGGGTAAATTTATTTCTGGAGAGTTCTGTGTCAAAATTAAGCACCAAAATCAACTTCTGTCACCGTAGCAAATCTTTTTTACGGTTTACTGAAAGTTTTAAGCCGAATTTGGGGTTTTTTGAAGAAAAAAATTTTTGGCCAATTTTTAAGGTCCGGGGCTTACAGAATTTTGCATATGGGTAAATGTAATTCTGGAGAGTTCTGTGTCAAAATTAAGCACCAAAAACAACTTCTGTCACCACAGCAAATGTTTTTTTAATGTTTATTGAAAGTTTTAAGCCGAATTTGGGGATTTTTGAAGAAAAACATTTTTGGCTGATTTTTAATGTCCGGGGCTTACAGAATTTTCCATACGGGTAAATTTATTTCTGGAGAGTTCTGTGTCAAAATTAAGCACCAAAATCAACTTCTGTCACCGCAGCAAATGTTTTTTAAGGTTTACTGAAAGTTTTAAGCCGAATTTGGGTATTATTGAAGAAAAAATTTTTTGGCCAATTTTTAAGGTCCGGGGCTTACAGAATTTTCCATACAGATAAATTTATTTCTGGAGAGTTCTGTGTCAAAATGAAGCACCAAAATCAACTTCTGTCACCACAGCAAATGTTTTTTAATGTTTATTGAAAGTTTTTAGCCGAATTTGGGGATTTTTGAAGAAAAACATTTTTTGCTGATTTTTAAGGTCCGGGGCTTACAGAATTTTCCATACGGATAAATTTATTTCTGGAGAGTTCTGTGTCAAAATTAAGCACCAACATCAACTTCTGTCACCATAGCAAATCTTTTTTAAGGTTTACTGAAAGTTTTAAGCCGAATTTGGGGTTTTTTGAAGAAAAAAATTTTAGGTCAATTTTTAAGGTCCGGGGCTTACAGAATTTTCCATATGGGTAAATGTATTTCTGGAGAGTTCTGTGTCAAAATTAAGCACCAAAATCAACTTCTGTCACCACAGTAAATGTTTTTTAATGTTTATTGAAAGTTTTAAGCCGAATTTGGGGATTTTTGAAGAAAAAAATTTTTGGCTGATTTTTAAGGTCCGGAGCTTACAGAAATTTCCATACGGGTAAATTTCTTTCTGGAGAGTTCTGAGTCAAAATTAAGCACCAAAATCAACTTCTGTCACCATAGCAAATCTTTTTTAAGGTTTACTGAAAGTTTTAAGCTGAATTTGGGGATTTTTGAAGAAAAAAATTTTGGGCCGATTTTTAAGGTCCGGGGTTTACAGAATTTTTCATACGGGTAAATTTATTTCTGGAGAGTTCTGTGTCAAAATTAAGCACCAAAATCAACTTCTGTCACCGTAGCAAATCTTTTTTACGGTTTACTGAAAGTTTTAAGCCGAATTTGGGGTTTTTTGAAGAAAAAAAATTTTGGCCAATTTTTAATGTCCGGGGTTACAGAATTTTGCATATGGGTAAATGTAATTCTGGAGAGTTCTGTGTCAAAATTAAGCACCAAAATCAACTTCTGTCACCACAGCAAATGTATTTTTAATGTTTATTGAAAGTTTTTAGCCGAATTTGGGGATTTTTGAAGAAAAAAATTTTTGGCCGATTTTTAAGGTCCGGGGCTTACAGAATTTTTCATACGGTCAAATTTATTTCTGGAGAGTTCCGAGGCAAAATTAAGCACCAAAATCAACTTCAGTCACCGTAGCAAATCTTTTTTAAGGTTTACTGAAAGTTTTAAGCCGAATTTGGGGATTATTGAAGAAAAAATTTTTTGGCCGATTTAAAAGGTCCGGGGCTTACAGAATTTTTCATACGGGTAAATTTATTTCTGGAGAGTTCTGTGTCAAAATTAAGCACAAAAATCAACTTCTGTCACCACAGCAAATGTTTTTTAATGTTTATAGAAAGTTTTTAGCCGAATTTGGGGATTTTTGAAGAAAAACATTTTTTGCTGATTTTTAAGGTCCAGGGCTTACAGAATTTTCCATACGGATAAATTTATTTCTGGAGAGTTCTGTGTCAAAATTAACCACCAAAATCAACTTCTGTCACCGTAGCAAATGTTTTTTAAGGTTTACTGAAAGTTTTAAGCCGAATTTGGGGATTTTTGAAGAAAAAAATTTTTGGCCGATTTTTAAGGTCCGGGGCTTACAGAATTTTTCATACGGGTAAATTTATTTCTGGAGAGTTCTGTGTCAAAATTAAGCACCAAAATCAACTTCTGTCACCGTAGCAAATCTTTTTTACGGTTTACTGAAAGTTTTAAGCCGAATTTGGGGTTTTTTGAAGAAAAAAATTTTTGGCCAATTTTTAAGGTCCGGGGCTTACAGAATTTTGCATATGGGTAAATGTAATTCTGGAGAGTTCTGTGTCAAAATTAAGCACCAAAAACAACTTCTGTCACCACAGCAAATGTTTTTTTAATGTTTATTGAAAGTTTTAAGCCGAATTTGGGGATTTTTGAAGAAAAACATTTTTGGCTGATTTTTAATGTCCGGGGCTTACAGAATTTTCCATACGGGTAAATTTATTTCTGGAGAGTTCTGTGTCAAAATTAAGCACCAAAATCAACTTCTGTCACCGCAGCAAATGTTTTTTAAGGTTTACTGAAAGTTTTAAGCCGAATTTGGGTATTATTGAAGAAAACATTTTTTGGCCAATTTTTAAGGTCCGGTGCTTACAGAATTTTCCATACAGATAAATTTATTTCTGGAGAGTTCTGTGTCAAAATGAAGCACCAAAATCAACTTCTGTCACCGTAGCAAATCTTTTTTAAGGTTTACGGAAAGTTTTAAGCCGAATTTGGGGATTTTTGAAGAAAAAATTTTTTGCCGATTTTTAAGGTCCGGGGCTTACAGAATTTTTCATACGGTCAAATTTATTTCTGGAGAGTTCCGAGGCAAAATTAAGCACCAAAATCAACTTCAGTCACCGTAGCAAATCTTTTTTAAGGTTTACTGAAAGTTTTAAGCCGAATTTGGGGATTATTGAAGAAAAAATTTTTTGGCCGATTTAAAAGGTCCGGGGCTTACAGAATTTTTCATACGGGTAAATTTATTTCTGGAGAGTTCTGTGTCAAAATTAAGCACCAAAATCAACTTCTGTCACCACAGCAAATGTTTTTTAATGTTTATAGACAGTTTTTAGCCGAATTTGGGGATTTTTGAAGAAAAAAATTTTGCTGATTTTTAAGGTCCAGGGCTTACAGAATTTTCCATACGGATAAATTTATTTCTGGAGAGTTCTGTGTCAAAATTAAGCACCAAAATCAACTTCTGTCACCGTAGCAAATGTTTTTTAAGGTTTACTGAAAGTTTTAAGCCGAATTTGGGGATTTTTTAAGAATAATATTTTTGGCCGATTTTTAAGGTCCGGGGCTTACAGAATTTTTCATACGGGTAAATTTCTTTCTGGAGAATTCTGAGTCAAAATTAAGCACCAAAATCAACTTCTGTCACCGTAGCAAATCTTTTTTAAGGTTTACTGAAAGTTTTAAGCTGAATTTGGGGATTTTTGAAGAAAACAATTTTTGGCCGATTTTTAAGGTCCGGGGCTTACAGAAATTTTCATACGGGTAAATTTATTTCTGGAGAGTTCTGTGTCAAAATTAAGCACCAAAATCAACTTCTGTCACCACAGCAAATGTTTTTTAAGGTTTACTGAAAGTTGTAAGCCGAATTTGGGGATTTTTGAAGAAAAAAATTTTTGGCCGATTTTTAAGGTCCGGGGCTTACAGAATTTTTCATACGGGTAAATTTATTTCTGGAGAGTTCTGTGTCAAAATTAAGCACCAAAATCAACTTCTGTCACCGTAGCAAATCTTTTTTAATGTTTATTGAAAGTTTTTAGCCGAATTTGGGGATTTATGAAGAAAAATATTTTTGGCTGATTTTTAAGGTCCGGGGCTTACAGAATTTTCCATACGGGTAAATTTATTTCTGGAGAGTTCTGTGTCAAAATTAAGCACCAAAATCAACTTCTGTCACTGCAGCAAATGTTTTTTAAGGTTTACTGAAAGTTTTTAGCCGAATTTGGGGATTTTTGAAGAAAAACATTTTTTGCTGATTTTTAAGGTCCGGGGCTTACAGAATTTTCCATACGGATAAATTTATTTCTGGAGAGTTCTGTGTCAAAATTAAGCACCAAAATCAACTTCTGTCACCATAGCAAATCTTTTTTAAGGTTTACTGAAAGTTTTAAGCTGAATTTGGGGATTTTTGAAGAAAAAAATTTTGGGCCGATTTTTAAGGTCCGGGGTTTACAGAATTTTTCATACGGGTAAATTTATTTCTGGAGAGTTCTGTGTCAAAATTAAGCACCAAAATCAACTTCTGTCACCGTAGCAAATCTTTTTTACGGTTTACTGAAAGTTTTAAGCCGAATTTGGGGTTTTTTGAAGAAAAAAAATTTTGGCCAATTTTTAATGTCCGGGGTTACAGAATTTTGCATATGGGTAAATGTAATTCTGGAGAGTTCTGTGTCAAAATTAAGCACCAAAATCAACTTCTGTCACCACAGCAAATGTATTTTTAATGTTTATTGAAAGTTTTTAGCCGAATTTGGGGATTTTTGAAGAAAAAAATTTTTGGCCGATTTTTAAGGTCCGGGGCTTACAGAATTTTTCATACGGTCAAATTTATTTCTGGAGAGTTCCGAGGCAAAATTAAGCACCAAAATCAACTTCAGTCACCGTAGCAAATCTTTTTTAAGGTTTACTGAAAGTTTTAAGCCGAATTTGGGGATTATTGAAGAAAAAATTTTTTGGCCGATTTAAAAGGTCCGGGGCTTACAGAATTTTTCATACGGGTAAATTTATTTCTGGAGAGTTCTGTGTCAAAATTAAGCACAAAAATCAACTTCTGTCACCACAGCAAATGTTTTTTAATGTTTATAGAAAGTTTTTAGCCGAATTTGGGGATTTTTGAAGAAAAACATTTTTTGCTGATTTTTAAGGTCCAGGGCTTACAGAATTTTCCATACGGATAAATTTATTTCTGGAGAGTTCTGTGTCAAAATTAACCACCAAAATCAACTTCTGTCACCGTAGCAAATGTTTTTTAAGGTTTACTGAAAGTTTTAAGCCGAATTTGGGGATTTTTGAAGAAAAAAATTTTTGGCCGATTTTTAAGGTCCGGGGCTTACAGAATTTTTCATACGGGTAAATTTATTTCTGGAGAGTTCTGTGTCAAAATTAAGCACCAAAATCAACTTCTGTCACCGTAGCAAATCTTTTTTACGGTTTACTGAAAGTTTTAAGCCGAATTTGGGGTTTTTTGAAGAAAAAAATTTTTGGCCAATTTTTAAGGTCCGGGGCTTACAGAATTTTGCATATGGGTAAATGTAATTCTGGAGAGTTCTGTGTCAAAATTAAGCACCAAAAACAACTTCTGTCACCACAGCAAATGTTTTTTTAATGTTTATTGAAAGTTTTAAGCCGAATTTGGGGATTTTTGAAGAAAAACATTTTTGGCTGATTTTTAATGTCCGGGGCTTACAGAATTTTCCATACGGGTAAATTTATTTCTGGAGAGTTCTGTATCAAAATTAAGCACCAAAATCAACTTCTGTCACCGCAGCAAATGTTTTTTAAGGTTTACTGAAAGTTTTAAGCCGAATTTGGGTATTATTGAAGAAAACATTTTTTGGCCAATTTTTAAGGTCCGGTGCTTACAGAATTTTCCATACAGATAAATTTATTTCTGGAGAGTTCTGTGTCAAAATGAAGCACCAAAATCAACTTCTGTCACCGTAGCAAATCTTTTTTAAGGTTTACGGAAAGTTTTAAGCCGAATTTGGGGATTTTTGAAGAAAAAATTTTTTGCCGATTTTTAAGGTCCGGGGCTTACAGAATTTTTCATACGGTCAAATTTATTTCTGGAGAGTTCCGAGGCAAAATTAAGCACCAAAATCAACTTCAGTCACCGTAGCAAATCTTTTTTAAGGTTTACTGAAAGTTTTAAGCCGAATTTGGGGATTATTGAAGAAAAAATTTTTTGGCCGATTTAAAAGGTCCGGGGCTTACAGAATTTTTCATACGGGTAAATTTATTTCTGGAGAGTTCTGTGTCAAAATTAAGCACCAAAATCAACTTCTGTCACCACAGCAAATGTTTTTTAATGTTTATAGACAGTTTTTAGCCGAATTTGGGGATTTTTGAAGAAAAAAATTTTGCTGATTTTTAAGGTCCAGGGCTTACAGAATTTTCCATACGGATAAATTTATTTCTGGAGAGTTCTGTGTCAAAATTAAGCACCAAAATCAACTTCTGTCACCGTAGCAAATGTTTTTTAAGGTTTACTGAAAGTTTTAAGCCGAATTTGGGGATTTTTTAAGAATAATATTTTTGGCCGATTTTTAAGGTCCGGGGCTTACAGAATTTTTCATACGGGTAAATTTCTTTCTGGAGAATTCTGAGTCAAAATTAAGCACCAAAATCAACTTCTGTCACCGTAGCAAATCTTTTTTAAGGTTTACTGAAAGTTTTAAGCTGAATTTGGGGATTTTTGAAGAAAACAATTTTTGGCCGATTTTTAAGGTCCGGGGCTTACAGAAATTTTCATACGGGTAAATTTATTTCTGGAGAGTTCTGTGTCAAAATTAAGCACCAAAATCAACTTCTGTCACCACAGCAAATGTTTTTTAAGGTTTACTGAAAGTTGTAAGCCGAATTTGGGGATTTTTGAAGAAAAAAATTTTTGGCCGATTTTTAAGGTCCGGGGCTTACAGAATTTTTCATACGGGTAAATTTATTTCTGGAGAGTTCTGTGTCAAAATTAAGCACCAAAATCAACTTCTGTCACCGTAGCAAATCTTTTTTAATGTTTATTGAAAGTTTTTAGCCGAATTTGGGGATTTTTGAAGAAAAATATTTTTGGCTGATTTTTAAGGTCCGGGGCTTACAGAATTTTCCATACGGGTAAATTTATTTCTGGAGAGTTCTGTGTCAAAATTAAGCACCAAAATCAACTTCTGTCACTGCAGCAAATGTTTTTTAAGGTTTACTGAAAGTTTTTAGCCGAATTTGGGGATTTTTGAAGAAAAACATTTTTTGCTGATTTTTAAGGTCCGGGGCTTACAGAATTTTCCATACGGATAAATTTATTTCTGGAGAGTTCTGTGTCAAAATTAAGCACCAACATCAACTTCTGTCACCATAGCAAATCTTTTTTAAGGTTTACTGAAAGTTTTAAGCCGAATTTGGGGTTTTTTGAAGAAAAAAAATTTTGGCCAATTTTTAATGTCCGGGGTTACAGAATTTTGCATATGGGTAAATGTAATTCTGGAGAGTTCTGTGTCAAAATTAAGCACCAAAATCAACTTCTGTCACCACAGCAAATGTATTTTTAATGTTTATTGAAAGTTTTTAGCCGAATTTGGGGATTTTTGAAGAAAAAAATTTTGGGCCGATTTTTAAGGTCCGGGGCTTACAGAATTTTTCATACGGTCAAATTTATTTCTGGAGAGTTCCGAGGCAAAATTAAGCACCAAAATCAACTTCAGTCACCGTAGCAAATCTTTTTTAAGGTTTACTGAAAGTTTTAAGCCGAATTTGGGGATTATTGAAGAAAAAATTTTTTGGCCGATTTAAAAGGTCCGGGGCTTACAGAATTTTTCATACGGGTAAATTTATTTCTGGAGAGTTCTGTGTCAAAATTAAGCACAAAAATCAACTTCTGTCACCACAGCAAATGTTTTTTAATGTTTATAGAAAGTTTTTAGCCGAATTTGGGGATTTTTGAAGAAAAACATTTTTTGCTGATTTTTAAGGTCCAGGGCTTACAGAATTTTCCATACGGATAAATTTATTTCTGGAGAGTTCTGTGTCAAAATTAAGCACCAAAATCAACTTCTGTCACCGTAGCAAATGTTTTTTAAGGTTTACTGAAAGTTTTAAGCCGAATTTGGGGATTTTTGAAGAAAAAAATTTTTGGCCGATTTTTAAGGTCCGGGGCTTACAGAATTTTTCATACGGGTAAATTTATTTCTGGAGAGTTCTGTGTCAAAATTAAGCACCAAAATCAACTTCTGTCACCGTAGCAAATCTTTTTTACGGTTTACTGAAAGTTTTAAGCCGAATTTGGGGTTTTTTGAAGAAAAAAATTTTTGGCCAATTTTTAAGGTCCGGGGCTTACAGAATTTTGCATATGGGTAAATGTAATTCTGGAGAGTTCTGTGTCAAAATTAAGCACCAAAAACAACTTCTGTCACCACAGCAAATGTTTTTTTAATGTTTATTGAAAGTTTTAAGCCGAATTTGGGGATTTTTGAAGAAAAACATTTTTGGCTGATTTTTAATGTCCGGGGCTTACAGAATTTTCCATACGGGTAAATTTATTTCTGGAGAGTTCTGTGTCAAAATTAAGCACCAAAATCAACTTCTGTCACCGCAGCAAATGTTTTTTAAGGTTTACTGAAAGTTTTAAGCCGAATTTGGGTATTATTGAAGAAAAAATTTTTTGGCCAATTTTTAAGGTCCGGGGCTTACAGAATTTTCCATACAGATAAATTTATTTCTGGAGAGTTCTGTGTCAAAATGAAGCACCAAAATCAACTTCTGTCACCACAGCAAATGTTTTTTAATGTTTATTGAAAGTTTTTAGCCGAATTTGGGGATTTTTGAAGAAAAACATTTTTTGCTGATTTTTAAGGTCCGGGGCTTACAGAATTTTCCATACGGATAAATTTATTTCTGGAGAGTTCTGTGTCAAAATTAAGCACCAACATCAACTTCTGTCACCATAGCAAATCTTTTTTAAGGTTTACTGAAAGTTTTAAGCCGAATTTGGGGTTTTTTGAAGAAAAAAATTTTAGGTCAATTTTTAAGGTCCGGGGCTTACAGAATTTTCCATATGGGTAAATGTATTTCTGGAGAGTTCTGTGTCAAAATTAAGCACCAAAATCAACTTCTGTCACCACAGTAAATGTTTTTTAATGTTTATTGAAAGTTTTAAGCCGAATTTGGGGATTTTTGAAGAAAAAAATTTTTGGCTGATTTTTAAGGTCCGGAGCTTACAGAAATTTCCATACGGGTAAATTTCTTTCTGGAGAGTTCTGAGTCAAAATTAAGCACCAAAATCAACTTCTGTCACCATAGCAAATCTTTTTTAAGGTTTACTGAAAGTTTTAAGCTGAATTTGGGGATTTTTGAAGAAAAAAATTTGGGGCCGATTTTTAAGGTCCGGGGTTTACAGAATTTTTCATACGGGTAAATTTATTTCTGGAGAGTTCTGTGTCAAAATTAAGCACAAAAATCAACTTCTGTCACCACAGCAAATGTTTTTTAATGTTTATAGAAAGTTTTTAGCCGAATTTGGGGATTTTTGAAGAAAAACATTTTTTGCTGATTTTTAAGGTCCGGGGCTTACAGAATTTTGCATATGGGTAAATGTAATTCTGGAGAGTTCTGTGTCAAAATTAAGCACCAAAAACAACTTCTGTCACCACAGCAAATGTTTTTTTAATGTTTATTGAAAGTTTTAAGCCGAATTTGGGGATTTTTGAAGAAAAACATTTTTGGCTGATTTTTAATGTCCGGGGCTTACAGAATTTTCCATACGGGTAAATTTATTTCTGGAGAGTTCTGTGTCAAAATTAAGCACCAAAATCAACTTCTGTCACCGCAGCAAATGTTTTTTAAGGTTTACTGAAAGTTTTAAGCCGAATTTGGGTATTATTGAAGAAAACATTTTTTGGCCAATTTTAAGGTCCGGTGCTTACAGAATTTTCCATACAGATAAATTTATTTCTGGAGAGTTCTGTGTCAAAATGAAGCACCAAAATCAACTTCTGTCACCGTAGCAAATCTTTTTAAGGTTTACGGAAAGTTTTAAGCCGAATTTGGGGATTTTTGAAGAAAAAATTTTTTGCCGATTTTTAAGGTCCGGGGCTTACAGAATTTTTCATACGGTCAAATTTATTTCTGGAGAGTTCCGAGGCAAAATTAAGCACCAAAATCAACTTCAGTCACCGTAGCAAATCTTTTTTAAGGTTTACTGAAAGTTTTAAGCCGAATTTGGGGATTATTGAAGAAAAAATTTTTTGGCCGATTTAAAAGGTCCGGGGCTTACAGAATTTTTCATACGGGTAAATTTATTTCTGGAGAGTTCTGTGTCAAAATTAAGCACCAAAATCAACTTCTGTCACCACAGCAAATGTTTTTTAATGTTTATAGACAGTTTTTAGCCGAATTTGGGGATTTTTGAAGAAAAAAATTTTGCTGATTTTTAAGGTCCAGGGCTTACAGAATTTTCCATACGGATAAATTTATTTCTGGAGAGTTCTGTGTCAAAATTAAGCACCAAAATCAACTTCTGTCACCGTAGCAAATGTTTTTTAAGGTTTACTGAAAGTTTTAAGCCGAATTTGGGGATTTTTTAAGAATAATATTTTTGGCCGATTTTTAAGGTCCGGGGCTTACAGAATTTTTCATACGGGTAAATTTCTTTCTGGAGAATTCTGAGTCAAAATTAAGCACCAAAATCAACTTCTGTCACCGTAGCAAATCTTTTTTAAGGTTTACTGAAAGTTTTAAGCTGAATTTGGGGATTTTTGAAGAAAACAATTTTTGGCCGATTTTTAAGGTCCGGGGCTTACAGAAATTTTCATACGGGTAAATTTATTTCTGGAGAGTTCTGTGTCAAAATTAAGCACCAAAATCAACTTCTGTCACCACAGCAAATGTTTTTTAAGGTTTACTGAAAGTTGTAAGCCGAATTTGGGGATTTTTGAAGAAAAAAATTTTTGGCCGATTTTTAAGGTCCGGGGCTTACAGAATTTTTCATACGGGTAAATTTATTTCTGGAGAGTTCTGTGTCAAAATTAAGCACCAAAATCAACTTCTGTCACCGTAGCAAATCTTTTTTAATGTTTATTGAAAGTTTTTAGCCGAATTTGGGGATTTTTGAAGAAAAATATTTTTGGCTGATTTTTAAGGTCCGGGGCTTACAGAATTTTCCATACGGGTAAATTTATTTCTGGAGAGTTCTGTGTCAAAATTAAGCACCAAAATCAACTTCTGTCACTGCAGCAAATGTTTTTTAAGGTTTACTGAAAGTTTTTAGCCGAATTTGGGGATTTTTGAAGAAAAACATTTTTTGCTGATTTTTAAGGTCCGGGGCTTACAGAATTTTCCATATGGATAAATTTATTTCTGGAGAGTTCTGTGTCAAAATTAAGCACCAAAATCAACTTCTGTCACCGTAGCAAATCTTTTTTAAGGTTTACTGAAAGTTTTAAGCCGAATTTGGGGATTTTTGAAGAAAAAAATTTTTGGCCGATTTTTAAGGTCCGGGGCTTACAGAATTTTTCATACGGTCAAATTTATTTCTGGAGAGTTCCGAGGCAAAATTAAGCACCAAAATCAACTTCAGTCACCGTAGCAAATCTTTTTTAAGGTTTACGGAAAGTTTTAAGCCGAATTTGGGGATTTTTGAAGAAAAAAATTTTTGGCCGATTTTTAAGGTCCGGGGCTTACAGAATTTTTCATACGGTCAAATTTATTTCTGGAGAGTTCCGAGGCAAAATTAAGCACCAAAATCAACTTCAGTCACCGTAGCAAATCTTTTTTAAGGTTTACTGAAAGTTTTAAGCCGAATTTGGGGATTATTGAAGAAAAAATTTTTTGGCCGATTTAAAAGGTCTGGGGCTTACAGAATTTTTCATACGGGTAAATTTATTTCTGGAGAGTTCTGTGTCAAAATTAAGCACCAAAATCAACTTCTGTCACCACAGCAAATGTTTTTTAATGTTTATAGAAAGTTTTTAGCCGAATTTGGGGATTTTTGAAGAAAAAATTTTTTTGCTGATTTTTAAGGTCCAGGGCTTACAGAATTTTCCATACGGATAAATTTATTTCTGGAGAGTTCTGTGTCAAAATTAAGCACCAAAATCAACTTCTGTCACCGTAGCAAATGTTTTTTAAGGTTTACTGAAAGTTTTAAGCGGAATTTGGGGATTTTTGAAGAATAAAATTTTTGGCCGATTTTTAAGGTCCGGGGCTTATAGAATTTTTCATACGGGTAAATTTCTTTCTGGAGAATTCTGAGTCAAAATTAAGCACCAAAATCAACTTCTGTCACCGTAGCAAATCTTTTTTAAGGTTTACTGAAAGTTTTAAGCTGAATTTGGGGATTTTTGAAGAAAACAATTTTTGGCCGATTTTTAAGGTCCGGGGCTTACAGAATTTTTCATACGGGTAAATTTATTTCTGGAGAGTTCTGTGTCAAAATTAAGCACCAAAATCAACTTCTGTCACCGTAGCAAATGTTTTTTAAGGTTTACTGAAAGTTTTAAGCCGAATTTGGGGATTTTTGAAGAAAAAAATTTTTGGCCGATTTTTAAGGTCCGGGGCTTACAGAATTTTTCATACGGGTAAATTTATTTCTGGAGAGTTCTGTGTCAAAATTAAGCACCAAAATCAACTTCTGTCACCGTAGCAAATCTTTTTTAATGTTTATTGAAAGTTTTTAGCCGAATTTGGGGATTTTTGAAGAAAAAAATTTTTGGCTGATTTTTAAGGTCCTGGGCTTACAGAATTTTCCATACGGGTAAATTTCTTTCTGGAGAGTTCTGTGTCAAAATTAAGCACCAAAATCAACTTCTGTCACTGCAGCAAATGTTTTTTAAGGTTTACTGAAAGTTTTAAGCCGAATTTGGGGATTTTTGAAGAAAAAAATTTTTGGCCGATTTTTAAGGTCCGCGGCTTACAGAATTTTTCATACGGTCAAATTTATTTCTGGAGAGTTCTGAGTCAAAATTAAGCACCAAAATCAACTTCTGTCACCACAGCAAATCTTTTTTAAAGTTGACTGAAAGTTTTAAGCCGAATTTGGGGATTTTTGAAGAAAAAAATTTTGGGCCGATTTTTAAGGTCCAGGGCTTACAGAATTTTCCATACGGATAAATTTATTTCTGGAGAGTTCCGAGGCAAAATTAAGCACCAAAATCAACTTCTGTCATCGTAGCAAATCTTTTTTAAGGTTTACTGAAAGTTTTAAGCCGAATTTGGGGATTTTTGAAGAAAAAAAATGTTTGCTGATTTTTAAGGTCCAGGGCTTACAGAATTTTCCATACGGATAAATTTATTTCTGGAGAGTTCCGAGGCAAAATTAAGCACCAAAATCAACTTCTGTCATCGTAGCAAATCTTTTTTAAGGTTTACTGAAAGTTTTAAGCCGAATTTGGGGATTTTTGAAGAAAAAAAATGTTTGCTGATTTTTAAGGTCCAGGGCTTACAGAATTTTCCATACGGATAAATTTATTTCTGGAGAGTTCTGAGTCAAAATTAAGCACCAAAATCAACTTCTGTCACCGTAGCAAATCTTTTTTACGGTTTACTGAAAGTTTTAAGCCGAATTTGGGGTTTTTTGAATAAAAAAATTTTTGGCCAATTTTTAAGGTCCGGGGCTTACAGAATTTTGCATATGGGTAAATGTAATTCTGGAGAGTTCTGTGTCAAAATTAAGCACCAAAAACAACTTCTGTCACCACAGCAAATGTTTTTTTAATGTTTATTGAAAGTTTTAAGCCGAATTTGGGGATTTTTGAAGAAAAACATTTTTGGCTGATTTTTAATGTCCGGGGCTTACAGAATTTTCCATACGGGTAAATTTATTTCTGGAGAGTTCTGTGTCAAAATTAAGCACCAAAATCAACTTCTGTCACCGCAGCAAATGTTTTTTAAGGTTTACTGAAAGTTTTAAGCCGAATTTGGGTATTATTGAAGAAAAAAATTTTTGGCCAATTTTTAAGGTCCGGGGCTTACAGAATTTTCCATACAGATAAATTTATTTCTGGAGAGTTCTGTGTCAAAATTAAGCACCAAAATCAACTTCTGTCACCACAGCAAATGTTTTTTAATGTTTATAGAAAGTTTTTAGCCGAATTTGGGGATTTTTGAAGAAAAATTTTTTTTTTGATGATTTTTAAGGTCCAGGGCTTACAGAATTTTCCATACGGATAAATTTATTTCTGGAGAGTTCTGTGTCAAAATTAAGCACCAAAATCAACTTCTGTCACCGTAGCAAATGTTTTTTAAGGTTTACTGAAAGTTTTAAGCCGAATTTGGGGATTTTTGAAGAATAAAATTTTTGGCCGATTTTTAAGGTCCGGGGCTTACAGAATTTTTCATACGGGTAAATTTCTTTCTGGAGAATTCTGAGTCAAAATTAAGCACCAAAATCAACTTCTGTCACCGTAGCAAATCTTTTTTAAGGTTTACTGAAAGTTTTAAGCTGAATTTGGGGATTTTTGAAGAAAACAATTTTTGGCCGATTTTTAAGGTCCGGGGCTTACAGAATTTTTCATACGGGTAAATTTATTTCTGGAGAGTTCTGTGTCAAAATTAAGCACCAAAATCAACTTTTGTCACCGTAGCAAATGTTTTTTAAGGTTTACTGAAAGTTTTAAGCCGAATTTGGGGATTTTTGAAGAAAAAAATTTTGGGCCGATTTTTAAGGTCCGGGGCTTACAGAATTTTCCATATGGGTAAATGTATTTCTGGAGAGTTCTGTGTCAAAATTAAGCACCAAAATCAACTTCTGTCACCGTAGCAAATCTTTTTTAATGTTTATTGAAAGTTTTTAGCCGAATTTGGGGATTTTTGAAGAAAAACATTTTTGGCTGATTTTTAATGTCCGGGGCTTACAGAATTTCCCATACGGGTAAATTTATTTCTGGAGAGTTCTGTGTCAAAATTAAGCACCAAAATCAACTTCTGTCACCATAGCAAATCTTTTTTAAGGTTTACTGAAAGTTTTAAGCCGAATTTGGGGATTTTTGAAGAAAAAAATTTTGGGCCGATTTTTAAGGTCCGGGGTTTACAGAATTTTTCATACGGGTAAATTTATTTCTGGAGAGTTCTGTGTCAAAATTAAGCACCAAAATCAACTTCTGTCACCGTAGCAAATCTTTTTTACGGTTTACTGAAAGTTTTAAGCCGAATTTGGGGTTTTTTGAAGAAAAAAAATTTTGGCCAATTTTTAATGTCCGGGGTTACAGAATTTTGCATATGGGTAAATGTAATTCTGGAGAGTTCTGTGTCAAAATTAAGCACCAAAATCAACTTCTGTCACCACAGCAAATGTATTTTTAATGTTTATTGAAAGTTTTTAGCCGAATTTGGGGATTTTTGAAGAAAAAAATTTTTGGCCGATTTTTAAGGTCCAGGGCTTACAGAATTTTCCATACGGATAAATTTATTTCTGGAGAGTTCTGTGTCAAAATTAAGCACCAAAATCAACTTCTGTCACCGTAGCAAATCTTTTTTACGGTTTACTGAAAGTTTTAAGCCGAATTTGGGGTTTTTTGAAGAAAAAAATTTTAGGTCAATTTTTAAGGTCCGGGGCTTACAGAATTTTCCATATGGGTAAATGTATTTCTGGAGAGTTCTGTGTCAAAATTAAGCACCAAAATCAACTTCTGTCACCACAGTAAATGTTTTTTAATGTTTATTGAAAGTTTTAAGCCGAATTTGGGGATTTTTGAAGAAAAAATTTTTTGGCTGATTTTTAAGGTCCGGAGCTTACAGAAATTTCCATACGGGTAAATTTCTTTCTGGAGAGTTCTGAGTCAAAATTAAGCACCAAAATCAACTTCTGTCACCATAGCAAATCTTTTTTAAGGTTTACTGAAAGTTTTAAGCCGAATTTGGGGATTTTTGAAGAAAAAAATTTTGGGCCGATTTTTAAGGTCCGGGGTTTACAGAATTTTTCATACGGGTAAATTTATTTCTGGAGAGTTCTGTGTCAAAATTAAGCACCAAAATCAACTTCTGTCACCGTAGCAAATCTTTTTTACGGTTTACTGAAAGTTTTAAGCCGAATTTGGGGTTTTTTGAAGAAAAAAATTTTTGGCCAATTTTTAATGTCCGGGGTTACAGAATTTTGCATATGGGTAAATGTAATTCTGGAGAGTTCTGTGTCAAAATTAAGCACCAAAATCAACTTCTGTCACCACAGCAAATGTATTTTTAATGTTTATTGAAAGTTTTTAGCCGAATTTGGGGATTTTTGAAGAAAAAAAATTTTGGCCGATTTTTAAGGTCCGGGGCTTACAGAATTTTTCATACGGTCAAATTTATTTCTGGAGAGTTCCGAGGCAAAATTAAGCACCAAAATCAACTTCAGTCACCGTAGCAAATCTTTTTTAAGGTTTACTGAAAGTTTTAAGCCGAATTTGGGGATTATTGAAGAAAAATTTTTTTGGCCGATTTAAAAGGTCCGGGGCTTACAGAATTTTTCATACGGGTAAATTTATTTCTGGAGAGTTCTGTGTCAAAATTAAGCACAAAAATCAACTTCTGTCACCACAGCAAATGTTTTTTAATGTTTATAGAAAGTTTTTAGCCGAATTTGGGGATTTTTGAAGAAAAACATTTTTTGCTGATTTTTAAGGTCCAGGGCTTACAGAATTTTCCATACGGATAAATTTATTTCTGGAGAGTTCTGTGTCAAAATTAAGCACCAACATCAACTTCTGTCACCATAGCAAATCTTTTTTAAGGTTTACTGAAAGTTTTAAGCCGAATTTGGGGTTTTTTGAAGAAAAAAATTTTAGGTCAATTTTTAAGGTCCGGGGCTTACAGAATTTTCCATATGGGTAAATGTATTTCTGGAGAGTTCTGTGTCAAAATTAAGCACCAAAATCAACTTCTGTCACCACAGTAAATGTTTTTTAATGTTTATTGAAAGTTTTAAGCCGAATTTGGGGATTTTTGAAGAAAAAAATTTTGGGCCGATTTTTAAGGTCCGGGGTTTACAGAATTTTTCATACGGGTAAATTTATTTCTGGAGAGTTCTGTGTCAAAATTAAGCACCAAAATCAACTTCTGTCACCGTAGCAAATCTTTTTTACGGTTTACTGAAAGTTTTAAGCCGAATTTGGGGTTTTTTGAAGAAAAAAAATTTTGGCCAATTTTTAATGTCCGGGGTTACAGAATTTTGCATATGGGTAAATGTAATTCTGGAGAGTTCTGTGTCAAAATTAAGCACCAAAATCAACTTCTGTCACCACAGCAAATGTATTTTTAATGTTTATTGAAAGTTTTTAGCCGAATTTGGGGATTTTTGAAGAAAAAAATTTTTGGCCGATTTTTAAGGTCCGGGGCTTACAGAATTTTTCATACGGTCAAATTTATTTCTGGAGAGTTCCGAGGCAAAATTAAGCACCAAAATCAACTTCAGTCACCGTAGCAAATCTTTTTTAAGGTTTACTGAAAGTTTTAAGCCGAATTTGGGGATTATTGAAGAAAAAAATTTTTGGCCGATTTAAAAGGTCCGGGGCTTACAGAATTTTTCATACGGGTAAATTTATTTCTGGAGAGTTCTGTGTCAAAATTAAGCACAAAAATCAACTTCTGTCACCACAGCAAATGTTTTTTAATGTTTATAGAAAGTTTTTAGCCGAATTTGGGGATTTTTGAAGAAAAACATTTTTTGCTGATTTTTAAGGTCCAGGGCTTACAGAATTTTCCATACGGATAAATTTATTTCTAGAGAGTTCTGTGTCAAAATTAAGCACCAAAATCAACTTCTGTCACCGTAGCAAATGTTTTTTAAGGTTTACTGAAAGTTTTAAGCCGAATTTGGGGATTTTTGAAGAAAAAAATTTTTGGCCGATTTTTAAGGTCCGGGGCTTACAGAATTTTTCATACGGGTAAATTTATTTCTGGAGAGTTCTGTGTCAAAATTAAGCACCAAAATCAACTTCTGTCACCGTAGCAAATCTTTTTTACGGTTTACTGAAAGTTTTAAGCCGAATTTGGGGTTTTTTGAAGAAAAAAATTTTTGGCCAATTTTTAAGGTCCGGGGCTTACAGAATTTTGCATATGGGTAAATGTAATTCTGGAGAGTTCTGTGTCAAAATTAAGCACCAAAAACAACTTCTGTCACCACAGCAAATGTTTTTTTAATGTTTATTGAAAGTTTTAAGCCGAATTTGGGGATTTTTGAAGAAAAACATTTTTGGCTGATTTTTAAAGTCCGGGGCTTACAGAATTTTCCATACGGGTAAATTTATTTCTGGAGAGTTCTGTGTCAAAATTAAGCACCAAAATCAACTTCTGTCACCGCAGCAAATGTTTTTTAAGGTTTACTGAAAGTTTTAAGCCGAATTTGGGTATTATTGAAGAAAAATTTTTTTGGCCAATTTTTAAGGTCCGGGGCTTACAGAATTTTCCATACAGATAAATTTATTTCTGGAGAGTTCTGTGTCAAAATGAAGCACCAAAATCAACTTCTGTCACCACAGCAAATGTTTTTTAATGTTTATTGAAAGTTTTTAGCCGAATTTGGGGATTTTTGAAGAAAAACATTTTTTGCTGATTTTTAAGGTCCGGGGCTTACAGAATTTTCCATACGGATAAATTTATTTCTGGAGAGTTCTGTGTCAAAATTAAGCACCAACATCAACTTCTGTCACCGTAGCAAATGTTTTTTAAGGTTTACTGAAAGTTTTAAGCCGAATTTGGGGATTTTTGAAGAAAAAAATTTTTGGCCGATTTTTAAGGTCCGGGGCTTACAGAATTTTTCATACGGGTAAATTTATTTCTGGAGAGTTCTGTGTCAAAATTAAGCACCAAAATCAACTTCTGTCACCGTAGCAAATCTTTTTTAATGTTTATTGAAAGTTTTTAGCCGAATTTGGGGATTTTTGAAGAAAAAAATTTTTGGCTGATTTTTAAGGTCCTGGGCTTACAGAATTTTCCATACGGGTAAATTTCTTTCTGGAGAGTTCTGTGTCAAAATTAAGCACCAAAATCAACTTCTGTCACTGCAGCAAATGTTTTTTAAGGTTTACTGAAAGTTTTAAGCCGAATTTGGGGATTTTTGAAGAAAAAAATTTTTGGCCGATTTTTAAGGTCCGCGGCTTACAGAATTTTTCATACGGTCAAATTTATTTCTGGAGAGTTCTGAGTCAAAATTAAGCACCAAAATCAACTTCTGTCACCACAGCAAATCTTTTTTAAAGTTGACTGAAAGTTTTAAGCCGAATTTGGGGATTTTTGAAGAAAAAAATTTTGGGCCGATTTTTAAGGTCCAGGGCTTACAGAATTTTCCATACGGATAAATTTATTTCTGGAGAGTTCCGAGGCAAAATTAAGCACCAAAATCAACTTCTGTCATCGTAGCAAATCTTTTTTAAGGTTTACTGAAAGTTTTAAGCCGAATTTGGGGATTTTTGAAGAAAAAAAATGTTTGCTGATTTTTAAGGTCCAGGGCTTACAGAATTTTCCATACGGATAAATTTATTTCTGGAGAGTTCTGAGTCAAAATTAAGCACCAAAATCAACTTCTGTCACCGTAGCAAATCTTTTTTACGGTTTACTGAAAGTTTTAAGCCGAATTTGGGGTTTTTTGAATAAAAAAATTTTTGGCCAATTTTTAAGGTCCGGGGCTTACAGAATTTTGCATATGGGTAAATGTAATTCTGGAGAGTTCTGTGTCAAAATTAAGCACCAAAAACAACTTCTGTCACCACAGCAAATGTTTTTTTAATGTTTATTGAAAGTTTTAAGCCGAATTTGGGGATTTTTGAAGAAAAACATTTTTGGCTGATTTTTAATGTCCGGGGCTTACAGAATTTTCCATACGGGTAAATTTATTTCTGGAGAGTTCTGTGTCAAAATTAAGCACCAAAATCAACTTCTGTCACCGCAGCAAATGTTTTTTAAGGTTTACTGAAAGTTTTAAGCCGAATTTGGGTATTATTGAAGAAAAAAATTTTTGGCCAATTTTTAAGGTCCGGGGCTTACAGAATTTTCCATACAGATAAATTTATTTCTGGAGAGTTCTGTGTCAAAATGAAGCACCAAAATCAACTTCTGTCACCGTAGCAAATCTTTTTTAAGGTTTACGGAAAGTTTTAAGCCGAATTTGGGGATTTTTGAAGAAAAAAATTTTTGCCGATTTTTAAGGTCCGGGGCTTACAGAAATTTTCCTACGGTCAAATTTATTTCTGGAGAGTTCCGAGGCAAAATTAAGCACCAAAATCAACTTCAGTCACCGTAGCAAATCTTTTTTAAGGTTTACTGAAAGTTTTAAGCCGAATTTGGGGATTATTGAAGAAAAATTTTTTTGGCCGATTTAAAAGGTCCGGGGCTTACAGAATTTTTCATACAGGTAAATTTATTTCTGGAGAGTTCTGTGTCAAAATTAAGCACCAAAATCAACTTCTGTCACCACAGCAAATGTTTTTTAATGTTTATAGAAAGTTTTTAGCCGAATTTGGGGATTTTTGAAGAAAAATTTTTTTTGCTGATTTTTAAGGTCCAGGGCTTACAGAATTTTCCATACGGATAAATTTATTTCTGGAGAGTTCTGTGTCAAAATTAAGCACCAAAATCAACTTCTGTCACCGTAGCAAATGTTTTTTAAGGTTTACTGAAAGTTTTAAGCCGAATTTGGGGATTTTTGAAGAATAAAATTTTTGGCCGATTTTTAAGGTCCGGGGCTTACAGAATTTTTCATACGGGTAAATTTCTTTCTGGAGAATTCTGAGTCAAAATTAAGCACCAAAATCAACTTCTGTCACCGTAGCAAATCTTTTTTAAGGTTTACTGAAAGTTTTAAGCTGAATTTGGGGATTTTTGAAGAAAACAATTTTTGGCCGATTTTTAAGGTCCGGGGCTTACAGAATTTTTCATACGGGTAAATTTATTTCTGGAGAGTTCTGTGTCAAAATTAAGCACCAAAATCAACTTTTGTCACCGTAGCAAATGTTTTTTAAGGTTTACTGAAAGTTTTAAGCCGAATTTGGGGATTTTTGAAGAAAAAAATTTTGGGCCGATTTTTAAGGTCCGGGGCTTACAGAATTTTCCATATGGGTAAATGTATTTCTGGAGAGTTCTGTGTCAAAATTAAGCACCAAAATCAACTTCTGTCACCGTAGCAAATCTTTTTTAATGTTTATTGAAAGTTTTTAGCCGAATTTGGGGATTTTTGAAGAAAAACATTTTTGGCTGATTTTTAATGTCCGGGGCTTACAGAATTTCCCATACGGGTAAATTTATTTCTGGAGAGTTCTGTGTCAAAATTAAGCACCAAAATCAACTTCTGTCACCGCAGCAAATGTTTTTTAAGGTTTACTGAAAGTTTTAAGCCGAATTTGGGTATTATTGAAGAAAAAAATTTTTGGCCAATTTTTAAGGTCCGGGGCTTACAGAATTTTCCATACAGATAAATTTATTTCTGGAGAGTTCTGTGTCAAAATGAAGCACCAAAATCAACTTCTGTCACCGTAGCAAATCTTTTTTAAGGTTTACTGAAAGTTTTAAGCTGAATTTGGGGATTTTTGAAGAAAACAATTTTTGGCCGATTTTTAAGGTCCGGGGCTTACAGAATTTTTCATACGGGTAAATTTATTTCTGGAGAGTTCTGTGTCAAAATTAAGCACCAAAATCAACTTCTGTCACCGTAGCAAATGTTTTTTAAGGTTTACTGAAAGTTTTAAGCCGAATTTGGGGATTTTTGAAGAAAAAAATTTTTGGCCGATTTTTAAGGTCCGGGGCTTACAGAATTTTTCATACGGGTAAATTTATTTCTGGAGAGTTCTGTGTCAAAATTAAGCACCAAAATCAACTTCTGTCACCGTAGCAAATCTTTTTTAATGTTTATTGAAAGTTTTTAGCCGAATTTGGGGATTTTTGAAGAAAAAAATTTTTGGCTGATTTTTAAGGTCCTGGGCTTACAGAATTTTCCATACGGGTAAATTTATTTCTGGAGAGTTCTGTGTCAAAATTAAGCACCAAAATCAACTTCTGTCACCACAGCAAATCTTTTTTAAAGTTTACTGAAAGTTTTAAGCCGAATTTGGGGATTTTTGAAGAAAAAAATTTTGGGCCGATTTTTAAGGTCCGGGGCTTACAGAATTTTCCATATGGGTACATTTATTTCTGGAGAGTTCTGTGTCAAAATTAAGCACCAAAATCAACTTCTGTCACCGCAGCAAATGTTTTTTAAGGTTTACTGAAAGTTTTAAGCCGAATTTGGGGAATTTTGAAGAAAAAAATTTTTGGCCGATTTTTAAGGTCCGGGGCTTACAGAATTTTTCATACGGTCAAATTTATTTCTGGAGAGTTCTGAGTCAAAATTAAGCACCAAAATCAACTTCTGTCATCGTAGCAAATCTTTTTTAAGGTTTACTGAAAGTTTTAAGCCGAATTTGGGGATTTTTGAAGAAAAATTTTTTTGGCCGATTTTAAAGGTCCGGGGCTTACAGAATTTTTCATACGGGTAAATTTATTTCTGGAGAGTTCTGTGTCAAAATTAAGCACCAAAATCAACTTCTGTCACCACAGCAAATGTTTTTTAATGTTTATTGAAAGTTTTTAGCCGAATTTGGGGATTTTTGAAGAAAAACATTTTTTGCTGATTTTTAAGGTCCGGGGCTTACAGAATTTTCCATACGGATAAATTTATTTCTGGAGAGTTCTGTGTCAAAATTAAGCACCAACATCAACTTCTGTCAACATAGCAAATCTTTTTTAAGGTTTACTGAAAGTTTTAAGCCGAATTTGGGGTTTTTTGAAGAAAAAAATTTTAGGTCAATTTTTAAGGTCCGGGGCTTACAGAATTTTCCATATGGGTAAATGTATTTCTGGAGAGTTCTGTGTCAAAATTAAGCACCAAAATCAACTTCTGTCACCACAGTAAATGTTTTTTAATGTTTATTGAAAGTTTTAAGCCGAATTTGGGGATTTTTGAAGAAAAAAATTTTTGGCTGATTTTTAAGGTCCGGAGCTTACAGAAATTTCCATACGGGTAAATTTCTTTCTGGAGAGTTCTGAGTCAAAATTAAGCACCAAAATCAACTTCTGTCACCATAGCAAATCTTTTTTAAGGTTTACTGAAAGTTTTAAGCCGAATTTGGGGATTTTTGAAGAAAAAAATTTTGGGCCGATTTTTAAGGTCCGGGGTTTACAGAATTTTTCATACGGGTAAATTTATTTCTGGAGAGTTCTGTGTCAAAATTAAGCACCAAAATCAACTTCTGTCACCGTAGCAAATCTTTTTTACGGTTTACTGAAAGTTTTAAGCCGAATTTGGGGTTTTTTGAAGAAAAAAAATTTTGGCCAATTTTTAATGTCCGGGGTTACAGAATTTTGCATATGGGTAAATGTAATTCTGGAGAGTTCTGTGTCAAAATTAAGCACCAAAATCAACTTCTGTCACCACAGCAAATGTATTTTTAATGTTTATTGAAAGTTTTTTGCCGAATTTGGGGATTTTTGAAGAAAAAAATTTTTGGCCGATTTTTAAGGTCCAGGGCTTACAGAATTTTCCATACGGATAAATTTATTTCTGGAGAGTTCTGTGTCAAAATTAAGCACCAAAATCAACTTCTGTCACCGTAGCAAATCTTTTTTACGGTTTACTGAAAGTTTTAAGCCGAATTTGGGGTTTTTTGAAGAAAAAAATTTTAGGTCAATTTTTAAGGTCCGGGGCTTACAGAATTTTCCATATGGGTAAATGTATTTCTGGAGAGTTCTGTGTCAAAATTAAGCACCAAAATCAACTTCTGTCACCACAGTAAATGTTTTTTAATGTTTATTGAAAGTTTTAAGCCGAATTTGGGGATTTTTGAAGAAAAAATTTTTTGGCTGATTTTTAAGGTCCGGAGCTTACAGAAATTTCCATACGGGTAAATTTCTTTCTGGAGAGTTCTGAGTCAAAATTAAGCACCAAAATCAACTTCTGTCACCATAGCAAATCTTTTTTAAGGTTTACTGAAAGTTTTAAGCCGAATTTGGGGATTTTTGAAGAAAAAAATTTTGGGCCGATTTTTAAGGTCCGGGGTTTACAGAATTTTTCATACGGGTAAATTTATTTCTGGAGAGTTCTGTGTCAAAATTAAGCACCAAAATCAACTTCTGTCACCGTAGCAAATCTTTTTTACGGTTTACTGAAAGTTTTAAGCCGAATTTGGGGTTTTTTGAAGAAAAAAATTTTTGCCCAATTTTTAATGTCCGGGGTTACAGAATTTTGCATATGGGTAAATGTAATTCTGGAGAGTTCTGTGTCAAAATTAAGCACCAAAATCAACTTCTGTCACCACAGCAAATGTATTTTTAATGTTTATTGAAAGTTTTTAGCCGAATTTGGGGATTTTTGAAGAAAAAAATTTTTGGCCGATTTTTAAGGTCCGGGGCTTACAGAATTTTTCATACGGTCAAATTTATTTCTGGAGAGTTCCGAGGCAAAATTAAGCACCAAAATCAACTTCAGTCACCGTAGCAAATCTTTTTTAAGGTTTACTGAAAGTTTTAAGCCGAATTTGGGGATTATTGAAGAAAAATTTTTTTGGCCGATTTAAAAGGTCCGGGGCTTACAGAATTTTTCATACGGGTAAATTTATTTCTGGAGAGTTCTGTGTCAAAATTAAGCACAAAAATCAACTTCTGTCACCACAGCAAATGTTTTTTAATGTTTATAGAAAGTTTTTAGCCGAATTTGGGGATTTTTGAAGAAAAACATTTTTTGCTGATTTTTAAGGTCCAGGGCTTACAGAATTTTCCATACGGATAAATTTATTTCTGGAGAGTTCTGTGTCAAAATTAAGCACCAAAATCAACTTCTGTCACCGTAGCAAATGTTTTTTAAGGTTTACTGAAAGTTTTAAGCCGAATTTGGGGATTTTTGAAGAAAAAAATTTTTGGCCGATTTTTAAGGTCCGGGGCTTACAGAATTTTTCATACGGGTAAATTTATTTCTGGAGAGTTCTGTGTCAAAATTAAGCACCAAAATCAACTTCTGTCACCGTAGCAAATCTTTTTTACGGTTTACTGAAAGTTTTAAGCCGAATTTGGGGTTTTTTGAAGAAAAAAATTTTTGGCCAATTTTTAAGGTCCGGGGCTTACAGAATTTTGCATATGGGTAAATGTAATTCTGGAGAGTTCTGTGTCAAAATTAAGCACCAAAAACAACTTCTGTCACCACAGCAAATGTTTTTTTAATGTTTATTGAAAGTTTTAAGCCGAATTTGGGGATTTTTGAAGAAAAACATTTTTGGCTGATTTTTAAAGTCCGGGGCTTACAGAATTTTCCATACGGGTAAATTTATTTCTGGAGAGTTCTGTGTCAAAATTAAGCACCAAAATCAACTTCTGTCACCGCAGCAAATGTTTTTTAAGGTTTACTGAAAGTTTTAAGCCGAATTTGGGTATTATTGAAGAAAAATTTTTTTGGCCAATTTTTAAGGTCCGGGGCTTACAGAATTTTCCATACAGATAAATTTATTTCTGGAGAGTTCTGTGTCAAAATGAAGCACCAAAATCAACTTCTGTCACCACAGCAAATGTTTTTTAATGTTTATTGAAAGTTTTTAGCCGAATTTGGGGATTTTTGAAGAAAAACATTTTTTGCTGATTTTTAAGGTCCGGGGCTTACAGAATTTTCCATACGGATAAATTTATTTCTGGAGAGTTCTGTGTCAAAATTAAGCACCAACATCAACTTCTGTCACCATAGCAAATCTTTTTTAAGGTTTACTGAAAGTTTTAAGCCGAATTTGGGGTTTTTTGAAGAAAAAAATTTTAGGTCAATTTTTAAGGTCCGGGGCTTACAGAATTTTCCATATGGGTAAATGTATTTCTGGAGAGTTCTGTGTCAAAATTAAGCACCAAAATCAACTTCTGTCACCACAGTAAATGTTTTTTAATGTTTATTGAAAGTTTTAAGCCGAATTTGGGGATTTTTGAAGAAAAAAATTTTGGGCCGATTTTTAAGGTCCGGGGTTTACAGAATTTTTCATACGGGTAAATTTATTTCTGGAGAGTTCTGTGTCAAAATTAAGCACCAAAATCAACTTCTGTCACCGTAGCAAATCTTTTTTACGGTTTACTGAAAGTTTTAAGCCGAATTTGGGGTTTTTTGAAGAAAAAAAATTTTGGCCAATTTTTAATGTCCGGGGTTACAGAATTTTGCATATGGGTAAATGTAATTCTGGAGAGTTCTGTGTCAAAATTAAGCACCAAAATCAACTTCTGTCACCACAGCAAATGTATTTTTAATGTTTATTGAAAGTTTTTAGCCGAATTTGGGGATTTTTGAAGAAAAAAATTTTTGGCCGATTTTTAAGGTCCGGGGCTTACAGAATTTTTCATACGGTCAAATTTATTTCTGGAGAGTTCCGAGGCAAAATTAAGCACCAAAATCAACTTCAGTCACCGTAGCAAATCTTTTTTAAGGTTTACTGAAAGTTTTAAGCCGAATTTGGGGATTATTGAAGAAAAAATTTTTTGGCCGATTTTTAAGGTCCGGGGCTTACAGAATTTTTCATACGGGTAAATTTATTTCTGGAGAGTTCTGTGTCAAAATTAAGCACCAAAATCAACTTCTGTCACCGTAGCAAATCTTTTTTACGGTTTACTGAAAGTTTTAAGCCGAATTTGGGGTTTTTTGAAGAAAAAAATTTTTGGCCAATTTTTAAGGTCCGGGGCTTACAGAATTTTGCATATGGGTAAATGTAATTCTGGAGAGTTCTGTGTCAAAATTAAGCACCAAAAACAACTTCTGTCACCACAGCAAATGTTTTTTTAATGTTTATTGAAAGTTTTAAGCCGAATTTGGGGATTTTTGAAGAAAAACATTTTTGGCTGATTTTTAAAGTCCGGGGCTTACAGAATTTTCCATACGGGTAAATTTATTTCTGGAGAGTTCTGTGTCAAAATTAAGCACCAAAATCAACTTCTGTCACCGCAGCAAATGTTTTTTAAGGTTTACTGAAAGTTTTAAGCCGAATTTGGGTATTATTGAAGAAAAAATTTTTTGGCCAATTTTTAAGGTCCGGGGCTTACAGAATTTTCCATACAGATAAATTTATTTCTGGAGAGTTCTGTGTCAAAATGAAGCACCAAAATCAACTTCTGTCACCACAGCAAATGTTTTTTAATGTTTATTGAAAGTTTTTAGCCGAATTTGGGGATTTTTGAAGAAAAACATTTTTTGCTGATTTTTAAGGTCCGGGGCTTACAGAATTTTCCATACGGATAAATTTATTTCTGGAGAGTTCTGTGTCAAAATTAAGCACCAACATCAACTTCTGTCACCATAGCAAATCTTTTTTAAGGTTTACTGAAAGTTTTAAGCCGAATTTGGGGTTTTTTGAAGAAAAAAATTTTAGGTCAATTTTTAAGGTCCGGGGCTTACAGAATTTTCCATATGGGTAAATGTATTTCTGGAGAGTTCTGTGTCAAAATTAAGCACCAAAATCAACTTCTGTCACCACAGTAAATGTTTTTTAATGTTTATTGAAAGTTTTAAGCCGAATTTGGGGATTTTTGAAGAAAAAAATTTTGGGCCGATTTTTAAGGTCCGGGGTTTACAGAATTTTTCATACGGGTAAATTTATTTCTGGAGAGTTCTGTGTCAAAATTAAGCACCAAAATCAACTTCTGTCACCGTAGCAAATCTTTTTTACGGTTTACTGAAAGTTTTAAGCCGAATTTGGGGTTTTTTGAAGAAAAAAAATTTTGGCCAATTTTTAATGTCCGGGGTTACAGAATTTTGCATATGGGTAAATGTAATTCTGGAGAGTTCTGTGTCAAAATTAAGCACCAAAATCAACTTCTGTCACCACAGCAAATGTATTTTTAATGTTTATTGAAAGTTTTTAGCCGAATTTGGGGATTTTTGAAGAAAAAAATTTTTGGCCGATTTTTAAGGTCCGGGGCTTACAGAATTTTTCATACGGTCAAATTTATTTCTGGAGAGTTCCGAGGCAAAATTAAGCACCAAAATCAACTTCAGTCACCGTAGCAAATCTTTTTTAAGGTTTACTGAAAGTTTTAAGCCGAATTTGGGGATTATTGAAGAAAAAATTTTTTGGCCGATTTTTAAGGTCCGGGGCTTACAGAATTTTTCATACGGGTAAATTTATTTCTGGAGAGTTCTGTGTCAAAATTAAGCACCAAAATCAACTTCTGTCACCGTAGCAAATCTTTTTTACGGTTTACTGAAAGTTTTAAGCCGAATTTGGGGTTTTTTGAAGAAAAAAATTTTTGGCCAATTTTTAAGGTCCGGGGCTTACAGAATTTTGCATATGGGTAAATGTAATTCTGGAGAGTTCTGTGTCAAAATTAAGCACCAAAAACAACTTCTGTCACCACAGCAAATGTTTTTTTAATGTTTATTGAAAGTTTTAAGCCGAATTTGGGGATTTTTGAAGAAAAACATTTTTGGCTGATTTTTAAAGTCCGGGGCTTACAGAATTTTCCATACGGGTAAATTTATTTCTGGAGAGTTCTGTGTCAAAATTAAGCACCAAAATCAACTTCTGTCACCGCAGCAAATGTTTTTTAAGGTTTACTGAAAGTTTTAAGCCGAATTTGGGTATTATTGAAGAAAAAATTTTTTGGCCAATTTTTAAGGTCCGGGGCTTACAGAATTTTCCATACAGATAAATTTATTTCTGGAGAGTTCTGTGTCAAAATGAAGCACCAAAATCAACTTCTGTCACCACAGCAAATGTTTTTTAATGTTTATTGAAAGTTTTTAGCCGAATTTGGGGATTTTTGAAGAAAAACATTTTTTGCTGATTTTTAAGGTCCGGGGCTTACAGAATTTTCCATACGGATAAATTTATTTCTGGAGAGTTCTGTGTCAAAATTAAGCACCAACATCAACTTCTGTCACCGTAGCAAATGTTTTTTAAGGTTTACTGAAAGTTTTAAGCCGAATTTGGGGATTTTTGAAGAAAAAAATTTTTGGCCGATTTTTAAGGTCCGGGGCTTACAGAATTTTTCATACGGGTAAATTTATTTCTGGAGAGTTCTGTGTCAAAATTAAGCACCAAAATCAACTTCTGTCACCGTAGCAAATCTTTTTTAATGTTTATTGAAAGTTTTTAGCCGAATTTGGGGATTTTTGAAGAAAAAAATTTTTGGCTGATTTTTAAGGTCCTGGGCTTACAGAATTTTCCATACGGGTAAATTTCTTTCTGGAGAGTTCTGTGTCAAAATTAAGCACCAAAATCAACTTCTGTCACTGCAGCAAATGTTTTTTAAGGTTTACTGAAAGTTTTAAGCCGAATTTGGGGATTTTTGAAGAAAAAAATTTTTGGCCGATTTTTAAGGTCCGCGGCTTACAGAATTTTTCATACGGTCAAATTTATTTCTGGAGAGTTCTGAGTCAAAATTAAGCACCAAAATCAACTTCTGTCACCACAGCAAATCTTTTTTAAAGTTGACTGAAAGTTTTAAGCCGAATTTGGGGATTTTTGAAGAAAAAAATTTTGGGCCGATTTTTAAGGTCCAGGGCTTACAGAATTTTCCATACGGATAAATTTATTTCTGGAGAGTTCCGAGGCAAAATTAAGCACCAAAATCAACTTCTGTCATCGTAGCAAATCTTTTTTAAGGTTTACTGAAAGTTTTAAGCCGAATTTGGGGATTTTTGAAGAAAAAAAATGTTTGCTGATTTTTAAGGTCCAGGGCTTACAGAATTTTCCATACGGATAAATTTATTTCTGGAGAGTTCCGAGGCAAAATTAAGCACCAAAATCAACTTCTGTCATCGTAGCAAATCTTTTTTAAGGTTTACTGAAAGTTTTAAGCCGAATTTGGGGATTTTTGAAGAAAAAAAATGTTTGCTGATTTTTAAGGTCCAGGGCTTACAGAATTTTCCATACGGATAAATTTATTTCTGGAGAGTTCTGAGTCAAAATTAAGCACCAAAATCAACTTCTGTCACCGTAGCAAATCTTTTTTACGGTTTACTGAAAGTTTTAAGCCGAATTTGGGGTTTTTTGAATAAAAAAATTTTTGGCCAATTTTTAAGGTCCGGGGCTTACAGAATTTTGCATATGGGTAAATGTAATTCTGGAGAGTTCTGTGTCAAAATTAAGCACCAAAAACAACTTCTGTCACCACAGCAAATGTTTTTTTAATGTTTATTGAAAGTTTTAAGCCGAATTTGGGGATTTTTGAAGAAAAACATTTTTGGCTGATTTTTAATATCCGGGGCTTACAGAATTTTCCATACGGGTAAATTTATTTCTGGAGAGTTCTGTGTCAAAATTAAGCACCAAAATCAACTTCTGTCACCGCAGCAAATGTTTTTTAAGGTTTACTGAAAGTTTTAAGCCGAATTTGGGTATTATTGAAGAAAAAAATTTTTGGCCAATTTTTAAGGTCCGGGGCTTACAGAATTTTCCATACAGATAAATTTATTTCTGGAGAGTTCTGTGTCAAAATGAAGCACCAAAATCAACTTCTGTCACCGTAGCAAATCTTTTTTAAGGTTTACGGAAAGTTTTAAGCCGAATTTGGGGATTTTTGAAGAAAAAAATTTTTGCCGATTTTTAAGGTCCGGGGCTTACAGAAATTTTCCTACGGTCAAATTTATTTCTGGAGAGTTCCGAGGCAAAATTAAGCACCAAAATCAACTTCAGTCACCGTAGCAAATCTTTTTTAAGGTTTACTGAAAGTTTTAAGCCGAATTTGGGGATTATTGAAGAAAAAATTTTTTGGCCGATTTAAAAGGTCCGGGGCTTACAGAATTTTTCATACAGGTAAATTTATTTCTGGAGAGTTCTGTGTCAAAATTAAGCACCAAAATCAACTTCTGTCACCACAGCAAATGTTTTTTAATGTTTATAGAAAGTTTTTAGCCGAATTTGGGGATTTTTGAAGAAAAATTTTTTTTGCTGATTTTTAAGGTCCAGGGCTTACAGAATTTTCCATACGGATAAATTTATTTCTGGAGAGTTCTGTGTCAAAATTAAGCACCAAAATCAACTTCTGTCACCGTAGCAAATGTTTTTTAAGGTTTACTGAAAGTTTTAAGCCGAATTTGGGGATTTTTGAAGAATAAAATTTTTGGCCGATTTTTAAGGTCCGGGGCTTACAGAATTTTCCATACAGATAAATTTATTTCTGGAGAGTTCTGTGTCAAAATGAAGCACCAAAATCAACTTCTGTCACCACAGCAAATGTTTTTTAATGTTTATTGAAAGTTTTTAGCCGAATTTGGGGATTTTTGAAGAAAAACATTTTTTGCTGATTTTTAAGGTCCGGGGCTTACAGAATTTTCCATACGGATAAATTTATTTCTGGAGAGTTCTGTGTCAAAATTAAGCACCAACATCAACTTCTGTCACCGTAGCAAATGTTTTTTAAGGTTTACTGAAAGTTTTAAGCCGAATTTGGGGATTTTTGAAGAAAAAAATTTTTGGCCGATTTTTAAGGTCCGGGGCTTACAGAATTTTTCATACGGGTAAATTTATTTCTGGAGAGTTCTGTGTCAAAATTAAGCACCAAAATCAACTTCTGTCACCGTAGCAAATCTTTTTTAATGTTTATTGAAAGTTTTTAGCCGAATTTGGGGATTTTTGAAGAAAAAAATTTTTGGCTGATTTTTAAGGTCCTGGGCTTACAGAATTTTCCATACGGGTAAATTTCTTTCTGGAGAGTTCTGTGTCAAAATTAAGCACCAAAATCAACTTCTGTCACTGCAGCAAATGTTTTTTAAGGTTTACTGAAAGTTTTAAGCCGAATTTGGGGATTTTTGAAGAAAAAAATTTTTGGCCGATTTTTAAGGTCCGCGGCTTACAGAATTTTTCATACGGTCAAATTTATTTCTGGAGAGTTCTGAGTCAAAATTAAGCACCAAAATCAACTTCTGTCACCACAGCAAATCTTTTTTAAAGTTGACTGAAAGTTTTAAGCCGAATTTGGGGATTTTTGAAGAAAAAAATTTTGGGCCGATTTTTAAGGTCCAGGGCTTACAGAATTTTCCATACGGATAAATTTATTTCTGGAGAGTTCCGAGGCAAAATTAAGCACCAAAATCAACTTCTGTCATCGTAGCAAATCTTTTTTAAGGTTTACTGAAAGTTTTAAGCCGAATTTGGGGATTTTTGAAGAAAAAAAATGTTTGCTGATTTTTAAGGTCCAGGGCTTACAGAATTTTCCATACGGATAAATTTATTTCTGGAGAGTTCCGAGGCAAAATTAAGCACCAAAATCAACTTCTGTCATCGTAGCAAATCTTTTTTAAGGTTTACTGAAAGTTTTAAGCCGAATTTGGGGATTTTTGAAGAAAAAAAATGTTTGCTGATTTTTAAGGTCCAGGGCTTACAGAATTTTCCATACGGATAAATTTATTTCTGGAGAGTTCTGAGTCAAAATTAAGCACCAAAATCAACTTCTGTCACCGTAGCAAATCTTTTTTACGGTTTACTGAAAGTTTTAAGCCGAATTTGGGGTTTTTTGAATAAAAAAATTTTTGGCCAATTTTTAAGGTCCGGGGCTTACAGAATTTTGCATATGGGTAAATGTAATTCTGGAGAGTTCTGTGTCAAAATTAAGCACCAAAAACAACTTCTGTCACCACAGCAAATGTTTTTTTAATGTTTATTGAAAGTTTTAAGCCGAATTTGGGGATTTTTGAAGAAAAACATTTTTGGCTGATTTTTAATATCCGGGGCTTACAGAATTTTCCATACGGGTAAATTTATTTCTGGAGAGTTCTGTGTCAAAATTAAGCACCAAAATCAACTTCTGTCACCGCAGCAAATGTTTTTTAAGGTTTACTGAAAGTTTTAAGCCGAATTTGGGTATTATTGAAGAAAAAAATTTTTGGCCAATTTTTAAGGTCCGGGGCTTACAGAATTTTCCATACAGATAAATTTATTTCTGGAGAGTTCTGTGTCAAAATGAAGCACCAAAATCAACTTCTGTCACCGTAGCAAATCTTTTTTAAGGTTTACGGAAAGTTTTAAGCCGAATTTGGGGATTTTTGAAGAAACAAATTTTTGCCGATTTTTAAGGTCCGGGGCTTACAGAAATTTTCCTACGGTCAAATTTATTTCTGGAGAGTTCCGAGGCAAAATTAAGCACCAAAATCAACTTCAGTCACCGTAGCAAATCTTTTTTAAGGTTTACTGAAAGTTTTAAGCCGAATTTGGGGATTATTGAAGAAAAAATTTTTTGGCCGATTTAAAAGGTCCGGGGCTTACAGAATTTTTCATACAGGTAAATTTATTTCTGGAGAGTTCTGTGTCAAAATTAAGCACCAAAATCAACTTCTGTCACCACAGCAAATGTTTTTTAATGTTTATAGAAAGTTTTTAGCCGAATTTGGGGATTTTTGAAGAAAAATTTTTTTTGCTGATTTTTAAGGTCCAGGGCTTACAGAATTTTCCATACGGATAAATTTATTTCTGGAGAGTTCTGTGTCAAAATTAAGCACCAAAATCAACTTCTGTCACCGTAGCAAATGTTTTTTAAGGTTTACTGAAAGTTTTAAGCCGAATTTGGGGATTTTTGAAGAATAAAATTTTTGGCCGATTTTTAAGGTCCGGGGCTTACAGAATTTTTCATACGGGTAAATTTCTTTCTGGAGAATTCTGAGTCAAAATTAAGCACCAAAATCAACTTCTGTCACCGTAGCAAATCTTTTTTAAGGTTTACTGAAAGTTTTAAGCTGAATTTGGGGATTTTTGAAGAAAACAATTTTTGGCCGATTTTTAAGGTCCGGGGCTTACAGAATTTTTCATACGGGTAAATTTATTTCTGGAGAGTTCTGTGTCAAAATTAAGCACCAAAATCAACTTTTGTCACCGTAGCAAATGTTTTTTAAGGTTTACTGAAAGTTTTAAGCCGAATTTGGGGATTTTTGAAGAAAAAAATTTTGGGCCGATTTTTAAGGTCCGGGGCTTACAGAATTTTCCATATGGGTAAATGTATTTCTGGAGAGTTCTGTGTCAAAATTAAGCACCAAAATCAACTTCTGTCACCGTAGCAAATCTTTTTTAATGTTTATTGAAAGTTTTTAGCCGAATTTGGGGATTTTTGAAGAAAAACATTTTTGGCTGATTTTTAATGTCCGGGGCTTACAGAATTTCCCATACGGGTAAATTTATTTCTGGAGAGTTCTGTGTCAAAATTAAGCACCAAAATCAACTTCTGTCACCGCAGCAAATGTTTTTTAAGGTTTACTGAAAGTTTTAAGCCGAATTTGGGTATTATTGAAGAAAAAAATTTTTGGCCAATTTTTAAGGTCCGGGGCTTACAGAATTTTCCATACAGATAAATTTATTTCTGGAGAGTTCTGTGTCAAAATGAAGCACCAAAATCAACTTCTGTCACCGTAGCAAATCTTTTTTAAGGTTTACTGAAAGTTTTAAGCTGAATTTGGGGATTTTTGAAGAAAACAATTTTTGGCCGATTTTTAAGGTCCTGGGCTTACAGAATTTTTCATACGGGTAAATTTATTTCTGGAGAGTTCTGTGTCAAAATTAAGCACCAAAATCAACTTCTGTCACCGTAGCAAATGTTTTTTAAGGTTTACTGAAAGTTTTAAGCCGAATTTGGGGATTTTTGAAGAAAAAAATTTTTGGCCGATTTTTAAGGTCCGGGGCTTACAGAATTTTTCATACGGGTAAATTTATTTCTGGAGAGTTCTATGTCAAAATTAAGCACCAAAATCAACTTCTGTCACCGTAGCAAATCTTATTTAATGTTTATTGAAAGTTTTTAGCCGAATTTGGGGATTTTTGAAGAAAAAAATTTTTGGCTGATTTTTAAGGTCCTGGGCTTACAGAATTTTCCATACGGGTAAATTTATTTCTGGAGAGTTCTGTGTCAAAATTAAGCACCAAAATCAACTTCTGTCACCACAGCAAATCTTTTTTAAAGTTTACTGAAAGTTTTAAGCCGAATTTGGGGATTTTTGAAGAAAAAAATTTTGGGCCGATTTTTAAGGTCCGGGGCTTACAGAATTTTCCATATGGGTACATTTATTTCTGGAGAGTTCTGTGTCAAAATTAAGCACCAAAATCAACTTCTGTCACCGCAGCAAATGTTTTTTAAGGTTTACTGAAAGTTTTAAGCCGAATTTGGGGAATTTTGAAGAAAAAAATTTTTGGCCGATTTTTAAGGTCCGGGGCTTACAGAATTTTTCATACGGTCAAATTTATTTCTGGAGAGTTCTGAGTCAAAATTAAGCACCAAAATCAACTTCTGTCATCGTAGCAAATCTTTTTTAAGGTTTACTGAAAGTTTTAAGCCGAATTTGGGGATTTTTGAAGAAAAATTTTTTTGGCCGATTTTAAAGGTCCGGGGCTTACAGAATTTTTCATACGGGTAAATTTATTTCTGGAGAGTTCTGTGTCAAAATTAAGCACCAAAATCAACTTCTGTCACCACAGCAAATGTTTTTTAATGTTTATTGAAAGTTTTTAGCCGAATTTGGGGATTTTTGAAGAAAAACATTTTTTGCTGATTTTTAAGGTCCGGGGCTTACAGAATTTTCCATACGGATAAATTTATTTCTGGAGAGTTCTGTGTCAAAATTAAGCACCAACATCAACTTCTGTCAACATAGCAAATCTTTTTTAAGGTTTACTGAAAGTTTTAAGCCGAATTTGGGGTTTTTTGAAGAAAAAAATTTTAGGTCAATTTTTAAGGTCCGGGGCTTACAGAATTTTCCATATGGGTAAATGTATTTCTGGAGAGTTCTGTGTCAAAATTAAGCACCAAAATCAACTTCTGTCACCACAGTAAATGTTTTTTAATGTTTATTGAAAGTTTTAAGCCGAATTTGGGGATTTTTGAAGAAAAAAATTTTTGGCTGATTTTTAAGGTCCGGAGCTTACAGAAATTTCCATACGGGTAAATTTCTTTCTGGAGAGTTCTGAGTCAAAATTAAGCACCAAAATCAACTTCTGTCACCATAGCAAATCTTTTTTAAGGTTTACTGAAAGTTTTAAGCCGAATTTGGGGATTTTTGAAGAAAAAAATTTTGGGCCGATTTTTAAGGTCCGGGGTTTACAGAATTTTTCATACGGGTAAATTTATTTCTGGAGAGTTCTGTGTCAAAATTAAGCACCAAAATCAACTTCTGTCACCGTAGCAAATCTTTTTTACGGTTTACTGAAAGTTTTAAGCCGAATTTGGGGTTTTTTGAAGAAAAAAAATTTTGGCCAATTTTTAATGTCCGGGGTTACAGAATTTTGCATATGGGTAAATGTAATTCTGGAGAGTTCTGTGTCAAAATTAAGCACCAAAATCAACTTCTGTCACCACAGCAAATGTATTTTTAATGTTTATTGAAAGTTTTTAGCCGAATTTGGGGATTTTTGAAGAAAAAAATTTTTGGCCGATTTTTAAGGTCCAGGGCTTACAGAATTTTCCATACGGATAAATTTATTTCTGGAGAGTTCTGTGTCAAAATTAAGCACCAAAATCAACTTCTGTCACCGTAGCAAATCTTTTTTACGGTTTACTGAAAGTTTTAAGCCGAATTTGGGGTTTTTTGAAGAAAAAAATTTTAGGTCAATTTTTAAGGTCCGGGGCTTACAGAATTTTCCATATGGGTAAATGTATTTCTGGAGAGTTCTGTGTCAAAATTAAGCACCAAAATCAACTTCTGTCACCACAGTAAATGTTTTTTAATGTTTATTGAAAGTTTTAAGCCGAATTTGGGGATTTTTGAAGAAAAAAATTTTGGGCCGATTTTTAAGGTCCGGGGTTTACAGAATTTTTCATACGGGTAAATTTATTTCTGGAGAGTTCTGTGTCAAAATTAAGCACCAAAATCAACTTCTGTCACCGTAGCAAATCTTTTTTACGGTTTACTGAAAGTTTTAAGCCGAATTTGGGGTTTTTTGAAGAAAAAAATTTTTGGCCAATTTTTAATGTCCGGGGTTACAGAATTTTGCATATGGGTAAATGTAATTCTGGAGAGTTCTGTGTCAAAATTAAGCACCAAAATCAACTTCTGTCACCACAGCAAATGTATTTTTAATGTTTATTGAAAGTTTTTAGCCGAATTTGGGGATTTTTGAAGAAAAAAATTTTTGGCCGATTTTTAAGGTCCGGGGCTTACAGAATTTTTCATACGGTCAAATTTATTTCTGGAGAGTTCTGAGGCAAAATTAAGCACCAAAATCAACTTCAGTCACCGTAGCAAATCTTTTTTAAGGTTTACTGAAAGTTTTAAGCCGAATTTGGGGATTATTGAAGAAAAATTTTTTTGGCCGATTTAAAAGGTCCGGGGCTTACAGAATTTTTCATACGGGTAAATTTATTTCTGGAGAGTTCTGTGTCAAAATTAAGCACAAAAATCAACTTCTGTCACCACAGCAAATGTTTTTTAATGTTTATAGAAAGTTTTTAGCCGAATTTGGGGATTTTTGAAGAAAAACATTTTTTGCTGATTTTTAAGGTCCAGGGCTTACAGAATTTTCCATACGGATAAATTTATTTCTGGAGAGTTCTGTGTCAAAATTAAGCACCAAAATCAACTTCTGTCACCGTAGCAAATGTTTTTTAAGGTTTACTGAAAGTTTTAAGCCGAATTTGGGGATTTTTGAAGAAAAAAATTTTTGGCCGATTTTTAAGGTCCGGGGCTTACAGAATTTTTCATACGGGTAAATTTATTTCTGGAGAGTTCTGTGTCAAAATTAAGCACCAAAATCAACTTCTGTCACCGTAGCAAATCTTTTTTACGGTTTACTGAAAGTTTTAAGCCGAATTTGGGGTTTTTTGAAGAAAAAAATTTTTGGCCAATTTTTAAGGTCCGGGGCTTACAGAATTTTGCATATGGGTAAATGTAATTCTGGAGAGTTCTGTGTCAAAATTAAGCACCAAAAACAACTTCTGTCACCACAGCAAATGTTTTTTTAATGTTTATTGAAAGTTTTAAGCCGAATTTGGGGATTTTTGAAGAAAAACATTTTTGGCTGATTTTTAAAGTCCGGGGCTTACAGAATTTTCCATACGGGTAAATTTATTTCTGGAGAGTTCTGTGTCAAAATTAAGCACCAAAATCAACTTCTGTCACCGCAGCAAATGTTTTTTAAGGTTTACTGAAAGTTTTAAGCCGAATTTGGGTATTATTGAAGAAAAATTTTTTTGGCCAATTTTTAAGGTCCGGGGCTTACAGAATTTTCCATACAGATAAATTTATTTCTGGAGAGTTCTGTGTCAAAATGAAGCACCAAAATCAACTTCTGTCACCACAGCAAATGTTTTTTAATGTTTATTGAAAGTTTTTAGCCGAATTTGGGGATTTTTGAAGAAAAACATTTTTTGCTGATTTTTAAGGTCCGGGGCTTACAGAATTTTCCATACGGATAAATTTATTTCTGGAGAGTTCTGTGTCAAAATTAAGCACCAACATCAACTTCTGTCACCATAGCAAATCTTTTTTAAGGTTTACTGAAAGTTTTAAGCCGAATTTGGGGTTTTTTGAAGAAAAAAATTTTAGGTCAATTTTTAAGGTCCGGGGCTTACAGAATTTTCCATATGGGTAAATGTATTTCTGGAGAGTTCTGTGTCAAAATTAAGCACCAAAATCAACTTCTGTCACCACAGTAAATGTTTTTTAATGTTTATTGAAAGTTTTAAGCCGAATTTGGGGATTTTTGAAGAAAAAAATTTTGGGCCGATTTTTAAGGTCCGGGGTTTACAGAATTTTTCATACGGGTAAATTTATTTCTGGAGAGTTCTGTGTCAAAATTAAGCACCAAAATCAACTTCTGTCACCGTAGCAAATCTTTTTTACGGTTTACTGAAAGTTTTAAGCCGAATTTGGGGTTTTTTGAAGAAAAAAATTTTTGGCCAATTTTTAATGTCCGGGGTTACAGAATTTTGCATATGGGTAAATGTAATTCTGGAGAGTTCTGTGTCAAAATTAAGCACCAAAATCAACTTCTGTCACCACAGCAAATGTATTTTTAATGTTTATTGAAAGTTTTTAGCCGAATTTGGGGATTTTTGAAGAAAAAAATTTTTGGCCGATTTTTAAGGTCCGGGGCTTACAGAATTTTTCATACGGTCAAATTTATTTCTGGAGAGTTCCGAGGCAAAATTAAGCACCAAAATCAACTTCAGTCACCGTAGCAAATCTTTTTTAAGGTTTACTGAAAGTTTTAAGCCGAATTTGGGGATTATTGAAGAAAAAATTTTTTGGCCGATTTAAAAGGTCCGGGGCTTACAGAATTTTTCATACGGGTAAATTTATTTCTGGAGAGTTCTGTGTCAAAATTAAGCACAAAAATCAACTTCTGTCACCACAGCAAATGTTTTTTAATGTTTATAGAAAGTTTTTAGCCGAATTTGGGGATTTTTGAAGAAAAACATTTTTTGCTGATTTTTAAGGTCCAGGGCTTACAGAATTTTCCATACGGATAAATTTATTTCTGGAGAGTTCTGTGTCAAAATTAAGCACCAAAATCAACTTCTGTCACCGTAGCAAATGTTTTTTAAGGTTTACTGAAAGTTTTAAGCCGAATTTGGGGATTTTTGAAGAAAAAAATTTTTGGCCGATTTTTAAGGTCCGGGGCTTACAGAATTTTTCATACGGGTAAATTTATTTCTGGAGAGTTCTGTGTCAAAATTAAGCACCAAAATCAACTTCTGTCACCGTAGCAAATCTTTTTTACGGTTTACTGAAAGTTTTAAGCCGAATTTGGGGTTTTTTGAAGAAAAAAATTTTTGGCCAATTTTTAAGGTCCGGGGCTTACAGAATTTTGCATATGGGTAAATGTAATTCTGGAGAGTTCTGTGTCAAAATTAAGCACCAAAAACAACTTCTGTCACCACAGCAAATGTTTTTTTAATGTTTATTGAAAGTTTTAAGCCGAATTTGGGGATTTTTGAAGAAAAACATTTTTGGCTGATTTTTAATGTCCGGGGCTTACAGAATTTTCCATACGGGTAAATTTATTTCTGGAGAGTTCTGTGTCAAAATTAAGCACCAAAATCAACTTCTGTCACCGCAGCAAATGTTTTTTAAGGTTTACTGAAAGTTTTAAGCCGAATTTGGGTATTATTGAGGAAAAATTTTTTTGGCCAATTATTAAGGTCCGGGGCTTACAGAATTTTCCATACAGATAAATTTATTTCTGGAGAGTTCTGTGTCAAAATGAAGCACCAAAATCAACTTCTGTCACCACAGCAAATGTTTTTTAATGTTTATTGAAAGTTTTTAGCCGAATTTGGGGATTTTTGAAGAAAAACATTTTTTGCTGATTTTTAAGGTCCGGGGCTTACAGAATTTTCCATACGGATAAATTTATTTCTGGAGAGTTCTGTGTCAAAATTAAGCACCAACATCAACTTCTGTCAACATAGCAAATCTTTTTTAAGGTTTACTGAAAGTTTTAAGCCGAATTTGGGGTTTTTTGAAGAAAAAAATTTTAGGTCAATTTTTAAGGTCCGGGGCTTACAGAATTTTCCATATGGGTAAATGTATTTCTGGAGAGTTCTGTGTCAAAATTAAGCACCAAAATCAACTTCTGTCACCACAGTAAATGTTTTTTAATGTTTATTGAAAGTTTTAAGCCGAATTTGGGGATTTTTTAAGAAAAAAATTTTTGGCTGATTTTTAAGGTCCGGAGCTTACAGAAATTTCCATACGGGTAAATTTCTTTCTGGAGAGTTCTGAGTCAAAATTAAGCACCAAAATCAACTTCTGTCACCATAGCAAATCTTTTTTAAGGTTTACTGAAAGTTTTAAGCCGAATTTGGGGATTTTTGAAGAAAAAAATTTTGGGCCGATTTTTAAGGTCCGGGGTTTACAGAATTTTTCATACGGGTAAATTTATTTCTGGAGAGTTCTGTGTCAAAATTAAGCACCAAAATCAACTTCTGTCACCGTAGCAAATCTTTTTTACGGTTTACTGAAAGTTTTAAGCCGAATTTGGGGTTTTTTGAAGAAAAAAAATTTTGGCCAATTTTTAATGTCCGGGGTTACAGAATTTTGCATATGGGTAAATGTAATTCTGGAGAGTTCTGTGTCAAAATTAAGCACCAAAATCAACTTCTGTCACCACAGCAAATGTATTTTTAATGTTTATTGAAAGTTTTTAGCCGAATTTGGGGATTTTTGAAGAAAAAAATTTTTGGCCGATTTTTAAGGTCCAGGGCTTACAGAATTTTCCATACGGATAAATTTATTTCTGGAGAGTTCTGTGTCAAAATTAAGCACCAAAATCAACTTCTGTCACCGTAGCAAATCTTTTTTACGGTTTACTGAAAGTTTTAAGCCGAATTTGGGGTTTTTTGAAGAAAAAAATTTTAGGTCAATTTTTAAGGTCCGGGGCTTACAGAATTTTCCATATGGGTAAATGTATTTCTGGAGAGTTCTGTGTCAAAATTAAGCACCAAAATCAACTTCTGTCACCACAGTAAATGTTTTTTAATGTTTATTGAAAGTTTTAAGCCGAATTTGGGGATTTTTGAAGAAAAAAATTTTGGGCCGATTTTTAAGGTCCGGGGTTTACAGAATTTTTCATACGGGTAAATTTATTTCTGGAGAGTTCTGTGTCAAAATTAAGCACCAAAATCAACTTCTGTCACCGTAGCAAATCTTTTTTACGGTTTACTGAAAGTTTTAAGCCGAATTTGGGGTTTTTTGAAGAAAAAAATTTTTGGCCAATTTTTAATGTCCGGGGTTACAGAATTTTGCATATGGGTAAATGTAATTCTGGAGAGTTCTGTGTCAAAATTAAGCACCAAAATCAACTTCTGTCACCACAGCAAATGTATTTTTAATGTTTATTGAAAGTTTTTAGCCGAATTTGGGGATTTTTGAAGAAAAAAATTTTTGGCCGATTTTTAAGGTCCGGGGCTTACAGAATTTTTCATACGGTCAAATTTATTTCTGGAGAGTTCCGAGGCAAAATTAAGCACCAAAATCAACTTCAGTCACCGTAGCAAATCTTTTTTAAGGTTTACTGAAAGTTTTAAGCCGAATTTGGGGATTATTGAAGAAAAATTTTTTTGGCCGATTTAAAAGGTCCGGGGCTTACAGAATTTTTCATACGGGTAAATTTATTTCTGGAGAGTTCTGTGTCAAAATTAAGCACAAAAATCAACTTCTGTCACCACAGCAAATGTTTTTTAATGTTTATAGAAAGTTTTTAGCCGAATTTGGGGATTTTTGAAGAAAAACATTTTTTGCTGATTTTTAAGGTCCAGGGCTTACAGAATTTTCCATACGGATAAATTTATTTCTGGAGAGTTCTGTGTCAAAATTAAGCACCAAAATCAACTTCTGTCACCGTAGCAAATGTTTTTTAAGGTTTACTGAAAGTTTTAAGCCGAATTTGGGGATTTTTGAAGAAAAAAATTTTTGGCCGATTTTTAAGGTCCGGGGCTTACAGAATTTTTCATACGGGTAAATTTATTTCTGGAGAGTTCTGTGTCAAAATTAAGCACCAAAATCAACTTCTGTCACCGTAGCAAATCTTTTTTACGGTTTACTGAAAGTTTTAAGCCGAATTTGGGGTTTTTTGAAGAAAAAAATTTTTGGCCAATTTTTAAGGTCCGGGGCTTACAGAATTTTGCATATGGGTAAATGTAATTCTGGAGAGTTCTGTGTCAAAATTAAGCACCAAAAACAACTTCTGTCACCACAGCAAATGTTTTTTTAATGTTTATTGAAAGTTTTAAGCCGAATTTGGGGATTTTTGAAGAAAAACATTTTTGGCTGATTTTTAAAGTCCGGGGCTTACAGAATTTTCCATACGGGTAAATTTATTTCTGGAGAGTTCTGTGTCAAAATTAAGCACCAAAATCAACTTCTGTCACCGCAGCAAATGTTTTTTAAGGTTTACTGAAAGTTTTAAGCCGAATTTGGGTATTATTGAAGAAAAATTTTTTTGGCCAATTTTTAAGGTCCGGGGCTTACAGAATTTTCCATACAGATAAATTTATTTCTGGAGAGTTCTGTGTCAAAATGAAGCACCAAAATCAACTTCTGTCACCACAGCAAATGTTTTTTAATGTTTATTGAAAGTTTTTAGCCGAATTTGGGGATTTTTGAAGAAAAACATTTTTTGCTGATTTTTAAGGTCCGGGGCTTACAGAATTTTCCATACGGATAAATTTATTTCTGGAGAGTTCTGTGTCAAAATTAAGCACCAACATCAACTTCTGTCACCATAGCAAATCTTTTTTAAGGTTTACTGAAAGTTTTAAGCCGAATTTGGGGTTTTTTGAAGAAAAAAATTTTAGGTCAATTTTTAAGGTCCGGGGCTTACAGAATTTTCCATATGGGTAAATGTATTTCTGGAGAGTTCTGTGTCAAAATTAAGCACCAAAATCAACTTCTGTCACCACAGTAAATGTTTTTTAATGTTTATTGAAAGTTTTAAGCCGAATTTGGGGATTTTTGAAGAAAAAAATTTTGGGCCGATTTTTAAGGTCCGGGGTTTACAGAATTTTTCATACGGGTAAATTTATTTCTGGAGAGTTCTGTGTCAAAATTAAGCACCAAAATCAACTTCTGTCACCGTAGCAAATCTTTTTTACGGTTTACTGAAAGTTTTAAGCCGAATTTGGGGTTTTTTGAAGAAAAAAAATTTTGGCCAATTTTTAATGTCCGGGGTTACAGAATTTTGCATATGGGTAAATGTAATTCTGGAGAGTTCTGTGTCAAAATTAAGCACCAAAATCAACTTCTGTCACCACAGCAAATGTATTTTTAATGTTTATTGAAAGTTTTTAGCCGAATTTGGGGATTTTTGAAGAAAAAAATTTTTGGCCGATTTTTAAGGTCCGGGGCTTACAGAATTTTTCATACGGTCAAATTTATTTCTGGAGAGTTCCGAGGCAAAATTAAGCACCAAAATCAACTTCAGTCACCGTAGCAAATCTTTTTTAAGGTTTACTGAAAGTTTTAAGCCGAATTTGGGGATTATTGAAGAAAAAATTTTTTGGCCGATTTAAAAGGTCCGGGGCTTACAGAATTTTTCATACGGGTAAATTTATTTCTGGAGAGTTCTGTGTCAAAATTAAGCACAAAAATCAACTTCTGTCACCACAGCAAATGTTTTTTAATGTTTATAGAAAGTTTTTAGCCGAATTTGGGGATTTTTGAAGAAAAACATTTTTTGCTGATTTTTAAGGTCCAGGGCTTACAGAATTTTCCATACGGATAAATTTATTTCTGGAGAGTTCTGTGTCAAAATTAAGCACCAAAATCAACTTCTGTCACCGTAGCAAATGTTTTTTAAGGTTTACTGAAAGTTTTAAGCCGAATTTGGGGATTTTTGAAGAAAAAAATTTTTGGCCGATTTTTAAGGTCCGGGGCTTACAGAATTTTGCATATGGGTAAATGTAATTCTGGAGAGTTCTGTGTCAAAATTAAGCACCAAAAACAACTTCTGTCACCACAGCAAATGTTTTTTTAATGTTTATTGAAAGTTTTAAGCCGAATTTGGGGATTTTTGAAGAAAAACATTTTTGGCTGATTTTTAATGTCCGGGGCTTACAGAATTTTCCATACGGGTAAATTTATTTCTGGAGAGTTCTGTGTCAAAATTAAGCACCAAAATCAACTTCTGTCACCGCAGCAAATGTTTTTTAAGGTTTACTGAAAGTTTTAAGCCGAATTTGGGTATTATTGAGGAAAAATTTTTTTGGCCAATTATTAAGGTCCGGGGCTTACAGAATTTTCCATACAGATAAATTTATTTCTGGAGAGTTCTGTGTCAAAATGAAGCACCAAAATCAACTTCTGTCACCACAGCAAATGTTTTTTAATGTTTATTGAAAGTTTTTAGCCGAATTTGGGGATTTTTGAAGAAAAACATTTTTTGCTGATTTTTAAGGTCCGGGGCTTACAGAATTTTCCATACGGATAAATTTATTTCTGGAGAGTTCTGTGTCAAAATTAAGCACCAACATCAACTTCTGTCACCATAGCAAATCTTTTTTAAGGTTTACTGAAAGTTTTAAGCCGAATTTGGGGTTTTTTGAAGAAAAAAATTTTAGGTCAATTTTTAAGGTCCGGGGCTTACAGAATTTTCCATATGGGTAAATGTATTTCTGGAGAGTTCTGTGTCAAAATTAAGCACCAAAATCAACTTCTGTCACCACAGTAAATGTTTTTTAATGTTTATTGAAAGTTTTAAGCCGAATTTGGGAATTTTTGAAGAAAAAAATTTTTGGCTGATTTTTAAGGTCCGGAGCTTACAGAAATTTCCATACGGGTAAATTTCTTTCTGGAGAGTTCTGAGTCAAAATTAAGCACCAAAATCAACTTCTGTTACCATAGCAAATCTTTTTTAAGGTTTACTGAAAGTTTTAAGCCGAATTTGGGAATTTTTGAAGAAAAAAATTTTGGGCCGATTTTTAAGGTCCGGGGTTTACAGAATTTTTCATACGGGTAAATTTATTTCTGGAGAGTTCTGTGTCAAAATTAAGCACCAAAATCAACTTCTGTCACCGTAGCAAATCTTTTTTACGGTTTACTGAAAGTTTTAAGCCGAATTTGGGGTTTTTTGAAGAAAAAAAATTTTGGCCAATTTTTAATGTCCGGGGTTACAGAATTTTGCATATGGGTAAATGTAATTCTGGAGAGTTCTGTGTCAAAATTAAGCACCAAAATCAACTTCTGTCACCACAGCAAATGTATTTTTAATGTTTATTGAAAGTTTTTAGCCGAATTTGGGGATTTTTGAAGAAAAAAATTTTTGGCCGATTTTTAAGGTCCGGGGCTTACAGAATTTTTCATACGGTCAAATTTATTTCTGGAGAGTTCCGAGGCAAAATTAAGCACCAAAATCAACTTCAGTCACCGTAGCAAATCTTTTTTAAGGTTTACTGAAAGTTTTAAGCCGAATTTGGGGATTATTGAAGAAAAAATTTTTTGGCCGATTTAAAAGGTCCGGGGCTTACAGAATTTTTCATACGGGTAAATTTATTTCTGGAGAGTTCTGTGTCAAAATTAAGCACAAAAATCAACTTCTGTCACCACAGCAAATGTTTTTTAATGTTTATAGAAAGTTTTTAGCCGAATTTGGGGATTTTTGAAGAAAAACATTTTTTGCTGATTTTTAAGGTCCAGGGCTTACAGAATTTTCCATACGGATAAATTTATTTCTGGAGAGTTCTGTGTCAAAATTAAGCACCAAAATCAACTTCTGTCACCGTAGCAAATGTTTTTTAAGGTTTACTGAAAGTTTTAAGCCGAATTTGGGGATTTTTGAAGAAAAAAATTTTTGGCCGATTTTTAAGGTTCGGGGCTTACAGAATTTTTCATACGGGTAAATTTATTTCTGGAGAGTTCTGTGTCAAAATTAAGCACCAAAATCAACTTCTGTCACCGTAGCAAATCTTTTTTACGGTTTACTGAAAGTTTTAAGCCGAATTTGGGGTTTTTTGAAGAAAAAAATTTTTGGCCAATTTTTAAGGTCCGGGGCTTACAGAATTTTGCATATGGGTAAATGTAATTCTGGAGAGTTCTGTGTCAAAATTAAGCACCAAAAACAACTTCTGTCACCACAGCAAATGTTTTTTTAATGTTTATTGAAAGTTTTAAGCCGAATTTGGGGATTTTTGAAGAAAAACATTTTTGGCTGATTTTTAGTGTCCGGGGCTTACAGAATTTTCCATACGGGTAAATTTATTTCTGGAGAGTTCTGTGTCAAAATTAAGCACCAAAATCAACTTCTGTCACCGCAGCAAATGTTTTTTAAGGTTTACTGAAAGTTTTAAGCCGAATTTGGGTATTATTGAAGAAAACATTTTTTGGCCAATTTTTAAGGTCCGGGGCTTACAGAATTTTCCATACAGATAAATTTATTTCTGGAGAGTTCTGTGTCAAAATGAAGCACCAAAATCAACTTCTGTCACCGTAGCAAATCTTTTTTAAGGTTTACGGAAAGTTTTAAGCCGAATTTGGGGATTTTTGAAGAAAAAATTTTTTGCCGATTTTTAAGGTCCGGGGCTTACAGAATTTTTCATACGGTCAAATTTATTTCTGGAGAGTTCCGAGGCAAAATTAAGCACCAAAATCAACTTCAGTCACCGTAGCAAATCTTTTTTAAGGTTTACTGAAAGTTTTAAGCCGAATTTGGGGATTATTGAAGAAAAAATTTTTTGGCCGATTTAAAAGGTCCGGGGCTTACAGAATTTTTCATACGGGTACATTTATTTCTGGAGAGTTCTGTGTCAAAATTAAGCACCAAAATCAACTTCTGTCACCACAGCAAATGTTTTTTAATGTTTATAGACAGTTTTTAGCCGAATTTGGGGATTTTTGAAGAAAAAAAATTTTGCTGATTTTTAAGGTCCAGGGCTTACAGAATTTTCCATACGGATAAATTTATTTCTGGAGAGTTCTGTGTCAAAATTAAGCACCAAAATCAACTTCTGTCACCGTAGCAAATGTTTTTTAAGGTTTACTGAAAGTTTTAAGCCGAATTTGGGGATTTTTTAAGAATAATATTTTTGGCCGATTTTTAAGGTCCGGGGCTTACAGAATTTTTCATACGGGTAAATTTCTTTCTGGAGAATTCTGAGTCAAAATTAAGCACCAAAATCAACTTCTGTCACCGTAGCAAATCTTTTTTAAGGTTTACTGAAAGTTTTAAGCTGAATTTGGGGATTTTTGAAGAAAACAATTTTTGGCCGATTTTTAAGGTCCGGGGCTTACAGAAATTTTCATACGGGTAAATTTATTTCTGGAGAGTTCTGTGTCAAAATTAAGCACCAAAATCAACTTCTGTCACCACAGCAAATGTTTTTTAAGGTTTACTGAAAGTTTTAAGCCGAATTTGGGGATTTTTGAAGAAAAAAATTTTTGGCCGATTTTTAAGGTCCGGGGCTTACAGAATTTTTCATACGGGTAAATTTATTTCTGGAGAGTTCTGTGTCAAAATTAAGCACCAAAATCAACTTCTGTCACCGTAGCAAATCTTTTTTAATGTTTATTGAAAGTTTTTAGCCGAATTTGGGGATTTTTGAAGAAAAACATTTTTGGCTGATTTTTAAGGTCCGGGGCTTACAGAATTTTCCATACGGGTAAATTTATTTCTGGAGAGTTCTGTGTCAAAATTAAGCACCAAAATCAACTTCTGTCACTGCAGCAAATGTTTTTTAAGGTTTACTGAAAGTTTTTAGCCGAATTTGGGGATTTTTGAAGAAAAACATTTTTTGCTGATTTTTAAGGTCCGGGGCTTACAGAATTTTCCATACGGATAAATTTATTTCTGGAGAGTTCTGTGTCAAAATTAAGCACCAACATCAACTTCTGTCACCATAGCAAATCTTTTTTAAGGTTTACTGAAAGTTTTAAGCCGAATTTGGGGTTTTTTGAAGAAAAAAATTTTAGGCCAATTTTTAAGGTCCGGGGCTTACAGAATTTTCCATATGGGTAAATGTATTTCTGGAGAGTTCTGTGTCAAAATTAAGCACCAAAATCAACTTCTGTCACCACAGTAAATGTTTTTTAATGTTTATTGAAAGTTTTAAGCCGAATTTGGGGATTTTTGAAGAAAAAAATTTTGGGCCGATTTTTAAGGTCCGGGGTTTACAGAATTTTTCATACGGGTAAATTTATTTCTGGAGAGTTCTGTGTCAAAATTAAGCACCAAAATCAACTTCTGTCACCGTAGCAAATCTTTTTTACGGTTTACTGAAAGTTTTAAGCCGAATTTGGGGTTTTTTGAAGAAAAAAAATTTTGGCCAATTTTTAATGTCCGGGGTTACAGAATTTTGCATATGGGTAAATGTAATTCTGGAGAGTTCTGTGTCAAAATTAAGCACCAAAATCAACTTCTGTCACCACAGCAAATGTATTTTTAATGTTTATTGAAAGTTTTTAGCCGAATTTGGGGATTTTTGAAGAAAAAAATTTTTGGCCGATTTTTAAGGTCCGGGGCTTACAGAATTTTTCATACGGTCAAATTTATTTCTGGAGAGTTCCGAGGCAAAATTAAGCACCAAAATCAACTTCAGTCACCGTAGCAAATCTTTTTTAAGGTTTACTGAAAGTTTTAAGCCGAATTTGGGGATTATTGAAGAAAAAATTTTTTGGCCGATTTAAAAGGTCCGGGGCTTACAGAATTTTTCATACGGGTAAATTTATTTCTGGAGAGTTCTGTGTCAAAATTAAGCACAAAAATCAACTTCTGTCACCACAGCAAATGTTTTTTAATGTTTATAGAAAGTTTTTAGCCGAATTTGGGGATTTTTGAAGAAAAACATTTTTTGCTGATTTTTAAGGTCCAGGGCTTACAGAATTTTCCATACGGATAAATTTATTTCTGGAGAGTTCTGTGTCAAAATTAAGCACCAAAATCAACTTCTGTCACCGTAGCAAATGTTTTTTAAGGTTTACTGAAAGTTTTAAGCCGAATTTGGGGATTTTTGAAGAAAAAAATTTTTGGCCGATTTTTAAGGTCCGGGGCTTACAGAATTTTTCATACGGGTAAATTTATTTCTGGAGAGTTCTGTGTCAAAATTAAGCACCAAAATCAACTTCTGTCACCGTAGCAAATCTTTTTTACGGTTTACTGAAAGTTTTAAGCCGAATTTGGGGTTTTTTGAAGAAAAAAATTTTTGGCCAATTTTTAAGGTCCGGGGCTTACAGAATTTTGCATATGGGTAAATGTAATTCTGGAGAGTTCTGTGTCAAAATTAAGCACCAAAAACAACTTCTGTCACCACAGCAAATGTTTTTTTAATGTTTATTGAAAGTTTTAAGCCGAATTTGGGGATTTTTGAAGAAAAACATTTTTGGCTGATTTTTAATGTCCGGGGCTTACAGAATTTTCCATACGGGTAAATTTATTTCTGGAGAGTTCTGTGTCAAAATTAAGCACCAAAATCAACTTCTGTCACCGCAGCAAATGTTTTTTAAGGTTTACTGAAAGTTTTAAGCCGAATTTGGGTATTATTGAGGAAAAATTTTTTTGGCCAATTTTTAAGGTCCGGGGCTTACAGAATTTTCCATACAGATAAATTTATTTCTGGAGAGTTCTGTGTCAAAATGAAGCACCAAAATCAACTTCTGTCACCACAGCAAATGTTTTTTAATGTTTATTGAAAGTTTTTAGCCGAATTTGGGGATTTTTGAAGAAAAACATTTTTTGCTGATTTTTAAGGTCCGGGGCTTACAGAATTTTCCATACGGATAAATTTATTTCTGGAGAGTTCTGTGTCAAAATTAAGCACCAACATCAACTTCTGTCACCATAGCAAATCTTTTTTAAGGTTTACTGAAAGTTTTAAGCCGAATTTGGGGTTTTTTGAAGAAAAAAATTTTAGGTCAATTTTTAAGGTCCGGGGCTTACAGAATTTTCCATATGGGTAAATGTATTTCTGGAGAGTTCTGTGTCAAAATTAAGCACCAAAATCAACTTCTGTCACCACAGTAAATGTTTTTTAATGTTTATTGAAAGTTTTAAGCCGAATTTGGGAATTTTTGAAGAAAAAAATTTTTGGCTGATTTTTAAGGTCCGGAGCTTACAGAAATTTCCATACGGGTAAATTTCTTTCTGGAGAGTTCTGAGTCAAAATTAAGCACCAAAATCAACTTCTGTCACCATAGCAAATCTTTTTTAAGGTTTACTGAAAGTTTTAAGCCGAATTTGGGGATTTTTGAAGAAAAAAATTTTGGGCCGATTTTTAAGGTCCGGGGTTTACAGAATTTTTCATACGGGTAAATTTATTTCTGGAGAGTTCTGTGTCAAAATTAAGCACCAAAATCAACTTCTGTCACCGTAGCAAATCTTTTTTACGGTTTACTGAAAGTTTTAAGCCGAATTTGGGGTTTTTTGAAGAAAAAAAATTTTGGCCAATTTTTAATGTCCGGGGTTACAGAATTTTGCATATGGGTAAATGTAATTCTGGAGAGTTCTGTGTCAAAATTAAGCACCAAAATCAACTTCTGTCACCACAGCAAATGTATTTTTAATGTTTATTGAAAGTTTTTAGCCGAATTTGGGGATTTTTGAAGAAAAAAATTTTTGGCCGATTTTTAAGGTCCGGGGCTTACAGAATTTTTCATACGGTCAAATTTATTTCTGGAGAGTTCCGAGGCAAAATTAAGCACCAAAATCAACTTCAGTCACCGTAGCAAATCTTTTTTAAGGTTTACTGAAAGTTTTAAGCCGAATTTGGGGATTATTGAAGAAAAAATTTTTTGGCCGATTTAAAAGGTCCGGGGCTTACAGAATTTTTCATACGGGTAAATTTATTTCTGGAGAGTTCTGTGTCAAAATTAAGCACAAAAATCAACTTCTGTCACCACAGCAAATGTTTTTTAATGTTTATAGAAAGTTTTTAGCCGAATTTGGGGATTTTTGAAGAAAAACATTTTTTGCTGATTTTTAAGGTCCAGGGCTTACAGAATTTTCCATACGGATAAATTTATTTCTGGAGAGTTCTGTGTCAAAATTAAGCACCAAAATCAACTTCTGTCACCGTAGCAAATGTTTTTTAAGGTTTACTGAAAGTTTTAAGCCGAATTTGGGGATTTTTGAAGAAAAAAATTTTTGGCCGATTTTTAAGGTTCGGGGCTTACAGAATTTTTCATACGGGTAAATTTATTTCTGGAGAGTTCTGTGTCAAAATTAAGCACCAAAATCAACTTCTGTCACCGTAGCAAATCTTTTTTACGGTTTACTGAAAGTTTTAAGCCGAATTTGGGGTTTTTTGAAGAAAAAAATTTTTGGCCAATTTTTAAGGTCCGGGGCTTACAGAATTTTGCATATGGGTAAATGTAATTCTGGAGAGTTCTGTGTCAAAATTAAGCACCAAAAACAACTTCTGTCACCACAGCAAATGTTTTTTTAATGTTTATTGAAAGTTTTAAGCCGAATTTGGGGATTTTTGAAGAAAAACATTTTTGGCTGATTTTTAATGTCCGGGGCTTACAGAATTTTCCATACGGGTAAATTTATTTCTGGAGAGTTCTGTGTCAAAATTAAGCACCAAAATCAACTTCTGTCACCGCAGCAAATGTTTTTTAAGGTTTACTGAAAGTTTTAAGCCGAATTTGGGTATTATTGAAGAAAACATTTTTTGGCCAATTTTTAAGGTCCGGGGCTTACAGAATTTTCCATACAGATAAATTTATTTCTGGAGAGTTCTGTGTCAAAATGAAGCACCAAAATCAACTTCTGTCACCACAGCAAATGTTTTTTAATGTTTATTGAAAGTTTTTAGCCGAATTTGGGGATTTTTGAAGAAAAACATTTTTTGCTGATTTTTAAGGTCCGGGGCTTACAGAATTTTCCATACGGATAAATTTATTTCTGGAGAGTTCTGTGTCAAAATTAAGCACCAACATCAACTTCTGTCACCATAGCAAATCTTTTTTAAGGTTTACTGAAAGTTTTAAGCCGAATTTGGGGATTTTTGAAGAAAAAAATTTTGGGCCGATTTTTAAGGTCCGGGGTTTACAGAATTTTTCATACGGGTAAATTTATTTCTGGAGAGTTCTGTGTCAAAATTAAGCACCAAAATCAACTTCTGTCACCGTAGCAAATCTTTTTTACGGTTTACTGAAAGTTTTAAGCCGAATTTGGGGTTTTTTGAAGAAAAAAAATTTTGGCCAATTTTTAATGTCCGGGGTTACAGAATTTTGCATATGGGTAAATGTAATTCTGGAGAGTTCTGTGTCAAAATTAAGCACCAAAATCAACTTCTGTCACCACAGCAAATGTATTTTTAATGTTTATTGAAAGTTTTTAGCCGAATTTGGGGATTTTTGAAGAAAAAAATTTTTGGCCGATTTTTAAGGTCCGGGGCTTACAGAATTTTTCATACGGTCAAATTTATTTCTGGAGAGTTCTGAGGCAAAATTAAGCACCAAAATCAACTTCAGTCACCGTAGCAAATCTTTTTTAAGGTTTACTGAAAGTTTTAAGCCGAATTTGGGGATTATTGAAGAAAAAATTTTTTGGCCGATTTAAAAGGTCCGGGGCTTACAGAATTTTTCATACGGGTAAATTTATTTCTGGAGAGTTCTGTGTCAAAATTAAGCACAATAATCAACTTCTGTCACCACAGCAAATGTTTTTTAATGTTTATAGAAAGTTTTTAGCCGAATTTGGGGATTTTTGAAGAAAAACATTTTTTGCTGATTTTTAAGGTCCAGGGCTTACAGAATTTTCCATACGGATAAATTTATTTCTGGAGAGTTCTGTGTCAAAATTAAGCACCAAAATCAACTTCTGTCACCGTAGCAAATGTTTTTTAAGGTTTACTGAAAGTTTTAAGCCGAATTTGGGGATTTTTGAAGAAAAAAATTTTTGGCCGATTTTTAAGGTTCGGGGCTTACAGAATTTTTCATACGGGTAAATTTATTTCTGGAGAGTTCTGTGTCAAAATTAAGCACCAAAATCAACTTCTGTCACCGTAGCAAATCTTTTTTACGGTTTACTGAAAGTTTTAAGCCGAATTTGGGGTTTTTTGAAGAAAAAAATTTTTGGCCAATTTTTAAGGTCCGGGGCTTACAGAATTTTGCATATGGGTAAATGTAATTCTGGAGAGTTCTGTGTCAAAATTAAGCACCAAAAACAACTTCTGTCACCACAGCAAATGTTTTTTAATGTTTATTGAAAGTTTTAAGCCGAATTTGGGGATTTTTGAAGAAAAACATTTTTGGCTGATTTTTAATGTCCGGGGCTTACAGAATTTTCCATACGGGTAAATTTATTTCTGGAGAGTTCTGTGTCAAAATTAAGCACCAAAATCAACTTCTGTCACCGCAGCAAATGTTTTTTAAGGTTTACTGAAAGTTTTAAGCCGAATTTGGGTATTATTGAAGAAAACATTTTTTGGCCAATTTTTAAGGTCCGGGGCTTACAGAATTTTCCATACAGATAAATTTATTTCTGGAGAGTTCTGTGTCAAAATGAAGCACCAAAATCAACTTCTGTCACCGTAGCAAATCTTTTTTAAGGTTTACGGAAAGTTTTAAGCCGAATTTGGGGATTTTTGAAGAAAAAATTTTTTGCCGATTTTTAAGGTCCGGGGCTTACAGAATTTTTCATACGGTCAAATTTATTTCTGGAGAGTTCCGAGGCAAAATTAAGCACCAAAATCAACTTCAGTCACCGTAGCAAATCTTTTTTAAGGTTTACTGAAAGTTTTAAGCCGAATTTGGGGATTATTGAAGAAAAATTTTTTTGGCCGATTTAAAAGGTCCGGGGCTTACAGAATTTTTCATACGGGTACATTTATTTCTGGAGAGTTCTGTGTCAAAATTAAGCACCAAAATCAACTTCTGTCACCACAGCAAATGTTTTTTAATGTTTATAGACAGTTTTTAGCCGAATTTGGGGATTTTTGAAGAAAAAAAATTTTGCTGATTTTTAAGGTCCAGGGCTTACAGAATTTTCCATACGGATAAATTTATTTCTGGAGAGTTCTGTGTCAAAATTAAGCACCAAAATCAACTTCTGTCACCGTAGCAAATGTTTTTTAAGGTTTACTGAAAGTTTTAAGCCGAATTTGGGGATTTTTTAAGAATAATATTTTTGGCCGATTTTTAAGGTCCGGGGCTTACAGAATTTTTCATACGGGTAAATTTCTTTCTGGAGAATTCTGAGTCAAAATTAAGCACCAAAATCAACTTCTGTCACCGTAGCAAATCTTTTTTAAGGTTTACTGAAAGTTTTAAGCTGAATTTGGGGATTTTTGAAGAAAACAATTTTTGGCCGATTTTTAAGGTCCGGGGCTTACAGAAATTTTCATACGGGTAAATTTATTTCTGGAGAGTTCTGTGTCAAAATTAAGCACCAAAATCAACTTCTGTCACCACAGCAAATGTTTTTTAAGGTTTACTGAAAGTTTTAAGCCGAATTTGGGGATTTTTGAAGAAAAAAATTTTTGGCCGATTTTTAAGGTCCGGGGCTTACAGAATTTTTCATACGGGTAAATTTATTTCTGGAGAGTTCTGTGTCAAAATTAAGCACCAAAATCAACTTCTGTCACCGTAGCAAATCTTTTTTAATGTTTATTGAAAGTTTTTAACCGAATTTGGGGATTTTTGAAGAAAAACATTTTTGGCTGATTTTTAAGGTCCGGGGCTTACAGAATTTTCCATACGGGTAAATTTATTTCTGGAGAGTTCTGTGTCAAAATTAAGCACCAAAATCAACTTCTGTCACTGCATCAAATGTTTTTTAAGGTTTACTGAAAGTTTTTAGCCGAATTTGGGGATTTTTGAAGAAAAACATTTTTTGCTGATTTTTAAGGTCCGGGGCTTACAGAATTTTCCATACGGATAAATTTATTTCTGGAGAGTTCTGTGTCAAAATTAAGCACCAACATCAACTTCTGTCACCAAAGCAAATCTTTTTTAAGGTTTACTGAAAGTTTTAAGCCGAATTTGGGGTTTTTTGAAGAAAAAAATTTTAGGCCAATTTTTAAGGTCCGGGGCTTACAGAATTTTCCATATGGGTAAATGTATTTCTGGAGAGTTCTGTGTCAAAATTAAGCACCAAAATCAACTTCTGTCACCACAGCAAATGTTTTTTAATGTTTATTGAAAGTTTTAAGCCGAATTTGGGGATTTTTGAAGAAAAAAATTTTTGGCTGATTTTTAAGGTCCGGAGCTTACAGAAATTTCCATATGGGTAAATTTCTTTCTGGAGAGTTCTGAGTCAAAATTAAGCACCAAAATCAACTTCTGTCACCATAGCAAATCTTTTTTAAGGTTTACTGAAAGTTTTAAGCCGAATTTGGGGATTTTTGAAGAAAAAAATTTTGGGCCGATATTTAAGGTCCGGGGCTTACAGAATTTTTCATACGGGTAAATTTATTTCTGGAGAGTTCTGTGTCAAAATTAAGCACCAAAATCAACTTCTGTCACCACAGCAAATGTATTTTTAATGTTTATTGAAAGTTTTTAGCCGAATTTGGGGATTTTTGAAGAAAAACATTTTTGGCTGATTTTTAAGGTCCGGGGCTTACAGAATTTTCCATATGGATAAATTTATTTCTGGAGAGTTCTGTGTCAAAATTAAGCACCAAAATCAACTTCTGTCACCGTAGCAAATCTTTTTTAAGGTTTACTGAAAGTTTTAAGCCGAATTTGGGGATTTTTGAAGAAAAAAATTTTTGGCCGATTTTTAAGGTCCGGGGCTTACAGAATTTTTCATACGGTCAAATTTATTTCTGGAGAGTTCCGAGGCAAAATTAAGCACCAAAATCAACTTCAGTCACCGTAGCAAATCTTTTTTAAGGTTTACGGAAAGTTTTAAGCCGAATTTGGGGATTTTTGAAGAAAAAAATTTTTGGCCGATTTTTAAGGTCCGGGGCTTACAGAATTTTTCATACGGTCAAATTTATTTCTGGAGAGTTCCGAGGCAAAATTAAGCACCAAGATCAACTTCAGTCACCGTAGCAAATCTTTTTTAAGGTTTACTGAAAGTTTTAAGCCGAATTTGGGGATTATTGAAGAAAAAAATTTTTGGCCGATTTAAAAGGTCTGGGGCTTACAGAATTTTTCATACGGGTAAATTTATTTCTGGAGAGTTCTGTGTCAAAATTAAGCACCAAAATCAACTTCTGTCACCACAGCAAATGTTTTTTAATGTTTATAGAAAGTTTTTAGCCGAATTTGGGGATTTTTGAAGAAAAAATTTTTTTGCTGATTTTTAAGGTCCAGGGCTTACAGAATTTTCCATACGGAAAAATTTATTTCTGGAGAGTTCTGTGTCAAAATTAAGCACCAAAATCAACTTCTGTCACCGTAGCAAATGTTTTTTAAGGTTTACTGAAAGTTTTAAGCGGAATTTGGGGATTTTTGAAGAATAAAATTTTTGGCCGATTTTTAAGGTCCGGGGCTTACAGAATTTTTCATACGGGTAAATTTCTTTCTGGAGAATTCTGAGTCAAAATTAAGCACCAAAATCAACTTCTGTCACCGTAGCAAATCTTTTTTAAGGTTTACTGAAAGTTTTAAGCTGAATTTGGGGATTTTTGAAGAAAACAATTTTTGGCCGATTTTTAAGGTCCGGGGCTTACAGAATTTTTCATACGGGTAAATTTATTTCTGGAGAGTTCTGTGTCAAAATTAAGCACCAAAATCAACTTCTGTCACCGTAGCAAATCTTTTTTAATGTTTATTGAAAGTTTTTAGCCGAATTTGGGGATTTTTGAAGAAAAACATTTTTGGCTGATTTTTAAGGTCCGGGGCTTACAGAATTTTCCATACGGGTAAATTTATTTCTGGAGAGTTCTGTGTCAAAATTAAGCACCAAAATCAACTTCTGTCACCGCAGCAAATGTTTTTTAAGGTTTACTGAAAGTTTTAAGCCGAATTTGGGGATTTTTGAAGAAAAAAATTTTTGGAAGATTTTTAAGGTCCGGGGCTTACAGAATTTTTCATACGGTCAAATTTATTTCTGGAGAGTTCTGAGTCAAAATTAAGCACCAAAATCAACTTCTGTCATCGTAGCAAATCTTTTTTAAGGTTTACTGAAAGTTTTAAGCCGAATTTGGGGTTTTTTGAAGAAAAAAAATTTTGGCCAATTTTTAATGTCCGGGGTTACAGAATTTTGCATATGGGTAAATGTAATTCTGGAGAGTTCTGTGTCAAAATTAAGCACCAAAATCAACTTCTGTCACCACAGCAAATGTATTTTTAATGTTTATTGAAAGTTTTTAGCCGAATTTGGGGATTTTTGAAGAAAAAAATTTTTGGCCGATTTTTAAGGTCCGGGGCTTACAGAATTTTTCATACGGTCAAATTTATTTCTGGAGAGTTCCGAGGCAAAATTAAGCACCAAAATCAACTTCAGTCACCGTAGCAAATCTTTTTTAAGGTTTACTGAAAGTTTTAAGCCGAATTTGGGGATTATTGAAGAAAAAATTTTTTGGCCGATTTAAAAGGTCCGGGGCTTACAGAATTTTTCATACGGGTAAATTTATTTCTGGAGAGTTCTGTGTCAAAATTAAGCACAAAAATCAACTTCTGTCACCACAGCAAATGTTTTTTAATGTTTATAGAAAGTTTTTAGCCGAATTTGGGGATTTTTGAAGAAAAACATTTTTTGCTGATTTTTAAGGTCCAGGGCTTACAGAATTTTCCATACGGATAAATTTATTTCTGGAGAGTTCTGTGTCAAAATTAAGCACCAAAATCAACTTCTGTCACCGTAGCAAATGTTTTTTAAGGTTTACTGAAAGTTTTAAGCCGAATTTGGGGATTTTTGAAGAAAAAAATTTTTGGCCGATTTTTAAGGTTCGGGGCTTACAGAATTTTTCATACGGGTAAATTTATTTCTGGAGAGTTCTGTGTCAAAATTAAGCACCAAAATCAACTTCTGTCACCGTAGCAAATCTTTTTTACGGTTTACTGAAAGTTTTAAGCCGAATTTGGGGTTTTTTGAAGAAAAAAATTTTTGGCCAATTTTTAAGGTCCGGGGCTTACAGAATTTTGCATATGGGTAAATGTAATTCTGGAGAGTTCTGTGTCAAAATTAAGCACCAAAAACAACTTCTGTCACCACAGCAAATGTTTTTTTAATGTTTATTGAAAGTTTTAAGCCGAATTTGGGGATTTTTGAAGAAAAACATTTTTGGCTGATTTTTAGTGTCCGGGGCTTACAGAATTTTCCATACGGGTAAATTTATTTCTGGAGAGTTCTGTGTCAAAATTAAGCACCAAAATCAACTTCTGTCACCGCAGCAAATGTTTTTTAAGGTTTACTGAAAGTTTTAAGCCGAATTTGGGTATTATTGAAGAAAACATTTTTTGGCCAATTTTTAAGGTCCGGGGCTTACAGAATTTTCCATACAGATAAATTTATTTCTGGAGAGTTCTGTGTCAAAATGAAGCACCAAAATCAACTTCTGTCACCGTAGCAAATCTTTTTTAAGGTTTACGGAAAGTTTTAAGCCGAATTTGGGGATTTTTGAAGAAAAATTTTTTTGCCGATTTTTAAGGTCCGGGGCTTACAGAATTTTTCATACGGTCAAATTTATTTCTGGAGAGTTCCGAGGCAAAATTAAGCACCAAAATCAACTTCAGTCACCGTAGCAAATCTTTTTTAAGGTTTACTGAAAGTTTTAAGCCGAATTTGGGGATTATTGAAGAAAAAATTTTTTGGCCGATTTAAAAGGTCCGGGGCTTACAGAATTTTTCATACGGGTACATTTATTTCTGGAGAGTTCTGTGTCAAAATTAAGCACCAAAATCAACTTCTGTCACCACAGCAAATGTTTTTTAATGTTTATAGACAGTTTTTAGCCGAATTTGGGGATTTTTGAAGAAAAAAAATTTTGCTGATTTTTAAGGTCCAGGGCTTACAGAATTTTCCATACGGATAAATTTATTTCTGGAGAGTTCTGTGTCAAAATTAAGCACCAAAATCAACTTCTGTCACCGTAGCAAATGTTTTTTAAGGTTTACTGAAAGTTTTAAGCCGAATTTGGGGATTTTTTAAGAATAATATTTTTGGCCGATTTTTAAGGTCCGGGGCTTACAGAATTTTTCATACGGGTAAATTTCTTTCTGGAGAATTCTGAGTCAAAATTAAGCACCAAAATCAACTTCTGTCACCGTAGCAAATCTTTTTTAAGGTTTACTGAAAGTTTTAAGCTGAATTTGGGGATTTTTGAAGAAAACAATTTTTGGCCGATTTTTAAGGTCCGGGGCTTACAGAAATTTTCATACGGGTAAATTTATTTCTGGAGAGTTCTGTGTCAAAATTAAGCACCAAAATCAACTTCTGTCACCACAGCAAATGTTTTTTAAGGTTTACTGAAAGTTTTAAGCCGAATTTGGGGATTTTTGAAGAAAAAAATTTTTGGCCGATTTTTAAGGTCCGGGGCTTACAGAATTTTTCATACGGGTAAATTTATTTCTGGAGAGTTCTGTGTCAAAATTAAGCACCAAAATCAACTTCTGTCACCGTAGCAAATCTTTTTTAATGTTTATTGAAAGTTTTTAGCCGAATTTGGGGATTTTTGAAGAAAAACATTTTTGGCTGATTTTTAAGGTCCGGGGCTTACAGAATTTTCCATACGGGTAAATTTATTTCTGGAGAGTTCTGTGTCAAAATTAAGCACCAAAATCAACTTCTGTCACTGCAGCAAATGTTTTTTAAGGTTTACTGAAAGTTTTTAGCCGAATTTGGGGATTTTTGAAGAAAAACATTTTTTGCTGATTTTTAAGGTCCGGGGCTTACAGAATTTTCCATACGGATAAATTTATTTCTGGAGAGTTCTGTGTCAAAATTAAGCACCAACATCAACTTCTGTCACCATAGCAAATCTTTTTTAAGGTTTACTGAAAGTTTTAAGCCGAATTTGGGGTTTTTTGAAGAAAAAAATTTTAGGCCAATTTTTAAGGTCCGGGGCTTACAGAATTTTCCATATGGGTAAATGTATTTCTGGAGAGTTCTGTGTCAAAATTAAGCACCAAAATCAACTTCTGTCACCACAGTAAATGTTTTTTAATGTTTATTGAAAGTTTTAAGCCGAATTTGGGGATTTTTGAAGAAAAAAATTTTGGGCCGATTTTTAAGGTCCGGGGTTTACAGAATTTTTCATACGGGTAAATTTATTTCTGGAGAGTTCTGTGTCAAAATTAAGCACCAAAATCAACTTCTGTCACCGTAGCAAATCTTTTTTACGGTTTACTGAAAGTTTTAAGCCGAATTTGGGGTTTTTTGAAGAAAAAAAATTTTGGCCAATTTTTAATGTCCGGGGTTACAGAATTTTGCATATGGGTAAATGTAATTCTGGAGAGTTCTGTGTCAAAATTAAGCACCAAAATCAACTTCTGTCACCACAGCAAATGTATTTTTAATGTTTATTGAAAGTTTTTAGCCGAATTTGGGGATTTTTGAAGAAAAAAATTTTTGGCCGATTTTTAAGGTCCGGGGCTTACAGAATTTTTCATACGGTCAAATTTATTTCTGGAGAGTTCCGAGGCAAAATTAAGCACCAAAATCAACTTCAGTCACCGTAGCAAATCTTTTTTAAGGTTTACTGAAAGTTTTAAGCCGAATTTGGGGATTATTGAAGAAAAAATTTTTTGGCCGATTTAAAAGGTCCGGGGCTTACAGAATTTTTCATACGGGTAAATTTATTTCTGGAGAGTTCTGTGTCAAAATTAAGCACAAAAATCAACTTCTGTCACCACAGCAAATGTTTTTTAATGTTTATAGAAAGTTTTTAGCCGAATTTGGGGATTTTTGAAGAAAAACATTTTTTGCTGATTTTTAAGGTCCAGGGCTTACAGAATTTTCCATACGGATAAATTTATTTCTGGAGAGTTCTGTGTCAAAATTAAGCACCAAAATCAACTTCTGTCACCGTAGCAAATGTTTTTTAAGGTTTACTGAAAGTTTTAAGCCGAATTTGGGGATTTTTGAAGAAAAAAATTTTTGGCCGATTTTTAAGGTCCGGGGCTTACAGAATTTTTCATACGGGTAAATTTATTTCTGGAGAGTTCTGTGTCAAAATTAAGCACCAAAATCAACTTCTGTCACCGTAGCAAATCTTTTTTACGGTTTACTGAAAGTTTTAAGCCGAATTTGGGGTTTTTTGAAGAAAAAAATTTTTGGCCAATTTTTAAGGTCCGGGGCTTACAGAATTTTGCATATGGGTAAATGTAATTCTGGAGAGTTCTGTGTCAAAATTAAGCACCAAAAACAACTTCTGTCACCACAGCAAATGTTTTTTTAATGTTTATTGAAAGTTTTAAGCCGAATTTGGGGATTTTTGAAGAAAAACATTTTTGGCTGATTTTTAATGTCCGGGGCTTACAGAATTTTCCATACGGGTAAATTTATTTCTGGAGAGTTCTGTGTCAAAATTAAGCACCAAAATCAACTTCTGTCACCGCAGCAAATGTTTTTTAAGGTTTACTGAAAGTTTTAAGCCGAATTTGGGTATTATTGAGGAAAAATTTTTTTGGCCAATTTTTAAGGTCCGGGGCTTACAGAATTTTCCATACAGATAAATTTATTTCTGGAGAGTTCTGTGTCAAAATGAAGCACCAAAATCAACTTCTGTCACCACAGCAAATGTTTTTTAATGTTTATTGAAAGTTTTTAGCCGAATTTGGGGATTTTTGAAGAAAAACATTTTTTGCTGATTTTTAAGGTCCGGGGCTTACAGAATTTTCCATACGGATAAATTTATTTCTGGAGAGTTCTGTGTCAAAATTAAGCACCAACATCAACTTCTGTCACCATAGCAAATCTTTTTTAAGGTTTACTGAAAGTTTTAAGCCGAATTTGGGGTTTTTTGAAGAAAAAAATTTTAGGTCAATTTTTAAGGTCCGGGGCTTACAGAATTTTCCATATGGGTAAATGTATTTCTGGAGAGTTCTGTGTCAAAATTAAGCACCAAAATCAACTTCTGTCACCACAGTAAATGTTTTTTAATGTTTATTGAAAGTTTTAAGCCGAATTTGGGAATTTTTGAAGAAAAAAATTTTTGGCTGATTTTTAAGGTCCGGAGCTTACAGAAATTTCCATACGGGTAAATTTCTTTCTGGAGAGTTCTGAGTCAAAATTAAGCACCAAAATCAACTTCTGTCACCATAGCAAATCTTTTTTAAGGTTTACTGAAAGTTTTAAGCCGAATTTGGGGATTTTTGAAGAAAAAAATTTTGGGCCGATTTTTAAGGTCCGGGGTTTACAGAATTTTTCATACGGGTAAATTTATTTCTGGAGAGTTCTGTGTCAAAATTAAGCACCAAAATCAACTTCTGTCACCGTAGCAAATCTTTTTTACGGTTTACTGAAAGTTTTAAGCCGAATTTGGGGTTTTTTGAAGAAAAAAAATTTTGGCCAATTTTTAATGTCCGGGGTTACAGAATTTTGCATATGGGTAAATGTAATTCTGGAGAGTTCTGTGTCAAAATTAAGCACCAAAATCAACTTCTGTCACCACAGCAAATGTATTTTTAATGTTTATTGAAAGTTTTTAGCCGAATTTGGGGATTTTTGAAGAAAAAAATTTTTGGCCGATTTTTAAGGTCCGGGGCTTACAGAATTTTTCATACGGTCAAATTTATTTCTGGAGAGTTCCGAGGCAAAATTAAGCACCAAAATCAACTTCAGTCACCGTAGCAAATCTTTTTTAAGGTTTACTGAAAGTTTTAAGCCGAATTTGGGGATTATTGAAGAAAAAATTTTTTGGCCGATTTAAAAGGTCCGGGGCTTACAGAATTTTTCATACGGGTAAATTTATTTCTGGAGAGTTCTGTGTCAAAATTAAGCACAAAAATCAACTTCTGTCACCACAGCAAATGTTTTTTAATGTTTATAGAAAGTTTTTAGCCGAATTTGGGGATTTTTGAAGAAAAACATTTTTTGCTGATTTTTAAGTTCCAGGGCTTACAGAATTTTCCATACGGATAAATTTATTTCTGGAGAGTTCTGTGTCAAAATTAAGCACCAAAATCAACTTCTGTCACCGTAGCAAATGTTTTTTAAGGTTTACTGAAAGTTTTAAGCCGAATTTGGGGATTTTTGAAGAAAAAAATTTTTGGCCGATTTTTAAGGTTCGGGGCTTACAGAATTTTTCATACGGGTAAATTTATTTCTGGAGAGTTCTGTGTCAAAATTAAGCACCAAAATCAACTTCTGTCACCGTAGCAAATCTTTTTTACGGTTTACTGAAAGTTTTAAGCCGAATTTGGGGTTTTTTGAAGAAAAAAATTTTTGGCCAATTTTTAAGGTCCGGGGCTTACAGAATTTTGCATATGGGTAAATGTAATTCTGGAGAGTTCTGTGTCAAAATTAAGCACCAAAAACAACTTCTGTCACCACAGCAAATGTTTTTTTAATGTTTATTGAAAGTTTTAAGCCGAATTTGGGGATTTTTGAAGAAAAACATTTTTGGCTGATTTTTAATGTCCGGGGCTTACAGAATTTTCCATACGGGTAAATTTATTTCTGGAGAGTTCTGTGTCAAAATTAAGCACCAAAATCAACTTCTGTCACCGCAGCAAATGTTTTTTAAGGTTTACTGAAAGTTTTAAGCCGAATTTGGGTATTATTGAAGAAAACATTTTTTGGCCAATTTTTAAGGTCCGGGGCTTACAGAATTTTCCATACAGATAAATTTATTTCTGGAGAGTTCTGTGTCAAAATGAAGCACCAAAATCAACTTCTGTCACCACAGCAAATGTTTTTTAATGTTTATTGAAAGTTTTTAGCCGAATTTGGGGATTTTTGAAGAAAAACATTTTTTGCTGATTTTTAAGGTCCGGGGCTTACAGAATTTTCCATACGGATAAATTTATTTCTGGAGAGTTCTGTGTCAAAATTAAGCACCAACATCAACTTCTGTCACCATAGCAAATCTTTTTTAAGGTTTACTGAAAGTTTTAAGCCGAATTTGGGGATTTTTGAAGAAAAAAATTTTGGGCCGATTTTTAAGGTCCGGGGTTTACAGAATTTTTCATACGGGTAAATTTATTTCTGGAGAGTTCTGTGTCAAAATTAAGCACCAAAATCAACTTCTGTCACCGTAGCAAATCTTTTTTACGGTTTACTGAAAGTTTTAAGCCGAATTTGGGGTTTTTTGAAGAAAAAAAATTTTGGCCAATTTTTAATGTCCGGGGTTACAGAATTTTGCATATGGGTAAATGTAATTCTGGAGAGTTCTGTGTCAAAATTAAGCACCAAAATCAACTTCTGTCACCACAGGAAATGTATTTTTAATGTTTATTGAAAGTTTTTAGCCGAATTTGGGGATTTTTGAAGAAAAAAATTTTTGGCCGATTTTTAAGGTCCGGGGCTTACAGAATTTTTCATACGGTCAAATTTATTTCTGGAGAGTTCCGAGGCAAAATTAAGCACCAAAATCAACTTCAGTCACCGTAGCAAATCTTTTTTAAGGTTTACTGAAAGTTTTAAGCCGAATTTGGGGATTATTGAAGAAAAAATTTTTTGGCCGATTTAAAAGGTCCGGGGCTTACAGAATTTTTCATACGGGTAAATTTATTTCTGGAGAGTTCTGTGTCAAAATTAAGCACAATAATCAACTTCTGTCACCACAGCAAATGTTTTTTAATGTTTATAGAAAGTTTTTAGCCGAATTTGGGGATTTTTGAAGAAAAACATTTTTTGCTGATTTTTAAGGTCCAGGGCTTACAGAATTTTCCATACGGATAAATTTATTTCTGGAGAGTTCTGTGTCAAAATTAAGCACCAAAATCAACTTCTGTCACCGTAGCAAATGTTTTTTAAGGTTTACTGAAAGTTTTAAGCCGAATTTGGGGATTTTTGAAGAAAAAAATTTTTGGCCGATTTTTAAGGTTCGGGGCTTACAGAATTTTTCATACGGGTAAATTTATTTCTGGAGAGTTCTGTGTCAAAATTAAGCACCAAAATCAACTTCTGTCACCGTAGCAAATCTTTTTTACGGTTTACTGAAAGTTTTAAGCCGAATTTGGGGTTTTTTGAAGAAAAAAATTTTTGGCCAATTTTTAAGGTCCGGGGCTTACAGAATTTTGCATATGGGTAAATGTAATTCTGGAGAGTTCTGTGTCAAAATTAAGCACCAAAAACAACTTCTGTCACCACAGCAAATGTTTTTTTAATGTTTATTGAAAGTTTTAAGCCGAATTTGGGGATTTTTGAAGAAAAACATTTTTGGCTGATTTTTAATGTCCGGGGCTTACAGAATTTTCCATACGGGTAAATTTATTTCTGGAGAGTTCTGTGTCAAAATTAAGCACCAAAATCAACTTCTGTCACCGCAGCAAATGTTTTTTAAGGTTTACTGAAAGTTTTAAGCCGAATTTGGGTATTATTGAAGAAAACATTTTTTGGCCAATTTTTAAGGTCCGGGGCTTACAGAATTTTCCATACAGATAAATTTATTTCTGGAGAGTTCTGTGTCAAAATGAAGCACCAAAATCAACTTCTGTCACCGTAGCAAATCTTTTTTAAGGTTTACGGAAAGTTTTAAGCCGAATTTGGGGATTTTTGAAGAAAAAATTTTTTGCCGATTTTTAAGGTCCGGGGCTTACAGAATTTTTCATACGGTCAAATTTATTTCTGGAGAGTTCCGAGGCAAAATTAAGCACCAAAATCAACTTCAGTCACCGTAGCAAATCTTTTTTAAGGTTTACTGAAAGTTTTAAGCCGAATTTGGGGATTATTGAAGAAAAAATTTTTTGGCCGATTTAAAAGGTCCGGGGCTTACAGAATTTTTCATACGGGTACATTTATTTCTGGAGAGTTCTGTGTCAAAATTAAGCACCAAAATCAACTTCTGTCACCACAGCAAATGTTTTTTAATGTTTATAGACAGTTTTTAGCCGAATTTGGGGATTTTTGAAGAAAAAAAATTTTGCTGATTTTTAAGGTCCAGGGCTTACAGAATTTTCCATACGGATAAATTTATTTCTGGAGAGTTCTGTGTCAAAATTAAGCACCAAAATCAACTTCTGTCACCGTAGCAAATGTTTTTTAAGGTTTACTGAAAGTTTTAAGCCGAATTTGGGGATTTTTTAAGAATAATATTTTTGGCCGATTTTTAAGGTCCGGGGCTTACAGAATTTTTCATACGGGTAAATTTCTTTCTGGAGAATTCTGAGTCAAAATTAAGCACCAAAATCAACTTCTGTCACCGTAGCAAATCTTTTTTAAGGTTTACTGAAAGTTTTAAGCTGAATTTGGGGATTTTTGAAGAAAACAATTTTTGGCCGATTTTTAAGGTCCGGGGCTTACAGAAATTTTCATACGGGTAAATTTATTTCTGGAGAGTTCTGTGTCAAAATTAAGCACCAAAATCAACTTCTGTCACCACAGCAAATGTTTTTTAAGGTTTACTGAAAGTTTTAAGCCGAATTTGGGGATTTTTGAAGAAAAAAATTTTTGGCCGATTTTTAAGGTCCGGGGCTTACAGAATTTTTCATACGGGTAAATTTATTTCTGGAGAGTTCTGTGTCAAAATTAAGCACCAAAATCAACTTCTGTCACCGTAGCAAATCTTTTTTAATGTTTATTGAAAGTTTTTAACCGAATTTGGGGATTTTTGAAGAAAAACATTTTTGGCTGATTTTTAAGGTCCGGGGCTTACAGAATTTTCCATACGGGTAAATTTATTTCTGGAGAGTTCTGTGTCAAAATTAAGCACCAAAATCAACTTCTGTCACTGCATCAAATGTTTTTTAAGGTTTACTGAAAGTTTTTAGCCGAATTTGGGGATTTTTGAAGAAAAACATTTTTTGCTGATTTTTAAGGTCCGGGGCTTACAGAATTTTCCATACGGATAAATTTATTTCTGGAGAGTTCTGTGTCAAAATTAAGCACCAACATCAACTTCTGTCACCATAGCAAATCTTTTTTTAAGGTTTACTGAAAGTTTTAAGCCGAATTTGGGGTTTTTTGAAGAAAAAAATTTTAGGCCAATTTTTAAGGTCCGGGGCTTACAGAATTTTCCATATGGGTAAATGTATTTCTGGAGAGTTCTGTGTCAAAATTAAGCACCAAAATCAACTTCTGTCACCACAGCAAATGTTTTTTAATGTTTATTGAAAGTTTTAAGCCGAATTTGGGGATTTTTGAAGAAAAAAATTTTTGGCTGATTTTTAAGGTCCGGAGCTTACAGAAATTTCCATATGGGTAAATTTCTTTCTGGAGAGTTCTGAGTCAAAATTAAGCACCAAAATCAACTTCTGTCACCATAGCAAATCTTTTTTAAGGTTTACTGAAAGTTTTAAGCCGAATTTGGGGATTTTTGAAGAAAAAAATTTTGGGCCGATATTTAAGGTCCGGGGCTTACAGAATTTTTCATACGGGTAAATTTATTTCTGGAGAGTTCTGTGTCAAAATTAAGCACCAAAATCAACTTCTGTCACCACAGCAAATGTATTTTTAATGTTTATTGAAAGTTTTTAGCCGAATTTGGGGATTTTTGAAGAAAAACATTTTTGGCTGATTTTTAAGGTCCGGGGCTTACAGAATTTTCCATATGGATAAATTTATTTCTGGAGAGTTCTGTGTCAAAATTAAGCACCAAAATCAACTTCTGTCACCGTAGCAAATCTTTTTTAAGGTTTACTGAAAGTTTTAAGCCGAATTTGGGGATTTTTGAAGAAAAAAATTTTTGGCCGATTTTTAAGGTCCGGGGCTTACAGAATTTTTCATACGGTCAAATTTATTTCTGGAGAGTTCCAAGGCAAAATTAAGCACCAAAATCAACTTCAGTCACCGTAGCAAATCTTTTTTAAGGTTTACGGAAAGTTTTAAGCCGAATTTGGGGATTTTTGAAGAAAAAAATTTTTGGCCGATTTTTAAGGTCCGGGGCTTACAGAATTTTTCATACGGTCAAATTTATTTCTGGAGAGTTCCGAGGCAAAATTAAGCACCAAGATCAACTTCAGTCACCGTAGCAAATCTTTTTTAAGGTTTACTGAAAGTTTTAAGCCGAATTTGGGGATTATTGAAGAAAAAAATTTTTGGCCGATTTAAAAGGTCTGGGGCTTACAGAATTTTTCATACGGGTAAATTTATTTCTGGAGAGTTCTGTGTCAAAATTAAGCACCAAAATCAACTTCTGTCACCACAGCAAATGTTTTTTAATGTTTATAGAAAGTTTTTAGCCGAATTTGGGGATTTTTGAAGAAAAAATTTTTTTGCTGATTTTTAAGGTCCAGGGCTTACAGAATTTTCCATACGGAAAAATTTATTTCTGGAGAGTTCTGTGTCAAAATTAAGCACCAAAATCAACTTCTGTCACCGTAGCAAATGTTTTTTAAGGTTTACTGAAAGTTTTAAGCGGAATTTGGGGATTTTTGAAGAATAAAATTTTTGGCCGATTTTTAAGGTCCGGGGCTTACAGAATTTTTCATACGGGTAAATTTCTTTCTGGAGAATTCTGAGTCAAAATTAAGCACCAAAATCAACTTCTGTCACCGTAGCAAATCTTTTTTAAGGTTTACTGAAAGTTTTAAGCTGAATTTGGGGATTTTTGAAGAAAACAATTTTTGGCCGATTTTTAAGGTCTGGGGCTTACAGAATTTTTCATACGGGTAAATTTATTTCTGGAGAGTTCTGTGTCAAAATTAAGCACCAAAATCAACTTCTGTCACCGTAGCAAATCTTTTTTAATGTTTATTGAAAGTTTTTAGCCGAATTTGGGGATTTTTGAAGAAAAACATTTTTGGCTGATTTTTAAGGTCCGGGGCTTACAGAATTTTCCATACGGGTAAATTTATTTCTGGAGAGTTCTGTGTCAAAATTAAGCACCAAAATCAACTTCTGTCACCGCAGCAAATGTTTTTTAAGGTTTACTGAAAGTTTTAAGCCGAATTTGGGGATTTTTGAAGAAAAAAATTTTTGGAAGATTTTTAAGGTCCGGGGCTTACAGAATTTTTCATACGGTCAAATTTATTTCTGGAGAGTTCTGAGTCAAAATTAAGCACCAAAATCAACTTCTGTCATCGTAGCAAATCTTTTTTAAGGTTTACTGAAAGTTTTAAGCCGAATTTGGGGATTTTTGAAGAAAAATTTTTTTGGCCGATTTTAAAGGTCCGGGGCTTACAGAATTTTTCATACGGGTAAATTTATTTCTGGAGAGTTCTGTGTCAAAATTAAGCACCAAAATCAACTTCTGTCACCACAGCAAATGTTTTTTAATGTTTATTGAAAGTTTTTAGCCGAATTTGGGGATTTTTGAAGAAAAACATTTTTTGCTGATTTTTAAGGTCCGGGGCTTACAGAATTTTCCATACGGATAAATTTATTTCTGGAGAGTTCTGTGTCAAAATTAAGCACCAACATCAACTTCTGTCACCATAGCAAATCTTTTTTACGGTTTACTGAAAGTTTTAAGCCGAATTTGGGGTTTTTTGAAGAAAAAAATTTTAGGCTGATTTTTAAGGTCCGGAGCTTACAGAAAATTCCATACGGGTAAATTTATTTCTGGAGAGTTCTGTGTCAAAATTAAGCACCAAAATCAACTTCTGTCACCGCAGCAAATGTTTTTTAAGGTTTACTGAAAGTTTTAAGCCGAATTTGGGGATTTTTGAAGAAAAAAATTTTTGGCCGATTTTTAAGGTCCGGGGCTTACAGAATTTTTCATACGGGTAAATTTATTTCTGGAGAGTTCTGAGTCAAAATTAAGCACCAAAATCAACTTCTGTCACCGTAGCAAATCTTTTTTAAGGTTTACTGAATGTTTTAAGCCGAATTTGGGGATTATTGAAGAAAAAAATTTTTTGGCTGATTTTTAAGGTCCGGGGCTTACAGAATTTTTCATACGGGTAAATTTATTTTTGGAGAGTTCTGTGTCAAAATTAAGCACCAAAATCAACTTCTGTCACCACAGCAAATGTATTTTTAATGTTTATTGAAAGTTTTTAGCCGAATTTGGGGATTTTTGAAGAAAAACATTTTTGGCTGATTTTTAAGGTCCAGGGCTTAAAGAATTTTTCATACGGGTAAATTTATTTTTGGAGAGTTCTGTGTCAAAATTAAGCACCAAAATCAACTTCTGTCACCACAGCAAATGTTTTTTAATGTTTATAGAAAGTTTTTAGCCGAATTTGGGGATTTTTGAAGAAAAAAATTTTTTGCTGATTTTTAAGGTCCAGGGCTTACAGAATTTTCCATACGGATAAATTTATTTCTGGAGAGTTCTGTGTCAAAATTAAGCACCAAAATCAACTTCTGTCACCGTAGCAAATGTTTTTTTAAGGTTTACTGAAAGTTTTAAGCCGAATTTGGGGATTTTTGAAGAAAAAATTTTTTGGCCGATTTTTAAGGTCCGGGGCTTACAGAATTTTTCATACGGGTAAATTTCTTTCTGGAGAGTTCTGAGTCAAAATTAAGCACCAAAATCAACTTCTGTCACCGTAGCAAATCTTTTTTAAGGTTTACTGAAAGTTTTAAGCCGAATTTGGGGATTTTTGAAGAAAACAATTTTTGGCTGATTTTTAAGGTCCGGGGCTTACAGAATTTTTCATACGGGTAAATTTATTTCTGGAGAGTTCTGTGTCAAAATTAAGCACCAAAATCAACTTCTGTCACCGTAGCAAATGTTTTTTAAGGTTTACTGAAAGTTTTAAGCTGAATTTGGGGATTTTTGAAGAAAAAAATTTTTGGCCGATTTTTAAGGTCCGGGGCTTACAGAATTTTTCATACGGGTAAATTTATTTCTGGAGAGTTCTGAGTCAAAATTAAGCACCAAAATCAACTTCTGTCACCGTAGCAAATCTTTTTTAAGGTTTACTGAAAGTTTTAAGCCGAATTTGGGGATTATTGAAGAAAAAAATTTTTGGTTGATTTTTAAGGTCCGGGGCTTACAGAATTTTTTATACGGGTAAATTTATTTCTGGAGATTTCTGTGTCAAAATTAAGCACCAAAATCAACTTCTGTCACCGTAGCAAATCTTTTTTACGGTTTACTGAAAGTTTTAAGCCGAATTTGGGGTTTTTTGAAGAAAAAAAAATTTTTGCCCAATTTTTAAGGTCCGGGGCTTACAGAACTTTGCATATGGGTAAATGTAATTCTGGAGAGTTCTGAGTCAAAATTAAGCACCAAAATCAACTTCTGTCACCACAGCAAATCTTTTTTAAGGTTTACTGAAAGTTTTAAGCCGAATTTGGGGTTTTTGAAGAAAAAAATTTTAGGCCAATTTTTAAGGTCCGGGGCTTACAGAATTTTCCATACGGGTAAATTTATTTCTGGAGAGTTCTGTGTCAAAATTAAGCACCAAAATCAACTTCTGTCACCACAGCAAATGTTTTTTAATGTTTATTGAAAGTTTTAAGCCGAATTTGGGGATTTTTGAAGAAAAAAATTTTTGGCTGATTTTTAAGGTCCGGAGCTTACAGAAATTTCCATACGGGTAAATTTATTTCTGGAGAGTTCTGTGTCAAAATTAAGCACCAAAATCAACTTCTGTCACCGCAGTAAATGTTTTTTAAGGTTTACTGAAAGTTTTAAGCCGAATTTGGGGATTTTTGAAGAAAAAAATTTTTGGCCGATTTTTAAGGTCCGGGGCTTACAGAATTTTTCATACGGGTAAATTTATTTCTGGAGAGTTCTGAGTCAAAATTAAGCACCAAAATCAACTTCTGTCACCGTAGCAAATCTTTTTTACGGTTTACTGAAAGTTTTAAGCCGAATTTGGGGTTTTTTGAAGAAAAAAATTTTAGGCCAATTTTTAATGTCCGGGGCTTACAGAATTTTGCATATGGGTAAATGTAATTCTGGAGAGTTCTGTGTCAAAATTAAGCACCAAAATCAACTTCTGTCACCACAGCAAATGTATTTTTAATGTTTATTGAAAGTTTTTAGCCGAATTTGGGGATTTTTGAAGAAAAACATTTTTGGCTGATTTTTAATGTCCGGGGCTTATAGAATTTTCCATACGGATAAATTTATTTCTGGAGAGTTCTGTGTCAAAATTAAGCACCAACATCAACTTCTGTCACCATAGCAAATCTTTTTTAAGGTTTACTGAAAGTTTTAAGCCGAATTTGGGGTTTTTTGAAGAAAAAAATTTTAGGCCAATTTTTAAGGTCCGGGGCTTACAGAATTTTCCATATGGGTAAATGTATTTCTGGAGAGTTCTGTGTCAAAATTAAGCACCAAAATCAACTTCTGTCACCACAGCAAATGTTTTTTAATGTTTATTGAAAGTTTTAAGCCGAATTTGGGGATTTTTGAAGAAAAAAATTTTTGGCTGATTTTTAAGGTCCGGAGCTTACAGAAATTTCCATATGGGTAAATTTCTTTCTGGAGAGTTCTGAGTCAAAATTAAGCACCAAAATCAACTTCTGTCACCATAGCAAATCTTTTTTAAGGTTTACTGAAAGTTTTAAGCCGAATTTGGGGATTTTTGAAGAAAAAAATTTTGGGCCGATATTTAAGGTCCGGGGCTTACAGAATTTTTCATACGGGTAAATTTATTTCTGGAGAGTTCTGTGTCAAAATTAAGCACCAAAATCAACTTCTGTCACCACAGCAAATGTATTTTTAATGTTTATTGAAAGTTTTTAGCCGAATTTGGGGATTTTTGAAGAAAAACATTTTTGGCTGATTTTTAAGGTCCGGGGCTTACAGAATTTTCCATATGGATAAATTTATTTCTGGAGAGTTCTGTGTCAAAATTAAGCACCAAAATCAACTTCTGTCACCGTAGCAAATCTTTTTTAAGGTTTACTGAAAGTTTTAAGCCGAATTTGGGGATTTTTGAAGAAAAAAATTTTTGGCCGATTTTTAAGGTCCGGGGCTTACAGAATTTTTCATACGGTCAAATTTATTTCTGGAGAGTTCCGAGGCAAAATTAAGCACCAAAATCAACTTCAGTCACCGTAGCAAATCTTTTTTAAGGTTTACGGAAAGTTTTAAGCCGAATTTGGGGATTTTTGAAGAAAAAAATTTTTGGCCGATTTTTAAGGTCCGGGGCTTACAGAATTTTTCATACGGTCAAATTTATTTCTGGAGAGTTCCGAGGCAAAATTAAGCACCAAGATCAACTTCAGTCACCGTAGCAAATCTTTTTTAAGGTTTACTGAAAGTTTTAAGCCGAATTTGGGGATTATTGAAGAAAAAAATTTTTGGCCGATTTAAAAGGTCTGGGGCTTACAGAATTTTTCATACGGGTAAATTTATTTCTGGAGAGTTCTGTGTCAAAATTAAGCACCAAAATCAACTTCTGTCACCACAGCAAATGTTTTTTAATGTTTATAGAAAGTTTTTAGCCGAATTTGGGGATTTTTGAAGAAAAAATTTTTTTGCTGATTTTTAAGGTCCAGGGCTTACAGAATTTTCCATACGGAAAAATTTATTTCTGGAGAGTTCTGTGTCAAAATTAAGCACCAAATTCAACTTCTGTCACCGTAGCAAATGTTTTTTAAGGTTTACTGAAAGTTTTAAGCGGAATTTGGGGATTTTTGAAGAATAAAATTTTTGGCCGATTTTTAAGGTCCGGGGCTTACAGAATTTTTCATACGGGTAAATTTCTTTCTGGAGAATTCTGAGTCAAAATTAAGCACCAAAATCAACTTCTGTCACCGTAGCAAATCTTTTTTAAGGTTTACTGAAAGTTTTAAGCTGAATTTGGGGATTTTTGAAGAAAACAATTTTTGGCCGATTTTTAAGGTCCGGGGCTTACAGAATTTTTCATACGGGTAAATTTATTTCTGGAGAGTTCTGTGTCAAAATTAAGCACCAAAATCAACTTCTGTCACCGTAGCAAATCTTTTTTAATGTTTATTGAAAGTTTTTAGCCGAATTTGGGGATTTTTGAAGAAAAACATTTTTGGCTGATTTTTAAGGTCCGGGGCTTACAGAATTTTCCATACGGGTAAATTTATTTCTGGAGAGTTCTGTGTCAAAATTAAGCACCAAAATCAACTTCTGTCACCGCAGCAAATGTTTTTTAAGGTTTACTGAAAGTTTTAAGCCGAATTTGGGGATTTTTGAAGAAAAAAATTTTTGGAAGATTTTTAAGGTCCGGGGCTTACAGAATTTTTCATACGGTCAAATTTATTTCTGGAGAGTTCTGAGTCAAAATTAAGCACCAAAATCAACTTCTGTCATCGTAGCAAATCTTTTTTAAGGTTTACTGAAAGTTTTAAGCCGAATTTGGGGATTTTTGAAGAAAAATTTTTTTGGCCGATTTTAAAGGTCCGGGGCTTACAGAATTTTTCATACGGGTAAATTTATTTCTGGAGAGTTCTGTGTCAAAATTAAGCACCAAAATCAACTTCTGTCACCACAGCAAATGTTTTTTAATGTTTATTGAAAGTTTTTAGCCGAATTTGGGGATTTTTGAAGAAAAACATTTTTTGCTGATTTTTAAGGTCCGGGGCTTACAGAATTTTCCATACGGATAAATTTATTTCTGGAGAGTTCTGTGTCAAAATTAAGCACCAACATCAACTTCTGTCACCATAGCAAATCTTTTTTACGGTTTACTGAAAGTTTTAAGCCGAATTTGGGGTTTTTTGAAGAAAAAAATTTTAGGCTGATTTTTAAGGTCCGGAGCTTACAGAAAATTCCATACGGGTAAATTTATTTCTGGAGAGTTCTGTGTCAAAATTAAGCACCAAAATCAACTTCTGTCACCGCAGCAAATGTTTTTTAAGGTTTACTGAAAGTTTTAAGCCGAATTTGGGGATTTTTGAAGAAAAAAATTTTTGGCCGATTTTTAAGGTCCGGGGCTTACAGAATTTTTCATACGGGTAAATTTATTTCTGGAGAGTTCTGAGTCAAAATTAAGCACCAAAATCAACTTCTGTCACCGTAGCAAATCTTTTTTAAGGTTTACTGAATGTTTTAAGCCGAATTTGGGGATTATTGAAGAAAAAAATTTTTTGGCTGATTTTTAAGGTCCGGGGCTTACAGAATTTTTCATACGGGTAAATTTATTTTTGGAGAGTTCTGTGTCAAAATTAAGCACCAAAATCAACTTCTGTCACCACAGCAAATGTATTTTTAATGTTTATTGAAAGTTTTTAGCCGAATTTGGGGATTTTTGAAGAAAAACATTTTTGGCTGATTTTTAAGGTCCAGGGCTTAAAGAATTTTTCATACGGGTAAATTTATTTTTGGAGAGTTCTGTGTCAAAATTAAGCACCAAAATCAACTTCTGTCACCACAGCAAATGTTTTTTAATGTTTATAGAAAGTTTTTAGCCGAATTTGGGGATTTTTGAAGAAAAAAATTTTTTGCTGATTTTTAAGGTCCAGGGCTTACAGAATTTTCCATACGGATAAATTTATTTCTGGAGAGTTCTGTGTCAAAATTAAGCACCAAAATCAACTTCTGTCACCGTAGCAAATGTTTTTTTAAGGTTTACTGAAAGTTTTAAGCAGAATTTGGGGATTTTTGAAGAAAAAATTTTTTGGCCGATTTTTAAGGTCCGGGGCTTACAGAATTTTTCATACGGGTAAATTTCTTTCTGGAGAGTTCTGAGTCAAAATTAAGCACCAAAATCAACTTCTGTCACCGTAGCAAATCTTTTTTAAGGTTTACTGAAAGTTTTAAGCCGAATTTGGGGATTTTTGAAGAAAACAATTTTTGGCTGATTTTTAAGGTCCGGGGCTTACAGAATTTTTCATACGGGTAAATTTATTTCTGGAGAGTTCTGTGTCAAAATTAAGCACCAAAATCAACTTCTGTCACCGTAGCAAATGTTTTTTAAGGTTTACTGAAAGTTTTAAGCTGAATTTGGGGATTTTTGAAGAAAAAAATTTTTGGCCGATTTTTAAGGTCCGGGGCTTACAGAATTTTTCATACGGGTAAATTTATTTCTGGAGAGTTCTGAGTCAAAATTAAGCACCAAAATCAACTTCTGTCACCGTAGCAAATCTTTTTTAAGGTTTACTGAAAGTTTTAAGCCGAATTTGGGGATTATTGAAGAAAAAAATTTTTGGTTGATTTTTAAGGTCCGGGGCTTACAGAATTTTTTATACGGGTAAATTTATTTCTGGAGATTTCTGTGTCAAAATTAAGCACCAAAATCAACTTCTGTCACCGTAGCAAATCTTTTTTACGGTTTACTGAAAGTTTTAAGCCGAATTTGGGGTTTTTTGAAGAAAAAAAAATTTTTGCCCAATTTTTAAGGTCCGGGGCTTACAGAACTTTGCATATGGGTAAATGTAATTCTGGAGAGTTCTGAGTCAAAATTAAGCACCAAAATCAACTTCTGTCACCACAGCAAATCTTTTTTAAGGTTTACTGAAAGTTTTAAGCCGAATTTGGGGTTTTTGAAGAAAAAAATTTTAGGCCAATTTTTAAGGTCCGGGGCTTACAGAATTTTCCATACGGGTAAATTTATTTCTGGAGAGTTCTGTGTCAAAATTAAGCACCAAAATCAACTTCTGTCACCACAGCAAATGTTTTTTAATGTTTATTGAAAGTTTTAAGCCGAATTTGGGGATTTTTGAAGAAAAAAATTTTTGGCTGATTTTTAAGGTCCGGAGCTTACAGAAATTTCCATACGGGTAAATTTATTTCTGGAGAGTTCTGTGTCAAAATTAAGCACCAAAATCAACTTCTGTCACCGCAGTAAATGTTTTTTAAGGTTTACTGAAAGTTTTAAGCCGAATTTGGGGATTTTTGAAGAAAAAAATTTTTGGCCGATTTTTAAGGTCCGGGGCTTACAGAATTTTTCATACGGGTAAATTTATTTCTGGAGAGTTCTGAGTCAAAATTAAGCACCAAAATCAACTTCTGTCACCGTAGCAAATCTTTTTTACGGTTTACTGAAAGTTTTAAGCCGAATTTGGGGTTTTTTGAAGAAAAAAATTTTAGGCCAATTTTTAATGTCCGGGGCTTACAGAATTTTGCATATGGGTAAATGTAATTCTGGAGAGTTCTGTGTCAAAATTAAGCACCAAAATCAACTTCTGTCACCACAGCAAATGTATTTTTAATGTTTATTGAAAGTTTTTAGCCGAATTTGGGGATTTTTGAAGAAAAACATTTTTGGCTGATTTTTAATGTCCGGGGCTTATAGAATTTTCCATACGGATAAATTTATTTCTGGAGAGTTCTGTGTCAAAATTAAGCACCAAAATCAACTTCTGTCACCGTAGCAAATGTTTTTTAAGGTTTACTGAAAGTTTTAAGCCGAATTTGGGGATTTTTGAAGAAAAAAATTTTTGGCCGATTTTTAAGGTCCGGGGCTTACAGAATTTTTCATACGGTCAAATTTATTTCTGGAGAGTTCCGAGGCAAAATTAAGCACCAAAATCAACTTCTGTCACCGTAGCAAATCTTTTTTAAGGTTTACTGAAAGTTTTAAGCCGAATTTGGGGATTTTTGAAGAAAACAATTTTTGGCCGATTTTTAAGGTCCGGGGCTTACAGAATTTTTCATACGGGTAAATTTCTTTCTGGAGAGTTCTGAGTCAAAATTAAGCACCAAAATCAACTTCTGTCACCGTAGCAAATGTTTTTTAAGGTTTACTGAAAGTTTTAAGCCGAATTTGGGGATTTTTGAAGAAAAAAATTTTTGGCCGATTTTTAAGGTCCGGGGCTTACAGAATTTTTCATACGGGTAAATTTATTTCTGGAGAGTTCTGAGTCAAAATTAAGCACCAAAATCAACTTCTGTCACTGTAGCAAATCTTTTTTAAGGTTTACTGAAAGTTTTAAGCCGAATTTGGGGATTATTGAAGAAAAAATTTTTTGGTTGATTTTTAAGGTCCGGGGCTTACAGAATTTTGCATATGGGTAAATGTAATTCTGGAGAGTTCTGTGTCAAAATTAAGCACCAAAATCAACTTCTGCCACCACAGCAAATGTTTTTTTAATGTTTATTGAAAGTTTTTAGCCGAATTTGGGGATTTTTGAAGAAAAAAATTTTTGGCTGATTTTTAAGGTCCGGGGCTTACAGAATTTTCCATACGGGTAAATTTATTTCTGGAGAGTTCTGTGTCAAAATTAAGCACCAAAATCAACTTCTGTCACTGCAGCAAATGTTTTTTAAGGTTTACTGAAAGTTTTAAGCCGAATTTGGGGATTTTTGAAGAAAAACATTTTTGGCTGATTTTTAATGTCCGGGGCTTACAGAATTTTCCATACGGGTAAATTTATTTCTGGAGAGTTCTGTGTCAAAATTAAGCACCAAAATCAACTTCTGTCACCGCAGCAAATGTTTTTTAAGGTTTACTGAAAGTTTTAAGCCGAATTTGGGGATTTTTGAAGAAAAAAATTTTTGGAAGATTTTTAAGGTCCGGGGCTTACAGAATTTTTCATACGGTCAAATTTATTTCTGGAGAGTTCTGAGTCAAAATTAAGCACCAAAATCAACTTCTGTCATCGTAGCAAATCTTTTTTAAGGTTTACTGAAAGTTTTAAGCCGAATTTGGGGATTTTTGAAGAAAAATTTTTTTGGCCGATTTTAAAGGTCCGGGGCTTACAGAATTTTTCATACGGGTAAATTTATTTCTGGAGAGTTCTGTGTCAAAATTAAGCACCAAAATCAACTTCTGTCACCACAGCAAATGTTTTTTAATGTTTATTGAAAGTTTTTAGCCGAATTTGGGGATTTTTGAAGAAAAACATTTTTTGCTGATTTTTAAGGTCCGGGGCTTACAGAATTTTCCATACGGATAAATTTATTTCTGGAGAGTTCTGTGTCAAAATTAAGCACCAACATCAACTTCTGTCACCATAGCAAATCTTTTTTACGGTTTACTGAAAGTTTTAAGCCGAATTTGGGGTTTTTTGAAGAAAAAAATTTTAGGCTGATTTTTAAGGTCCGGAGCTTACAGAAAATTCCATACGGGTAAATTTATTTCTGGAGAGTTCTGTGTCAAAATTAAGCACCAAAATCAACTTCTGTCACCGCAGCAAATGTTTTTTAAGGTTTACTGAAAGTTTTAAGCCGAATTTGGGGATTTTTGAAGAAAAAAATTTTTGGCCGATTTTTAAGGTCCGGGGCTTACAGAATTTTTCATACGGGTAAATTTATTTCTGGAGAGTTCTGAGTCAAAATTAAGCACCAAAATCAACTTCTGTCATCGTAGCAAATCTTTTTTAAGGTTTACTGAATGTTTTAAGCCGAATTTGGGGATTATTGAAGAAAAAAATTGTTTGGCTGATTTTTAAGGTCCGGGGCTTACAGAATTTTTCATACGGGTAAATTTATTTTTGGAGAGTTCTGTGTCAAAATTAAGCACCAAAATCAACTTCTGTCACCACAGCAAATGTATTTTTAATGTTTATTGAAAGTTTTTAGCCGAATTTGGGGATTTTTGAAGAAAAACATTTTTGGCTGATTTTTAAGGTCCAGGGCTTAAAGAATTTTTCATACGGGTAAATTTATTTTTGGAGAGTTCTGTGTCAAAATTAAGCACCAAAATCAACTTCTGTCACCACAGCAAATGTTTTTTAATGTTTATAGAAAGTTTTTAGCCGAATTTGGGGATTTTTGAAGAAAAAAATTTTTTGCTGATTTTTAAGGTCCAGGGCTTACAGAATTTTCCATACGGATAAATTTATTTCTGGAGAGTTCTGTGTCAAAATTAAGCACCAAAATCAACTTCTGTCACCGTAGCAAATGTTTTTTTAAGGTTTACTGAAAGTTTTAAGCCGAATTTGGGGATTTTTGAAGAAAAAATTTTTTGGCCGATTTTTAAGGTCCGGGGCTTACAGAATTTTTCATACGGGTAAATTTCTTTCTGGAGAGTTCTGAGTCAAAATTAAGCACCAAAATCAACTTCTGTCACCGTAGCAAATCTTTTTTAAGGTTTACTGAAAGTTTTAAGCCGAATTTGGGGATTTTTGAAGAAAACAATTTTTGGCTGATTTTTAAGGTCCGGGGCTTACAGAATTTTTCATACGGGTAAATTTATTTCTGGAGAGTTCTGTGTCAAAATTAAGCACCAAAATCAACTTCTGTCACCGTAGCAAATGTTTTTTAAGGTTTACTGAAAGTTTTAAGCTGAATTTGGGGATTTTTGAAGAAAAAAATTTTTGGCCGATTTTTAAGGTCCGGGGCTTACAGAATTTTTCATACGGGTAAATTTATTTCTGGAGAGTTCTGAGTCAAAATTAAGCACCAAAATCAACTTCTGTCACCGTAGCAAATCTTTTTTAAGGTTTACTGAAAGTTTTAAGCCGAATTTGGGGATTATTGAAGAAAAAAATTTTTGGTTGATTTTTAAGGTCCGGGGCTTACAGAATTTTTTATACGGGTAAATTTATTTCTGGAGATTTCTGTGTCAAAATTAAGCACCAAAATCAACTTCTGTCACCGTAGCAAATCTTTTTTACGGTTTACTGAAAGTTTTAAGCCGAATTTGGGGTTTTTTGAAGAAAAAAAAATTTTTGCCCAATTTTTAAGGTCCGGGGCTTACAGAACTTTGCATATGGGTAAATGTAATTCTGGAGAGTTCTGAGTCAAAATTAAGCACCAAAATCAACTTCTGTCACCACAGCAAATCTTTTTTAAGGTTTACTGAAAGTTTTAAGCCGAATTTGGGGTTTTTGAAGAAAAAAATTTTAGGCCAATTTTTAAGGTCCGGGGCTTACAGAATTTTCCATACGGGTAAATTTATTTCTGGAGAGTTCTGTGTCAAAATTAAGCACCAAAATCAACTTCTGTCACCACAGCAAATGTTTTTTAATGTTTATTGAAAGTTTTAAGCCGAATTTGGGGATTTTTGAAGAAAAAAATTTTTGGCTGATTTTTAAGGTCCGGAGCTTACAGAAATTTCCATACGGGTAAATTTATTTCTGGAGAGTTCTGTGTCAAAATTAAGCACCAAAATCAACTTCTGTCACCGCAGTAAATGTTTTTTAAGGTTTACTGAAAGTTTTAAGCCGAATTTGGGGATTTTTGAAGAAAAAAATTTTTGGCCGATTTTTAAGGTCCGGGGCTTACAGAATTTTTCATACGGGTAAATTTATTTCTGGAGAGTTCTGAGTCAAAATTAAGCACCAAAATCAACTTCTGTCACCGTAGCAAATCTTTTTTACGGTTTACTGAAAGTTTTAAGCCGAATTTGGGGTTTTTTGAAGAAAAAAATTTTAGGCCAATTTTTAATGTCCGGGGCTTACAGAATTTTGCATATGGGTAAATGTAATTCTGGAGAGTTCTGTGTCAAAATTAAGCACCAAAATCAACTTCTGTCACCACAGCAAATGTATTTTTAATGTTTATTGAAAGTTTTTAGCCGAATTTGGGGATTTTTGAAGAAAAACATTTTTGGCTGATTTTTAATGTCCGGGGCTTATAGAATTTTCCATACGGATAAATTTATTTCTGGAGAGTTCTGTGTCAAAATTAAGCACCAAAATCAACTTCTGTCACCGTAGCAAATGTTTTTTAAGGTTTACTGAAAGTTTTAAGCCGAATTTGGGGATTTTTGAAGAAAAAAATTTTTGGCCGATTTTTAAGGTCCGGGGCTTACAGAATTTTTCATACGGTCAAATTTATTTCTGGAGAGTTCCGAGGCAAAATTAAGCACCAAAATCAACTTCTGTCACCGTAGCAAATCTTTTTTAAGGTTTACTGAAAGTTTTAAGCCGAATTTGGGGATTTTTGAAGAAAACAATTTTTGGCCGATTTTTAAGGTCCGGGGCTTACAGAATTTTTCATACGGGTAAATTTCTTTCTGGAGAGTTCTGAGTCAAAATTAAGCACCAAAATCAACTTCTGTCACCGTAGCAAATGTTTTTTAAGGTTTACTGAAAGTTTTAAGCCGAATTTGGGGATTTTTGAAGAAAAAAATTTTTGGCCGATTTTTAAGGTCCGGGGCTTACAGAATTTTTCATACGGGTAAATTTATTTCTGGAGAGTTCTGAGTCAAAATTAAGCACCAAAATCAACTTCTGTCACTGTAGCAAATCTTTTTTAAGGTTTACTGAAAGTTTTAAGCCGAATTTGGGGATTATTGAAGAAAAAATTTTTTGGTTGATTTTTAAGGTCCGGGGCTTACAGAATTTTGCATATGGGTAAATGTAATTCTGGAGAGTTCTGTGTCAAAATTAAGCACCAAAATCAACTTCTGCCACCACAGCAAATGTTTTTTTTAATGTTTATTGAAAGTTTTTAGCCGAATTTGGGGATTTTTGAAGAAAAAAATTTTTGGCTGATTTTTAAGGTCCGGGGCTTACAGAATTTTCCATACGGGTAAATTTATTTCTGGAGAGTTCTGTGTCAAAATTAAGCACCAAAATCAACTTCTGTCACTGCAGCAAATGTTTTTTAAGGTTTACTGAAAGTTTTAAGCCGAATTTGGGGATTTTTGAAGAAAAAAATTTTTGGCCGATTTTTAAGGTCCGGGGCTTACAGAATTTTTCATACGGGTAAATTTATTTCTGGAGAGTTCTGTGTCATAATTAAGCACCAAAATCAACTTCTGTCACCACAGCAAATGTTTTTTAATGTTTATTGAAAGTTTTTAGCCGAATTTGGGGATTTTTGAAGAAAAAAATTTTTGGCTGATTTTTAAGGTCCGGAGCTTACAGAAATTTCCATACGGGTAAATTTATTTCTGGAGAGTTCTGTGTCAAAATTAAGCACCAAAATCAACTTCTGTCACCGCAGCAAATGTTTTTTAAGGTTTACTGAAAGTTTTAAGCCGAATTTGGGGAATTTTGAAGAAAAAAATTTTTGGCCGATTTTTAAGGTCCGGGGCTTACAGAATTTTTCATACGGGTAAATTTATTTCTGGAGAGTTCTGAGTCAAAATTAAGCACCAAAATCAACTTCTGTCACCGTAGCAAATCTTTTTTATGGTTTACTGAAAGTTTTAAGCCGAATTTGGGGTTTTTTGAAGAAAAAAATTTTAGGCCAATTTTTAATGTCCGGGGCTTACAGAATTTTGCATATGGGTAAATGTAATTCTGGAGAGTTCTGTGTCAAAATTAAGCACCAAAATCAACTTCTGTCACCACAGCAAATGTATTTTTAATGTTTATTGAAAGTTTTTAGCCGAATTTGGGGATTTTTGAAGAAAAACATTTTTGGCTGATTTTTAATGTCCGGGGCTTATAGAATTTTCCATACGGATACATTTATTTCTGGAGAGTTCTGTGTCAAAATTAAGCACCAAAATCAACTTCTGTCACCGTAGCAAATGTTTTTTAAGGTTTACTGAAAGTTTTAAGCCGAATTTGGGGATTTTTGAAGAAAAAAATTTTTGGCCGATTTTTAAGGTCCGGGGCTTACAGAATTTTTCATACGGTCAAATTTATTTCTGGAGAGTTCCGAGGCAAAATTAAGCACCAAAATCAACTTCTGTCACCGTAGCAAATCTTTTTTAAGGTTTACTGAAAGTTTTAAACCGAATTTGGGGATTATTGAAGAAAAAATTTTTTGGCCGATTTAAAAGGTCCGGGGCTTACAGAATTTTTCATACGGGTAAATTTATTTCAGGAGAGTTCTGTGTCAAAATTAAGCACCAAAATCAACTTCTGTCACCACAGCAAATGTTTTTTAATGTTTATAGAAAGTTTTTAGCCGAATTTGGGGATTTTTGAAGAAAAAAAATTTTTGCTGATTTTTAAGGTCCAGGGCTTACAGAATTTTCCATACGGATAAATTTATTTCTGGAGAGTTCTGTGTCAAAATTAAGCACCAAAATCAACTTCTGTCACCGTAGCAAATGTTTTTTAAGGTTTACTGAAAGTTTTAAGCCGAATTTGGGGATTTTTGAAGAATAATTTTTTTGGCCGATTTTTAAGGTCCGGGGCTTACAGAATTTTTCATACGGGTAAATTTCTTTCTGGAGAATTCTGAGTCAAAATTAAGCACCAAAATCAACTTCTGTCACCGTAGCAAATCTTTTTTAAGGTTTACTGAAAGTTTTAAGCTGAATTTGGGGATTTTTGAAGAAAACAATTTTTGGCCGATTTTTAAGGTCCGGGGCTTACAGAATTTTTCATACGGGTAAATTTATTTCTGGAGAGTTCTGTGTCAAAATTAAGCACCAAAATCAACTTCTGTCACCACAGCAAATGTTTTTTAAGGTTTACTGAAAGTTTTAAGCCGAATTTGGGGATTTTTGAAGAAAAAAATTTTTGGCCGATTTTTAAGGTCCGGGGCTTACAGAATTTTTCATACGGGTAAATTTATTTCTGGAGAGTTCTGTGTCAAAATTAAGCACCAAAATCAACTTCTGTCACCGTAGCAAATCTTTTTTAATGTTTATTGAAAGTTTTTAGCCGAATTTGGGGATTTTTGAAGAAAAACATTTTTGGCTGATTTTTAAGGTCCGGGGCTTACAGAATTTTCCATACGGGTAAATTTATTTCTGGAGAGTTCTGTGTCAAAATTAAGCACCAAAATCAACTTCTGTCACCGCAGCAAATGTTTTTTAAGGTTTACTGAAAGTTTTAAGCCGAATTTGGGGATTTTTGAAGAAAAAAATTTTTGGCCGATTTTTAAGGTCCGGGGCTTACAGAATTTTTCATACGGTCAAATTTATTTCTGGAGAGTTCTGAGTCAAAATTAAGCACCAAAATCAACTTCTGTCATCGTAGCAAATCTTTTTTAAGGTTTACTGAAAGTTTTAAGCCGAATTTGGGGATTTTTGAAGAAAATTTTTTTTGGCCGATTTTAAAGGTCCGGGGCTTACAGAATTTTTCATACGGGTAAATTTATTTCTGGAGAGTTCTGTGTCAAAATTAAGCACCAAAATCAACTTCTGTCACCACAGCAAATGTTTTTTAATGTTTATTGAAAGTTTTTAGCCGAATTTGGGGATTTTTGAAGAAAAACATTTTTTGCTGATTTTTAAGGTCCGGGGCTTACAGAATTTTCCATACGGATAAATTTATTTCTGGAGAGTTCTGTGTCAAAATTAAGCACCAACATCAACTTCTGTCACCATAGCAAATCTTTTTTACGGTTTACTGAAAGTTTTAAGCCGAATTTGGGGTTTTTTGAAGAAAAAAATTTTAGGCCAATTTTTAAGGTCCGGGGCTTACAGAATTTTCCATATGGGTAAATGTATTTCTGGAGAGTTCTGTGTCAAAATTAAGCACCAAAATCAACTTCTGTCACCACAGCAAATGTTTTTTAATGTTTATTGAAAGTTTTAAGCCGAATTTGGGGATTTTTGAAGAAAAAAATTTTTGGCTGATTTTTAAGGTCCGGAGCTTACAGAAAATTCCATACGGATAAATTTATTTCTGGAGAGTTCTGTGTCAAAATTAAGCACCAAAATCAACTTCTGTCACTGCAGCAAATGTTTTTTAAGGTTTACTGAAAGTTTTAAGCCGAATTTGGGGATTTTTGAAGAAAAAAATTTTTGGCCGATTTTTAAGGTCCGGGGCTTACAGAATTTTTCATACGGGTAAATTTATTTCTGGAGAGTTCTGAGTCAAAATTAAGCACCAAAATCAACTTCTGTCACCGTAGCAAATCTTTTTTAAGGTTTACTGAATGTTTTAAGCCGAATTTGGGGATTATTGAAGAAATAAATTTTTTGGCTGATTTTTAAGGTCCGGGGCTTACAGAATTTTTCATACGGGTAAATTCATTTCTGGAGAGTTCTGTGTCAAAATTAAGCACCAAAATCAACTTCTGTCACCGTAGCAAATCTGTTTTACGGTTTACTGAAAGTTTTAAGCCGAATTTGGGGTTTTTTGAAGAAAAAAATTTTTGCCCAATTTTTAATATCCGGGGTTACAGAATTTTGCATATGGGTAAATGTAATTCTGGAGAGTTCTGTGTCAAAATTAAGCACCAAAATCAACTTCTGTCACCACAGCAAATGTATTTTTAATGTTTATTGAAAGTTTTTAGCCGAATTTGGGGATTTTTGAAGAAAAACATTTTTGGCTGATTTTTAAGGTCCAGGGCTTAAAGAATTTTTCATACGGGTAAATTTATTTTTGGAGAGTTCTGTGTCAAAATTAAGCACCAAAATCAACTTCTGTCACCACAGCAAATGTTTTTTAATGTTTATAGAAAGTTTTTAGCCGAATTTGGGGATTTTTGAAGAAAAAATTTTTTGGCTGATTTTTAAGGTCCAGGGCTTACAGAATTTTCCATACGGGTAAATTTATTTCTGGAGAGTTATGTGTCAAAATTAAGCACCAAAATCAACTTCTGTCACCACAGCAAATGTTTTTTAATGTTTATTGAAAGTTTTAAGCCGAATTTGGGAATTTTTGAAGAAAAAATTTTTTGGCTGATTTTTAAGGTCCGGAGCTTACAGAAATTTCCATACGGGTAAATTTATTTCTGGAGAGTTCTGTGTCAAAATTAAGCACCAAAATCAACTTCTGTCACCGTAGCAAATGTTTTTTAAGGTTTACTGAAAGTTTTAAGCCGAATTTGGGGATTTTTGAAGAAAAAATTTTTTGCCCGATTTTTAAGGTCCGGGGCTTACAGAATTTTTCATACGGGTAAATTTATTTCTGGAGAGTTCTGAGTCAAAATTAAGCACCAAAATCAACTTCTGTCACCGTAGCAAATCTTTTTTACGGTTTACTGAAAGTTTTAAGCCGAATTTGGGGTTTTTTGAAGAAAAAAATTTTAGGCCAATTTTTAATGTCCGGGGCTTACAGAATTTTGCATATGGGTAAATGTAATTCTGGAGAGTTCTGTGTCAAAATTAAGCACCAAAATCAACTTCTGTCACCACAGCAAATGTATTTTTAATGTTTATTGAAAGTTTTTAGCCGAATTTGGGGATTTTTGAAGAAAAACATTTTTGGCTGATTTTTAATGTCCGGGGCTTATAGAATTTTCCATACGGATAAATTTATTTCTGGAGAGTTCTGTGTCAAAATTAAGCACCAAAATCAACTTCTGTCACCGTAGCAAATGTTTTTTAAGGTTTACTGAAAGTTTTAAGCCGAATTTGGGGATTTTTGAAGAAAAAAATTTTTGGCCGATTTTTAAGGTCCGGGGCTTACAGAATTTTTCATACGGGTAAATTTCTTTCTGGAGAGTTCTGAGTCAAAATTAAGCACCAAAATCAACTTCTGTCACCGTAGCAAATCTTTTTTAAGGTTTACTGAAAGTTTTAAGCCGAATTTGGGGATTTTTGAAGAAAAAAATTTTTGGCCGATTTTTAAGGTCCGGGGCTTACAGAATTTTTCATACGGGTAAATTTATTTCTGGAGAGTTCTGAGTCAAAATTAAGCACCAAAATCAACTTCTGTCACTGTAGCAAATCTTTTTTAAGGTTTACTGAAAGTTTTAAGCCGAATTTGGGGATTATTGAAGAAAAAATTTTTTGGTTGATTTTTAAGGTCCGGGGCTTACAGAATTTTGCATATGGGTAAATGTAATTCTGGAGAGTTCTGTGTCAAAATTAAGCACCAAAATCAACTTCTGTCACCACAGCAAATGTTTTTTTAATGTTTATTGAAAGTTTTTAGCCGAATTTGGGGATTTTTGAAGAAAAAAATTTTTGGCTGATTTTTAAGGTCCGGGGCTTACAGAATTTTCCATACGGGTAAATTTATTTCTGGAGAGTTCTGTGTCAAAATTAAGCACCAAAATCAACTTCTGTCACTGCAGCAAATGTTTTTTAAGGTTTACTGAAAGTTTTAAGCCGAATTTGGGGATTTTTGAAGAAAAAATTTTTTGGCCGATTTTTAAGGTCCGGGGCTTACAGAATTTTTCATATGGTCAAATTTATTTCCGGAGAGTTCTGAGTCAAAATTAAGCACCAAAATCAACTTCTGTCACCACAACAAATCTTTTTTAAAGTTTACTGAAAGTTTTAAGCCGAATTTGGGGATTTTTGAAGAAAAAAATTTTGGGCCGATTTTTAAGGTTCGGGGCTTACAGAATTTTCCATATGGGTAAATTTATTTCTGGAGAGTTCTGTGTAAAAATTAAGCACCAAAATCAACTTCTGTCACCGCAGCAAATGTTTTTTAAGGTTTACTGAAAGTTTTAAGCCGAATTTGGGGATTTTTGAAGAAAAAAATTTTTGGCCGATTTTAAAGGTCCGGGGTTTACAGAATTTTTCATACGGGTAAATTTATTTCTGGAGAGTTCTGTGTCATAATTAAGCACCAAAATCAACTTCTGTCACCACAGCAAATGTTTTTTAATGTTTATTGAAAGTTTTTAGCCGAATTTGGGGATTTTTGAAGAAAAACATTTTTGGCTGATTTTTAAGGTCCGGAGCTTACAGAAATTTCCATACGGGTAAATTTATTTCTGGAGAGTTCTGTGTCAAAATTAAGCACCAAAATCAACTTCTGTCACCGCAGCAAATGTTTTTTAAGGTTTACTGAAAGTTTTAAGCCGAATTTGGGGAATTTTGAAGAAAAAAATTTTTGGCCGATTTTTAAGGTCCGGGGCTTACAGAATTTTTCATACGGGTAAATTTATTTCTGGAGAGTTCTGAGTCAAAATTAAGCACCAAAATCAACTTCTGTCACCGTAGCAAATCTTTTTTATGGTTTACTGAAAGTTTTAAGCCGAATTTGGGGTTTTTTGAAGAAAAAAATTTTAGGCCAATTTTTAATGTCCGGGGCTTACAGAATTTTGCATATGGGTAAATGTAATTCTGGAGAGTTCTGTGTCAAAATTAAGCACCAAAATCAACTTCTGTCACCACAGCAAATGTATTTTTAATGTTTATTGAAAGTTTTTAGCCGAATTTGGGGATTTTTGAAGAAAAACATTTTTGGCTGATTTTTAATGTCCGGGGCTTATAGAATTTTCCATACGGATAAATTTATTTCTGGAGAGTTCTGTGTCAAAATTAAGCACCAAAATCAACTTCTGTCACCGTAGCAAATGTTTTTTAAGGTTTACTGAAAGTTTTAAGCCGAATTTGGGGATTTTTGAAGAAAAAAATTTTTGGCCGATTTTTAAGGTCCGGGGCTTACAGAATTTTTCATACGGTCAAATTTATTTCTGGAGAGTTCCGAGGCAAAATTAAGCACCAAAATCAACTTCTGTCACCGTAGCAAATCTTTTTTAAGGTTTACTGAATGTTTTAAGCCGAATTTGGGGATTATTGAAGAAAAAATTTTTTGGCCGATTTAAAAGGTCCGGGGCTTACAGAATTTTTCATACGGGTAAATTTATTTCAGGAGAGTTCTGTGTCAAAATTAAGCACCAAAATCAACTTCTGTCACCACAGCAAATGTTTTTTAATGTTTATAGAAAGTTTTTAGCCGAATTTGGGGATTTTTGAAGAAAAAAATTTTTTGCTGATTTTTAAGGTCCAGGGCTTACAGAATTTTCCATACGGATAAATTTATTTCTGGAGAGTTCTGTGTCAAAATTAAGCACCAAAATCAACTTCTGTCACCACAGCAAATGTTTTTTAAGGTTTACTGAAAGTTTTAAGCCGAATTTGGGGATTTTTGAAGAAAACAATTTTTGGCCGATTTTTAAGGTCCGGGGCTTACAGAATTTTTCATACGGGTAAATTTCTTTCTGGAGAGTTCTGAGTCAAAATTAAGCACCAAAATCAACTTCTGTCACCGTAGCAAATCTTTTTTAAGGTTTACTGAAAGTTTTAAGCCGAATTTGGGGATTTTTGAAGAAAAAAATTTTTGGCCGATTTTTAAGGTCCGGGGCTTACAGAATTTTTCATACGGGTAAATTTATTTCTGGAGAGTTCTGAGTCAAAATTAAGCACCAAAATCAACTTCTGTCACCGTAGCAAATCTTTTTTAAGGTTTACTGAAAGTTTTAAGCCGAATTTGGGGATTATTGAAGAAAAAAATTTTTGGTTGATTTTTAAGGTCCGGGGCTTACAGAATTTTGCAAATGGGTAAATGTAATTCTGGAGAGTTCTGTGTCAAAATTAAGCACCAAAATCAACTTCTGTCACCACAGCAAATGTTTTTTTAATGTTTATTGAAAGTTTTTAGCCGAATTTGGGGATTTTTGAAGAAAAAAATTTTTGGCTGATTTTTAAGGTCCGGGGCTTACAGAATTTTCCATATGGGTAAATTTATTTCTGGAGAGTGCTGTGTCAAAATTAAGTACCAAAATCAACTTCTGTCACCGCAGCAAATGTTTTTTAAGGTTTACTGAAAGTTTTAAGCCGAATTTGGGGCTTTTTGAAGAAAAAAATTTTTGGCCGATTTTTAAGGTCCGGGGCTTACAGAATTTTTCATACGGTCAAATTTATTTCTGGAGAGTTCTGTGTCAAAATTAAGCACCAACATCAACTTCTGTCACCGTAAGCATACCATTTGGGAGAGGAGTGTCCTAGGAGGAGGTGGTGAGCTGCTGAGACAGGGAGAGGGCTTCCCGAGGCAGGCTGATTCCTCCTGGGGAAGATATCGCTGCTGTTCCTGCTGTTTGTGGTGCTGAGGATTTGCTGTGGTGCTGCTGCCTTTCAGCACCATGACTAAGAGAGGCAGACCCCGGGCTGGAGGATCAAGCAGGGGTTCTGTCGCTCCTGTCCCGCCTGACCCGCCTGACCCGCCTAACCTGCCTGCCGGAGGACTGCAGCGCGAGGCCGGGGATCCACCCGCCGGTTCGCGGAGGCCGCAAGTGTGCGCGGCTGGAGCTCCGGACCCCCCTGTCCCTTTGGCGCGCCTGCCCGGGAGACGGAGTGCGGGGAGTCTGACGGAGCGGCCGAAGCAGCCGGAGCTGATGGAGCGGACGGCGGTGGCAAGCGGAGGACTCCCTGTACCAGCGGCGGACGTGCCGGGGAGTCGGAAGGCGGCTGCTGTGCTGGTGGACCCGGCGGCTGGCGGAGGAGGTGTCCAGGACCCCCCTGGACTTTCAGTTCGGAGAGCGGGGGGTCCAGTGGAGTTCAGCAGAGTGCCAGTCTCCAAACCGCTGGCGGCGGGACCCCCGAGTGACGCAACTCGGGGGGTAATGGCGGCCCCCTCTAGCGGTGCAGAGGAGATGGGACCAGTGTCTGCAAGTCTTGCCTCCAAACTGCCAGTGGAGGGACCCCCGAGTGAGGCAACTCGGGGGGGTATGGAGACCCTCACTGGCAGTGAATCGGAGGACATGGAGATGACAGAAAGCAGCAATCTGGTGATCAGTGCTGGAGGTGCAGTTATGGTGACCCCTAGCCCAGCGGTGCTCCCCAAACTGTCAGTGGAGGGACCCCTGAGTGAGGCAACTCAGGGGGAGATGGTGGCCCCCACTGGCAGTGAAGCGGGGGGTGCCGCAAAAGGGGAGAAGACGGTGGAGGAGGACCAAGTGTCTGCGGATGAAGAAGATGACGTGTATGCTGCTTTGAGCATGGATCAGCTTCAAAAAGAGATTAGGAAGCTGAGCAACAAGCTAAGCGAAAAAAAGAGAAAAAGAAATGTTAGCGCTACCTGGGACAGATGGTCTTTTAAGGAGGAAATTACAGCTTTGTCCGTTTCTTTGGGAAATGCTAAGGACCGCTTGGAATATTTAAAGAAAATAAAAAAAAAGATGATCAAATCGGAATCTACCTCTATGAGTGACATGGAGGTGGTTAAGTCAGAACAGGAGGAGGTTCCGTCTTCAGCTGCTGTGGAGGCTCAGCCGTCCGAGGATGCTGGTCGGAGAGTGCAGGGGGAGCCAGTTGATAAGGTAAGCGATGATGCAAAGGAGACTGGGGGGATTGGGAGTGGGGGTGCCCAAATTGTTACCCTGGTCCCCCTGGTCCCTATAGGCGGAGCAACAGTACCTGTGGGGGAACTGGCAGCTACTATCCCTGATTGCACTGAGGCCATGGATTCTGAGCTGATTCAGGCAGCAGTATTGGTAGAAGCTGGCATGGAGGGGGAATCCCATCAGGATAAGGCTCCTGAGGAAGTGCCAGGGGTGTCATCTGTATCAGTCAGCCGTCCAATATTGGCACAGGGAATGCCGATACTGAATAAAGAGACTCTTTCGGCTGAACAAAGAAAGGTGATTGAAACTATATATGGTGATAAAATGCTAGTCCCTGAAAGGGCTAGAGTGGCTGCCGCTGCAATAGAAAAAGACATGGTCTCGAGAGGTGAGAGGCAGTCTAAATCAGCTCCGGGTGTTCTGTCTTATGCCAGTGTGGTTACTAGACAAAGAGCAAATAATGTGTCATATGCTGCACCTACGCCTGGAGGTGTTGGCAAAAGAAGGAACCTTGTTCAATTTAAGTGGATTGCTCCAGGGGAAGCCCCAAGTAGAGAGGCTTTCCTTAAAATGGTGTTCAGCCTGGGGTTCGGTGCGGCAGATCTGTACGCCTGCATTCACCCAGTGCGGACCCTGGAGTATGACTTGAGCTTTGTATCGTACCAGGGTCTGCAGGTTTTCTGGGTGAAGTGGCAGGCATGCAGATCCAAGGACCCATTTGAGAAGTATGTGGTTAACCTGGTCACCAGGCAGGACAGGGTCAAAGCTACGATCCTAGTCAGAAATGAATCATTACCTCCAGAGGATATTGCCTTTTGGCTTAAGAGATTTTGTGATCTTGAATCGGGGGTAACAAAGGCTGGTTATGTGTTGGGTGTGTGGGGAGGGGCGTGGGAAGTAGGAATTAGGTTGAGGTATTCTGAAAGGGGGTGTGTGCATGTGCCCTCGGCTGCCTATATAGGTAGGGACAGGGTTCAGTGTTTTTATCCTGGGCAGCCGAGGACATGTTTTAAGTGTGGTGATCACCGTCACGTTAGTTCCGAGTGCACTGTGGTGAAGTGTTCTTTGTGTGGGGGTGTGCGTCACTGGTCTAGAGATTGTCACACTGTCAGGTGCAATTTGTGTGGGGTGGAGGGGCACCCTTATAGCAGATGTCCGAAAGCCAGTCACAATGTGGTGTTAGAACAGGTGGTGGGTAGTAGTGTGGTGGTGAGTGAGGTGGTGAATGAGGTAGAAGAAGAGGGTATAGAGCAGGATGAGGTGGTAAATGTTGAAAGTAGGGAGGAGGTAATGGAGGAGACATTTCAGGAGGTTAGGCGGGGAGGGAAGGGGATAAAAGAGAAAGATACAGAAACACAAGTGGTGTTATCAAATAAATTTGATGTTTTCTCCTCTGATGAGGAGGAAATCATAAGGAAAGATGGAGAGTGTTATCTGGTGTCAAAAAAAAAACAAAAGAAAAACAAAGAGGTCTTTTAAAGAAAGTGAGAGGCACCGGGACGGGAAAAAAAGAAGGGAGTCAATCCCGGAGGTGGGGGAAGAGGCGGTAAATAAGGAAACTCTGGCCCTGATGGAAAGAAGGGTGGTGGAAAGGAGAAAGGAGGAGGTGGTGGCAATGGAGGAGACAGTGGCGGTTCAGCAGGAGGTAGTCAAAGAGACTGATGTGGAGTCATCCCAGAGCTCGGGGGTCGGGCCAAGTGGCACTGGTGGTGGGGTACACTGCCAGGTCATAAAGTTTGTGGCCAAGGCCCCTGACCCTGGGATCCCTGAGGAGGGTGGTGTACCCTCTGGGGGTGGAAGGGAGGGGGGTGGGGATGCCACAAGCGGTGGTGTGGCTGGCCCGCAGGGGGCTAGCGTGCAGTGTTAAGACTTGTTTTTTGGTGATGGTATGTAAAAGTAAGCAAGGTCTTGTAATATTCCATAACCTAGAAACATGGATCCTCATCCTATACGATGTGCCACGATTAATGTGGCTTCCGTGTTGTCCGAATGTGCTCGTATGATGGCCTTTGATTTTTTCAATACGATTGATGTTGATGTTTTATTTTTGCAAGAGACTAGGATTAGTAAATTGGATATCCTCCACAAGGCGAAGCAGGAGTGGAGGAGGGGTCCTTCTTACTGGTCTCTTGTGGCCGAGCCATACGGTGGGGTGGCAGTCCTTTTTTCTGATATGGTAACTGTGCACAAGGTTATTGAATTGCAAGCAGGTAGATGTATGATTTTGGATGTCAACATAAAGGGACAAGATGTGAGATTAATTAATGTGTATGGGCCACAGACACCAGGTGATAGGAAAAGTCTCTTTATGGAGATAAAACCTTTTCTTTTTACAGCCCAGCAGGTCGTCTTTGGTGGTGATTTTAATACTGTTGTTAGGCCAAAAGACAGGGGAGGCTCAAGGAGACCCCTGGGCTATGATTCCAATTTTTTAGTTAGCATGGTTAGACAGGCTGGTTTGGTGGATGTGCATATTCGTCACTCCCCAGACCTCACGGGTTTCACCTACTTTAGTGGTAGTCGTAGGTCTAGGATAGATAGGTTTTTTGTTAAGGAGACTTCCAAGACTTCATCCCTTGGGGTGAGGTTGGTGGAATTTTCCGATCACGGTTTGCTCTCAGTAACTTTGAATGCTTCAGAAACCCCTCAGAAGGGGCGGGGTCTGTGGCGTTTGAACTCTGAACTCCTGGAAGAAGAGAGAGTTAGGCAGTCCTTCAGGGTCTTCTTTCAATCTCAGGAGACACTTCTGGAGGCTGGTTGGAGTAGGTCTGAGTGGTGGGAGGTGATTAAAAAGAGAACCTGCAAATTTTTCCGTGGCCTTATAGCTAGGAAAAACTTGATAAAGCAAAATATCTACTGTAATCTGAGAAGGAAATTGGATTTCCTGATCTCTGAGGAGGGAGATGATGGGGAAATCTCCCGAGTGAAGGCTCAGATGAAAGAGTTCCAATATAACCGATTGGCATCCTTGGTTTTGGAAAGGGATTATGGTATGTACCACTCGCCTGATCCCTACCAGAGCTGTAGGAGGTCAGTCGACGCCAAACATGTCAGAGGACTGGTGGACGGACAGGGTGTTCTTCGTACTGACAAGGAAGGCATTCTGGATGTTATTGTGTCCTACTATTCTGATCTTCTGTCTGAGCAGCCACTCATCAGGGAGAGGATGGAGGAATTTCTGAGGGGAACCCCTGGTCTGAGTTCTCAGGGTGCCTCTCTTGACTCCTTGGCAAGTGATATAACCGCAGAGGAAGTTAGGAAGGCGATAATGGGTTTAAACCCCAAGAAATCACCAGGACCAGATGGTTTAACATCTGAATTTTATAAGACCTTTGCTGACCTCCTGATTCCCCGCCTTGTGGAAGTTTTTAATGAGAGCCTGGATGAGGGAGTCCTCCCTCCTTCCATGAGGTTATCTGCGCTTATTTTGCTGTCCAAAGGGAAGGACTCGTCTCGTATTGAGAACTGGCGCCCCATAGCCCTTCTCAATACAGACAGGAAGATTTTGGCAAAGGTACTGTTTAACAGGCTTTCAGAGTTTTCTGAGCTGTTGCTTTCTCCTTCTCAGCACTGTATGGTGAAGGGTCGTAGCACTTTTAGTGCTGTCCTTGGTGTCCGGGAGGCCATTGAGCGGTGCAGGGCTGAGAAGTGGGGAAAGTACTTACTGGCATTGGATCAGTCTAAAGCTTTTGACCGAGTGAATCATGAGTACCTTTGGGCTCTACTGAGATGGTATGGTCTTCCAGAGAGGGTGGTTAATTGGTTACAGATGATCTATCGTATGGCTGAAAGCTTTCCACTGGTAAACGGTTGGGTGGGCCCTACCTTTGGTGTAGGCTTGGGTGTTCGTCAGGGGTGTCCCCTGAGCCCCCTCCTGTATGTCTTTGCAATCGATCCCTTCGTTAGGAGGGTAGAGTGTGGGACTGTAGGGGGGGTGCAGCTGTGTCCGGAGTTTGCATTGAGGGTGGTGGCTTACGCAGATGATGTCACGGTGGTTCTGTCCTCGCAGGCAGAGGCCCGTGGCATAGAACACCTCATTTGCGAGTACTCTGAGGCTTCGTGCTCCAGAGTAAACCGAGAAAAGTGTGATGTTTTCTGGATGGGGGAGGAGGGGGAGCCTTTTCCTCTTCCGGACAGCTTCCCTCAGGTCAACGATCAGATTAAAATTCTTGGTATCAAATTTGATCATGGAGATTATGCCTCCCTAAATTGGGTTAACAAGCTGGAAGATGCTACCAAGAAGGTAGAGAGTTGGAAAAGATGGAAATTGTCTTTGAGGGAAAGGGTTGACTTGTGCAAAACTTACCTGAACTCGATTTTTTTGTATGTCAGTTACGTGTGCTTTTTGCCACAATCTTTGTGGTCCAGATTGAATTCCTTGTTCTTCCTCTTGTTGTGGAAGAACAGGATCAATATAGTGAAGAGGGGTATCACCTACAGACCGAGGAAAGATGGGGGTTTGAACATGGTAAACCCAGTGATCTTTTTTGTTACAGCTTTTTTAAAGCTTAACATTGGGAGCATGTTTTTAGACACTCCTCCTCGGTGGGTAGAGGGATTTAGACCATGGGTGTTTCCCTTCCTCAGATTCTGGATAGATGGAGGCCAAGTGAGAAGTTTCCGGATTCGTCATGGTTACCTCCCGATCTACGTCATCCAGAGCTTGAAGGTGATAAAGCGATATGACGTGGGAGTGGGTGAAGTCAAAAACTTCTCTAGGAGGGAGTTGGAGAGAAGAATTTTGCACACCCACTTTCATGTTCCGCTGTCACTGAGGGACTGTCCAGGTAATGTCGCTTCGGCTGGATTGGTTTTGTTAAATTCACAAAGGTTACCGCCCAAGTTCAAAGATATTGCCTGGCTCACTTTTCATGGGAGGCTTTATGTTGGAGGGAACCTCAGGTGGCGAAGTGCCAGTGAATGTGGCTGCCCACGGGAGGAATGTCCAGGGGTGGGTGGTTGAAAGTCTCTTCTTGTTCAGCTGGGTTTCTTTTCTGTCCTTTCACTCCCTGTAGATTTTTTATTCTATTTTTTGGTTTTTGTTGAAAAGGTTTTACATACATCTACCTGAGGTGGTGTGTATTGGTGATGGGTAGGATTAGATAAGATAGATAGTAGTTAAAGTTTTTGTATTGTTTTATGGTTTGCTGTGTATATATACATATATAATATATATAAAAAAAAAAAAAATATATATATATATAAATAGATAGTGGTTAAGGTAGTTGTTGTTCTAAAATCCTTGCTTACTTTTTCTCATAGGAGATAAGTTGTTTATTATTAGGATTGGTAAAGTTTTCTTTTGGTTATAAGGCATAATATGGAGTAATATTGTGTATCGTTATGTTGATATTTGATTTTGTGTATATATATATTTTATCTATTTATTTATTTATTTATTTTTAATATATGTAATTATTGTATATATATATATCTTTGTTGCAAGTTAAAATAAAGAAGCATATTCTGTCACCATAGCAAATCTTTTTTAAGGTTTACTGAAAGTTTTAAGCCGAATTTGGGGTTTTTTGAAGAAAAAAATTTTAGGCCAATTTTTAAGGTCCGGGGCTTACAGAATTTTCCATATGGGTAAATGTATTTCTGGAGAGTTCTGTGTCAAAATTAAGCACCAAAATCAACTTCTGTCACCACAGCAAATGTTTTTTAATGTTTATTGAAAGTTTTAAGCCGAATTTGGGGATTTTTGAAGAAAAAATTTTTTGGCTGATTTTTAAGGTCCGGAGCTTACAGAAATTTCCATACGGGTAAATGTATTTCTGGAGAGTTCTGTGTCAAAATTAAGCACCAAAATCAACTTCTGTCACCGCAGCAAATGTTTTTTAAGGTTTACTGAAAGTTTTAAGCCGAATTTGGGGATTTTTGAAGAAAAAAAGTTTTGGCCGATTTTTAAGGTCCGGGGCTTACAGAATTTTTCATACGGGTAAATTTATTTCTGGAGAGTTCTGAGTCAAAATTAAGCACCAAAATCAACTTCTGTCACCGTAGCAAATCTTTTTTACGGTTTACTGAAAGTTTTAAGCCGAATTTGGGGTTTTTTGAAGAAAAAAATTTTAGGCCAATTTTTAATGTCCGGGGCTTACAGAATTTTGCATATGGGTAAATGTAATTCTGGAGAGTTCTGTGTCAAAATTAAGCACCAAAATCAACTTCTGTCACCACAGCAAATGTATTTTTAATGTTTATTGAAAGTTTTTAGCCGAATTTGGGGATTTTTGAAGAAAAACATTTTTGGCTGATTTTTAATGTCCGGGGCTTATAGAATTTTCCATACGGATAAATTTATTTCTGGAGAGTTCTGTATCAAAATTAAGCACCAAAATCAACTTCTGTCACCGCAGCAAATGTTTTTTAAGGTTTACTGAAAGTTTTAAGCCGAATTTGGGGATTTTTGAAGAAAAAAATTTTTGGCCGATTTTAAAGGTCCGGGGTTTACAGAATTTTTCATATGGGTAAATTTATTTCTGGAGAGTTCTGTGTCATAATTAAGCACCAAAATCAACTTCTGTCACCACAGCAAATGTTTTTTAATGTTTATTGAAAGTTTTTAGCCGAATTTGGGGATTTTTGAAGAAAAACATTTTTGGCTGATTTTTAAGGTCCGGGGCTTACAGAATTTTCCATACGGATAAATTTATTTCTGGAGAGTTCTGTGTCAAAATTAAGCACCAAAATCAACTTCTGTCACCATAGCAAATCTTTTTTAAGGTTTACTGAAAGTTTTAAGCCGAATTTGGGGTTTTTTGAAGAAAAAAATTTTAGGCCAATTTTTAAGGTCCGGGGATTACAGAATTTTCCATATGGGTAAATGTATTTCTGGAGAGTTCTGTGTCAAAATTAAGCACCAAAATCAACTTCTGTCACCACAGCAAATGTTTTTTAATGTTTATTGAAAGTTTTAAGCCGAATTTGGGGATTTTTGAAGAAAAAAATTTTTGGCTGATTTTTAAGGTCCGGAGCTTACAGAAATTTCCATACGGGTAAATTTATTTCTGGAGAGTTCTGTGTCAAAATTAAGCACCAAAATCAACTTCTGTCACCGCAGCAAATGTTTTTTAAGGTTTACTGAAAGTTTTAAGCCGAATTTGGGGAATTTTGAAGAAAAAAATTTTTGGCCGATTTTTAAGGTCCGGGGCTTACAGAATTTTTCATACGGGTAAATTTATTTCTGGAGAGTTCTGAGTCAAAATTAAGCACCAAAATCAACTTCTGTCACCGTAGCAAATCTTTTTTATGGTTTACTGAAAGTTTTAAGCCGAATTTGGGGTTTTTTGAAGAAAAAAATTTTAGGCCAATTTTTAATGTCCGGGGCTTACAGAATTTTGCATATGGGTAAATGTAATTCTGGAGAGTTCTGTGTCAAAATTAAGCACCAAAATCAACTTCTGTCACCACAGCAAATGTATTTTTAATGTTTATTGAAAGTTTTTAGCCGAATTTGGGGATTTTTGAAGAAAAACATTTTTGGCTGATTTTTAATGTCCGGGGCTTATAGAATTTTCCATACGGATACATTTATTTCTGGAGAGTTCTGTGTCAAAATTAAGCACCAAAATCAACTTCTGTCACCGTAGCAAATGTTTTTTAAGGTTTACTGAAAGTTTTAAGCCGAATTTGGGGATTTTTGAAGAAAAAAATTTTTGGCCGATTTTTAAGGTCCGGGGCTTACAGAATTTTTCATATGGTCAAATTTATTTCTGGAGAGTTCCGAGGCAAAATTAAGCACCAAAATCAACTTCTGTCACCGTAGCAAATCTTTTTTAAGGTTTACTGAAAGTTTTAAGCCGAATTTGGGGATTATTGAAGAAAAAATTTTTTGGCCGATTTAAAAGGTCCGGGGCTTACAGAATTTTTCATACGGGTAAATTTATTTCAGGAGAGTTCTGTGTCAAAATTAAGCACCAAAATCAACTTCTGTCACCACAGCAAATGTTTTTTAATGTTTATAGAAAGTTTTTAGCCGAATTTGGGGATTTTTGAAGAAAAAAAATTTTTGCTGATTTTTAAGGTCCAGGGCTTACAGAATTTTCCATACGGATAAATTTATTTCTGGAGAGTTCTGTGTCAAAATTAAGCACCAAAATCAACTTCTGTCACCACAGCAAATGTTTTTTAAGGTTTACTGAAAGTTTTAAGCCGAATTTGGGGATTTTTGAAGAAAACAATTTTTGGCCGATTTTTAAGGTCCGGGGCTTACAGAATTTTTCATACGGGTAAATTTCTTTCTGGAGAGTTCTGAGTCAAAATTAAGCACCAAAATCAACTTCTGTCACCGTAGCAAATCTTTTTTAAGGTTTACTGAAAGTTTTAAGCCGAATTTGGGGATTATTGAAGAAAAAAATTTTTGGTTGATTTTTAAGGTCCGGGGCTTACAGAATTTTGCAAATGGGTAAATGTAATTCTGGAGAGTTCTGTGTCAAAATTAAGCACCAAAATCAACTTCTGTCACCACAGCAAATGTTTTTTTAATGTTTATTGAAAGTTTTTAGCCGAATTTGGGGATTTTTGAAGAAAAAAATTTTTGGCTGATTTTTAAGGTCCGGGGCTTACAGAATTTTCCATATGGGTAAATTTATTTCTGGAGAGTGCTGTGTCAAAATTAAGTACCAAAATCAACTTCTGTCACCGCAGCAAATGTTTTTTAAGGTTTACTGAAAGTTTTAAGCCGAATTTGGGGATTTTTGAAGAAAAAAATTTTTGGCCAATTTTTAAGGTCCGGGGCTTACAGAATTTTTCATACGGTCAAATTTATTTCTGGAGAGTTCTGTGTCAAAATTAAGCACCAACATCAACTTCTGTCACCGTAAGCATACCATTTGGGAGAGGAGTGTCCTAGGAGGAGGTGGTGAGCTGCTGAGACAGGGAGAGGGCTTCCCGAGGCAGGCTGATTCCTCCTGGGGAAGATATCGCTGCTGTTCCTGCTGTTTGTGGTGCTGAGGATTTGCTGTGGTGCTGCTGCCTTTCAGCACCATGACTAAGAGAGGCAGACCCCGGGCTGGAGGATCAAGCAGGGGTTCTGTCGCTCCTGTCCCGCCTGACCCGCCTGACCCGCCTAACCTGCCTGCCGGAGGACTGCAGCGCGAGGCCGGGGATCCACCCGCCGGTTCGCGGAGGCCGCAAGTGTGTGCGGCTGGAGCTCCGGACCCCCCTGTCCCTTTGGCGCGCCTGCCCGGGAGACAGAGTGCGGGGAGTCTGACGGAGCGGCCGAAGCAGCCGGAGCTGATGGAGCGGACGGCGGTGGCAAGCGGAGGACTCCCTGTACCAGCGGCGGACGTGCCGGGGAGTCGGAAGGCGGCTGCTGTGCTGGTGGACCCGGCGGCTGGCGGAGGAGGTGTCCAGGACCCCCCTGGACTTTCAGTTCGGAGAGCGGGGGGTCCAGTGGAGTTCAGCAGAGTGCCAGTCTCCAAACCGCTGGCGGCGGGACCCCCGAGTGACGCAACTCGGGGGGTAATGGCGGCCCCCTCTAGCGGTGCAGAGGAGATGGGACCAGTGTCTGCAAGTCTTGCCTCCAAACTGCCAGTGGAGGGACCCCCGAGTGAGGCAACTCGGGGGGGTATGGAGACCCTCACTGGCAGTGAATCGGAGGACATGGAGATGACAGAAAGCAGCAATCTGGTGATCAGTGCTGGAGGTGCAGTTATGGTGACCCCTAGCCCAGCGGTGCTCCCCAAACTGTCAGTGGAGGGACCCCTGAGTGAGGCAACTCAGGGGGAGATGGTGGCCCCCACTGGCAGTGAAGCGGGGGGTGCCGCAAAAGGGGAGAAGACGGTGGAGGAGGACCAAGTGTCTGCGGATGAAGAAGATGACGTGTATGCTGCTTTGAGCATGGATCAGCTTCAAAAAGAGATTAGGAAGCTGAGCAACAAGCTAAGCGAAAAAAAGAGAAAAAGAAATGTTAGCGCTACCTGGGACAGATGGTCTTTTAAGGAGGAAATTACAGCTTTGTCCGTTTCTTTGGGAAATGCTAAGGACCGCTTGGAATATTTAAAGAAAATAAAAAAAAAGATGATCAAATCGGAATCTACCTCTATGAGTGACATGGAGGTGGTTAAGTCAGAACAGGAGGAGGTTCCGTCTTCAGCTGCTGTGGAGGCTCAGCCGTTCGAGGATGCTGGTCGGAGAGTGCAGGGGGAGCCAGTTGATAAGGTAAGCGATGATGCAAAGGAGACTGGGGGGATTGGGAGTGGGGGTGCCCAAATTGTTACCCTGGTCCCCCTGGTCCCCCTGGTCCCTATAGGCGGAGCAACAGTACCTGTGGGGGAACTGGCAGCTACTATCCCTGATTGCACTGAGGCCATGGATTCTGAGCTGATTCAGGCAGCAGTATTGGTAGAAGCTGGCATGGAGGGGGAATCCCATCAGGATAAGGCTCCTGAGGAAGTGCCAGGGGTGTCATCTGTATCAGTCAGCCGTCCAATATTGGCACAGGGAATGCCGATACTGAATAAAGAGACTCTTTCGGCTGAACAAAGAAAGGTGATTGAAACTATATATGGTGATAAAATGCTAGTCCCTGAAAGGGCTAGAGTGGCTGCCGCTGCAATAGAAAAAGACATGGTCTCGAGAGGTGAGAGGCAGTCTAAATCAGCTCCGGGTGTTCTGTCTTATGCCAGTGTGGTTACTAGACAAAGAGCAAATAATGTGTCATATGCTGCACCTACGCCTGGAGGTGTTGGCAAAAGAAGGAACCTTGTTCAATTTAAGTGGATTGCTCCAGGGGAAGCCCCAAGTAGAGAGGCTTTCCTTAAAATGGTGTTCAGCCTGGGGTTCGGTGCGGCAGATCTGTACGCCTGCATTCACCCAGTGCGGACCCTGGAGTATGACTTGAGCTTTGTATCATACCAGGGTCTGCAGGTTTTCTGGGTGAAGTGGCAGGCATGCAGATCCAAGGACCCATTTGAGAAGTATGTGGTTAACCTGGTCACCAGGCAGGACAGGGTCAAAGCTACGATCCTAGTCAGAAATGAATCATTACCTCCAGAGGATATTGCCTTTTGGCTTAAGAGATTTTGTGATCTTGAATCGGGGGTAACAAAGGCTGGTTATGTGTTGGGTGTGTGGGGAGGGGCGTGGGAAGTAGGAATTAGGTTGAGGTATTCTGAAAGGGGGTGTGTGCATGTGCCCTCGGCTGCCTATATAGGTAGGGACAGGGTTCAGTGTTTTTATCCTGGGCAGCCGAGGACATGTTTTAAGTGTGGTGATCACCGTCACGTTAGTTCCGAGTGCACTGTGGTGAAGTGTTCTTTGTGTGGGGGTGTGCGTCACTGGTCTAGAGATTGTCACACTGTCAGGTGCAATTTGTGTGGGGTGGAGGGGCACCCTTATAGCAGATGTCCGAAAGCCAGTCACAATGTGGTGTTAGAACAGGTGGTGGGTAGTAGTGTGGTGGTGAGTGAGGTGGTGAATGAGGTAGAAGAAGAGGGTATAGAGCAGGATGAGGTGGTAAATGTTGAAAGTAGGGAGGAGGTAATGGAGGAGACATTTCAGGAGGTTAGGCGGGGAGGGAAGGGGATAAAAGAGAAAGATACAGAAACACAAGTGGTGTTATCAAATAAATTTGATGTTTTCTCCTCTGATGAGGAGGAAATCATAAGGAAAGATGGAGAGTGTTATCTGGTGTCAAAAAAAAAACAAAAGAAAAACAAAGAGGTCTTTTAAAGAAAGTGAGAGGCACCGGGACGGGAAAAAAAGAAGGGAGTCAATCCCGGAGGTGGGGGAAGAGGCGGTAAATAAGGAAACTCTGGCCCTGATGGAAAGAAGGGTGGTGGAAAGGAGAAAGGAGGAGGTGGTGGCAATGGAGGAGACAGTGGCGGTTCAGCAGGAGGTAGTCAAAGAGACTGATGTGGAGTCATCCCAGAGCTCGGGGGTCGGGCCAAGTGGCACTGGTGGTGGGGTACACTGCCAGGTCATAAAGTTTGTGGCCAAGGCCCCTGACCCTGGGATCCCTGAGGAGGGTGGTGTACCCTCTGGGGGTGGAAGGGAGGGGGGTGGGGATGCCACAAGCGGTGGTGTGGCTGGCCCGCAGAGGGCTAGCGTGCAGTGTTAAGACTTGTTTTTTGGTGATGGTATGTAAAAGTAAGCAAGGTCTTGTAATATTCCATAACCTAGAAACATGGATCCTCATCCTATACGATGTGCCACGATTAATGTGGCTTCCGTGTTGTCCGAATGTGCTCGTATGATGGCCTTTGATTTTTTCAATACGATTGATGTTGATGTTTTATTTTTGCAAGAGACTAGGATTAGTAAATTGGATATCCTCCACAAGGCGAAGCAGGAGTGGAGGAGGGGTCCTTCTTACTGGTCTCTTGTGGCCGAGCCATACGGTGGGGTGGCAGTCCTTTTTTCTGATATGGTAACTGTGCACAAGGTTATTGAATTGCAAGCAGGTAGATGTATGATTTTGGATGTCAACATAAAGGGACAAGATGTGAGATTAATTAATGTGTATGGGCCACAGACACCAGGTGATAGGAAAAGTCTCTTTATGGAGATAAAACCTTTTCTTTTTACAGCCCAGCAGGTCATCTTTGGTGGTGATTTTAATACTGTTGTTAGGCCAAAAGACAGGGGAGGCTCAAGGAGACCCCTGGGCTATGATTCCAATTTTTTAGTTAGCATGGTTAGACAGGCTGGTTTGGTGGATGTGCATATTCGTCACTCCCCAGACCTCACGGGTTTCACCTACTTTAGTGGTAGTCGTAGGTCTAGGATAGATAGGTTTTTTGTTAAGGAGACTTCCAAGACTTCATCCCTTGGGGTGAGGTTGGTGGAATTTTCCGATCACGGTTTGCTCTCAGTAACTTTGAATGCTTCAGAAACCCCTCAGAAGGGGCGGGGTCTGTGGCGTTTGAACTCTGAACTCCTGGAAGAAGAGAGAGTTAGGCAGTCCTTCAGGGTCTTCTTTCAATCTCAGGAGACACTTCTGGAGGCTGGTTGGAGTAGGTCTGAGTGGTGGGAGGTGATTAAAAAGAGAACCTGCAAATTTTTCCGTGGCCTTATAGCTAGGAAAAACTTGATAAAGCAAAATATCTACTGTAATCTGAGAAGGAAATTGGATTTCCTGATCTCTGAGGAGGGAGATGATGGGGAAATCTCCCGAGTGAAGGCTCAGATGAAAGAGTTCCAATATAACCGATTGGCATCCTTGGTTTTGGAAAGGGATTATGGTATGTACCACTCGCCTGATCCCTACCAGAGCTGTAGGAGGTCAGTCGACGCCAAACATGTCAGAGGACTGGTGGACGGACAGGGTGTTCTTCGTACTGACAAGGAAGGCATTCTGGATGTTATTGTGTCCTACTATTCTGATCTTCTGTCTGAGCAGCCACTCATCAGGGAGAGGATGGAGGAATTTCTGAGGGGAACCCCTGGTCTGAGTTCTCAGGGTGCCTCTCTTGACTCCTTGGCAAGTGATATAACCGCAGAGGAAGTTAGGAAGGCGATAATGGGTTTAAACCCCAAGAAATCACCAGGACCAGATGGTTTAACATCTGAATTTTATAAGACCTTTGCTGACCTCCTGATTCCCCGCCTTGTGGAAGTTTTTAATGAGAGCCTGGATGAGGGAGTCCTCCCTCCTTCCATGAGGTTATCTGCGCTTATTTTGCTGTCCAAAGGGAAGGACTCGTCTCGTATTGAGAACTGGCGCCCCATAGCCCTTCTCAATACAGACAGGAAGATTTTGGCAAAGGTACTGTTTAACAGGCTTTCAGAGTTTTCTGAGCTGTTGCTTTCTCCTTCTCAGCACTGTACGGTGAAGGGTCGTAGCACTTTTAGTGCTGTCCTTGGTGTCCGGGAGGCCATTGAGCGGTGCAGGGCTGAGAAGTGGGGAAAGTACTTACTGGCATTGGATCAGTCTAAAGCTTTTGACCGAGTGAATCATGAGTACCTTTGGGCTCTACTGAGATGGTATGGTCTTCCAGAGAGGGTGGTTAATTGGTTACAGACGATCTATCGTATGGCTGAAAGCTTTCCACTGGTAAACGGTTGGGTGGGCCCTACCTTTGGTGTAGGCTCGGGTGTTCGTCAGGGGTGTCCCCTGAGCCCCCTCCTGTATGTCTTTGCAATCGATCCCTTCGTTAGGAGGGTAGAGTGTGGGACTGTAGGGGGGGTGCAGCTGTGTCCGGAGTTTGCATTGAGGGTGGTGGCTTACGCAGATGATGTCACGGTGGTTCTGTCCTCGCAGGCAGAGGCCCGTGGCATAGAACACCTCATTTGCGAGTACTCTGAGGCTTCGTGCTCCAGAGTAAACCGAGAAAAGTGTGATGTTTTCTGGATGGGGGAGGAGGGGGAGCCTTTTCCTCTTCCGGACAGCTTCCCTCAGGTCAACGATCAGATTAAAATTCTTGGTATCAAATTTGATCATGGAGATTATGCCTCCCTAAATTGGGTTAACAAGCTGGAAGATGCTACCAAGAAGGTAGAGAGTTGGAAAAGATGGAAATTGTCTTTGAGGGAAAGGGTTGACTTGTGCAAAACTTACCTGAACTCGATTTTTTTGTATGTCAGTTACGTGTGCTTTTTGCCACAATCTTTGTGGTCCAGATTGAATTCCTTGTTCTTCCTCTTGTTGTGGAAGAACAGGATCAATATAGTGAAGAGGGGTATCACCTACAGACCGAGGAAAGATGGGGGTTTGAACATGGTAAACCCAGTGATCTTTTTTGTTACAGCTTTTTTAAAGCTTAACATTGGGAGCATGTTTTTAGACACTCCTCCTCGGTGGGTAGAGGGATTTAGACCATGGGTGTTTCCCTTCCTCAGATTCTGGATAGATGGAGGCCAAGTGAGAAGTTTCCGGATTCGTCATGGTTACCTCCCGATCTACGTCATCCAGAGCTTGAAGGTGATAAAGCGATATGACGTGGGAGTGGGTGAAGTCAAAAACTTCTCTAGGAGGGAGTTGGAGAGAAGAATTTTGCACACCCACTTTCATGTTCCGCTGTCACTGAGGGACTGTCCAGGTAATGTCGCTTCGGCTGGATTGGTTTTGTTAAATTCACAAAGGTTACCGCCCAAGTTCAAAGATATTGCCTGGCTCACTTTTCATGGGAGGCTTTATGTTGGAGGGAACCTCAGGTGGCGAAGTGCCAGTGAACGTGGCTGCCCACGGGAGGAATGTCCAGGGGTGGAGGAGACGATGGACCACTTCCTGCTTGAGTGTCCTTTTAATGTAAAGGTTTATGAGGAGGTTTCAAAGGCCATTGGTATCCCGTGCCTTTTGGGTCTTAGTTACCCTGAGTGGGCTTATGGGGTAGTCAGAAGATACGGTGACTTTAATTTGACCACAATTTTTTTAGTTAGTTTAGCTGTTAGGTATCACACGTGGAATGCACGGTGCCAGGTATCTATTCGAAGGAAGGTCCTCCCCTGTGATGTGGTGGTAGGTATGATTATGCAAGAGGTGAAAAAGATGATGGATCTGGATAAGGGGAGACTGGATGCTGTCAGATGGTCACAGTGGTGGGGCCGTTTGAAACCCCCTTGAGTGGGTGGTTGAAAGTCTCTTCTTGTTCAGCTGGGTTTCTTTTCTGTCCTTTCACTCCCTGTAGATTTTTTATTCTATTTTTTGGTTTTTGTTGAAAAGGTTTTACATACATCTACCTGAGGTGGTGTGTATTGGTGATGGGTAGGATTAGATAAGATAGATAGTAGTTAAAGTTTTTGTATTGTTTTATGGTTTGCTGTGTATATATACATATATAATATATATATAAAAAAAATATATATATATATATATAAATAGATAGTGGTTAAGGTAGTTGTTGTTCTAAAATCCTTGCTTACTTTTTCTCATAGGAGATAAGTTGTTTATTATTAGGATTGGTAAAGTTTTCTTTTGGTTATAAGGCATAATATGGAGTAATATTGTGTATCGTTATGTTGATATTTGATTTTGTGTATATATATATTTTATCTATTTATTTATTTATTTATTTTTTATATATGTAATTATTGTATATATATATATCTTTGTTGCAAGTTAAAATAAAGAAGCATATTCTGTCACCATAGCAAATCTTTTTTAAGGTTTACTGAAAGTTTTAAGCCGAATTTGGGGTTTTTTGAAGAAAAAAATTTTAGGCCAATTTTTAAGGTCCGGGGCTTACAGAATTTTCCATATGGGTAAATGTATTTCTGGAGAGTTCTGTGTCAAAATTAAGCACCAAAATCAACTTCTGTCACCACAGCAAATGTTTTTTAATGTTTATTGAAAGTTTTAAGCCGAATTTGGGGATTTTTGAAGAAAAAAATTTTTGGCTGATTTTTAAGGTCCGGGGCTTACAGAAATTTCCATACGGGTAAATGTATTTCTGGAGAGTTCTGTGTCAAAATTAAGCACCAAAATCAACTTCTGTCACCGCAGCAAATGTTTTTTAAGGTTTACTGAAAGTTTTAAGCCGAATTTGGGGATTTTTGAAGAAAAAAATTTTTGGCCGATTTTTAAGGTCCGGGGCTTACAGAATTTTTCATACGGGTAAATTTATTTCTGGAGAGTTCTGAGTCAAAATTAAGCACCAAAATCAACTTCTGTCACCGTAGCAAATCTTTTTTACGGTTTACTGAAAGTTTTAAGCCGAATTTGGGGTTTTTTGAAGAAAAAAATTTTAGGCCAATTTTTAATGTCCGGGGCTTACAGAATTTTGCATATGGGTAAATGTAATTCTGGAGAGTTCTGTGTCAAAATTAAGCACCAAAATCAACTTCTGTCACCACAGCAAATGTATTTTTAATGTTTATTGAAAGTTTTTAGCCGAATTTGGGGATTTTTGAAGAAAAACATTTTTGGCTGATTTTTAATGTCCGGGGCTTATAGAATTTTCCATACGGATAAATTTATTTCTGGAGAGTTCTGTATCAAAATTAAGCACCAAAATCAACTTCTGTCACCGTAGCAAATGTTTTTTAAGGTTTACTGAAAGTTTTAAGCCGAATTTGGGGATTTTTGAAGAAAAAAATTTTTGGCCGATTTTTAAGGTCCGGGGCTTACAGAATTTTCCATACGGATAAATTTATTTCTGGAGAGTTCTTTGTCAAAATTAAGCACCAAAATCAACTTCTGTCACCATAGCAAATCTTTTTTAAGGTTTACTGAAAGTTTTAAGCCGAATTTGGGGTTTTTTGAAGAAAAAAATTTTAGGCCAATTTTTAAGGTCCGGGGCTTACAGAATTTTCCATATGGGTAAATGTATTTCTGGAGAGTTCTGTGTCAAAATTAAGCACCAAAATCAACTTCTGTCACCACAGCAAATGTTTTTTAATGTTTATTGAAAGTTTTAAGCCGAATTTGGGGATTTTTGAAGAAAAAATTTTTTGACTGATTTTTAAGGTCCGGAGCTTACAGAAATTTCCATACGGGTAAATTTCTTTCTGGAGAGTTCTGAGTCAAAATTAAGCACCAAACTCAACTTCTGTCACCATAGCAAATCTTTTTTAAGGTTTACTGAAAGTTTTAAGCCGAATTTGGGGATTTTTGAAGAAAAAAATTTTGGGCCGATTTTTAAGGTCCGGGGCTTACAGAATTTTTCATATGGGTAAATATCTTTCTGGAGAGTTCTGAGTCAAAATTAAGCACCAAAATCAACTTCTGTCACCACAGCAAATGTTTTTTTAATGTTTATTGAAAGTTTTTAGCGGAATTTGGGGACTTTTGAAGAAAAACATTTCTGGCTGATTTTTAAGGTCCGGGGCTTACAGAATTTTCCATACGGGTAAATTTATTTCTGGAGAGTTCTGTGTCAAAATTAAGCACCAAAATCAACTTCTGTCACCGCAGCAAATGTTTTTTAAGGTTTACTGAAAGTTTTAAGCCGAATTTGGGTATTATTGAAGAAAAAAAATTTTGGCCGATTTTTAAGGCCCGGGGCTTACAGAATTTTCCATACGGATAAATTTATTTCTGGAGAGTTCTGTGTCAAAATTAAGCACCAAAATCAACTTCTGTCACCGTAGCAAATCTTTTTTAAGGTTTACGGAAAGTTTTAAGCCGAATTTGGGGATTTTTGAAGAAAAAAATTTTTGGCCGATTTTTAAGGCCCGGGGCTTACAGAATTTTTCTTACGGTCAAATTTTTTCCTGGAGAGTTCCGAGGCAAAATTAAGCACCAAAATCAACTTCAGTCACCGTAGCAAATCTTTTTCAAGGTTTACTGAAAGTTTTAAGCCGAATTTGGGGTTTTTTGAAGAAAAAAATTTTAGGCCAATTTTTAAGGTCCGGGGCTTACAGAATTTTCCATATGGGTAAATGTATTTCTGGAGAGTTCTGTGTCAAAATTAAGCACCAAAATCAACTTCTGTCACCACAGCAAATGTTTTTTAATGTTTATAGAAAGTTTTTAGCTGATTTTGGGGATTTTTGAAGAAAAAAATTTTTTCCTAATTTTTAAGGTCCAGGGCTTACAGAATTTTCCATACGGATAAATTTATTTCTGGAGAGTTCTGTGTCAAAATTAAGCACCAAAATCAACTTCTGTCACCGTAGATAATGTTTTTTAAGGTTTACTGAAAGTTTTAAGCCGAATTTGGGGATTTTTGAAGAAAAAAATTTTTGGCCGATTTTTAAGGTCCGGGGCTTACAGAATTTTTCATACGGGTAAATTTCTTTCTGGAGAGTTCTGAGTCAAAATTAAGCACCAAAATCAACTTCTGTCACCGTAGCAAATCTTTTTTAAGGTTTACTGAAAGTTTTAAGCCGAATTTGGGGATTTTTGAAGAAAACAATTTTTGGCCGATTTTTAAGGTCCGAGGCTTACAGAATTTTCCATATGGGTAAATGTATTTCTGGAGAGTTCTGTGTCAAAATTAAGCACCAAAATCAACTTCTGTCACCACAGCAAATGTTTTTTAATGTTTATAGAAAGTTTTTAGCTGATTTTGGGGATTTTTGAAGAAAAAAATTTTTTCCTAATTTTTAAGGTCCAGGGCTTACAGAATTTTCCATACGGATAAATTTATTTCTGGAGAGTTCTGTGTCAAAATTAAGCACCAAAATCAACTTCTGTCACCGTAGATAATGTTTTTTAAGGTTTACTGAAAGTTTTAAGCCGAATTTGGGGATTTTTGAAGAAAAAAATTTTTGGCCGATTTTTAAGGTCCGGGGCTTACAGAATTTTTCATACGGGTAAATTTCTTTCTGGAGAGTTCTGAGTCAAAATTAAGCACCAAAATCAACTTCTGTCACCGTAGCAAATCTTTTTTAAGGTTTACTGAAAGTTTTAAGCCGAATTTGGGGATTTTTGAAGAAAACAATTTTTGGCCGATTTTTAAGGTCCGAGGCTTACAGAATTTTCCATATGGGTAAATTTATTTCTGGAGAGTTCTGTGTCAAAATTAAGCACTAAAATAAACTTCTGTCACCGTAGCAAATCTTTTTTACGGTTTACTGAAAGTTTTAAGCCGAATTTGGGTTTTTTTGAAGAAAAAAATTTTTGCCCAATTTTTAATGTCCGGGGCTTACAGAATTTTGCATATGGGTAAATGTAATTCTGGAGAGTTCTGTGTCAAAATTAAGCACCAAAATCAACTTCTGTCACCACAGCAAATGTATTTTTAATGTTTATTGAAAGTTTTTAGCCGAATTTGGGGATTTTTGAAGAAAAACATTTTTGGCTGATTTTTAATGTCCGGGGCTTACAGAATTTTCCATACGGATAAATTTATTTCTGGAGAGTTCTGTGTCAAAATTAAGCACCAAAATCAACTTCTGTCACCATAGCAAATGTTTTTTAAGGTTTACTGAAAGTTTTAAGCCGAATTTGGGGATTTTTGAAGAAAAAATTTTTTGGCCGATTTTTAAGGTCCGGGGCTTACAGAATATTTCATACGGTCAAATTTATTTCTGGAGAGTTCCAAGGCAAAATTAAGCACCAAAATCAACTTCTGTCACCACAGCAAATGTTTTTTAATGTTTATAGAAAGTTTTTAGCCGAATTTGGGGATTTTTGAAGAAAAAAATTTTTGGCCGATTTTTAAGGTCCGGGGCTTACAGAATTTTTCATACGGTCAAATTTATTTCTGGAGAGTTCCGAGGCAAAATTAAGCACCAAAATCAACTTCAGTCACCGTAGCAAATCTTTTTTAAGGTTTACTGAAAGTTTTAAGCCGAATTAGGGGATTATTGAAGAAAAAAATTTTTGGCCGATTTTTATGTTCCGGGGTTTACATAATTTTTCATACGGGTAATTATATTTCTGGAGAGTTCTGTGTCAAAATTAAGCACCAAAATCAACTTCTGTCACCACAGCAAATCTTTTTTAAGGTTTACTGAAAATTTTAAGGGAAATTTGGTGATTTTTGAAGAAAAAAATTTTAGGCCGATTTTTAAGGTCCGGGGCTTACAGAATTTTTCATACGGGTAAATTTTTTTCTGGAGAGTTCTGAGTCAAAATTAAGCACCAAAATCAACTTCTGTCACCGTAGCAAATCTTTTTTAAGGTTTACTGAAAGTTTTAAGCCGAATTTGGGGATTATTGAAGAAAAAAATTTTTGCCCGATTTTTAAGGTCCGGGGCTTACAGAATTTTTCATACGGGTAAATTTATTTCTGGAGAGTTCTGTGTCAAAATTAAGCACCAAAATCAACTTCTGTCACCGTAGCAAATCTTTTTTAAGGTTTACTGAAAGTTTTAAGCCGAATTTGGGGTTTTTTGAAGAAAAAAATTTTAGGCCAATTTTTAAGGTCTGGGGCTTACAGAATTTTCCATATGGGTAAATGTATTTCTGGAGAGTTCTGTGTCAAAATTAAGCACCAAAATCAACTTCTGTCACCACAGCAAATGTTTTTTAATGTTTATTGAAAGTTTTAAGCAGAATTTGGGGATTTTTGTAAAAAAAAATTTTGGGCAGATTATTAAGGTCCGGGGCTTATGGAATTTTTCATCTCGGTAAATATATTTCTGGAGAGTTCTGTGTCAAAAGAAAGCACCAAAATCAACTTCTGTCATGAAGCAAATCGTGTTTAAGGTGTACTGAAAGTTTTAAGCAGAATTTGGGGATTTTTAAAAAAAAATAATTTGGGGCCGATTTTTAAGATCCGGGGTTTACGGAATTTTTTATATGGGTAAATACATTTCTGGAGAGTTCTGTGTGAAAATTAAGCACCAAAATTAACTTCTGTCACCGCAGTAAATCTTTTTTAAGGTGTACCGTAAGTTTTAAGTAGAATTTGGGGATTTAAAAAAAATATATATTTTTGGGCCGATTTTTAAGGTCCGGGGCTTACGGAATATTTCATATGGGTAAATATATTTCTGGAGAGTTCCGTGTCAAAATTAAGCACCAAAATCAACTTCTGTCACTGCAGCAAATCTTTTTTAACATGTACAAAAAGTTTTAAGCAGAATTTGGGGATTTTTGAAAAAAATAAAAACATTTTTGGCCGATTTTTAAGGTCCGGGGCTTACAGAATTTTTCATATGGGTATATATATTTCTGGAGAGTTCTGTGTCAAAATTAAGCACCAAAATCAACTTCTGTCACCGCAGCAAATCTTTTCTAAGGTTTATTTAAAGTTTTAAGTAGAATTTAGGGATTTTTTTTTTTTTTAATTTTTGGCCGATTTTTAAGGTCCGGGGCTTACAGAATTTTTCATACGGGTAATTATATTTCTGGAGAGTTCTGTGTCAAAATTAAGCACGAAAATCAACTTCTGTCACCACAGCAAATCTTTTTTAAGGTGTACCAAAAGCTTTAAGTAGAATTTGGGGATTTAAAAAAAAATTTTTTTGCCCAATTTTTATGGTCCGGGGCTTACAGAATTTTTCATATGGGTAAATATATTTCTGGAGTGTTCTGTGTCAAAAGTAAGCACCAAAATCAACTTCTGTCACGAAGCAAATCGTGTTTAAGGTTTACCAAAAGTTTTAAGCAGAATTTGGGGATTTTTAAAAAAAAATAATTTGGGGCCGATTTTTAAGGTCTGGGGTATACGGAATTTTTCATATGGGTAAATATATTTCTGGAGAGATCTGTGTCCAAATTAAGCACCAAAATTAACTTCTGTCACCGCAGTAAATCTTTTTTAAGGTGTACCGTAATTTTTAAGTAGAATTTGGGGATTTTGTTTAAAAAAAAATTTTTTTGGCAGATTTTTAAGGTCCGGGGCTTACAGAATTTTTCATACGGGTAAATATATTTCTGGACAGTTCTGTGTCAAATTTAAGCATCGAAATCAACTTCTGTCACCGCAGCAAATCTTTTTTAAGGTTTATTGAAAGTTTTAAGCCAAATTTTTAGATTTTTGGAAAAAATATTTTTGGCCGATTTTTAAGGTCCGGGGTTTACAGAATTTTTCTACAGGTAAATATATTTCTGGAGAGTTCTGTGTCAAAATTAAGCACCAAAATCAACTTTTGTCACCGTAGCAAATCTTTTTGAAGGTGTGCCAAAAGTTTTAAGCAGAATTTTTTGATTTTTGAAAAAAACTATTTTTGTCCGATTTTTAAGGTCCGGGGCTTACAGAATTTTTCATATGGGTATATATATTTCTGGAGAGTTTTGTGTCAAAATTAAGCACCAAAATCAACTTCTGTCACCGCAGCAAATCTTTTCTAAGGTTTATTTAAAGTTTTAAGTAGAATTTGGGGATTTTTTTTTTTTTTTTTTTTGGCTGATTTTTATGTTCCGGGGCTTACAGAATTTTTCATACGGGTAAATATATTTCTGGAGAGTTCTGTGTCAAAATTAAGAACCAAAATAAACTTTTGTCACCGCAGCAAATCTTTTTAAGGTGTACCAAAAGTTTGAAGCAGAATTTTTTGATTTTTGAAAAAAACATATTTTTGCCCATTTTTTAAGGTCTGGGGTTTACAGAATTTTTCATACTGGTAAATATATTTCTGGAGAGTTCTGTGTCAAAATTAAGCACCAAAATCAACTTCTGTCACTGCAGCAAATCTTTTTTAAGGTATACCGAAAGTTTTAAGCAGAATTTGGGGATTTTTGTAAAAAAAAATTTTGGGCAGATTATTAAGGTCCGGGGCTTATGGAATTTTTCATCTCGGTATATATATTTCTGGAGAGTTCTGTGTCAAAAGAAAGCACCAAAATCAACTTCTGTGACGAAGCAAATCGTGTTTAAGGTGTACCGAAAGTTTTAATCAGAATTTGGGGATTTTTAAAAAAAAATAATTTGGGGCCGATTTTTAAGGTCCGGGGTTTACGGAATTTTTCATATGGGTAAATACATTTCTGGAGAGTTCTGTGTGAAAATTAAGCACCAAAATCAACTTTTGTCACCGCAGCAAATCTTTTTGAAGGTGTGCCGAAAGTTTTAAGCAGAATTTTTTGATTTTTGAAAAAATCAATTTTTGTCCGATTTTTAAGGTTCGGGGCTTACAGAATTTTTCATATGGGTATATATATTTCTGGAGAGTTCTGTGTCAAAATTAAGCACCAAAATCAACTTCTGTCACCGCAGCAAATCTTTTTAAGGTGTACCAAAAGTTTTAAGCAGAATTTGGTGATTTTTGAAAAAAAATATTTTTGGCCGATTTTTAAAGTCCGGGGCTTACAGAATTTTTCATACGGGTAAATATATTTCTGGAGAGTTCTGTGTCAAAATTAAGCACCAAAATCAACTTCTGTCACCACAGGAAATGTTTTTTAATGTTTATTGAAAGTTTTTAGCCGAATTTGGGGATTTTTGAAGAAAAAAATTTTTTGCTGATTTTTAAGGTCCAGGGCTTACAGAATTTTCCATACGGATAAATTTATTTCTGGAGAGTTCTGTGTCAAAATTAAGCACCAAAATCAACTTCTGTCACTGCAGCAAATGTTTTTTAAGGTTTACTGAAAGTTTTAAGCCCAATTTGGGGATTTTTGAAGAAAAAAATATTTGGCCGATTTTTAAGGTCCGGGGCTTACAGAATTTTTCATATGGGTATATATATTTCTGGAGAGTTTTGTGTCAAAATTAAGCACCAAAATCAACTTCTGTCACCGCAGCAAATCTTTTCTAAGGTTTATTTAAAGTTTTAAGTAGAATTTGGGGATTTTTTTTTTTTAATTTTTGGCTGATTTTTATGTTCCGGGGCTTACAGAATTTTTCATACGGGTAAATATATTTCTGGAGAGTTCTGTGTCAAAATTAAGAACCAAAATAAACTTTTGTCACCGCAGCAAATCTTTTTAAGGTGTACCAAAAGTTTGAAGCAGAATTTTTTGATTTTTGAAAAAAACATATTTTTGCCCATTTTTTAAGGTCTGGGGTTTACAGAATTTTTCATACTGGTAAATATATTTCTGGAGAGTTCTGTGTCAAAATTAAGCACCAAAATCAACTTCTGTCACCACAGGAAATGTTTTTTAATGTTTATTGAAAGTTTTTAGCCGAATTTGGGGATTTTTGAAGAAAAAAATTTTTTGCTGATTTTTAAGGTCCAGGGCTTACAGAATTTTCCATACAGATAAATTTATTTCTGGAGAGTTCTGTGTCAAAATTAAGCACCAAAATCAACTTCTGTCACCGCAGCAAATGTTTTTTAAGGTTTACTGAAAGTTTTAAGCCGAATTTGGGGATTTTTGAAGAAAAAATTTTTTGGCCGATTTTTAAGGTCCGGGGCTTACAGAATTTTTCATACGGGTAAATTTATTTCTGGAGAGTTCTGAGTCAAATTTAAGCACCAAAATCAACTTCTGTAATCGTAGCAAATCTTTTTTAAGGTTTACTGAAAGTTTTAAGCGGAATTTGGGGATTATTGAAGAAAATTTTTTTTGGCTGATTTTTAAGGTACGGGGCTTACAGAATTTTCCATACGGGTAAATTTATTTCTGGAGAGTTCTGTGTCAAAATTAAGCACCAAAATCAACTTCTGTCACCGCAGCAAATGTTTTTAAAGGTTTACTGAAAGTTTTAAGCCAAATTTGGGTATTATTGAAGAAAAAAATTTTTGGCCGATTTTTAAGGTCCGGGGCTTACAGAATTTTCCATACGGATAAATTTATTTCTGGAGAGTTCTGTGTAAAAATTAAGCACCAAAATCAACTTCTGTCACCGTAGCAAATCTTTTTTAAGGTTTACGGAAAGTTTTAAGCCGAATTTGGGGATTTTTCAAGAAAAAAATTTTTGGCCGATTTTTAAGGTCCGGGGCTTACAGAATTTTTCATATGGGTAAATATCTTTCTGGAGAGTTCTGAGTCAAAATTAAGCACCAAAATCAACTTCTGTCACCATAGCAAATCTTTTTAAGGTTTACTGAAAGTTTTAAGCCAATTTTGGGGATTTTTGAAGAAAAAAATTTTTGGCCGATTTTTAAGGTCCGGGGCTTACAGAATTTTTCATACGGTCAAATTTATTTCTGGAGAGTTCCGAGGCAAAATTAAGCACCAAAATCAACTTCAGTCACCGTAGCAAATCTTTTTTAAGGTTTACTGAAAGTTTTAAGCCGAATTAGGGGATTATTGAAGAAAAAAATTTTTGGCCGATTTTTATGTTCCGGGGCTTACATAATTTTTCATACGGGTAATTATATTTCTGGAGAGTTCTGTGTCAAAATTAAGCACCAAAATCAACTTCTGTCACCACAGCAAATCTTTTTTAAGGTTTACTGAAAATTTTAAGGGAAATTTGGTGATTTTTGAAGAAAAAAATTTTAGGCCGATTTTTAAGGTCCGGGGCTTAAAGAATTTTTCATACGGGTAAATTTATTTCTGGAGAGTTCTGAGTCAAAATTAAGCACCAAAATCAACTTCTGTCACCGTAGCAAATCTTTTTTAAGGTTTACTGAAAGTTTTAAGCCGAATTTGGGGATTATTGAAGAAAAAAATTTTTGCCCGATTTTTAAGGTCCGGGGCTTACAGAATTTTTCATATGGGTAAATTTATTTCTGGAGAGTTCTGTGTCAAAATTAAGCACCAAAATCAACTTCTGTCACCGTAGCAAATCTTTTTTAAGGTTTACTGAAAGTTTTAAGCCGAATTTGGGGTTTTTTGAAGAAAAAAATTTTAGGCCAATTTTTAAGGTCTGGGGCTTACAGAATTTTCCATATGGGTAAATGTATTTCTGGAGAGTTCTGTGTCAAAATTAAGCACCAAAATCAACTTCTGTCACCGCAGCAAATGTTTTTTAATGTTTATTGAAAGTTTTAAGCCGAATTTGGGGACTTTTGAAGAAAAAAATTTTTGGCTGATTTTTAAGGTCCGGAGCTTACAGAAATTTCCATACGGGTAAATTTATTTCTGGAGAGTTCTGTGTCAAAATTAAGCACCAAAATCAACTTCTGTCACCGCAGCAAATGTTTTTTAAGGTTTACTGAAAGTTTTAAGCCGAATTTGGGGATTTTTGAAGAAAAATTTTTTTTGGCGATTTTTAAGGTCCGGGGCTTACAGAATTTTTCATACGCGTAAATTTATTTCTGGAGAGTTCTGTGTCAAAATTAAGCACCAAAATCAACTTCTGTCACCGTAGCAAATCTTTTTTACGGTTTACTGAAAGTTTTAAGCCGAATTTGGGGTTTTTTGAAGAAAAAAATTTTGGGCCAATTTTTAAGGTCCGGGGCTTACAGAATTTTGCATATGGGTAAATGTAATTCTGGAGAGTTCTGTGTCAAAATTAAGCACCAAAATCAACTTCTGTCACCACAGCAAATGTTTTTTTAATGTTTATTGAAAGTTTTTAGCCGAATTTGGGGATTTTTGAAGAAAAACATTTTTGGCTGATTTTTAAGGTCCGGGGCTTACAGAATTTTCCATACGGGTAAATTTATTTCTGGAGAGTTCTGTGTCAAAATTAAGCACCAAAATCAACTTCTGTCACAGCAGCAAATGTTTTTTAAGGTTTACTGAAAGTTTTAAGCCGAATTTGGGTATTATTGAAGAAAAAAATTTTGGGCCGATTTTTAAGGTCCGGGTTTACAGAATTTTTCATATGGTCAAATTTATTTCTGGAGAGTTCCGAGGCAAAATTAAGCACCAAAATCAACTTCAGTCACCGTAGCAAATCTTTTTTAAGGTTTACTGAAAGTTTTAAGCCGAATTTGGGGATTTTTGAAGAAAAAAATTTTTGGCCGATTTTTAAGGTCCGGGGCTTACATAATTTTTCATACGGTCAAATTTATTTCTGGAGAGTTCCGAGGCAAAATTAAGCACCAAAATCAACTTCAGTCACCGTAGCAAATCTTTTTTAAGGTTTACTGAAAGTTTTAAGCCGAATTTGGGGATTATTGAAGAAAAATTTTTTTGTCCGATTTAAAAGGTCCGGGGCTTACAGAATTTTTCATACGGGTAAATTTATTTCTGGAGAGTTCTGTGTCAAAATTAAGCACCAAAATCAACTTCTGTCACCACAGCAAATGTTTTTTAATGTTTATAGAAAGTTTTTAGCCGAATTTGGGGATTTTTGAAGAAAAAATTTTTTTGCTGATTTTTAAGGTCCAGGGCTTACAGAATTTTCCATACGGATAAATTTATTTCTGGAGAGTTCTGTGTCAAAATTAAGCACCAAAATCAACTTTTGTCACCGTAGCAAATGTTTTTTAAGGTTTACTGAAAGTTTTAAGCCGAATTTGGGGATTTTTGAAGAAAAAAATTTTTGGCCGATTTTTAAGGTCCGGGGCTTACAGAATTTTTATACGGGTAAATTTATTTCTGGAGAGTTCTGAGTCAAAATTAAGCACCAAAATCAACTTCTGTCACCGTAGCAAATCTTTTTTAAGGTTTACTGAAAGTTTTAAGCCGAATTTGGGGATTATTGAAGAAAAAAATTTTTGGCTGATTTTTAAGGTCCGGGGCTTACAGAATTTTTCATACGGGTAAATTTATTTCTGGAGAGTTCTGTGTCAAAATTAAGCACCAAAATCAACTTCTGTCACCGTAGCAAATCTTTTTTACGGTTTACTGAAAGTTTTAGGCCGAATTTGGGGTTTTTTGAAGAAAAAAAATTTTGGCCAATTTTTAAGGTCCGGGACTTACAGAATTTTGCATATGGGTAAATGTAATTCTGGAGAGTTCTGTGTCAAAATTAAGCACCAAAAACAACTTCTGTCACCACAGCAAATGTTTTTTTAATGTTTATTGAAAGTTTTAAGCCGAATTTGGGGATTTTTGAAGAAAAACATTTTTGGCTGATTTTTAAGGTCCGGGGCTTACAGAATTTTCCATACGGGTAAATTTATTTCTGGAGAGTTCTGTGTCAAAATTAAGCACCAAAATCAACTTCTGTCACCGCAGCAAATGTTTTTTAAGGTTTACTGAAAGTTTTAAGCCGAATTTGGGTATTATTGAAGAAAAAAATTTTTGGCCAATTTTTAAGGTCCGGGGCTTACAGAATTTTCCATACGGATAAATTTATTTCTGGAGAGTTCTGTGTCAAAATTAAGCACCAAAATCAACTTCTGTCACCGTAGCAAATCTTTTTTAAGGTTTACGGAAAGTTTTAAGCCGAATTTGGGGATTTTTGAAGAAAAAAAACTTTTGGCCGATTTTTAAGGTCCGGGGCTTACAGAATTTTTCATACGGTCAAATTTATTTCTGGAGAGTTCTGTGTCAAAATTAAGCACCAAAATCAGCTTCAGTCACCGTAGCAAATCTTTTTTAAGGTTTACTGAAAGTTTTAAGCCGAATTTGGGGATTATTGAAGAAAACATTTTTTGGCTGATTTAAAAGGTCCGGGGCTTACAGAATTTTCCATACGGGTAAATTTATTTCTGGAGAGTTCTGTGTCAAAATTAAGCACCAAAATCAACTTCTGTCACTGCATCAAATGTTTTTTAAGGTTTACTGAAAGTTTTAATCCGAATTTGGGGATTTTTGAAGAAAAAAATTTTTGGCCGATTTTTAAGGTCCGCGGCTTACAGAATTTTTCATACGGTCAAATTTATTTCTGGAGAGTTCTGAGTCAAAATTAAGCACCAAAATCAACTTCTGTCACCACAGCAAATCTTTTTTAAAGTTTACTGAAAGTTTTAAGCCGAATTTTGGGATTTTTGAAGAAAAAAATTTTGGGCCGATTTTTAAGGTCCGGGGCTTACAGAATTTTTCATACGGGTAAATTTCTTTCTGGAGAGCTCTGAGTCAAAATTAAGCACCAAAATCAACTTCTGTCACCATAGCAAATCTTTTTTAAGGTTTACTGAAAGTTTTAAGCCGAATTTGGGGATTTTTCAAGAAAAAAATTTTTGGCCCATTTTTAAGGTCCGGGGCTTACAGAATTTTTCATACGGTCAAATTTATTTCTGGAGAGTTCCGAGGCAAAATTAAGCACCAAAATCAACTTCAGTCACCGTAGCAAATCTTTTTTAAGGTTTACTGAAAGTTTTAAGCCGAATTTGGGGATTATTGAAGAAAAACATTTTTGGCCGATTTTTATGTTCCGGGGCTTACATAATTTTTCATACGGGTAATTATATTTCTGGAGAGTTCTGTGTCAAAATTAAGCACCAAAATCAACTTCTGTCACCACAGCAAATCTTTTTTAAGGTTTACTGAAAATTTTAAGGGAAATTTGGTGATTTTTGAAGAAAAAAATTTTAGGCCGATTTTTAAGGTCCGGGGCTTACTGAATTTTTCATATGGGTAAATTTATTTCTGGAGAGTTCTGTGTCAAAATTAAGCACCAAAATCAACTTCTGTCACCGTAGCAAATGTTTTTTAAGGTTTACTGAAAGTTTTAAGCCGAATTTGGGGATTATTGAAGAAAAAAATTTTTGCCCGATTTTTAAGGTCCGGGGCTTACAGAATTTTTCATACGGGTAAATTTATTTCTGGAGAGTTCTGTGTCAAAATTAAGCACCAAAATCAACTTCTGTCACCGTAGCAAATCTTTTTTAAGGTTTACTGAAAGTTTTAAGCCGAATTTGGGGATTTTTGAAGAAAAATTTTTTTTGGCGATTTTTAAGGTCCGGGGCTTACAGAATTTTTCATACGGGTAAATTTATTTCTGGAGAGTTCTGTGTCAAAATTAAGCACCAAAATCAACTTCTGTCACCGTAGCAAATCTTTTTTACGGTTTACTGAAAGTTTTAAGCCGAATTTGGGGTTTTTTGAAGAAAAAAATTTTTGGCCAATTTTTAAGGTCCGGGGCTTACAGAATTTTGCATATGGGTAAATGTAATTCTGGAGAGTTCTGTGTCAAAATTAAGCACCAAAATCAACTTCTGTCACCACAGCAAATGTTTTTTTAATGTTTATTGAAAGTTTTTAGCCGAATTTGGGGATTTTTGAAGAAAAACATTTTTGGCTGATTTTTAAGGTCCGGGGCTTACAGAATTTTCCATACGGGTAAATTTATTTCTGGAGAGTTCTGTGTCAAAATTAAGCACCAAAATCAACTTCTGTCACAGCAGCAAATGTTTTTTAAGGTTTACTGAAAGTTTTAAGCCGAATTTGGGTATTATTGAAGAAAAAAATTTTTGGCCGATTTTTAAGGTCCGGGCTTACAGAATTTTTCATATGGTCAAATTTATTTCTGGAGAGTTCCGAGGCAAAATTAAGCACCAAAATCAACTTCAGTCACCGTAGCAAATCTTTTTTAAGGTTTACTGAAAGTTTTAAGCCGAATTTGGGGATTTTTGTAGAAAAAAATTTTGAGCCGATTTTTAAGGTCCGGGGCTTACATAATTTTTCATACGGTCAAATTTATTTCTGGAGAGTTCCGAGGCAAAATTAAGCACCAAAATCAACTTCTGTCACCGTAGCAAATCTTTTTTACGGTTTACTGAAAGTTTTAAGCCGAATTTGGGGGTTTTTGAAGAAAAAAATTTTTGGCCAATTTTTAAGGTCCGGGACTTACAGAATTTTGCATATGGGTAAATGTAATTCTGGAGAGTTCTGTGTCAAAATTAAGCACCAAAAACAACTTCTGTCACCACAGCAAATGTTTTTTTAATGTTTATTGAAAGTTTTAAGCCGAATTTGGGGATTTTTGAAGAAAAACATTTTTGGCTGATTTTTAAGGTCCGGGGCTTACAGAATTTTCCATACGGGTAAATTATTTCTGGAGAGTTCTGTGTCAAAATTAAGCACCAAAATCAACTTCTGTCACCGCAGCAAATCTTTTTTAAGGTTTACGGAAAGTTTTAAGCCGAATTTGGGGATTCTTGAAGAAAAAAAACTTTTGGCCGATTTTTAAGGTCCGGGGCTTACAGAATTTTTCATACGGTCAAATTTATTTCTGGAGAGTTCCGAGGCAAAATTAAGCACCAAAATCAGCTTCAGTCACCGTAGCAAATCTTTTTTAAGGTTTACTGAAAGTTTTAAGCCGAATTTGGGGATTATTGAAGAAAAATTTTTTTGTCCGATTTAAAAGGTCCGGGGCTTACAGAATTTTTCATACGGGTAAATTTATTTCTGGAGAGTTCTGTGTCAAAATTAAGCACCAAAATCAACTTCTGTCACCACAGCAAATGTTTTTTAATGTTTATAGAAAGTTTTTAGCCGAATTTGGGGATTTTTGAAGAAAAAATTTTTTTGCTGATTTTTAAGGTCCAGGGCTTACAGAATTTTCCATACGGATAAATTTATTTCTGGAGAGTTCTGTGTCAAAATTAAGCACCAAAATCAACTTTTGTCACCGTAGCAAATGTTTTTTAAGGTTTACTGAAAGTTTTAAGCCGAATTTGGGGATTTTTGAAGAAAAAAATTTTTGGCCGATTTTTAAGGTCCGGGGCTTACAGAATTTTTCATACGGTCAAATTTATTTCTGGAGAGTTCCGAGGCAAAATTAAGCACCAAAATCAGCTTCAGTCACCGTAGCAAATCTTTTTTAAGGTTTACTGAAAGTTTTAAGCCGAATTTGGGGATTATTGAAGAAAACATTTTTTGGCCGATTTAAAAGGTCCGGGGCTTACAGAATTTTCCATACGGGTAAATTTATTTCTGGAGAGTTCTGTATCAAAATTAAGCACCAAAATCAACTTCTGTCACTGCAGCAAATGTTTTTTAAGGTTTACTGAAAGTTTTAATCCGAATTTGGGGATTTTTGAAGAAAAAAATTTTTGGCCGATTTTTAAGGTCCGCGGCTTACAGAATTTTTCATACGGTCAAATTTATTTCTGGAGAGTTCTGAGTCAAAATTAAGCACCAAAATCAACTTCTGTCACCACAGCAAATCTTTTTTAAAGTTTACTGAAAGTTTTAAGCCGAATTTGGGGATTTTTGAAGAAAAAAATTTTGGGCCGATTTTTAAGGTCTGGGGCTTACAGAATTTTTCATACGGGTAAATTTCTTTCTGGAGAGCTCTGAGTCAAAATTAAGCACCAAAATCAACTTCTGTCACCATAGCAAATCTTTTTTAAGGTTTACTGAAAGTTTTAAGCCGAATTTGGGGATTTTTGAAGAAAAAAATTTTGGGCCGATTTTTAAGGTACGGGGCTTACAGAATTTTTCATATGGGTAAATATCTTTCTGGAGAGTTCTGAGTCAAAATTAAGCACCAAAATCAACTTCTGTCACCGTAGCAAATCTTTTTAAGGTTTACTGAAAAATTTAAGCCAATTTTGGGGATTTTTGAAGAAAAAAATTTTTGGCCGATTTTTAAGGTCCGGGGCTTACAGAATTTTTCATACGGTCAAATTTATTTCTGGAGAGTTCCGAGGCAAAATTAAGCACCAAAATCAACTTCAGTCACCGTAGCAAATCTTTTTTAAGGTTTACTGAAAGTTTTAAGCCGAATTTGGGGATTATTGAAGAAAAAAATTTTTGGCCGATTTTTATGTTCCGGGGCTTACATAATTTTTCATACGGGTAATTATATTTCTGGAGAGTTCTGTGTCAAAATTAAGCACCAAAATCAACTTCTGTCACCACAGCAAATCTTTTTTAAGGTTTACTGAAAATTTTAAGGGAAATTTGGTGATTTTTGAAGAAAAAAATTTTAGGCCGATTTTTAAGGTCCGGGGATTACTGAATTTTTCATATGGGTAAATTTATTTCTGGAGAGTTCTGAGTCAAAATTAAGCACCAAAATCAACTTCTGTCACCGTAGCAAATCTTTTTTAAGGTTTACTGAAAGTTTTAAGCCGAATTTGGGGTTTTTTGAAGAAAAAAATTTTAGGCCAATTTTTAAGGTCTGGGGCTTACAGAATTTTCCATATGGGTAAATGTATTTCTGGACAGTTCTGTGTCAAAATTAAGCACCAAAATCAACTTCTGTCACCACAGCAAATGTTTTTTAATGTTTATTGAAAGTTTTAAGCCGAATTTGGGGATTTTTGAAGAAAAAAATTTTTGGCTGATTTTTAAGGTCCGGAGCTTACAGAAATTTCCATACGGGTAAATTTATTTCTGGAGAGTTCTGTGTCAAAATTAAGCACCAAAATCAACTTCTGTCACCGCAGCAAATGTTTTTTAAGGTTTACTGAAAGTTTTAAGCCGAATTTGGGGATTTTTGAAGAAAAATTTTTTTTGGCAATTTTTAAGGTCCGGGGCTTACAGAATTTTTTCATATGGGTAAATTTATTACTGGAGAGTTCTGTGTCAAAATTAAGCACCAAAATCAACTTCTGTCACCGTAGCAAATCTTTTTTACGGTTTACTGAAAGTTTTAAGCCGAATTTGGGGTTTTTTGAAGAAAAAAATATTTGGCCAATTTTTAAGGTCCAGGGCTTACAGAATTTTGCGTATGGGTAAATGTAATTCTGGAGAGTTCTGTGTCAAAATTAAGCACCAAAATCAACTTCTGTCACCACAGCAAATGTTTTTTTAATGTTTATTGAAAGTTTTTAGCCGAATTTGGGGATTTTTGAAGAAAAACATTTTTGGCTGATTTTTAAGGTCCGGGGCTTACAGAATTTTCCATATGGGTAAATTTATTTCTGGAGAGTTCTGTGTCAAAATTAAGCACCAAAATCAACTTCTGTCACAGCAGCAAATGTTTTTTAAGGTTTACTGAAAGTTTTAAGCCGAATTTGGGTATTATTAAAAAAAAAAAGTTTTGGCCGATTTTTAAGGTCCGGGGTTTACAGAATTTTTCATATGGTCAAATTTATTTCTGGAGAGTTCCGAGGCAAAATTAAGCACCAAAATCAACTTCAGTCACCGTAGCAAATCTTTTTTAAGGTTTACTGAAAGTTTTAAGCCGAATTTGGGGATTTTTGAAGAAAAAAATTTTTGGCCAATTTTTAAGGTCCGGGGCTTACAGAATTTTTCATATGGGTAAATATCTTTCTGGAGAGTTCTGAGTCAAAATTAAGCACCAAAATCAACTTCTGTCACCGTAGCAAATCTTTTTAAGGTTTACTGAAAAATTTAAGCCAATTTTGGGGATTTTTGAAGAAAAAAATTTTTGGCCGATTTTTAAGGTCCGGGGCTTACAGAATTTTTCATACGGTCAAATTTATTTCTGGAGAGTTCCGAGGCAAAATTAAGCACCAAAATCAACTTCAGTCACCGTAGCAAATCTTTTTTAAGGTTTACTGAAAGTTTTAAGCCGAATTTGGGGATTATTGAAGAAAAAAATTTTTGGCCGATTTTTATGTTCCGGGGCTTACATAATTTTTCATACGGGTAATTATATTTCTGGAGAGTTCTGTGTCAAAATTAAGCACCAACATCAACTTCTGTCACCGTAAGCATACCATTTGGGAGAGGAGTGTCCTAGGAGGAGGTGGTGAGCTGCTGAGACAGGGAGAGGGCTTCCCGAGGCAGGCTGATTCCTCCTGGGGAAGATATCGCTGCTGTTCCTGCTGTTTGTGGTGCTGAGGATTTGCTGTGGTGCTGCTGCCTTTCAGCACCATGACTAAGAGAGGCAGACCCCGGGCTGGAGGATCAAGCAGGGGTTCTGTCGCTCCTGTCCCGCCTGACCCACCTGACCCGCCTAACCTGCCTGCCGGAGGACTGCAGCGCGAGGCCGGGGATCCACCCGCCGGTTCGAGGAGGCCACAAGTTTGCGCGGCTGGAGTTCCGGACCCCCCTGTCCCTTTGGCGCGCCTGCCCGGGAGACGGAGTGCGGGGAGTCTGACGGAGCAGCCGAAGCAGCCGGAGCTGATGGAGCGGACGGCGGCATCAAGCGGAGGACTCCCTGTATCAGCGGCGGACGTGCTGGGGAGTCGGAAGGCGGCTGCTGTGCTGGTGGACCCGGCGGCGGGCGGAGGAGGTGTCCTGGACCCCCCTGGACTTTCAGTTCGGAGAGCGGGGGGTCCAGTGGAGTTCAGCAGAGTGCCAGTCTCCAAACCGCTGGCGGCGGGACCCCCGAGTGACGCAACTCGGGGGGTAATGGCGGCCCCCACTAGCGGTGCAGCGGAGGTGGTTATAGTGGCTGCAGACTCTGCCTCCAAACTGTCAGTAGAGGGACCCCCGAGTGAGGCAACTCGGGGGGGTATGGAGACCCTCACTGGCAGTGAATCGGAGGACATGGAGATGACAGAAAGCAGCAATCTGGTGATCAGTGCTGGAGGTGCAGTTATGGTGACCCCTAGCCCAGCGGTGCTCCCCAAACTGTCAGTGGAGGGACCCCTGAGTGAGGCAACTCAGGGGGAGATGGTGGCCCCCACTGGCAGTGAAGCGGGGGGTGCCGCAAAAGGGGAGAAGACGGTGGAGGAGGACCAAGTGTCTGCGGATGAAGAAGATGACGTGTATGCTGCTTTGAGCATGGATCAGCTTCAAAAAGAGATTAGGAAGCTGAGCAACAAGCTAAGCGAAAAAAAGAGAAAAAGAAATGTTAGCGCTACCTGGGACAGATGGTCTTTTAAGTAGGAAATTACAGCTTTGTCCGTTTCTTTGGGAAATGCTAAGGACCGCTTGGAATATTTAAAGAAAATAAAAAAAAAGATGATCAAATCGGAATCTACCTCTATGAGTGACATGGAGGTGGTTAAGTCAGAACAGGAGGAGGTTCCGTCTTCAGCTGCTGTGGAGGCTCAGCCGTCCGAGGATGCTGGTCGGAGAGTGCAGGGGGAGCCAGTTGATAAGGTAAGCGATGATGCAAAGGAGACTGGGGGGATTGGGAGTGGGGGTGCCCAAATTGTTACCCTGGTCCCCCTGGTCCCTATAGGTGGAGCAACAGTACCTGTGGGGGAACTGGCAGCTACTATCCCTGATTGCACTGAGGCCATGGATTCTGAGCTGATTCAGGCAGCAGTATTGGTAGAAGCTGGCATGGAGGGGGAATCCCATCAGGATAAGGCTCCTGAGGAAGTGCCAGGGGTGTCATCTGTATCAGTCAGCCATCCAATATTGGCACAGGGAATGCCGATACTGAATAAAGAGACTCTTTCGGCTGAACAAAGAAAGGTGATTGAAACTATATATGGTGATAAAATGCTAGTCCCTGAAAGGGCTAGAGTGGCTGCCGCTGCAATAGAAAAAGACATGGTCTCGAGAGGTGAGAGGCAGTCTAAATCAGCTCCGGGTGTTCTGTCTTATGCCAGTGTGGTTACTAGACAAAGAGCAAATAATGTGTCATATGCTGCACCTACGCCTGGAGGTGTTGGCAAAAGAAGGAACCTTGTTCAATTTAAGTGGATTGCTCCAGGGGAAGCCCCAAGTAGAGAGGCTTTCCTTAAAATGGTGTTCAGCCTGGGGTTCGGTGCGGCAGATCTGTACGCCTGCATTCACCCAGTGCGGACCCTGGAGTATGACTTGAGCTTTGTATCGTACCAGGGTCTGCAGGTTTTCTGGGTGAAGTGGCAGGCGTGCAGATCCAAGGACCCATTTGAGAAGTATGTGGTTAACCTGGTCACCAGGCAGGACAGGGTCAAAGCTACGATCCTAGTCAGAAATGAATCATTACCTCCAGAGGATATTGCCTTTTGGCTTAAGAGATTTTGTGATCTTGAATCGGGGGTAACAAAGGCTGGTTATGTGTTGGGTGTGTGGGGAGGGGCGTGGGAAGTAGGAATTAGGTTGAGGTATTCTGAAAGGGGGTGTGTGCATGTGCCCTCGGCTGCCTATATAGGTAGGGACAGGGTTCAGTGTTTTTATCCTGGGCAGCCGAGGACATGTTTTAAGTGTGGTGATCACCGTCACGTTAGTTCCGAGTGCACTGTGGTGAAGTGTTCTTTGTGTGGGGGTGTGGGTCACTGGTCTAGAGATTGTCACACTGTCAGGTGCAATTTGTGTGGGGTGGAGGGGCACCCTTATAGCAGATGTCCGAAAGCCAGTCACAATGTGGTGTTAGAACAGGTGGTGGGTAGTAGTGTGGTGGTGAGTGAGGTGGTGAATGAGGTAGAAGAAGAGGGTATAGAGCAGGATGAGGTGGTAAATGTTGAAAGTAGGGAGGAGGTAATGGAGGAGACATTTCAGGAGGTTAGGCGGGGAGGGAAGGGGATAAAAGAGAAAGATACAGAAACACAAGTGGTGTTATCAAATAAATTTGATGTTTTCTCCTCTGATGAGGAGGAAATCATAAGGAAAGATGGAGAGTGTTATCTGGTGTCAAAAAAAAACAAAAGAAAAACAAAGAGGTCTTTTAAAGAAAGTGAGAGGCACCGGGACGGGAAAAAAAGAAGGGAGTCAATCCCGGAGGTGGGGGAAGAGGTGGTAAATAAGGAAACTCTGGCCCCGATGGAAAGAAGGGTGGTGGAAAGGAGAAAGGAGGAGGTGGTGGCAATGGAGGAGACAGTGGCGGTTCAGCAGGAGGTAGTCAAAGAGACTGATGTGGAGTCATCCCAGAGCTCGGGGGTCGGGCCAAGTGGCACTGGTGGTGGGGTACACTGCCAGGTCATAAAGTTTGTGGCCAAGGCCCCTGACCCTGGGATCCCTGAGGAGGGTGGTGTACCCTCTGGGGGTGGAAGGGAGGGGGGTGGGGATGCCACAAGCGGTGGTGTGGCTGGCCCGCAGGGGGCTGGCGTGCAGTGTTAAGACTTGTTTTTTGGTGATGGTATGTAAAAGTAAGCAAGGTCTTGTAATATTCCATAACCTAGAAACATGGATCCTCATCCTATACGATGTGCCACGATTAATGTGGCTTCCGTGTTGTCCGAATGTGCTCGTATGATGGCCTTTGATTTTTTCAATACGATTGATGTTGATGTTTTATTTTTGCAAGAGACTAGGATTAGTAAATTGGATATCCTCCACAAGGCGAAGCAGGAGTGGAGGAGGGGTCCTTCTTACTGGTCTCTTGCGGCCGAGCCATACGGTGGGGTGGCAGTCCTTTTTTCTGATATGGTAACTGTGCACAAGGTTATTGAATTGCAAGCAGGTAGATGTATGATTTTGGATGTCAACATAAAGGGACAAGATGTGAGATTAATTAATGTGTATGGGCCACAGACACCAGGTGATAGGAAAAGTCTCTTTATGGAGATAAAACCTTTTCTTTTTACAGCCCAGCAGGTCGTCTTTGGTGGTGATTTTAATACTGTTGTTAGGCCAAAAGACAGGGGAGGCTCAAGGAGACCCCTGGGCTATGATTCCAATTTTTTAGTTAGCATGGTTAGACAGGCTGGTTTGGTGGATGTGCATATTCGTCACTCCCCAGACCTCACGGGTTTCACCTACTTTAGTGGTAGTCGTAGGTCTAGGATAGATAGGTTTTTTGTTAAGGAGACTTCCAAGACTTCATCCCTTGGGGTGAGGTTGGTGGAATTTTCCGATCACGGTTTGCTCTCAGTAACTTTGAATGCTTCAGAAACCCCTCAGAAGGGGCGGGGTCTGTGGCGTTTGAACTCTGAACTCCTGGAAGAAGAGAGAGTTAGGCAGTCCTTCAGGGTCTTCTTTCAATCTCAGGAGACACTTCTGGAGGCTGGTTGGAGTAGGTCTGAGTGGTGGGAGGTGATTAAAAAGAGAACCTGCAAATTTTTCCGTGGCCTTATAGCTAGGAAAAACTTGATAAAGCAAAATATCTACCGTAATCTGAGAAGGAAATTGGATTTCCTGATCTCTGAGGAGGGAGATGATGGGGAAATCTCCCGAGTGAAGGCTCAGATGAAAGAGTTCCAATATAACCGATTGGCATCCTTGGTTTTGGAAAGGGATTATGGTATGTACCACTCGCCTGATCCCTACCAGAGCTGTAGGTGGTCAGTCGACGCCAAACATGTCAGAGGACTGGTGGACGGACAGGGTGTTCTTCGTACTGACAAGGAAGGCATTCTGGATGTTATTGTGTCCTACTATTCTGATCTTCTGTCTGAGCAGCCACTCATCAGGGAGAGGATGGAGGAATTTCTGAGGGGAACCCCTGGTCTGAGTTCTCAGGGTGCCTCTCTTGACTCCTTGGCAAGTGATATAACCGCAGAGGAAGTTAGGAAGGCGATAATGGGTTTAAACCCCAAGAAATCACCAGGACCAGATGGTTTAACATCTGAATTTTATAAGACCTTTGCTGACCTCCTGATTCCCCGCCTTGTGGAAGTTTTTAATGAGAGCCTGGATGAGGGAGTCCTCCCTCCTTCCATGAGGTTATCTGCGCTTATTTTGCTGTCCAAAGGGAAGGACTCATCTCGTATTGAGAACTGGCGCCCCATAGCCCTTTTCAATACAGACAGGAAGATTTTGGCAAAGGTACTGTTTAACAGGCTTTCAGAGTTTTCTGAGCTGTTGCTTTCTCCTTCTCAGCACTGTACGGTGAAGGGTCGTAGCACTTTTAGTGCTGTCCTTCGTGTCCGGGAGGCCATTGAGCGGTGCAGGGCTGAGAAGTGGGGAAAGTACTTACTGGCATTGGATCAGTCTAAAGCTTTTGACCGAGTGAATCATGAGTACCTTTGGGCTCTACTGAGATGGTATGGTCTTCCAGAGAGGGTGGTTAATTGGTTACAGACGATCTATCGTATGGCTGAAAGCTTTCCACTGGTAAACGGTTGGGTGGGCCCTACCTTTGGTGTAGGCTCGGGTGTTCGTCAGGGGTGTCCCCTGAGCCCCCTCCTGTATGTCTTTGCAATCGATCCCTTCGTTAGGAGGGTAGAGTGTGGGACTGTAGGGGGGGTGCAGCTGAGTCCGGAGTTTGCATTGAGGGTGGTGGCTTACGCAGATGATGTCACGGTGGTTCTGTCCTCGCAGGCAGAGGCCCGTGGCATAGAACACCTCATTTGCGAGTACTCTGAGGCTTCGTGCTCCAGAGTAAACCGAGAAAAGTGTGATGTTTTCTGGATGGGGGAGGAGGGGGAGCCTTTTCCTCTTCCGGACAGCTTCCCTCAGGTCAACGATCAGATTAAAATTCTTGGTATCAAATTTGATCATGGAGATTATGCCTCCCTAAATTGGGTTAACAAGCTGGAGGATGCTACCAAGAAGGTAGAGAGTTGGAAAAGATGGAAATTGTCTTTGAGGGAAAGGGTTGACTTGTGCAAAACTTACCTGATCCCAATTTTTTTGTATGTCAGTTACGTGTGCTTTTTGCCACAATCTTTGTGGTCCAGATTGAATTCCTTGTTCTTCCTCTTGTTGTGGAAGAACAGGATCAATATAGTGAAGAGGGGTATCACCTACAGACCGAGGAAAGATGGGGGTTTGAACATGGTAAACCCAGTGATCTTTTTTGTTACAGCTTTTTTAAAGCTTAACATTGGGAGCATGTTTTTAGACACTCCTCCTCGGTGGGTAGAGGGATTTAGACCATGGGTGTTTCCCTTCCTCAGATTCTGGATAGATGGAGGCCAAGTGAGAAGTTTCCGGATTCGTCATGGTTACCTCCCGATCTACGTCATCCAGAGCTTGAAGGTGATAAAGCGATATGACGTGGGAGTGGGTGAAGTCAAAAACTTCTCTAGGAGGGAGTTGGAGAGAAGAATTTTGCACACCCACTTTCATGTTCCGCTGTCACTGAGGGACTGTCCAGGTAATGTCGCTTCGGCTGGATTGGTTTTGTTAAATTCACAAAGGTTACCGCCCAAGTTCAAAGATATTGCCTGGCTCACTTTTCATGGGAGGCTTTATGTTGGAGGGAACCTCAGGTGGCGAAGTGCCAGTGAACGTGGCTGCCCACGGGAGGAATGTCCAGGGGTGGAGGAGACGATGGACCACTTCCTGCTTGAGTGTCCTTTTAATGTAAAGGTTTATGAGGAGGTTTCAAAGGCCATTGGTATCCCGTGCCTTTCGGGTCTTAGTTACCCTGAGTGGGCTTATGGGGTAGTCAGAAGATACGGTGACTTTAATTTAACCACAATTTTTTTAGTTAGTTTAGCTGTTAGGTATCACACGTGGAATGCACGGTGCCAGGTATCTATTCGAAGGAAGGTCCTCCCCTGTGATGTGGTGGTAGGTATGATTATGCAAGAGGTGAAAAAGATGATGGATCTGGATAAGGGGAGACTGGATGCTGTCAGATGGTCACAGTGGTGGGGCCGTTTGAAACCCCCTTGAGTGGGTGGTTGAAAGTCTCTTCTTGTTCAGCTGGGTTTCTTTTCTGTCCTTTCACTCCCTGTAGATTTTTTATTCTATTTTTTGGTTTTTGTTGAAAAGGTTTTACATACATCTACCTGAGGTGGTGTGTATTGGTGATGGGTAGGATTAGATAAGATAGATAGTAGTTAAAGTTTTTGTATTGTTTTATGGTTTGCTGTGTATATATACATATATAATATATAAAAAAAAATAAAAAAAAAAATATATATATATATAAATAGATAGTGGTTAAGGTAGTTGTTGTTCTAAAATCCTTGCTTACTTTTTCTCATAGGAGATAAGTTGTTTATTATTAGGATTGGTAAAGTTTTCTTTTGGTTATAAGGCATAATATGGAGTAATATTGTGTATCATTATGTTGATATTTGATTTTGTGTATATATATATTTTATCTATGTATTTATTTATTTATTTATTTTTTATATATGTAATTATTGTATATATATATATATATCTTTGTTGCAAGTTAAAATAAAGAAGCATATTCTGTCACCACAGCAAATCTTTTTTAAGGTTTACTGAAAATTTTAAGGGAAATTTGGTGATTTTTGAAGAAAAAAATTTTAGGCCGATTTTTAAGGTCCGGGGATTACTGAATTTTTCATATGGGTAAATTTATTTCTGGAGAGTTCTGAGTCAAAATTAAGCACCAAAATCAACTTCTGTCACCGTAGCAAATCTTTTTTAAGGTTTACTGAAAGTTTTAAGCCGAATTTGGGGTTTTTTGAAGAAAAAAATTTTAGGCCAATTTTTAAGGTCTGGGGCTTACAGAATTTTCCATATGGGTAAATGTATTTCTGGACAGTTCTGTGTCAAAATTAAGCACCAAAATCAACTTCTGTCACCACAGCAAATGTTTTTTAATGTTTATTGAAAGTTTTAAGCCGAATTTGGGGATTTTTGAAGAAAAAAATTTTTAGCTGATTTTTAAGGTCCGGAGCTTACAGAAATTTCCATACGGGTAAATTTATTTCTGGAGAGTTCTGTGTCAAAATTAAGCACCAAAATCAACTTCTGTCACCGCAGCAAATGTTTTTTAAGGTTTACTGAAAGTTTTAAGCCGAATTTGGGGATTTTTGAAGAAAAATTTTTTTTGGCGATTTTTAAGGTCCGGGGCTTACAGAATTTTTTCATACGGGTAAATTTATTACTGGAGAGTTCTGTGTCAAAATTAAGCACCAAAATCAACTTCTGTCACCGTAGCAAATCTTTTTTACGGTTTACTGAAAGTTTTAAGCCGAATTTGGGGTTTTTTGAAGAAAAAAATATTTGGCCAATTTTTAAGGTCCGGGGCTTACAGAATTTTGCGTATGGGTAAATGTAATTCTGGAGAGTTCTGTGTCAAAATTAAGCACCAAAATCAACTTCTGTCACCACAGCAAATGTTTTTTTAATGTTTATTGAAAGTTTTTAGCCGAATTTGGGGATTTTTGAAGAAAAACATTTTTGGCTGATTTTTAAGGTCCGGGGCTTACAGAATTTTCCATATGGGTAAATTTATTTCTGGAGAGTTCTGTGTCAAAATTAAGCACCAAAATCAACTTCTGTCACAGCAGCAAATGTTTTTTAAGGTTTACTGAAAGTTTTAAGCCGAATTTGGGTATTATTGAAGAAAAAAATTTTTGGCCGATTTTTAAGGTCCGGGGCTTACAGAATTTTTCATATGGTCAAATTTATTTCTGGAGAGTTCCGAGGCAAAATTAAGCACCAAAATCAACTTCAGTCACCGTAGCAAATCTTTTTTAAGGTTTACTGAAAGTTTTAAGCCGAATTTGGGGATTTTTGAAGAAAAAAATTTTTGGCCGATTTTTAAGGTCCGGGGCTTACAGAATTTTTCATACGGTCAAATTTATTTCTGGAGAGTTCCGAGGCAAAATTAAGCACCAAAATCAACTTCAGTCACCGTAGCAAATCTTTTTTAAGGTTTACTGAAAGTTTTAAGCCGAATTTGGGGATTATTGAAGAAAAATTTTTTTGTCCGATTTAAAAGGTCCGGGGCTTACAGAATTTTTCATACCGGTAAATTTATTTCTGGAGAGTTCTGTGTCAAAATTAAGCACCAAAATCAACTTCTGTCACCACAGCAAATGTTTTTTAATGTTTATAGAAAGTTTTTAGCCGAATTTGGGGATTTTTGAAGAAAAAATTTTTTTGCTGATTTTTAAGGTCCAGGGCTTACAGAATTTTCCATACGGATAAATTTATTTCTGGAGAGTTCTGTGTCAAAATTAAGCACCAATTAAGCACCGTAGCAAATGTTTTTTAAGGTTTACTGAAAGTTTTAAGCCGAATTTGGGGATTTTTGAAGAAAAAAATTTTTGGCCAATTTTTAAGGTCCGGGGCTTACAGAATTTTTATACGGGTAAATTTATTTCTGGAGAGTTCTGAGTCAAAATTAAGCACCAAAATCAACTTCTGTCACCGTAGCAAATCTTTTTTAAGGTTTACTGAAAGTTTTAATCCGAATTTGGGGATTATTGAAGAAAAAAAATTTTGGCTGATTATTAAGGTCCGGGGCTTACAGAATTTTGCATATGGGTAAATGTAATTCTGGAGAGTTCTGTGTCAAAATTAAGCACCAAAAACAACTTCTGTCACCACAGCAAATGTTTTTTTAATGTTTATTGAAAGTTTTAAGCCGAATTTGGGGATTATTGAAGAAAAAAATTTTTGGCCGATTTTTATGTTCCGGGGCTTACATAATTTTTCATACGGGTAATTATATTTCTGGAGAGTTCTGTGTCAAAATTAAGCACCAAAATCAACTTCTGTCACCACAGCAAATGTTTTTTAATGTTTATTGAAAGTTTTAAGCCGAATTTGGGGGCTTTTGAAGAAAAAAATTTTTGGCTCATTTTTAAGGTCCGGAGCTTACAGAAATTTCCATACGGGTAAATTTATTTCTGGAGAGTTCTGTGTCAAAATTAAGCACCAAAATCAACTTCTGTCACCGCAGCAAATGTTTTTTAAGGTTTACTGAAAGTTTTAAGCCGAATTTGGGGATTTTTGAAGAAAAATTTTTTTTGGCGATTTTTAAGGTCCGGGGCTTACAGAATTTTTCATACGGGTAAATTTATTTCTGGAGAGTTCTGTGTCAAAATTAAGCACCAAAATCAACTTCTGTCACCGTAGCAAATCTTTTTTACGGTTTACTGAAAGTTTTAAGCCGAATTTGGGGTTTTTTGAAGAAAAAAATTTTTGGCCAATTTTTAAGGTCCGGGGCTTACAGAATTTTGCATATGGGTAAATGTAATTCTGGAGAGTTCTGTGTCAAAATTAAGCACCAAAATCAACTTCTGTCACCACAGCAAATGTTTTTTTAATGTTTATTGAAAGTTTTTAGCCGAATTTGGGGATTTTTGAAGAAAAACATTTTTGGCTGATTTTTAAGGTCCGGGGCTTACAGAATTTTCCATACGGGTAAATTTATTTCTGGAGAGTTCTGTGTCAATATTAAGCACCAAAATCAACTTCTGTCACAGCAGCAAATGTTTTTTAAGGTTTACTGAAAGTTTTAAGCCGAATTTGGGGATTATTGAAGAAAAAAATTTTTGGCCGATTTTTAAGGTCCGGGCTTACAGAATTTTTCATATGGTCAAATTTATTTCTGGAGAGTTCCGAGGCAAAATTAAGCACCAAAATCAACTTCAGTCACCGTAGCAAATCTTTTTTAAGGTTTACTGAAAGTTTTAAGCCGAATTTGGGGATTTTTGAAGAAAAAAATTTTTGGCCGATTTTTAAGGTCCGGGGCTTACATAATTTTTCATACGGTCAAATTTATTTCTGGAGAGTTCCGAGGCAAAATTAAGCACCAAAATCAACTTCAGTCACCGTAGCAAATCTTTTTTAAGGTTTACTGAAAGTTTTAAGCCGAATTTGGGGATTTTTCAAGAAAAAAATTTTTGGCCGATTTTTAAGGTCCGGGGCTTACAGAATTTTTCATACGGGTAAATTTCTTTCTGGAGAGTTCTGAGTCAAAATTAAGCACCAAAATCAACTTCTGTCACCATAGCAAATCTTTTTTACGGTTTACTGAAAGTTTTAAGCCAATTTTGGGGATTTTTGAAGAAAAAAATTTTTGGCCGATTTTTAAGGTCCGGGGCTTACAGAATTTTTCATACGGTCAAATTTATTTCTGGAGAGTTTCGAGGCAAAATTAAGCACCAAAATCAACTTCAGTCACCGTAGCAAATCTTTTTTAAGGTTTACTGAAAGTTTTAAGCCGAATTTGGGGATTATTGAAGAAAAACATTTTTGGCCGATTTTTATGTTCCGGGGCTTACATAATTTTTCATACGGGTAATTATATTTCTGGAGAGTTCTGTGTCAAAATTAAGCACCAAAATCAACTTCTGTCACCACAGCAAATCTTTTTTAAGGTTTACTGAAAATTTTAAGGGAAATTTGGTGATTTTTGAAGAAAAAAATTTTAGGCCGATTTTTAAGGTCCGGGGCTTACTGAATTTTTCATATGGGTAAATTTATTTCTGGAGAGTTCTGAGTCAAAATTAAGCACCAAAATCAACTTCTGTCACCGTAGCAAATCTTTTTTAAGGTTTACTGAAAGTTTTAAGCCAAATTTGGGGATTATTGAAGAAAAAAATTTTTGGCCGATTTTTAAGGTCCGGGCTTACAGAATTTTTCATATGGTCAAATTTATTTCTGGAGAGTTCCGAGGCAAAATTAAGCACCAAAATCAACTTCAGTCACCGTAGCAAATCTTTTTTAAGGTTTACTGAAAGTTTTAAGCCGAATTTGGGGATTTTTGAAGAAAAAAATTTTTGGCCGATTTTTAAGGTCCGGGGCTTACAGAATTTTTATACGGGTAAATTTATTTCTGGAGAGTTCTGAGTCAAAATTAAGCACCAAAATCAACTTCTGTCACCGTAGCAAATCTTTTTTAAGGTTTACTGAAAGTTTTAAGCCGAATTTGGGGATTATTGAAGAAAAAAAATTTTGGCTGATTTTTAAGGTCCGGGGCTTACAGAATTTTTCATACGGGTAAATTTATTTCTGGAGAGTTCTGTGTCAAAATTAAGCACCAAAATCAACTTCTGTCACCGTAGCAAATCTTTTTTACGGTTTACTGAAAGTTTTAAGCCAAATTTGGGGTTTTTTGAAGAAAAAAAATTTTGGCCAATTTTTAAGGTCCGGGACTTACAGAATTTTGCATATGGGTAAATGTAATTCTGGAGAGTTCTGTGTCAAAATTAAGCACCAAAAACAACTTCTGTCACCACAGCAAATGTTTTTTTAATGTTTATTGAAAGTTTTAAGCCGAATTTGGGGATTTTTGAAGAAAAACATTTTTGGCTGATTTTTAAGGTCCGGGGCTTACAGAATTTTCCATACGGGTAAATTTATTTCTGGAGAGTTCTGTGTCAAAATTAAGCACCAAAATCAACTTCTGTCACCGCAGCAAATGTTTTTTAAGGTTTACTGAAAGTTTTAAGCCGAATTTGGGTATTATTGAAGAAAAAAATTTTTGGCCAATTTTTAAGGTCCGGGGCTTACAGAATTTTCCATACGGATAAATTTATTTCTGGAGAGTTCTGTGTCAAAATTAAGCACCAAAATCAACTTCTGTCACCGTAGCAAATCTTTTTTAAGGTTTACGGAAAGTTTTAAGCCGAATTTGGGGATTTTTGAAGAAAAAAAACTTTTGGCCGATTTTTAAGGTCCGGGGCTTACAGAATTTTTCATACGGTCAAATTTATTTCTGGAGAGTTCTGTGTCAAAATTAAGCACCAAAATCAGCTTCAGTCACCGTAGCAAATCTTTTTTAAGGTTTACTGAAAGTTTTAAGCCGAATTTGGGGATTATTGAAGAAAACATTTTTTGGCTGATTTAAAAGGTCCGGGGCTTACAGAATTTTCCATACGGGTAAATTTATTTCTGGAGAGTTCTGTGTCAAAATTAAGCACCAAAATCAACTTCTGTCACTGCAGCAAATGTTTTTTAAGGTTTACTGAAAGTTTTAATCCGAATTTGGGGATTTTTGAAGAAAAAAATTTTTGGCCGATTTTTAAGGTCCGCGGCTTACAGAATTTTTCATACGGTCAAATTTATTTATGGAGAGTTCTGAGTCAAAATTAAGCACCAAAATCAACTTCTGTCACCACAGCAAATCTTTTTTAAAGTTTACTGAAAGTTTTAAGCCGAATTTGGGGATTTTTGAAGAAAAAAATTTTGGGCCGATTTTTAAGGTCCGGGGCTTACAGAATTTTTCATACGGGTAAATTTCTTTCTGGAGAGCTCTGAGTCAAAATTAAGCACCAAAATCAACTTCTGTCACCATAGCAAATCTTTTTTAAGGTTTACTGAAAGTTTTAAGCCGAATTTGGGGATTTTTCAAGAAAAAAATTTTTGGCCGATTTTTAAGGTCCGGGGCTTACAGAATTTTTCATATGGGTAAATTTCTTTCTGGAGAGTTCTGAGTCAAAATTAAGCACCAAAATCAACTTCTGTCACCATAGCAAATCTTTTTAAGGTTTACTGAAAGTTTTAAGCCAATTTTGGGGATTTTTGAAGAAAAAAATGTTTGGCCGATTTTTAAGGTCCGGGGCTTACAGAATTTTGCATATGGGTAAATGTAATTCTGGAGAGTTCTGTGTCAAAATTAAGCACCAAAAACAACTTCTGTCACCACAGCAAATGTTTTTTTAATGTTTATTGAAAGTTTTAAGCCGAATTTGGGGATTTTTGAAGAAAAACATTTTTGGCTGATTTTTAAGGTCCGGGGCTTACAGAATTTTCCATACGGGTAAATTTATTTCTGGAGAGTTCTGTGTCAAAATTAAGCACCAAAATCAACTTCTGTCACCGCAGCAAATGTTTTTTAAGGTTTACTGAAAGTTTTAAGCCGAATTTGGGTATTATTGAAGAAAAAAATTTTTGGCCAATTTTTAAGGTCCGGGGCTTACAGAATTTTCCATACGGATAAATTTATTTCTGGAGAGTTCTGTGTCAAAATTAAGCACCAAAATCAACTTCTGTCACCGTAGCAAATCTTTTTTAAGGTTTACGGAAAGTTTTAAGCCGAATTTGGGGATTTTTGAAGAAAAAAAACTTTTGGCCGATTTTTAAGGTCCGGGGCTTACAGAATTTTTCATACGGTCAAATTTATTTCTGGAGAGTTCTGTGTCAAAATTAAGCACCAAAATCAGCTTCAGTCACCGTAGCAAATCTTTTTTAAGGTTTACTGAAAGTTTTAAGCTGAATTTGGGGATTATTGAAGAAAACATTTTTTGGCTGATTTAAAAGGTCCGGGGCTTACAGAATTTTCCATACGGGTAAATTTATTTCTGGAGAGTTCTGTGTCAAAATTAAGCACCAAAATCAACTTCTGTCACTGCAGCAAATGTTTTTTAAGGTTTACTGAAAGTTTTAATCCGAATTTGGGGATTTTTGAAGAAAAAAATTTTTGGCCGATTTTTAAGGTCCGCGGCTTACAGAATTTTTCATACGGTCAAATTTATTTCTGGAGAGTTCTGAGTCAAAATTAAGCACCAAAATCAACTTCTGTCACCACAGCAAATCTTTTTTAAAGTTTACTGAAAGTTTTAATCCGAATTTGGGGATTTTTGAAGAAAAAAATTTTGGGCCGATTTTTAAGGTCCGGGGCTTACAGAATTTTTCATACGGGTAAATTTCTTTCTGGAGAGCTCTGAGTCAAAATTAAGCACCAAAATCAACTTCTGTCACCATAGCAAATCTTTTTTAAGGTTTACTGAAAGTTTTTAGCCGAATTTGGGGATTTTTGAAGAAAAACATTTTTTGCTGATTTTAAAGGTCCGGGGCTTACAGAATTTTGCATATGGGTAAATGTAATTCTGGAGAGTTCTGTGTCAAAATTAAGCACCAAAATCAACTTCTGTCACCGTAGCATACCATTTGGGAGAGGAGTGTCCTAGGAGGAGGTGGTGAGCTGCTGAGACAGGGAGAGGGCTTCCCCAGGCAGGCTGATTCCTCCTGGGGAAGATATCGCTGCTGATCCTGCTGTTTGTGGTGCTGAGGATTTGCTGTGGTGCTGCTGCCTTTCAGCACCATGACTAAGAGAGGCAGACCCCGGGCTGGAGGATCAAGCAGGGGTTCTGTCGCTCCTGTCCCGCCTGACCCGCCTGACCCGCCTAACCTGCCTGCCGGAGGACTGCAGCGCGAGGCCGTGGATCCACCCGCCGGTTCGCGGAGGCCGCAAGTGTGCGCGGCTGGAGCTCCGGACCCCCCTGTCCCTTTGGCGCGCCTGCCCGGGAGACGGAGTGCGGGGAGTCTGACGGAGCAGCCGAAGCAGCCGAAGCAGCCGGAGCTGATGGAGCGGACGGCGGCGGCAAGCGGAGGACTCCCTGTACCAGCGGCGGACGTGCCGGGGAGTCGGAAGGCGGCAGCTGTGCTGGTGGACCCGGCGGCGGGCGGAGGAGGTGTCCTGGACCCCCCTGGACTTTCAGTTTGGAGAGCGGGGGGTCCAGTGGAGTTCAGCAGAGTGCCAGTCTCCAAACCGCTGGCGGCGGGACCCCCGAGTGACGCAACTCGGGGGGTAATGGCGGCCCCCGCTAGCGGTGCAGCGGAGGTGGTTATAGTGGCTGCAGACTCTGCCTCCAAACTGTCAGTAGAGGGACCCCCGAGTGAGGCAACTCGGGGGGGTATGGAGACCCTCACTGGCAGTGAAGAGGAGGATATGGAGGTGATGGCTGATTTGGTGACCCCTAGCCCAGCAGCGCTCCCCAAACTGTCAGTGAAGGGACCCCTGAGTGAGGCAACTCAGGGGGATATGGTGGCCCCCACTGGCAGTGAAGCGGGGAGTGCTGCAGAAGGGGAGAAGACAGAAGACGGGGAGCTAGAGTCTGATACTGAGGAGGATGATTTGTTTGCAGCTTTAAGCATGGACCAGCTGCAAAAAGAGATTAAAAAACTGAGCAGCAAGCTGTCAGATAAGAGAAAGAGGAGGAATCTGGCAGCTCCCATGGAGAGACAATTCCTTAAGGGGGAAATTGCTGAACTAGCAGTTTCCCTGGACAATGCCAAAGAGCGGCTGGAGTACTTGAAAAAAATTAAAAAGAAACTGATAAAGTCCGAATCTACCTCAATGAGTGATATGGAAGGTTTAAAAGTGGAGAAGGTGGAGGCTGCATCAGCTATGGCGGTGAAAGTGGCAGAGCTGCAGGAGGATCCAGGCCCAGAGGTAAGCGATGATGCAAAGGGGACTGGGGGGATCGGGGGTCCCCATAATGCTTCGGTTCCCCTGGTTCCCGCTAGCGGAGCTATTTTACCTGCAAGGGCAGTCAGTGGCAATAGTATGATGGAAGTGTGTTCCGAAGCAACTGACTCAGAGTTAGTCCAGGTGGCAGTATTGGTGGAGGCTGGCATGGAGGGTAGACCAAAAGAACTGGTTCCTGAGGAAGTGCCAGGTGTGTTAAGTCTGGTCGGTGGTGTTGTCCCTGTGGATGTGTCAGCGCAAGGGATGCCAGTCCTGGACAAGTCATCCCTTTCAAATGCGCAAAGGGACATTGTGGAGACTGTTTATGGAGACAGGTTGCTAGTCCCAGAGAGGGCAAGGGTGGCAGCTGCAGTGATTGAAAAAGACTTGGCTCAGAGGAGGGAGAGACAGGCTAAGTCTGTCCCAGGTACCCTGTCTTATGCAAATGTGGTATCTGGGAGGAAAACAACTAATGTACCACCAGCTGCACCCTTGCCTGGGAGTACTGGAAAAAGACGTAATCTAATCCAATTTAAGTGGATTGCTCCTGGAGAAGCTCCAGGAAGAGAGGTGTTTTTAAAAATGGTGTTTAGTTTGGGGTTCTGTCCTGCAGATCTGTACGCCTGCATCCACCCAGTGCGGACCCTGGAGTATGATGTGAGTTTTCTGACGTACCAGGGTCTGCAAACTTTCTGGGGGAGGCTGCAGGCGTGTAGAGACAAGGACCCCTTTAACAAATATGTAATGAATTTAGTCACGAAGCATGACAGGGTAAAAGCCACTATTCTTGTCAGGAATGAGTCACTGCCCCCGGAGGACATAATATTTTGGCTAAAACGGTTTTGTAATGTAGAGTCGGGGGCAGTGAAGGCCGGTTATGTTTTAGGGGTGTGGGGTGGAGCATGGGAGGTGGGTATTAGGTTGAGGATGTCTGAGAAGGGGTTTGTTCATGTACCCTCGGCTGCCTATATAGGTAGGGACAGAGTGCAGTGTTTTTATCCGGGGCAGCCGAGGACATGTTTTAAGTGTGGTGATCACCGTCACGTTAGTTCCGAGTGCACTGTGGTGAAGTGTTCTTTGTGTGGGGGTGTGGGTCACTGGTCTAGAGATTGTCACACTGTCAGGTGCAATTTGTGTGGGGTGGAGGGGCACCCTTATAGCAGATGTCCGAAAGCCAGTCACAATGTGGTGTTAGAACAGGTGGTGGGTAGTAGTGTGGTGGTGAGTGAGGTGGTGAATGAGGTAGAAGAAGAGGGTATAGAGCAGGATGAGGTGGTAAATGTTGAAAGTAGGGAGGAGGTAATGGAGGAGACATTTCAGGAGGTTAGGCGGGGAGGGAATGGGATAAAAGAGAAAGATACAGAAACACAAGTGGTGTTATCCAATAAATTTGATGTTTTCTCCTCTGATGAGGAGGAAATCATAAGGAAAGATGGAGAGTGTTATCTGGTGTCAAAAAAAAACAAAAGAAAAACAAAGAGGTCTTTTAAAGAAAGTGAGAGGCACCGGGACGGGAAAAAAAGAAGGGAGTCAATCCCGGAGGTGGGGGAAGAGGCGGTAAATAAGGAAACTCTGGCCCTGATGGAAAGAAGGGTGGTGGAAAGGAGAAAGGAGGAGGTGGTGGCAATGGAGGAGACAGTGGCGGTTCAGCAGGAGGTAGCCGAAGAGACTGATGTGGAGTCATCCCAGAGCTCGGGGGTCGGGCCAAGTGGCACTGGTGGTGGGGTACACTGCCAGGTCATAAAGTTTGTGGCCAAGGCCCCTGACCCTGGGATCCCTGAGGAGGGTGGTGTACCCTCTGGGGGTGGAAGGGAGGGGGGTGGGGATGCCACAGGCGGTGGTGTGGCTGGCCCGCAGGGGGCTGGTGTGCAGTGTTAAGACTTGTTTTTTGGTGATGGTATGTAAAAGTAAGCAAGGTCTTGTAATATTCCATAACCTAGAAACATGGATCCTCATCCTATACGATGTGCCACGATTAATGTGGCTTCCGTGTTGTCCGAATGTGCTCGTATGATGGCCTTTGATTTTTTCAATACGATTGATGTTGATGTTTTATTTTTGCAAGAGACTAGGATTAGTAAATTGGATATCCTCCACAAGGCGAAGCAGGAGTGGAGGAGGGGTCCTTCTTACTGGTCTCTTGCGGCCGAGCCATACGGTGGGGTGGCAGTCCTTTTTTCTGATATGGTAACTGTGCACAAGGTTATTGAATTGCAAGCAGGTAGATGTATGATTTTGGATGTCAACATAAAGGGACAAGATGTGAGATTAATTAATGTGTATGGGCCACAGACACCAGGTGATAGGAAAAGTCTCTTTATGGAGATAAAACCTTTTCTTTTTACAGCCCAGCAGGTCGTCTTTGGTGGTGATTTTAATACCGTTGTTAGGCCAAAAGACAGGGGAGGCTCAAGGAGACCCCTGGGCTATGATTCCAATTTTTTAGTTAGCATGGTTAGACAGGCTGGTTTGGTGGATGTGCATATTCGTCACTCCCCAGACCTCACGGGTTTCACCTACTTTAGTGGTAGTCGTAGGTCTAGGATAGATAGGTTTTTTGTTAAGGAGACTTCCAAGACTTCATCCCTTGGGGTGAGGTTGGTGGAATTTTCCGATCACGGTTTGCTCTCAGTAACTTTGAATGCTTCAGAAACCCCTCAGAAGGGGCGGGGTCTGTGGCGTTTGAACTCTGAACTCCTGGAAGAAGAGAGAGTTAGGCAGTCCTTCAGGGTCTTCTTTCAATCTCAGGAGACACTTCTGGAGGCTGGTTGGAGTAGGTCTGAGTGGTGGGAGGTGATTAAAAAGAGAACCTGCAAATTTTTCCGTGGCCTTATAGCTAGGAAAAACTTGATAAAGCAAAATATCTACCGTAATCTGAGAAGGAAATTGGATTTCCTGATCTCTGAGGAGGGAGATGATGGGGAAATCTCCCGAGTGAAGGCTCAGATGAAAGAGTTCCAATATAACCGATTGGCATCCTTGGTTTTGGAAAGGGATTATGGTATGTACCACTCGCCTGATCCCTACCAGAGCTGTAGGAGGTCAGTCGACGCCAAACATGTCAGAGGACTGGTGGACGGACAGGGTGTTCTTCGTACTGACAAGGAAGGCATTCTGGATGTTATTGTGTCCTACTATTCTGATCTTCTGTCTGAGCAGCCACTCATCAGGGAGAGGATGGAGGAATTTCTGAGGGGAACCCCTGGTCTGAGTTCTCAGGGTGCCTCTCTTGACTCCTTGGCAAGTGATATAACCGCAGAGGAAGTTAGGAAGGCGATAATGGGTTTAAATCCCAAGAAATCACCAGGACCAGATGGTTTAACATCTGAATTTTATAAGACCTTTGCTGACCTCCTGATTCCCCGCCTTGTGGAAGTTTTTAATGAGAGCCTGGATGAGGGAGTCCTCCCTCCTTCCATGAGGTTATCTGCGCTTATTTTGCTGTCCAAAGGGAAGGACTCGTCTCGTATTGAGAACTGGCGCCCCATAGCCCTTCTCAATACAGACAGGAAGATTTTGGCAAAGGTACTGTTTAACAGGCTTTCAGTGTTTTCTGAGCTGTTGCTTTCTCCTTCTCAGCACTGTACGGTGAAGGGTCGTAGCACTTTTAGTGCTGTCCTTGGTGTCCGGGAGGCCATTGAGCGGTGCAGGGCTGAGAAGTGGGGAAAGTACTTACTGGCATTGGATCAGTCAAAAGCTTTTGACCGAGTGAATCATGAGTACCTTTGGGCTCTACTGAGATGGTATGGTCTTCCAGAGAGGGTGGTTAATTGGTTACAGACGATCTATCGTATGGCTGAAAGCTTTCCACTGGTAAACGGTTGGGTGGGCCCTACCTTTGGTGTAGGCTCGGGTGTTCGTCAGGGGTGTCCCCTGAGCCCCCTCCTGTATGTCTTTGCAATCGATCCCTTCGTTAGGAGGGTAGAGTGTGGGACTGTAGGGGGGGTGCAGCTGAGTCCGGAGTTTGCATTGAGGGTGGTGGCTTACGCAGATGATGTCACGGTGGTTCTGTCCTCGCAGGCAGAGGCCCGTGGCATAGAACACCTCATTTGCGAGTACTCTGAGGCTTCGTGCTCCAGAGTAAACCGAGAAAAGTGTGATGTTTTCTGGATGGGGGAGGAGGGGGAGCCTTTTCCTCTTCCGGACAGCTTCCCTCAGGTCAACGATCAGATTAAAATTCTTGGTATCAAATTTGATCATGGAGATTATGCCTCCCTAAATTGGGTTAACAAGCTGGAGGATGCTACCAAGAAGGTAGAGAGTTGGAAAAGATGGAAATTGTCTTTGAGGGAAAGGGTTGACTTGTGCAAAACTTACCTGATCCCGATTTTTTTGTATGTCAGTTACGTGTGCTTTTTGCCACAATCTTTGTGGTCCAGATTGAATTCCTTGTTCTTCCTCTTGTTGTGGAAGAACAGGATCAATATAGTGAAGAGGGGTATCACCTACAGACCGAGGAAAGATGGGGGTTTGAACATGGTAAACCCAGTGATCTTTTTTGTTACAGCTTTTTTAAAGCTTAACATTGGGAGCATGTTTTTAGACACTCCTCCTCGGTGGGTAGAGGGATTTAGACCATGGGTGTTTCCCTTCCTCAGATTCTGGATAGATGGAGGCCAAGTGAGAAGTTTCCGGATTCGTCATGGTTACCTCCCGATCTACGTCATCCAGAGCTTGAAGGTGATAAAGCGATATGACGTGGGAGTGGGTGAAGTCAAAAACTTCTCTAGGAGGGAGTTGGAGAGAAGAATTTTGCACACCCACTTTCATGTTCCGCTGTCACTGAGGGACTGTCCAGGTAATGTCGCTTCGGCTGGATTGGTTTTGTTAAATTCACAAAGGTTACCGCCCAAGTTCAAAGATATTGCCTGGCTCACTTTTCATGGGAGGCTTTATGTTGGAGGGAACCTCAGGTGGCGAAGTGCCAGTGAACGTGGCTGCCCACGGGAGGAATGTCCAGGGGTGGAGGAGACGATGGACCACTTCCTGCTTGAGTGTCCTTTTAATGTAAAGGTTTATGAGGAGGTTTCAAAGGCCATTGGTATCCCGTGCCTTTCGGGTCTTAGTTACCCTGAGTGGGCTTATGGGGTAGTCAGAAGATACGGTGACTTTAATTTGACCACAATTTTTTTAGTTAGTTTAGCTGTTAGGTATCACACGTGGAATGCACGGTGCCAGGTATCTATTCGAAGGAAGGTCCTCCCCTGTGATGTGGTGGTAGGTATGATTATGCAAGAGGTGAAAAAGATGATGGATCTGGATAAGGGGAGACTGGATGCTGTCAGATGGTCACAGTGGTGGGGCCGTTTGAAACCCCCTTGAGTGGGTGGTTGAAAGTCTCTTCTTGTTCAGCTGGGTTTCTTTTCTGTCCTTTCACTCCCTGTAGATTTTTTATTCTATTTTTTGGTTTTTGTTGAAAAGGTTTTACATACATCTACCTGAGGTGGTGTGTATTGGTGATGGGTAGGATTAGATAAGATAGATAGTAGTTAAAGTTTTTTGTATTGTTTTATGGTTTGCTGTGTATATATACATATATAATATATAAAAAAAAAAAAAAAAAAAAAAAAAAAAAAAATATATATAAATAGATAGTGGTTAAGGTAGTTGTTGTTCTAAAATCCTTGCTTACTTTTTCTCATAGGAGATAAGTTTATTATTAGGATTGGTAAAGTTTTCTTTTGGTTATAAGGCATAATATGGAGTAATATTGTGTATCCTTATGTTGATATTTGATTTTGTGTATATATATATTTTATCTATTTATTTATTTATTTTTTATATATGTAATTATTGTATATATATATATATATATCTTTGTTGCAAGTTAAAATAAAGAAGCATATTCTGTCACCATAGCAAATCTTTTTTAAGGTTTACTGAAAGTTTTAAGCCGAATTTGGGGATTTTTCAAGAAAAAAATTTTTGGCCGATTATTAAGGTCCGGGGCTTACAGAATTTTTCATACGGGTAAATTTCTTTCTGGAGAGTTCTGAGTCAAAATTAAGCACCAAAATCAACTTCTGTCACCACAGCAAATCTTTTTTAAGGTTTACTGAAAATTTTAAGGGAAATTTGGTGATTTTTGAAGAAAAAAATTTTAGGCCGATTTTTAAGGTCCGGGGCTTACAGAATTTTTCATACGGGTAAATTTATTTCTGGAGAGTTCTGTGTCAAAATTAAGCACCAAAATCAACTTCTGTCACCGTAGCAAATCTTTTTTAAGGTTTACTGAAAGTTTTAAGCCGAATTTGGGGTTTTTTGAAGAAAAAAATTTTAGGCCAATTTTTAAGGTCTGGGGCTTACAGAATTTTCCATATGGGTAAATGTATTTCTGGAGAGTTCTGTGTCAAAATTAAGCACCAAAATCAACTTCTGTCACCACAGCAAATGTTTTTTAATGTTTATTGAAAGTTTTAAGCCGAATTTGGGGACTTTTGAAGAAAAAAATTTTTGGCTGATTTTTAAGGTCCGGAGCTTACAGAAATTTCCATACGGGTAAATTTATTTCTGGAGAGTTCTGTGTCAAAATTAAGCACCAAAATCAACTTCTGTCACCGCAGCAAATGTTTTTTAAGGTTTACTGAAAGTTTTAAGCCGAATTTGGGGAATTTTGAAGAAAAAATTTTTTTGGCGATTTTTAAGGTCCGGGGCTTACAGAATTTTTCATACGGGTAAATTTATTTCTGGAGAGTTCTGTGTCAAAATTAAGCACCAAAATCAACTTCTGTCACCGTAGCAAATCTTTTTTACGGTTTACTGAAAGTTTTAAGCCGAATTTGGGGTTTTTTGAAGAAAAAAATTTTTGGCCAATTTTTAAGGTCCGGGGCTTACAGAATTTTGCATATGGGTAAATGTAATTCTGGAGAGTTCTGTGTCAAAATTAAGCACCAAAATCAACTTCTGTCACCACAGCAAATGTTTTTTTAATGTTTATTGAAAGTTTTTAGCCGAATTTGGGGATTTTTGAAGAAAAACATTTTTGGCTGATTTTTAAGGTCCGGGGCTTACAGAATTTTCCATACGGGTAAATTTATTTCTGGAGAGTTCTGTGTCAAAATTAAGCACCAAAATCAACTTCTGTCACAGCAGCAAATGTTTTTTAAGGTTTACTGAGTTTTAAGCCGAATTTGGGTATTATTGAAGAAAAAAAATTTTGGCCGATTTTTAAGGTCCGGGCTTACAGAATTTTTCATATGGTCAAATTTATTTCTGGAGAGTTCCGAGGCAAAATTAAGCACCAAAATCAACTTCAGTCACCATAGCAAATCTTTTTTAAGGTTTACTGAAAGTTTTAAGCCGAATTTGGGGATTTTTGAAGAAAAAAATTTTTGGCCGATTTTTAAGGTCCGGGGCTTACATAATTTTTCATACGGTCAAATTTATTTCTGGAGAGTTCCGAGGCAAAATTAAGCACCAAAATCAACTTCAGTCACCGTAGCAAATCTTTTTTAAGGTTTACTGAAAGTTTTAAGCCGAATTTGGGGATTATTGAAGAAAAAATTTTTTGTCCGATTTAAAAGGTCCGGGGCTTACAGAATTTTTTATACGGGTAAATTTATTTCTGGAGAGTTCTGTGTCAAAATTAAGCACCAAAATCAACTTCTGTCACCACAGCAAATGTTTTTTAATGTTTATAGAAAGTTTTTAGCCGAATTTGGGGATTTTTGAAGAAAAATTTTTTTTGCTGATTTTTAAGGTCCAGGGCTTACAGAATTTTCCATACGGATAAATTTATTTCTGGAGAGTTCTGTGTCAAAATTAAGCTCCAAAATCAACTTTTGTCACCGTAGCAAATGTTTTTTAAGGTTTACTGAAAGTTTTAAGCCGAATTTGGGGATTATTGAAGAAAAAAAATTTTGGCTGATTTTTAAGGTCCGGGGCTTACAGAATTTTTCATACGGGTAAATTTATTTCTGGAGAGTTCTGTGTCAAAATTAAGCACCAAAATCAACTTCTGTCACCGTAGCAAATCTTTTTTACGGTTTACTGAAAGTTTTAAGCCGAATTTGGGGTTTTTTGAAGAAAAAAATTTTTGGCCAATTTTTAAGGTCCGGGACTTACAGAATTTTGCATATGGGTAAATGTAATTCTGGAGAGTTCTGTGTCAAAATTAAGCACCAAAAACAACTTCTGTCACCACAGCAAATGTTTTTTTAATGTTTATTGAAAGTTTTAAGCCGAATTTGGGGATTTTTGAAGAAAAACATTTTTGGCTGATTTTTAAGGTCTGGGGCTTACAGAATTTTCCATACGGGTAAATTTATTTCTGGAGAGTTCTGTGTCAAAATTAAGCACCAAAATCAACTTCTGTCACCGCAGCAAATGTTTTTTAAGGTTTACTGAAAGTTTTAAGCCGAATTTGGGTATTATTGAAGAAAAAAATTTTTGCCCAATTTTTAAGGTCCGGGGCTTACAGAATTTTCCATACGGATAAATTTATTTCTGGAGAGTTCTGTGTCAAAATTAAGCACCAAAATCAACTTCTGTCACCGTAGCAAATCTTTTTTAAGGTTTACGGAAAGTTTTAAGCCGAATTTGGGGATTTTTGAAGAAAAAAAACTTTTGGCCGATTTTTAAGGTCCAGGGCTTACAGAATTTTTCATACGGTCAAATTTATTTCTGGAGAGTTCCGAGGCAAAATTAAGCACCAAAATCAGCTTCAGTCACCGTAGCAAATCTTTTTTAAGGTTTACTGAAAGTTTTAAGCCGAATTTGGGGATTATTGAAGAAAACATTTTTTGGCCGATTTAAAAGGTCCGGGGCTTACAGAATTTTCCATATGGGTAAATTTATTTCTGGAGAGTTCTGTGTCAAAATTAAGCACCAAAATCAACTTCTGTCACTGCAGCAAATGTTTTTTAAGGTTTACTGAAAGTTTTAATCCGAATTTGGGGATTTTTGAAGAAAAAAATTTTTGGCCGATTTTTAAGGTCCGCGGCTTACAGAATTTTTCATATGGTCAAATTTATTTCTGGAGAGTTCTGAGTCAAAATTAAGCACCAAAATCAACTTCTGTCACCACAGCAAATCTTTTTTAAAGTTTACTGAAAGTTTTAAGCCGAATTTGGGGATTTTTGAAGAAAAAAATTTTGGGCCGATTTTTAAGGTCCGGGGCTTACAGAATTTTTCATACGGGTAAATTTCTTTCTGGAGAGCTCTGAGTCAAAATTAAGCACCAAAATCAACTTCTGTCACCATAGCAAATCTTTTTTAAGGTTTACTGAAAGTTTTAAGCCGAATTTGGGGATTTTTCAAGAAAAAAATTTTGGGCCGATTTTTAAGGTCCGGGGCTTACAGAATTTTTCATACGGGTAAATTTCTTTCTGGAGAGTTCTGAGTCAAAATTAAGCACCAAAATCAACTTCTGTCACCGTAGCAAATCTTTTTTAAGGTTTACTGAAAGTTTTAAGCCGAATTTGGGGTTTTTTGAAGAAAAAAATTTTTGGCCAATTTTTAAGGTCTGGGGCTTACAGAATTTTCCATATGGGTAAATGTATTTCTGGAGAGTTCTGTGTCAAAATTAAGCACCAAAATCAACTTCTGTCACCACAGCAAATGTTTTTTAATGTTTATTGAAAGTTTTTAGCCGAATTTGGGGATTTTTGAAGAAAAACATTTTTGGCTGATTTTTAAGGTCCGGGGCTTACAGAATTTTCCATACTGGTAAATTTATTTCTGGAGAGTTCTGTGTCAAAATTAAGCACCAAAATCAACTTCTGTCACAGCAGCAAATGTTTTTTAAGGTTTACTGAAAGTTTTAAGCCGAATTTGGGTATTATTGAAGAAAAAAATTTTTGGCCGATTTTTAAGGTCCGGGCTTACAGAATTTTTCATATGGTCAAATTTATTTCTGGAGAGTTCCGAGGCAAAATTAAGCACCAAAATCAACTTCAGTCACCGTAGCAAATCTTTTTTAAGGTTTACTGAAAGTTTTAAGCCGAATTTGGGGATTATTGAAGAAAAAATTTTTTGTCCGATTTAAAAGGTCCGGGGCTTACAGAATTTTTCATACGGGTAAATTTTTTTCTGGAGAGTTCTGTGTCAAAATGAAGCACCAAAATCAACTTCTGTCACCGTAGCAAATCTTTTTTACGGTTTACTGAAAGTTTTAAGCCGAATTTGGGGTTTTTTGAAGAAAAAAATTTTTGGCCAATTTTTAAGGTCCGGGACTTACAGAATTTTGCATATGGGTAAATGTAATTCTGGAGAGTTCTGTGTCAAAATTAAGCACCAAAAACAACTTCTGTCACCACAGCAAATGTTTTTTTAATGTTTATTGAAAGTTTTAAGCCGAATTTGGGGATTTTTGAAGAAAAACATTTTTGGCTGATTTTTAAGGTCCGGGGCTTACAGAATTTTCCATACGGGTAAATTTATTTCTGGAGAGTTCTGTGTCAAAATTAAGCACCAAAATCAACTTCTGTCACCGCAGCAAATGTTTTTTAATGTTTATTGAAAGTTTTAAGCCGAATTTGGGGACTTTTGAAGAAAAAAATTTTTGGCTGATTTTTAAGGTCCGGAGCTTACAGAAATTTCCATACGGTAAATTTATTTCTGGAGAGTTCTGTGTCAAAATTAAGCACCAAAATCAACTTCTGTCACCGCAGCAAATGTTTTTTAAGGTTTACTGAAAGTTTTAAGCCGAATTTGGGGAATTTTGAAGAAAATTTTTTTTTGGCGATTTTTAAGGTCCGGGGCTTACAGAATTTTTCATACGGGTAAATTTATTTCTGGAGAGTTCTGTGTCAAAATTAAGCACCAAAATCAACTTCTGTCACCGTAGCAAATCTTTTTTACGGTTTACTGAAAGTTTTAAGCCGAATTTGGGGTTTTTTGAAGAAAAAAATTTTTGGCCAATTTTTAAGGTCGGGGGCTTACAGAATTTTGCATATGGGTAAATGTAATTCTGGAGAGTTCTGTGTCAAAATTAAGCACCAAAATCAACTTCTGTCACCACAGCAAATGTTTTTTTAATGTTTATTGAAAGTTTTTAGCCGAATTTGGGGATTTTTGAAGAAAAACATTTTTGGCTGATTTTTAAGGTCCGGGGCTTACAGAATTTTCCATACTGGTAAATTTATTTCTGGAGAGTTCTGTGTCAAAATTAAGCACCAAAATCAACTTCTGTCACAGCAGCAAATGTTTTTTAAGGTTTACTGAAAGTTTTAAGCCGAATTTGGGTATTATTGAAGAAAAAAATTTTTGGCCGATTTTTAAGGTCCGGGCTTACAGAATTTTTCATATGGTCAAATTTATTTCTGGAGAGTTCTGAGGCAAAATTAAGCACCAAAATCAACTTCAGTCACCGTAGCAAATCTTTTTTAAGGTTTACTGAAAGTTTTAAGCCGAATTTGGGGATTTTTGAAGAAAAAAATTTTTGGCCGATTTTTAAGGTCCGGGGCTTACATAATTTTTCATACGGTCAAATTTATTTCTGGAGAGTTCCGAGGCAAAATTAAGCACCAAAATCAACTTCAGTCACCGTAGCAAATCTTTTTTAAGGTTTACTGAAAGTTTTAAGCCGAATTTGGGGATTATTGAAGAAAAATTTTTTTGTCCGATTTAAAAGGTCCGGGGCTTACAGAATTTTTCATACGGGTAAATTTATTTCTGGAGAGTTCTGTGTCAAAATTAAGCACCAAAATCAACTTCTGTCACCACAGCAAATGTTTTTTAATGTTTATAGAAAGTTTTTAGCCGAATTTGGGGATTTTTGAAGAAAAATTTTTTTTGCTGATTTTTAAGGTCCAGGGCTTACAGAATTTTCCATACGGATAAATTATTTCTGGAGAGTTCTGTGTCAAAATTAAGCACCAAAATCAACTTTTGTCACCGTAGCAAATGTTTTTTAAGGTTTACTGAAAGTTTTAAGCCGAATTTGGGGATTATTGAAGAAAAAAAATTTTGGCTGATTTTTAAGGTCCGGGGCTTACAGAATTTTTCATACGGGTAAATTTATTTCTGGAGAGTTCTGTGTCAAAATTAAGCACCAAAATCAACTTCTGTCACCGCAGCAAATGTTTTTTAAGGTTTACTGAAAGTTTTAAGCCGAATTTGGGTATTATTGAAGAAAAAAATTTTTGGCCAATTTTTAAGGTCCGGGGCTTACAGAATTTTCCATACGGATAAATTTATTTCTGGAGAGTTCCGAGGCAAAATTAAGCACCAAAATCAACTTCAGTCACCGTAGCAAATCTTTTTTAAGGTTTACTGAAAGTTTTAAGCCGAATTTGGGGATTATTGAAGAAAAATTTTTTTGTCCGATTTAAAAGGCCCGGGGCTTACAGAATTTTTCATACGGGTAAATTTATTTCTGGAGAGTTCTGTGTCAAAATTAAGCACCAAAATCAACTTCTGTCACCACAGCAAATGTTTTTTAATGTTTATAGAAAGTTTTTAGCCGAATTTGGGGATTTTTGAAGAAAAATTTTTTTTGCTGATTTTTAAGGTCCAGGGCTTACAGAATTTTCCATACGGATAAATTTATTTCTGGAGAGTTCTGTGTCAAAATTAAGCACCAAAATCAACTTTTGTCACCGTAGCAAATGTTTTTTAAGGTTTACTGAAAGTTTTAAGCCGAATTTGGGGATTTTTGAAGAAAAAAATTTTTGGCCGATTTTTAAGGTCCGGGGCTTACAGAATTTTTATACGGGTAAATTTATTTCTGGAGAGTTCTGAGTCAAAATTAAGCACCAAAATCAACTTCTGTCACCGTAGCAAATCTTTTTTAAGGTTTACTGAAAGTTTTAAGCCGAATTTGGGGATTATTGAAGAAAAAAAATTTTGGCTGATTTTTAAGGTCCGGGGCTTACAGAATTTTTCATACGGGTAAATTTATTTCTGGAGAGTTCTGTGTCAAAATTAAGCACCAAAATCAACTTCTGTCACCGTAGCAAATCTTTTTTACGGTTTACTGAAAGTTTTAAGCCAAATTTGGGGTTTTTTGAAGAAAAAAAATTTTGGCCAATTTTTAAGGTCCGGGACTTACAGAATTTTGCATATGGGTAAATGTAATTCTGGAGAGTTCTGTGTCAAAATTAAGCACCAAAAACAACTTCTGTCACCACAGCAAATGTTTTTTTAATGTTTATTGAAAGTTTTAAGCCGAATTTGGGGATTTTTGAAGAAAAACATTTTTGGCTGATTTTTAAGGTCCGGGGCTTACAGAATTTTCCATACGGGTAAATTTATTTCTGGAGAGTTCTGTGTCAAAATTAAGCACCAAAATCAACTTCTGTCACCACAGCAAATCTTTTTTAAGGTTTACTGAAAATTTTAAGGGAAATTTGGTGATTTTTGAAGAAAAAAATTTTAGGCCGATTTTTAAGGTCCGGGGCTTACTGAATTTTTCATATGGGTAAATTTATTTCTGGAGAGTTCTGAGTCAAAATTAAGCACCAAAATCAACTTCTGTCACCGTAGCAAATCTTTTTTAAGGTTTACTGAAAGTTTTAAGCCGAATTTGGGGATTATTGAAGAAAAAAATTTTTGCCCGATTTTTAAGGTCCGGGGCTTACAGAATTTTTCATACGGGTAAATTTATTTCTGGAGAGTTCTGTGTCAAAATTAAGCACCAAAATCAACTTCTGTCACCGCAGCAAATCTTTTTTACGGTTTACTGAAAGTTTTAAGCCGAATTTGGGGTTTTTTGAAGAAAAAAATTTTTGGCCAATTTTTAAGGTCCGGGACTTACAGAATTTTGCATATGGGTAAATGTAATTCTGGAGAGTTCTGTGTCAAAATTAAGCACCAAAAACAACTTCTGTCACCACAGCAAATGTTTTTTTAATGTTTATTGAAAGTTTTAAGCCGAATTTGGGGATTTTTGAAGAAAAACATTTTTGGCTGATTTTTAAGGTCCGGGGCTTACAGAATTTTCCATACGGGTAAATTTATTTCTGGAGAGTTCTGTGTCAAAATTAAGCACCAAAATCAACTTCTGTCACCGCAGCAAATGTTTTTTAATGTTTATTGAAAGTTTTAAGCCGAATTTGGGGACTTTTGAAGAAAAAAATTTTTGGCTGATTTTTAAGGTCCGGAGCTTACAGAAATTTCCATACGGTAAATTTATTTCTGGAGAGTTCTGTGTCAAAATTAAGCACCAAAATCAACTTCTGTCACCGCAGCAAATGTTTTTTAAGGTTTACTGAAAGTTTTAAGCCGAATTTGGGGAATTTTGAAGAAAAATTTTTTTTGGCGATTTTTAAGGTCCGGGGCTTACAGAATTTTTCATACGGGTAAATTTATTTCTGGAGAGTTCTGTGTCAAAATTAAGCACCAAAATCAACTTCTGTCACCGTAGCAAATCTTTTTTACGGTTTACTGAAAGTTTTAAGCCGAATTTGGGGTTTTTTGAAGAAAAAAATTTTTGGCCAATTTTTAAGGTCGGGGGCTTACAGAATTTTGCATATGGGTAAATGTAATTCTGGAGAGTTCTGTGTCAAAATTAAGCACCAAAATCAACTTCTGTCACCACAGCAAATGTTTTTTTAATGTTTATTGAAAGTTTTTAGCCGAATTTGGGGATTTTTGAAGAAAAACATTTTTGGCTGATTTTTAAGGTCCGGGGCTTACAGAATTTTCCATACTGGTAAATTTATTTCTGGAGAGTTCTGTGTCAAAATTAAGCACCAAAATCAACTTCTGTCACAGCAGCAAATGTTTTTTAAGGTTTACTGAAAGTTTTAAGCCGAATTTGGGTATTATTGAAGAAAAAAAATTTTGGCCGATTTTTAAGGTCCGGGCTTACAGAATTTTTCATATGGTCAAATTTATTTCTGGAGAGTTCTGAGGCAAAATTAAGCACCAAAATCAACTTCAGTCACCGTAGCAAATCTTTTTTAAGGTTTACTGAAAGTTTTAAGCCGAATTTGGGGATTTTTGAAGAAAAAAATTTTTGGCCGATTTTTAAGGTCCGGGGCTTACATAATTTTTCATACGGTCAAATTTATTTCTGGAGAGTTCCGAGGCAAAATTAAGCACCAAAATCAACTTCAGTCACCGTAGCAAATCTTTTTTAAGGTTTACTGAAAGTTTTAAGCCGAATTTGGGGATTATTGAAGAAAAATTTTTTTGTCCGATTTAAAAGGTCCGGGGCTTACAGAATTTTTCATACGGGTAAATTTATTTCTGGAGAGTTCTGTGTCAAAATTAAGCACCAAAATCAACTTCTGTCACCACAGCAAATGTTTTTTAATGTTTATAGAAAGTTTTTAGCCGAATTTGGGGATTTTTGAAGAAAAATTTTTTTTGCTGATTTTTAAGGTCCAGGGCTTACAGAATTTTCCATACGGATAAATTATTTCTGGAGAGTTCTGTGTCAAAATTAAGCACCAAAATCAACTTTTGTCACCGTAGCAAATGTTTTTTAAGGTTTACTGAAAGTTTTAAGCCGAATTTGGGGATTATTGAAGAAAAAAAATTTTGGCTGATTTTTAAGGTCCGGGGCTTACAGAATTTTTCATACGGGTAAATTTATTTCTGGAGAGTTCTGTGTCAAAATTAAGCACCAAAATCAACTTCTGTCACCGCAGCAAATGTTTTTTAAGGTTTACTGAAAGTTTTAAGCCGAATTTGGGTATTATTGAAGAAAAAAATTTTTGGCCAATTTTTAAGGTCCGGGGCTTACAGAATTTTCCATACGGATAAATTTATTTCTGGAGAGTTCCGAGGCAAAATTAAGCACCAAAATCAACTTCAGTCACCGTAGCAAATCTTTTTTAAGGTTTACTGAAAGTTTTAAGCCGAATTTGGGGATTATTGAAGAAAAATTTTTTTGTCCGATTTAAAAGGCCCGGGGCTTACAGAATTTTTCATACGGGTAAATTTATTTCTGGAGAGTTCTGTGTCAAAATTAAGCACCAAAATCAACTTCTGTCACCACAGCAAATGTTTTTTAATGTTTATAGAAAGTTTTTAGCCGAATTTGGGGATTTTTGAAGAAAAATTTTTTTTGCTGATTTTTAAGGTCCAGGGCTTACAGAATTTTCCATACGGATAAATTTATTTCTGGAGAGTTCTGTGTCAAAATTAAGCACCAAAATCAACTTTTGTCACCGTAGCAAATGTTTTTTAAGGTTTACTGAAAGTTTTAAGCCGAATTTGGGGATTTTTGAAGAAAAAAATTTTTGGCCGATTTTTAAGGTCCGGGGCTTACAGAATTTTTATACGGGTAAATTTATTTCTGGAGAGTTCTGAGTCAAAATTAAGCACCAAAATCAACTTCTGTCACCGTAGCAAATCTTTTTTAAGGTTTACTGAAAGTTTTAAGCCGAATTTGGGGATTATTGAAGAAAAAAAATTTTGGCTGATTTTTAAGGTCCGGGGCTTACAGAATTTTTCATACGGGTAAATTTATTTCTGGAGAGTTCTGTGTCAAAATTAAGCACCAAAATCAACTTCTGTCACCGTAGCAAATCTTTTTTACGGTTTACTGAAAGTTTTAAGCCAAATTTGGGGTTTTTTGAAGAAAAAAAATTTTGGCCAATTTTTAAGGTCCGGGACTTACAGAATTTTGCATATGGGTAAATGTAATTCTGGAGAGTTCTGTGTCAAAATTAAGCACCAAAAACAACTTCTGTCACCACAGCAAATGTTTTTTTAATGTTTATTGAAAGTTTTAAGCCGAATTTGGGGATTTTTGAAGAAAAACATTTTTGGCTGATTTTTAAGGTCCGGGGCTTACAGAATTTTCCATACGGGTAAATTTATTTCTGGAGAGTTCTGTGTCAAAATTAAGCACCAAAATCAACTTCTGTCACCACAGCAAATCTTTTTTAAGGTTTACTGAAAATTTTAAGGGAAATTTGGTGATTTTTGAAGAAAAAAATTTTAGGCCGATTTTTAAGGTCCGGGGCTTACTGAATTTTTCATATGGGTAAATTTATTTCTGGAGAGTTCTGAGTCAAAATTAAGCACCAAAATCAACTTCTGTCACCGTAGCAAATCTTTTTTAAGGTTTACTGAAAGTTTTAAGCCGAATTTGGGGATTATTGAAGAAAAAAATTTTTGCCCGATTTTTAAGGTCCGGGGCTTACAGAATTTTTCATACGGGTAAATTTATTTCTGGAGAGTTCTGTGTCAAAATTAAGCACCAAAATCAACTTCTGTCACCGCAGCAAATCTTTTTTAAGGTTTACTGAAAGTTTTAAGCCGAATTTGGGGATTATTGAAGAAAAAAAATTTTGGCTGATTTTTAAGGTCCGGGGCTTACAGAATTTTTCATACGGGTAAATTTATTTCTGGAGAGTTCTGTGTCAAAATTAAGCACCAAAATCAACTTCTGTCACCGTAGCAAATCTTTTTTATGGTTTACTGAAAGTTTTAAGCCAAATTTGGGGTTTTTTGAAGAAAAAAAATTTTGGCCAATTTTTAAGGTCCGGGACTTACAGAATTTTGCATATGGGTAAATGTAATTCTGGAGAGTTCTGTGTCAAAAATAAGCACCAAAAACAACTTCTGTCACCACAGCAAATGTTTTTTTAATGTTTATTGAAAGTTTTAAGCCGAATTTGGGGATTTTTGAAGAAAAACATTTTTGGCTGATTTTTAAGGTCCGGGGCTTACAGAATTTTCCATACGGGTAAATTTATTTCTGGAGAGTTCTGTGTCAAAATTAAGCACCAAAATCAACTTCTGTCACCACAGCAAATCTTTTTTAAGGTTTACTGAAAATTTTAAGGGAAATTTGGTGATTTTTGAAGAAAAAAATTTTAGGCCGATTTTTAAGGTCCGGGGCTTACTGAATTTTTCATATGGGTAAATTTATTTCTGGAGAGTTCTGAGTCAAAATTAAGCACCAAAATCAACTTCTGTCACCGTAGCAAATCTTTTTTAAGGTTTACTGAAAGTTTTAAGCCGAATTTGGGGATTATTGAAGAAAAAAATTTTTGCCCGATTTTTAAGGTCCGGGGCTTACAGAATTTTTCATACGGGTAAATTTATTTCTGTAGAGTTCTGTGTCAAAATGAAGCACCAAAATCAACTTCTGTCACCGTAGCAAATCTTTTTTACGGTTTACTGAAAGTTTTAAGCCGAATTTGGGGTTTTTTGAAGAAAAAAATTTTTGGCCAATTTTTAAGGTCCGGGACTTACAGAATTTTGCATATGGGTAAATGTAATTCTGGAGAGTTCTGTGTCAAAATTAAGCACCAAAAACAACTTCTGTCACCACAGCAAATGTTTTTTTAATGTTTATTGAAAGTTTTAAGCCGAATTTGGGGATTTTTGAAGAAAAACATTTTTGGCTGATTTTTAAGGTCCGGGGCTTACAGAATTTTCCATACGGGTAAATTTATTTCTGGAGAGTTCTGTGTCAAAATTAAGCACCAAAATCAACTTCTGTCACCGCAGCAAATGTTTTTTAATGTTTATTGAAAGTTTTAAGCCGAATTTGGGGACTTTTGAAGAAAAAAATTTTTGGCTGATTTTTAAGGTCCGGAGCTTACAGAAATTTCCATACGGTAAATTTATTTCTGGAGAGTTCTGTGTCAAAATTAAGCACCAAAATCAACTTCTGTCACCGCAGCAAATGTTTTTTAAGGTTTACTGAAAGTTTTAAGCCGAATTTGGGGAATTTTGAAGAAAATTTTTTTTTGGCGATTTTTAAGGTCCGGGGCTTACAGAATTTTTCATACGGGTAAATTTATTTCTGGAGAGTTCTGTGTCAAAATTAAGCACCAAAATCAACTTCTGTCACCGTAGCAAATCTTTTTTACGGTTTACTGAAAGTTTTAAGCCGAATTTGGGGTTTTTTGAAGAAAAAAATTTTTGGCCAATTTTTAAGGTCGGGGGCTTACAGAATTTTGCATATGGGTAAATGTAATTCTGGAGAGTTCTGTGTCAAAATTAAGCACCAAAATCAACTTCTGTCACCACAGCAAATGTTTTTTTAATGTTTATTGAAAGTTTTTAGCCGAATTTGGGGATTTTTGAAGAAAAACATTTTTGGCTGATTTTTAAGGTCCGGGGCTTACAGAATTTTCCATACTGGTAAATTTATTTCTGGAGAGTTCTGTGTCAAAATTAAGCACCAAAATCAACTTCTGTCACAGCAGCAAATGTTTTTTAAGGTTTACTGAAAGTTTTAAGCCGAATTTGGGTATTATTGAAGAAAAAAATTTTTGGCCGATTTTTAAGGTCCGGGCTTACAGAATTTTTCATATGGTCAAATTTATTTCTGGAGAGTTCTGAGGCAAAATTAAGCACCAAAATCAACTTCAGTCACCGTAGCAAATCTTTTTTAAGGTTTACTGAAAGTTTTAAGCCGAATTTGGGGATTTTTGAAGAAAAAAATTTTTGGCCGATTTTTAAGGTCCGGGGCTTACATAATTTTTCATACGGTCAAATTTATTTCTGGAGAGTTCCGAGGCAAAATTAAGCACCAAAATCAACTTCAGTCACCGTAGCAAATCTTTTTTAAGGTTTACTGAAAGTTTTAAGCCGAATTTGGGGATTATTGAAGAAAAATTTTTTTGTCCGATTTAAAAGGTCCGGGGCTTACAGAATTTTTCATACGGGTAAATTTATTTCTGGAGAGTTCTGTGTCAAAATTAAGCACCAAAATCAACTTCTGTCACCACAGCAAATGTTTTTTAATGTTTATAGAAAGTTTTTAGCCGAATTTGGGGATTTTTGAAGAAAAATTTTTTTTGCTGATTTTTAAGGTCCAGGGCTTACAGAATTTTCCATACGGATAAATTATTTCTGGAGAGTTCTGTGTCAAAATTAAGCACCAAAATCAACTTTTGTCACCGTAGCAAATGTTTTTTAAGGTTTACTGAAAGTTTTAAGCCGAATTTGGGGATTATTGAAGAAAAAAAATTTTGGCTGATTTTTAAGGTCCGGGGCTTACAGAATTTTCCATACGGGTAAATTTATTTCTGGAGAGTTCTGTGTCAAAATTAAGCACCAAAATCAACTTCTGTCACCACAGCAAATCTTTTTTAAGGTTTACTGAAAATTTTAAGGGAAATTTGGTGATTTTTGAAGAAAAAAATTTTAGGCCGATTTTTAAGGTCCGGGGCTTACTGAATTTTTCATATGGGTAAATTTATTTCTGGAGAGTTCTGAGTCAAAATTAAGCACCAAAATCAACTTCTGTCACCGTAGCAAATCTTTTTTAAGGTTTACTGAAAGTTTTAAGCCGAATTTGGGGATTATTGAAGAAAAAAATTTTTGCCCGATTTTTAAGGTCCGGGGCTTACAGAATTTTTCATACGGGTAAATTTATTTCTGGAGAGTTCTGTGTCAAAATTAAGCACCAAAATCAACTTCTGTCACCGCAGCAAATCTTTTTTACGGTTTACTGAAAGTTTTAAGCCGAATTTGGGGTTTTTTGAAGAAAAAAATTTTTGGCCAATTTTTAAGGTCCGGGACTTACAGAATTTTGCATATGGGTAAATGTAATTCTGGAGAGTTCTGTGTCAAAATTAAGCACCAAAAACAACTTCTGTCACCACAGCAAATGTTTTTTTAATGTTTATTGAAAGTTTTAAGCCGAATTTGGGGATTTTTGAAGAAAAACATTTTTGGCTGATTTTTAAGGTCCGGGGCTTACAGAATTTTCCATACGGGTAAATTTATTTCTGGAGAGTTCTGTGTCAAAATTAAGCACCAAAATCAACTTCTGTCACCGCAGCAAATGTTTTTTAATGTTTATTGAAAGTTTTAAGCCGAATTTGGGGACTTTTGAAGAAAAAAATTTTTGGCTGATTTTTAAGGTCCGGAGCTTACAGAAATTTCCATACGGTAAATTTATTTCTGGAGAGTTCTGTGTCAAAATTAAGCACCAAAATCAACTTCTGTCACCGCAGCAAATGTTTTTTAAGGTTTACTGAAAGTTTTAAGCCGAATTTGGGGAATTTTGAAGAAAAATTTTTTTTGGCGATTTTTAAGGTCCGGGGCTTACAGAATTTTTCATACGGGTAAATTTATTTCTGGAGAGTTCTGTGTCAAAATTAAGCACCAAAATCAACTTCTGTCACCGTAGCAAATCTTTTTTACGGTTTACTGAAAGTTTTAAGCCGAATTTGGGGTTTTTTGAAGAAAAAAATTTTTGGCCAATTTTTAAGGTCGGGGGCTTACAGAATTTTGCATATGGGTAAATGTAATTCTGGAGAGTTCTGTGTCAAAATTAAGCACCAAAATCAACTTCTGTCACCACAGCAAATGTTTTTTTAATGTTTATTGAAAGTTTTTAGCCGAATTTGGGGATTTTTGAAGAAAAACATTTTTGGCTGATTTTTAAGGTCCGGGGCTTACAGAATTTTCCATACTGGTAAATTTATTTCTGGAGAGTTCTGTGTCAAAATTAAGCACCAAAATCAACTTCTGTCACAGCAGCAAATGTTTTTTAAGGTTTACTGAAAGTTTTAAGCCGAATTTGGGTATTATTGAAGAAAAAAAATTTTGGCCGATTTTTAAGGTCCGGGCTTACAGAATTTTTCATATGGTCAAATTTATTTCTGGAGAGTTCTGAGGCAAAATTAAGCACCAAAATCAACTTCAGTCACCGTAGCAAATCTTTTTTAAGGTTTACTGAAAGTTTTAAGCCGAATTTGGGGATTTTTGAAGAAAAAAATTTTTGGCCGATTTTTAAGGTCCGGGGCTTACATAATTTTTCATACGGTCAAATTTATTTCTGGAGAGTTCCGAGGCAAAATTAAGCACCAAAATCAACTTCAGTCACCGTAGCAAATCTTTTTTAAGGTTTACTGAAAGTTTTAAGCCGAATTTGGGGATTATTGAAGAAAAATTTTTTTGTCCGATTTAAAAGGTCCGGGGCTTACAGAATTTTTCATACGGGTAAATTTATTTCTGGAGAGTTCTGTGTCAAAATTAAGCACCAAAATCAACTTCTGTCACCACAGCAAATGTTTTTTAATGTTTATAGAAAGTTTTTAGCCGAATTTGGGGATTTTTGAAGAAAAATTTTTTTTGCTGATTTTTAAGGTCCAGGGCTTACAGAATTTTCCATACGGATAAATTATTTCTGGAGAGTTCTGTGTCAAAATTAAGCACCAAAATCAACTTTTGTCACCGTAGCAAATGTTTTTTAAGGTTTACTGAAAGTTTTAAGCCGAATTTGGGGATTATTGAAGAAAAAAAATTTGGCTGATTTTTAAGGTCCGGGGCTTACAGAATTTTTCATACGGGTAAATTTATTTCTGGAGAGTTCTGTGTCAAAATTAAGCACCAAAATCAACTTCTGTCACCGCAGCAAATGTTTTTTAAGGTTTACTGAAAGTTTTAAGCCGAATTTGGGTATTATTGAAGAAAAAAATTTTTGGCCAATTTTTAAGGTCCGGGGCTTACAGAATTTTCCATACGGATAAATTTATTTCTGGAGAGTTCCGAGGCAAAATTAAGCACCAAAATCAACTTCAGTCAACGTAGCAAATCTTTTTTAAGGTTTACTGAAAGTTTTAAGCCGAATTTGGGGATTATTGAAGAAAAATTTTTTTGTCCGATTTAAAAGGCCCGGGGCTTACAGAATTTTTCATACGGGTAAATTTATTTCTGGAGAGTTCTGTGTCAAAATTAAGCACCAAAATCAACTTCTGTCACCACAGCAAATGTTTTTTAATGTTTATAGAAAGTTTTTAGCCGAATTTGGGGATTTTTGAAGAAAAATTTTTTTTGCTGATTTTTAAGGTCCAGGGCTTACAGAATTTTCCATACGGATAAATTTATTTCTGGAGAGTTCTGTGTCAAAATTAAGCACCAAAATCAACTTTTGTCACCGTAGCAAATGTTTTTTAAGGTTTACTGAAAGTTTTAAGCCGAATTTGGGGATTTTTGAAGAAAAAAATTTTTGGCCGATTTTTAAGGTCCGGGGCTTACAGAATTTTTATACGGGTAAATTTATTTCTGGAGAGTTCTGAGTCAAAATTAAGCACCAAAATCAACTTCTGTCACCGTAGCAAATCTTTTTTAAGGTTTACTGAAAGTTTTAAGCCGAATTTGGGGATTATTGAAGAAAAAAAATTTTGGCTGATTTTTAAGGTCCGGGGCTTACAGAATTTTTCATACGGGTAAATTTATTTCTGGAGAGTTCTGTGTCAAAATTAAGCACCAAAATCAACTTCTGTCACCGTAGCAAATCTTTTTTACGGTTTACTGAAAGTTTTAAGCCAAATTTGGGGTTTTTTGAAGAAAAAAAATTTTGGCCAATTTTTAAGGTCCGGGACTTACAGAATTTTGCATATGGGTAAATGTAATTCTGGAGAGTTCTGTGTCAAAAATAAGCACCAAAAACAACTTCTGTCACCACAGCAAATGTTTTTTTAATGTTTATTGAAAGTTTTAAGCCGAATTTGGGGATTTTTGAAGAAAAACATTTTTGGCTGATTTTTAAGGTCCGGGGCTTACAGAATTTTCCATACGGGTAAATTTATTTCTGGAGAGTTCTGTGTCAAAATTAAGCACCAAAATCAACTTCTGTCACCACAGCAAATCTTTTTTAAGGTTTACTGAAAATTTTAAGGGAAATTTGGTGATTTTTGAAGAAAAAAATTTTAGGCCGATTTTTAAGGTCCGGGGCTTACTGAATTTTTCATATGGGTAAATTTATTTCTGGAGAGTTCTGAGTCAAAATTAAGCACCAAAATCAACTTCTGTCACCGTAGCAAATCTTTTTTAAGGTTTACTGAAAGTTTAAAGCCGAATTTGGGGATTATTGAAGAAAAAAATTTTTGCCCGATTTTTAAGGTCCGGGGCTTACAGAATTTTTCATACGGGTAAATTTATTTCTGGAGAGTTCTGTGTCAAAATTAAGCACCAAAATCAACTTCTGTCACCGCAGCAAATCTTTTTTAAGGTTTACTGAAAGTTTTAAGCCGAATTTGGGGATTATTGAAGAAAAAAAATTTTGGCTGATTTTTAAGGTCCGGGGCTTACAGAATTTTTCATACGGGTAAATTTATTTCTGGAGAGTTCTGTGTCAAAATTAAGCACCAAAATCAACTTCTGTCACCGTAGCAAATCTTTTTTATGGTTTACTGAAAGTTTTAAGCCAAATTTGGGGTTTTTTGAAGAAAAAAAATTTTGGCCAATTTTTAAGGTCCGGGACTTACAGAATTTTGCATATGGGTAAATGTAATTCTGGAGAGTTCTGTGTCAAAAATAAGCACCAAAAACAACTTCTGTCACCACAGCAAATGTTTTTTTAATGTTTATTGAAAGTTTTAAGCCGAATTTGGGGATTTTTGAAGAAAAACATTTTTGGCTGATTTTTAAGGTCCGGGGCTTACAGAATTTTCCATACGGGTAAATTTATTTCTGGAGAGTTCTGTGTCAAAATTAAGCACCAAAATCAACTTCTGTCACCACAGCAAATCTTTTTTAAGGTTTACTGAAAATTTTAAGGGAAATTTGGTGATTTTTGAAGAAAAAAATTTTAGGCCGATTTTTAAGGTCCGGGGCTTACTGAATTTTTCATATGGGTAAATTTATTTCTGGAGAGTTCTGAGTCAAAATTAAGCACCAAAATCAACTTCTGTCACCGTAGCAAATCTTTTTTAAGGTTTACTGAAAGTTTTAATCCGAATTTGGGGATTATTGAAGAAAAAAATTTTTGCCCGATTTTTAAGGTCCGGGGCTTACAGAATTTTTCATACGGGTAAATTTATTTCTGGAGAGTTCTGTGTCAAAATTAAGCACCAAAATCAACTTCTGTCACCGTAGCAAATCTTTTTTAAGGTTTACTGAAAGTTTTAAGCCGAATTTGGGGTTTTTTGAAGAAAAAAATTTTAGGCCAATTTTTAAGGTCTGGGGCTTACAGAATTTTCCATATGGGTAAATGTATTTCTGGAGAGTTCTGTGTCAAAATTAAGCACCAAAATCAACTTCTGTCACCACAGCAAATGTTTTTTAATGTTTATTGAAAGTTTTAAGCCGAATTTGGGGACTTTTGAAGAAAAAAATTTTTGGCTGATTTTTAAGGTCCGGAGCTTACAGAAATTTCCATACGGTAAATTTATTTCTGGAGAGTTCTGTGTCAAAATTAAGCACCAAAATCAACTTCTGTCACCGCAGCAAATGTTTTTTAAGGTTTACTGAAAGTTTTAAGCCGAATTTGGGGAATTTTGAAGAAAAATTTTTTTTGGCGATTTTTAAGGTCCGGGGCTTACAGAATTTTTCATACGGGTAAATTTATTTCTGGAGAGTTCTGTGTCAGAATTAAGCACCAAAATCAACTTCTGTCACCGTAGCAAATCTTTTTTACGGTTTACTGAAAGTTTTAAGCCGAATTTGGGGTTTTTTGAAGAAAAAAATTTTTGGCCAATTTTTAAGGTCCGGGGCTTACAGAATTTTGCATATGGGTAAATGTAATTCTGGAGAGTTCTGTGTCAAAATTAAGCACCAAAATCAACTTCTGTCACCACAGCAAATGTTTTTTTAATGTTTATTGAAAGTTTTTAGCCGAATTTGGGGATTTTTGAAGAAAAACATTTTTGGCTGATTTTTAAGGTCCAGGGCTTACAGAATTTTCCATACGGATAAATTATTTCTGGAGAGTTCTGTGTCAAAATTAAGCACCAAAATCAACTTTTGTCACCGTAGCAAATGTTTTTTAAGGTTTACTGAAAGTTTTAAGCCGAATTTGGGGATTATTGAAGAAAAAAAATTTTGGCTGATTTTTAAGGTCCGGGGCTTACAGAATTTTTCATACGGGTAAATTTATTTCTGGAGAGTTCTGTGTCAAAATGAAGCACCAAAATCAACTTCTGTCACCGTAGCAAATCTTTTTTACGGTTTACTGAAAGTTTTAAGCCGAATTTGGGGTTTTTTGAAGAAAAAAATTTTTGGCCAATTTTTAAGGTCCGGGACTTACAGAATTTTGCATATGGGTAAATGTAATTCTGGAGAGTTCTGTGTCAAAATTAAGCACCAAAAACAACTTCTGTCACCACAGCAAATGTTTTTTTAATGTTTATTGAAAGTTTTAAGCCGAATTTGGGGATTTTTGAAGAAAAACATTTTTGGCTGATTTTTAAGGTCCGGGGCTTACAGAATTTTCCATACGGGTAAATTTATTTCTGGAGAGTTCTGTGTCAAAATTAAGCACCAAAATCAACTTCTGTCACCGCAGCAAATGTTTTTTAAGGTTTACTGAAAGTTTTAAGCCGAATTTGGGTATTATTGAAGAAAAAAATTTTTGGCCAATTTTTAAGGTCCGGGGCTTACAGAATTTTCCATACGGATAAATTTATTTCTGGAGAGTTCTGTGTCAAAATTAAGCACCAAAATCAACTTCTGTCACCGTAGCAAATCTTTTTTAAGGTTTACGGAAAGTTTTAAGCCGAATTTGGGGATTTTTGAAGAAAAAAAACTTTTGGCCGATTTTTAAGGTCCGGGGCTTACAGAATTTTTCATACGGGTAAATTTCTTTCTGGAGAGTTCTGAGTCAAAATTAAGCACCAAAATCAACTTCTGTCACCGTAGCAAATCTTTTTTAAGGTTTACTGAAAGTTTTAAGCCGAATTTGGGGTTTTTTGAAGAAAAAAATTTTAGGCCAATTTTTAAGGTCTGGGGCTTACAGAATTTTCCATATGGGTAAATGTATTTCTGGAGAGTTCTGTGTCAAAATTAAGCACCAAAATCAACTTCTGTCACCACAGCAAATGTTTTTTAATGTTTATTGAAAGTTTTAAGCCGAATTTGGGGACTTTTGAAGAAAAAAATTTTTGGCTGATTTTTAAGGTCCGGAGCTTACAGAAATTTCCATACGGTAAATTTATTTCTGGAGAGTTCTGTGTCAAAATTAAGCACCAAAATCAACTTCTGTCACCGCAGCAAATGTTTTTTAAGGTTTACTGAAAGTTTTAAGCCGAATTTGGGGAATTTTGAAGAAAAATTTTTTTTGGCGATTTTTAAGGTCCGGGGCTTACAGAATTTTTCATACGGGTAAATTTATTTCTGGAGAGTTCTGTGTCAGAATTAAGCACCAAAATCAACTTCTGTCACCGTAGCAAATCTTTTTTACGGTTTACTGAAAGTTTTAAGCCGAATTTGGGGTTTTTTGAAGAAAAAAATTTTTGCCCAATTTTTAAGGTCCGGGGCTTACAGAATTTTGCATATGGGTAAATGTAATTCTGGAGAGTTCTGTGTCAAAATTAAGCACCAAAATCAACTTCTGTCACCACAGCAAATGTTTTTTTAATGTTTATTGAAAGTTTTTAGCCGAATTTGGGGATTTTTGAAGAAAAACATTTTTGGCTGATTTTTAAGGTCCAGGGCTTACAGAATTTTCCATACGGATAAATTATTTCTGGAGAGTTCTGTGTCAAAATTAAGCACCAAAATCAACTTTTGTCACCGTAGCAAATGTTTTTTAAGGTTTACTGAAAGTTTTAAGCCGAATTTGGGGATTATTGAAGAAAAAAAATTTTGGCTGATTTTTAAGGTCCGGGGCTTACAGAATTTTTCATACGGGTAAATTTATTTCTGGAGAGTTCTGTGTCAAAATGAAGCACCAAAATCAACTTCTGTCACCGTAGCAAATCTTTTTTACGGTTTACTGAAAGTTTTAAGCCGAATTTGGGGTTTTTTGAAGAAAAAAATTTTTGGCCAATTTTTAAGGTCCGGGACTTACAGAATTTTGCATATGGGTAAATGTAATTCTGGAGAGTTCTGTGTCAAAATTAAGCACCAAAAACAACTTCTGTCACCACAGCAAATGTTTTTTTAATGTTTATTGAAAGTTTTAAGCCGAATTTGGGGATTTTTGAAGAAAAACATTTTTGGCTGATTTTTAAGGTCCGGGGCTTACAGAATTTTCCATACGGGTAAATTTATTTCTGGAGAGTTCTGTGTCAAAATTAAGCACCAAAATCAACTTCTGTCACCGCAGCAAATGTTTTTTAAGGTTTACTGAAAGTTTTAAGCCGAATTTGGGTATTATTGAAGAAAAAAATTTTTGGCCAATTTTTAAGGTCCGGGGCTTACAGAATTTTCCATACGGATAAATTTATTTCTGGAGAGTTCTGTGTCAAAATTAAGCACCAAAATCAACTTCTGTCACCGTAGCAAATCTTTTTTAAGGTTTACGGAAAGTTTTAAGCCGAATTTGGGGATTTTTGAAGAAAAAAAACTTTTGGCCGATTTTTAAGGTCCGGGGCTTACAGAATTTTTCATACGGGTAAATTTCTTTCTGGAGAGTTCTGAGTCAAAATTAAGCACCAAAATCAACTTCTGTCACCATAGCAAATCTTTTTTAAGGTTTACTGAAAGTTTTAAGCCGAATTTGGGGTTTTTTGAAGAAAAAAATTTTTGGCCAATTTTTAAGGTCCGGGACTTACAGAATTTTGCATATGGGTAAATGTAATTCTGGAGAGTTCTGTGTCAAAATTAAGCACCAAAATCAACTTCTGTCACCACAGCAAATGTTTTTTAATGTTTATTGAAAGTTTTAAGCCGAATTTGGGGACTTTTGAAGAAAAAATTTTTTGGCTGATTTTTAAGGTCCGGAGCTTACAGAAATTTCCATACGGGTAAATTTATTTCTGGAGAGTTCTGTGTCAAAATTAAGCACCAAAATCAACTTCTGTCACCGCAGCAAATGTTTTTTAAGGTTTACTGAAAGTTTTAAGCCGAATTTGGGGATTTTTGAAGAAAAATTTTTTTTGGCGATTTTTAAGGTCCGGGGCTTACAGAATTTTTCATACGGGTAAATTTATTTCTGGAGAGTTCTGTGTCAAAATTAAGCACCAAAATTAACTTCTGTCACCGTAGCAAATCTTTTTTACGGTTTACTGAAAGTTTTAAGCCGAATTTGGGGTTTTTTGAAGAAAAAAATTTTTGGCCAATTTTTAAGGTCCGGGGCTTACAGAATTTTGCATATGGGTAAATGTAATTCTGGAGAGTTCTGTGTCAAAATTAAGCACCAAAATCAACTTCTGTCACCACAGCAAATGTTTTTTTAATGTTTATTGAAAGTTTTTAGCCGAATTTGGGGATTTTTGAAGAAAAACATTTTTGGCTGATTTTTAAGGTCCGGGGCTTACAGAATTTTCCATACGGGTAAATTTATTTCTGGAGAGTTCTGTGTCAAAATTAAGCACCAAAATCAACTTCTGTCACAGCAGCAAATGTTTTTTAAGGTTTACTGAAAGTTTTAAGCCGAATTTGGGTATTATTGAAGAAAAAAATTTTTGGCCGATTTTTAAGGTCCGGGTTTACAGAATTTTTCATATGGTCAAATTTATTTCTGGAGAGTTCCGAGGCAAAATTAAGCACCAAAATCAACTTCAGTCACCGTAGCAAATCTTTTTTAAGGTTTACTGAAAGTTTTAAGCCGAATTTGGGGATTATTGAAGAAAATTTTTTTTGTCCGATTTAAAAGGTCCGGGGCTTACAGAATTTTTCATACGGGTAAATTTATTTCTGGAGAGTTCTGTGTCAAAATTAAGCACCAAAATCAACTTCTGTCACCACAGCAAATGTTTTTTAATGTTTATAGAAAGTTTTTAGCCGAATTTGGGGATTTTTGAAGAAAAAATTTTTTTGCTGATTTTTAAGGTCCAGGGCTTACAGAATTTTCCATACTGATAAATTTATTTCTGGAGAGTTCTGTGTCAAAATTAAGCACCAAAATCAACTTTTGTCACCGTAGCAAATGTTTTTTAAGGTTTACTGAAAGTTTTAAGCCGAATTTGGGGATTTTTGAAGAAAAAAATTTTTGGCCGATTTTTAAGGTCCGGGGCTTACAGAATTTTTATACGGGTAAATTTATTTCTGGAGAGTTCTGAGTCAAAATTAAGCACCAAAATCAACTTCTGTCACCGTAGCAAATCTTTTTTAAGGTTTACTGAAAGTTTTAAGCCGAATTTGGGGATTATTGAAGAAAAAAAATTTTGGCTGATTTTTAAGGTCCGGGGCTTACAGAATTTTTCATACGGGTAAATTTATTTCTGGAGAGTTCTGTGTCAAAATTAAGCACCAAAATCAACTTCTGTCACCGTAGCAAATCTTTTTTACGGTTTACTGAAAGTTTTAAGCCGAATTTGGGGTTTTTTGAAGAAAAAAAATTTTGGCCAATTTTTAAGGTCCGGGACTTACAGAATTTTGCATATGGGTAAATGTAATTCTGGAGAGTTCTGTGTCAAAATTAAGCACCAAAAACAACTTCTGTCACCACAGCAAATGTTTTTTTAATGTTTATTGAAAGTTTTAAGCCGAATTTGGGGATTTTTGAAGAAAAACATTTTTGGCTGATTTTTAAGGTCCGGGGCTTACAGAATTTTCCATACGGGTAAATTTATTTCTGGAGAGTTCTGTGTCAAAATTAAGCACCAAAATCAACTTCTGTCACCGCAGCAAATGTTTTTTAAGGTTTACTGAAAGTTTTAAGCCGAATTTGGGTATTATTGAAGAAAAAAATTTTTGCCCAATTTTTAAGGTCCGGGGCTTACAGAATTTTCCATACGGATAAATTTATTTCTGGAGAGTTCTGTGTCAAAATTAAGCACCAAAATCAACTTCTGTCACCGTAGCAAATCGTTTTTAAGGTTTACGGAAAGTTTTAAGCCGAATTTGGGGATTTTTGAAGAAAAAAAACTTTTGGCCGATTTTTAAGGTCCGGGGCTTACAGAATTTTTCATACGGTCAAATTTATTTCTGGAGAGTTCCGAGGCAAAATTAAGCACCAAAATCAGCTTCAGTCACCATAGCAAATCTTTTTTAAGGTTTACTGAAAGTTTTAAGCCGAATTTGGGGATTATTGAAGAAAACATTTTTTGGCCGATTTAAAAGGTCCGGGGCTTACAGAATTTTCCATACGGGTAAATTTATTTCTGGAGAGTTCTGTGTCAAAATTAAGCACCAAAATCAACTTCTGTCACTGCAGCAAATGTTTTTTAAGGTTTACTGAAAGTTTTAATCCGAATTTGGGGATTTTTGAAGAAAAAAATTTTTGGCCGATTTTTAAGGTCCGCGGCTTACAGAATTTTTCATACGGTCAAATTTATTTCTGGAGAGTTCTGAGTTAAAATTAAGCACCAAAATCAACTTCTGTCACCACAGCAAATCTTTTTTAAAGTTTACTGAAAGTTTTAAGCCGAATTTGGGGATTTTTGAAGAAAAAAATTTTGGGCCGATTTTTAAGGTCCGGGGCTTACAGAATTTTTCATACGGGTAAATTTCTTTCTGGAGAGCTCTGAGTCAAAATTAAGCACCAAAATCAACTTCTGTCACCATAGCAAATCTTTTTTAAGGTTTACTGAAAGTTTTAAGCCGAATTTGGGGATTTTTCAAGAAAAAAATTTTGGGCCGATTTTTAAGGTCCGGGGCTTACAGAATTTTTCATACGGGTAAATTTCTTTCTGGAGAGTTCTGAGTCAAAATTAAGCACCAAAATCAACTTCTGTCACCATAGCAAATCTTTTTTAAGGTTTACTGAAAGTTTTAAGCCGAATTTGGGGTTTTTTGAAGAAAAAAATTTTTGGCCAATTTTTAAGGTCCGGGACTTACAGAATTTTGCATATGGGTAAATGTAATTCTGGAGAGTTCTGTGTCAAAAATAAGCACCAAAAACAACTTCTGTCACCACAGCAAATGTTTTTTTAATGTTTATTGAAAGTTTTAAGCCGAATTTGGGGATTTTTGAAGAAAAACATTTTTGGCTGATTTTTAAGGTCCGGGGCTTACAGAATTTTCCATACGGGTAAATTTATTTCTGGAGAGTTCTGTGTCAAAATTAAGCACCAAAATCAACTTCTGTCACCACAGCAAATCTTTTTTAAGGTTTACTGAAAATTTTAAGGGAAATTTGGTGATTTTTGAAGAAAAAAATTTTAGGCCGATTTTTAAGGTCCGGGGCTTACTGAATTTTTCATATGGGTAAATTTATTTCTGGAGAGTTCTGAGTCAAAATTAAGCACCAAAATCAACTTCTGTCACCGTAGCAAATCTTTTTTAAGGTTTACTGAAAGTTTTAAGCCGAATTTGGGGATTATTGAAGAAAAAAATTTTTGCCCGATTTTTAAGGTCCGGGGCTTACAGAATTTTTCATACGGGTAAATTTATTTCTGGAGAGTTCTGTGTCAAAATTAAGCACCAAAATCAACTTCTGTCACCGTAGCAAATCTTTTTTTAAGGTTTACTGAAAGTTTTAAGCCGAATTTGGGGTTTTTTGAAGAAAAAAATTTTAGGCCAATTTTTAAGGTCTGGGGCTTACAGAATTTTCCATATGGGTAAATGTATTTCTGGAGAGTTCTGTGTCAAAATTAAGCACCAAAATCAACTTCTGTCACCACAGCAAATGTTTTTTAATGTTTATTGAAAGTTTTAAGCCGAATTTGGGGACTTTTGAAGAAAAAATTTTTTGGCTGATTTTTAAGGTCCGGAGCTTACAGAAATTTCCATACGGTAAATTTATTTCTGAAGAGTTCTGTGTCAAAATTAAGCACCAAAATCAACTTCTGTCACCGCAGCAAATGTTTTTTAAGGTTTACTGAAAGTTTTAAGCCGAATTTGGGGAATTTTGAAGAAAATTTTTTTTGGGCGATTTTTAAGGTCCGGGGCTTACAGAATTTTTCATATGGGTAAATTTATTTCTGGAGAGTTCTGTGTCAAAATTAAGCACCAAAATCAACTTCTGTCACCGTAGCAAATCTTTTTTACGGTTTACTGAAAGTTTTAAGCCGAATTTGGGGTTTTTTGAAGAAAAAAATTTTTGGCCAATTTTTAAGGTCCGGGGCTTACAGAATTTTGCATATGGGTAAATGTAATTCTGGAGAGTTCTGTGTCAAAATTAAGCACCAAAATCAACTTCTGTCACCACAGCAAATGTTTTTTTAATGTTTATTGAAAGTTTTTAGCCGAATTTGGGGATTTTTGAAGAAAAACATTTTTGGCTGATTTTTAAGGTCCGGGGCTTACAGAATTTTCCATACGGGTAAATTTATTTCTGGAGAGTTCTGTGTCAAAATTAAGCACCAAAATCAACTTCTGTCACAGCAGCAAATGTTTTTTAAGGTTTACTGAAAGTTTTAAGCCGAATTTGGGTATTATTGAAGAAAAAAATTTTTGGCCGATTTTTAAGGTCCGGGCTTACAGAATTTTTCATATGGTCAAATTTATTTCTGGAGAGTTCCGAGGCAAAATTAAGCACCAAAATCAACTTCAGTCACCGTAGCAAATCTTTTTTAAGGTTTACTGAAAGTTTTAAACCGAATTTGGGGATTTTTGAAGAAAAAAATTTTTGGCCGATTTTTAAGGTCCGGGGCTTACATAATTTTTCATACGGTCAAATTTATTTCTGGAGAGTTCCGAGGCAAAATTAAGCACCAAAATCAACTTCAGTCACCGTAGCAAATCTTTTTTAAGGTTTACTGAAAGTTTTAAGCCGAATTTGGGGATTATTGAAGAAAAAATTTTTTGTCCGATTTAAAAGGTCCGGGGCTTACAGAATTTTTCATACGGGTAAATTTATTTCTGGAGAGTTCTGTGTCAAAATTAAGCACCAAAATCAACTTCTGTCACCACAGCAAATGTTTTTTAATGTTTATAGAAAGTTTTTAGCCGAATTTGGGGATTTTTGAAGAAAAAATTTTTTTGCTGATTTTTAAGGTCCAGGGCTTACAGAATTTTCCATACGGATAAATTTATTTCTGGAGAGTTCTGTGTCAAAATTAAGCACCAAAATCAACTTCTGTCACCGTAGCAAATCTTTTTTAAGGTTTACGGAAAGTTTTAAGCCGAATTTGGGGATTTTTGAAGAAAAAAAACTTTTGGCCGATTTTTAAGGTCCGGGGCTTACAGAATTTTTCATACGGTCAAATTTATTTCTGGAGAGTTCCGAGGCAAAATTAAGCACCAAAATCAGCTTCAGTCACCGTAGCAAATCTTTTTTAAGGTTTACTGAAAGTTTTAAGCCGAATTTGGGGATTATTGAAGAAAACATTTTTTGGCCGATTTAAAAGGTCCGGGGCTTACAGAATTTTTCATACGGGTAAATTTATTTCTGGAGAGTTCTGTGTCAAAATTAAGCACCAAAATCAACTTCTGTCACTGCAGCAAATGTTTTTTAAGGTTTACTGAAAGTTTTAATCCGAATTTGGGGATTTTTGAAGAAAAACATTTTTGGCTGATTTTTAAGGTCCGCGGCTTACAGAATTTTTCATACGGTCAAATTTATTTCTGGAGAGTTCTGAGTCAAAATTAAGCACCAAAATCAACTTCTGTCACCACAGCAAATCTTTTTTAAAGTTTACTGAAAGTTTTAAGCCGAATTTGGGGATTTTTGAAGAAAAAAATTTTGGGCCGATTTTTAAGGTCCGGGGCTTACAGAATTTTTCATACGGGTAAATTTCTTTCTGGAGAGCTCTGAGTCAAAATTAAGCACCAAAATCAACTTCTGTCACCATAGCAAATCTTTTTTAAGGTTTACTGAAAGTTTTAAGCCGAATTTGGGGATTTTTCAAGAAAAAAATTTTTGGCCGATTTTTAAGGTCCGGGGCTTACAGAATTTTTCATACGGGTAAATTTCTTTCTGGAGAGTTCTGAGTCAAAATTAAGCACCAAAATCAACTTCTGTCACCATAGCAAATCTTTTTTAAGGTTTACTGAAAGTTTTAAGCCGAATTTGGGGTTTTTTGAAGAAAAAAATTTTTGGCCAATTTTTAAGGTCCGGGACTTACAGAATTTTGCATATGGGTAAATGTAATTCTGGAGAGTTCTGTGTCAAAATTAAGCACCAAAAACAACTTCTGTCACCACAGCAAATGTTTTTTTAATGTTTATTGAAAGTTTTAAGCCGAATTTGGGGATTATTGAAGAAAAAAATTTTTGGCCGATTTTTATGTTCCGGGGCTTACATAATTTTTCATACGGGTAATTATATTTCTGGAGAGTTCTGTGTCAAAATTAAGCACCAAAATCAACTTCTGTCACCACAGCAAATGTTTTTTAATGTTTATTGAAAGTTTTAAGCCGAATTTGGGGACTTTTGAAGAAAAAATTTTTTGGCTGATTTTTAAGGTCCGGAGCTTACAGAAATTTCCATACGGGTAAATTTATTTCTGGAGAGTTCTGTGTCAAAATTAAGCACCAAAATCAACTTCTGTCACCGCAGCAAATGTTTTTTAAGGTTTACTGAAAGTTTTAAGCCGAATTTGGGGTTTTTTGAAGAAAAAAATTTTTGGCCAATTTTTAAGGTCCGGGGCTTACAGAATTTTGCATATGGGTAAATGTAATTCTGGAGAGTTCTGTGTCAAAATTAAGCACCAAAATCAACTTCTGTCACCACAGCAAATGTTTTTTTAATGTTTATTGAAAGTTTTTAGCCGAATTTGGGGATTTTTGAAGAAAAACATTTTTGGCTGATTTTTAAGGTCCGGGGCTTACAGAATTTTCCATACGGGTAAATTTATTTCTGGAGAGTTCTGTGTCAAAATTAAGCACCAAAATCAACTTCTGTCACAGCAGCAAATGTTTTTTAAGGTTTACTGAAAGTTTTAAGCCGAATTTGGGTATTATTGAAGAAAAAAATTTTTGGCCGATTTTTAAGGTCCGGGTTTACAGAATTTTTCATATGGTCAAATTTATTTCTGGAGAGTTCCGAGGCAAAATTAAGCACCAAAATCAACTTCAGTCACCGTAGCAAATCTTTTTTAAGGTTTACTGAAAGTTTTAAGCCGAATTTGGGGATTATTGAAGAAAATTTTTTTTGTCCGATTTAAAAGGTCCGGGGCTTACAGAATTTTTCATACGGGTAAATTTATTTCTGGAGAGTTCTGTGTCAAAATTAAGCACCAAAATCAACTTCTGTCACCACAGCAAAAGTTTTTTAATGTTTATAGAAAGTTTTTAGCCGAATTTGGGGATTTTTGAAGAAAAATTTTTTTTGCTGATTTTTAAGGTCCAGGGCTTACAGAATTTTCCATACGGATAAATTTATTTCTGGAGAGTTCTGTGTCAAAATTAAGCACCAAAATCAACTTTTGTCACCGTAGCAAATGTTTTTTAAGGTTTACTGAAAGTTTTAAGCCGAATTTGGGGATTTTTGAAGAAAAAAATTTTTGGCCGATTTTTAAGGTCCGGGGCTTACAGAATTTTTATACGGGTAAATTTATTTCTGGAGAGTTCTGAGTCAAAATTAAGCACCAAAATCAACTTCTGTCACCGTAGCAAATCTTTTTTAAGGTTTACTGAAAGTTTTAAGCCGAATTTGGGGATTATTGAAGAAAAAAAATTTTGGCTGATTTTTAAGGTCCGGGGCTTACAGAATTTTTCATACGGGTAAATTTATTTCTGGAGAGTTCTGTGTCAAAATTAAGCACCAAAATCAACTTCTGTCACCGTAGCAAATCTTTTTTACGGTTTACTGAAAGTTTTAAGCCGAATTTGGGGTTTTTTGAAGAAAAAAAATTTTGGCCAATTTTTAAGGTCCGGGACTTACAGAATTTTGCATATGGGTAAATGTAATTCTGGAGAGTTCTGTGTCAAAATTAAGCACCAAAAACAACTTCTGTCACCACAGCAAATGTTTTTTTAATGTTTATTGAAAGTTTTAAGCCGAATTTGGGGATTTTTGAAGAAAAACATTTTTGGCTGATTTTTAAGGTCCGGGGCTTACAGAATTTTCCATACGGGTAAATTTATTTCTGGAGAGTTCTGTGTCAAAATTAAGCACCAAAATCAACTTCTGTCACCGCAGCAAATGTTTTTTAAGGTTTACTGAAAGTTTTAAGCCGAATTTGGGTATTATTGAAGAAAAAAATTTTTGCCCAATTTTTAAGGTCCGGGGCTTACAGAATTTTCCATACGGATAAATTTATTTCTGGAGAGTTCTGTGTCAAAATTAAGCACCAAAATCAACTTCTGTCACCGTAGCAAATCGTTTTTAAGGTTTACGGAAAGTTTTAAGCCGAATTTGGTGATTTTTGAAGAAAAAAAACTTTTGGCCGATTTTTAAGGTTCGGGGCTTACAGAATTTTTCATACGGTCAAATTTATTTCTGGAGAGTTCCGAGGCAAAATTAAGCACCAAAATCAGCTTCAGTCACCGTAGCAAATCTTTTTTAAGGTTTACTGAAAGTTTTAAGCCGAATTTGGGGATTATTGAAGAAAACATTTTTTGGCCGATTTAAAAGGTCCGGGGCTTACAGAATTTTCCATACGGGTAAATTTATTTCTGGAGAGTTCTGTGTCAAAATTAAGCACCAAAATCAACTTCTGTCACTGCAGCAAATGTTTTTTAAGGTTTACTGAAAGTTTTAATCCGAATTTGGGGATTTTTGAAGAAAAAAATTTTTGGCCGATTTTTAAGGTCCGCGGCTTACAGAATTTTTCATACGGTCAAATTTATTTCTGGAGAGTTCTGAGTTAAAATTAAGCACCAAAATCAACTTCTGTCACCACAGCAAATCTTTTTTAAAGTTTACTGAAAGTTTTAAGCCGAATTTGGGGATTTTTGAAGAAAAAAATTTTGGGCCGATTTTTAAGGTCCGGGGCTTACAGAATTTTTCATACGGGTAAATTTCTTTCTGGAGAGCTCTGAGTCAAAATTAAGCACCAAAATCAACTTCTGTCACCATAGCAAATCTTTTTTAAGGTTTACTGAAAGTTTTAAGCCGAATTTGGGGATTTTTCAAGAAAAAAATTTTGGGCCGATTTTTAAGGTCCGGGGCTTACAGAATTTTTCATACGGGTAAATTTCTTTCTGGAGAGTTCTGAGTCAAAATTAAGCACCAAAATCAACTTCTGTCACCATAGCAAATCTTTTTTAAGGTTTACTGAAAGTTTTAAGCCGAATTTGGGGTTTTTTGAAGAAAAAAATTTTTGGCCAATTTTTAAGGTCCGGGACTTACAGAATTTTGCATATGGGTAAATGTAATTCTGGAGAGTTCTGTGTCAAAATTAAGCACCAAAAACAACTTCTGTCACCAACAGCAAATGTTTTTTTAATGTTTATTGAAAGTTTTAAGCCGAATTTGGGGATTATTGAAGAAAAAAATTTTTGGCCGATTTTTATGTTCCGGGGCTTACATAATTTTTCATACGGGTAATTATATTTCTGGAGAGTTCTGTGTCAAAATTAAGCACCAAAATCAACTTCTGTCACCACAGCAAATGTTTTTTAATGTTTATTGAAAGTTTTAAGCCGAATTTGGGGACTTTTGAAGAAAAAAATTTTTGGCTGATTTTTAAGGTCCGGAGCTTACAGAAATTTCCATACGGGTAAATTTATTTCTGGAGAGTTCTGTGTCAAAATTAAGCACCAAAATCAACTTCTGTCACCGCAGCAAATGTTTTTTAAGGTTTACTGAAAGTTTTAATCCGAATTTGGGGATTTTTGAAGAAAAAAATTTTTGGCCGATTTTTAAGGTCCGCGGCTTACAGAATTTTTCATACGGTCAAATTTATTTCTGGAGAGTTCTGAGTTAAAATTAAGCACCAAAATCAACTTCTGTCACCACAGCAAATCTTTTTTAAAGTTTACTGAAAGTTTTAAGCCGAATTTGGGGATTTTTGAAGAAAAAAATTTTGGGCCGATTTTTAAGGTCCGGGGCTTACAGAATTTTTCATACGGGTAAATTTCTTTCTGGAGAGCTCTGAGTCAAAATTAAGCACCAAAATCAACTTCTGTCACCATAGCAAATCTTTTTTAAGGTTTACTGAAAGTTTTAAGCCGAATTTGGGGATTTTTCAAGAAAAAAATTTTGGGCCGATTTTTAAGGTCCGGGGCTTACAGAATTTTTCATACGGGTAAATTTCTTTCTGGAGAGTTCTGAGTCAAAATTAAGCACCAAAATCAACTTCTGTCACCATAGCAAATCTTTTTTAAGGTTTACTGAAAGTTTTAAGCCGAATTTGGGGTTTTTTGAAGAAAAAAATTTTTGGCCAATTTTTAAGGTCCGGTACTTACAGAATTTTGCATATGGGTAAATGTAATTCTGGAGAGTTCTGTGTCAAAATTAAGCACCAAAAACAACTTCTGTCACCACAGCAAATGTTTTTTTAATGTTTATTGAAAGTTTTAAGCCGAATTTGGGGATTATTGAAGAAAAAAATTTTTGGCCGATTTTTATGTTCCGGGGCTTACATAATTTTTCATACGGGTAATTATATTTCTGGAGAGTTCTGTGTCAAAATTAAGCACCAAAATCAACTTCTGTCACCACAGCAAATGTTTTTTAATGTTTATTGAAAGTTTTAAGCCGAATTTGGGGACTTTTGAAGAAAAAAATTTTTGGCTGATTTTTAAGGTCCGGAGCTTACAGAAATTTCCATACGGGTAAATTTATTTCTGGAGAGTTCTGTGTCAAAATTAAGCACCAAAATCAACTTCTGTCACCGCAGCAAATGTTTTTTAAGGTTTACTGAAAGTTTTAAGCCGAATTTGGGGATTTTTGAAGAAAAAATTTTTTTGGCGATTTTTAAGGTCCGGGGCTTACAGAATTTTTCATACGGGTAAATTTATTTCTGGAGAGTTCTGTGTCAAAATTAAGCACCAAAATCAACTTCTGTCACCGTAGCAAATCTTTTTTACGGTTTACTGAAAGTTTTAAGCCGAATTTGGGGATTTTTGAAGAAAAAAATTTTTGGCTGATTTTTAAGGTCCGGGGCTTACATAATTTTTCATACGGTCAAATTTATTTCTGGAGAGTTCCGAGGCAAAATTAAGCACCAAAATCAACTTTTGTCACCGTAGCAAATGTTTTTTAAGGTTTACTGAAAGTTTTAAGCCGAATTTGGGGATTTTTGAAGAAAAAAATTTTTGGCCGATTTTTAAGGTCCGGGGCTTACAGAATTTTTATACGGGTAAATTTATTTCTGGAGAGTTCTGAGTCAAAATTAAGCACCAAAATCAACTTCTGTCACCGTAGCAAATCTTTTTTAAGGTTTACTGAAAGTTTTAAGCCGAATTTGGGGATTATTGAAGAAAAAAAATTTTGGCTGATTTTTAAGGTCCGGGGCTTACAGAATTTTTCATACGGGTAAATTTATTTCTGGAGAGTTCTGTGTCAAAATTAAGCACCAAAATCAACTTCTGTCACCGTAGCAAATCTTTTTTACGGTTTACTGAAAGTTTTAAGCCAAATTTGGGGTTTTTTGAAGAAAAAAAATTTTGGCCAATTTTTAAGGTCCGGGACTTACAGAATTTTGCATATGGGTAAATGTAATTCTGGAGAGTTCTGTGTCAAAATTAAGCACCAAAAACAACTTCTGTCACCACAGCAAATGTTTTTTTAATGTTTATTGAAAGTTTTAAGCCGAATTTGGGGATTTTTGAAGAAAAACATTTTTGGCTGATTTTTAAGGTCCGGGGCTTACAGAATTTTCCATACGGGTAAATTTATTTCTGGAGAGTTCTGTGTCAAAATTAAGCACCAAAATCAACTTCTGTCACCACAGCAATTCTTTTTTAAGGTTTACTGAAAATTTTAAGGGAAATTTGGTGATTTTTGAAGAAAAAAATTTTAGGCCGATTTTTAAGGTCCGGGGCTTACTGAATTTTTCATATGGGTAAATTTATTTCTGGAGAGTTCTGAGTCAAAATTAAGCACCAAAATCAACTTCTGTCACCGTAGCAAATCTTTTTTAAGGTTTACTGAAAGTTTTAAGCCGAATTTGGGGATTATTGAAGAAAAAAATTTTTGCCCGATTTTTAAGGTCCGGGGCTTACAGAATTTTTCATACGGGTAAATTTATTTCTGGAGAGTTCTGTGTCAAAATTAAGCACCAAAATCAACTTCTGTCACCGTAGCAAATCTTTTTTAAGGTTTACTGAAAGTTTTAAGCCGAATTTGGGGTTTTTTGAAGAAAAAAATTTTAGGCCAATTTTTAAGGTCTGGGGCTTACAGAATTTTCCATATGGGTAAATGTATTTCTGGAGAGTTCTGTGTCAAAATTAAGCACCAAAATCAACTTCTGTCACCACAGCAAATGTTTTTTAATGTTTATTGAAAGTTTTAAGCCGAATTTGGGGACTTTTGAAGAAAAAAATTTTTGGCTGATTTTTAAGGTCCGGAGCTTACAGAAATTTCCATACGGGTAAATTTATTTCTGGAGAGTTCTGTGTCAAAATTAAGCACCAAAATCAACTTCTGTCACCGTAGCAAATCTTTTTTACGGTTTACTGAAAGTTTTAAGCCGAATTTGGGGTTTTTTGAAGAAAAAAATTTTTGGCCAATTTTTAAGGTCCGGGGCTTACAGAATTTTGCATATGGGTAAATGTAATTCTGGAGAGTTCTGTGTCAAAATTAAGCACCAAAATCAACTTCTGTCACCACAGCAAATGTTTTTTTAATGTTTATTGAAAGTTTTTAGCCGAATTTGGGGATTTTTGAAGAAAAACATTTTTGGCTGATTTTTAAGGTCCGGGGCTTACAGAATTTTCCATACGGGTAAATTTATTTCTGGAGAGTTCTGTGTCAAAATTAAGCACCAAAATCAACTTCTGTCACAGCAGCAAATGTTTTTTAAGGTTTACTGAAAGTTTTAAGCCGAATTTGGGGATTATTGAAGAAAAAAATTTTTGGCCGATTTTTAAGGTCCGGGCTTACAGAATTTTTCATATGGTCAAATTTATTTCTGGAGAGTTCCGAGGCAAAATTAAGCACCAAAATCAACTTCAGTCACCGTAGCAAATCTTTTTTAAGGTTTACTGAAAGTTTTAAGCCGAATTTGGGGATTTTTGAAGAAAAAAATTTTTGGCCGATTTTTAAGGTCCGGGGCTTACATAATTTTTCATACGGTCAAATTTATTTCTGGAGAGTTCCGAGGCAAAATTAAGCACCAAAATCAACTTCAGTCACCGTAGCAAATCTTTTTTAAGGTTTACTGAAAGTTTTAAGCCGAATTTGGGGATTATTGAAGAAAAAATTTTTTGTCCGATTTAAAAGGTCCGGGGCTTACAGAATTTTTCATACGGGTAAATTTATTTCTGGAGAGTTCTGTGTCAAAATTAAGCACCAAAATCAACTTCTGTCACCACAGCAAATGTTTTTTTAATGTTTATTGAAAGTTTTAAGCCGAATTTGGGGATTTTTGAAGAAAAACATTTTTGGCTGATTTTTAAGGTCCGGGGCTTACAGAATTTTCCATACGGGTAAATTTATTTCTGGAGAGTTCTGTGTCAAAATTAAGCACCAAAATCAACTTCTGTCACCACAGCAATTCTTTTTTAAGGTTTACTGAAAATTTTAAGGGAAATTTGGTGATTTTTGAAGAAAAAAATTTTAGGCCGATTTTTAAGGTCCGGGGCTTACTGAATTTTTCATATGGGTAAATTTATTTCTGGAGAGTTCTGAGTCAAAATTAAGCACCAAAATCAACTTCTGTCACCGTAGCAAATCTTTTTTAAGGTTTACTGAAAGTTTTAAGCCGAATTTGGGGATTATTGAAGAAAAAAATTTTTGCCCGATTTTTAAGGTCCGGGGCTTACAGAATTTTTCATACGGGTAAATTTATTTCTGGAGAGTTCTGTGTCAAAATTAAGCACCAAAATCAACTTCTGTCACCGTAGCAAATCTTTTTTAAGGTTTACTGAAAGTTTTAAGCCGAATTTGGGGTTTTTTGAAGAAAAAAATTTTAGGCCAATTTTTAAGGTCTGGGGCTTACAGAATTTTCCATATGGGTAAATGTATTTCTGGAGAGTTCTGTGTCAAAATTAAGCACCAAAATCAACTTCTGTCACCACAGCAAATGTTTTTTAATGTTTATTGAAAGTTTTAAGCCGAATTTGGGGACTTTTGAAGAAAAAAATTTTTGGCTGATTTTTAAGGTCCGGAGCTTACAGAAATTTCCATACGGGTAAATTTATTTCTGGAGAGTTCTGTGTCAAAATTAAGCACCAAAATCAACTTCTGTCACCGTAGCAAATCTTTTTTACGGTTTACTGAAAGTTTTAAGCCGAATTTGGGGTTTTTTGAAGAAAAAAATTTTTGGCCAATTTTTAAGGTCCGGGGCTTACAGAATTTTGCATATGGGTAAATGTAATTCTGGAGAGTTCTGTGTCAAAATTAAGCACCAAAATCAACTTCTGTCACCACAGCAAATGTTTTTTTAATGTTTATTGAAAGTTTTTAGCCGAATTTGGGGATTTTTGAAGAAAAACATTTTTGGCTGATTTTTAAGGTCCGGGGCTTACAGAATTTTCCATACGGGTAAATTTATTTCTGGAGAGTTCTGTGTCAAAATTAAGCACCAAAATCAACTTCTGTCACAGCAGCAAATGTTTTTTAAGGTTTACTGAAAGTTTTAAGCCGAATTTGGGGATTATTGAAGAAAAAAATTTTTGGCCGATTTTTAAGGTCCGGGCTTACAGAATTTTTCATATGGTCAAATTTATTTCTGGAGAGTTCCGAGGCAAAATTAAGCACCAAAATCAACTTCAGTCACCGTAGCAAATCTTTTTTAAGGTTTACTGAAAGTTTTAAGCCGAATTTGGGGATTTTTGAAGAAAAAAATTTTTGGCCGATTTTTAAGGTCCGGGGCTTACATAATTTTTCATACGGTCAAATTTATTTCTGGAGAGTTCCGAGGCAAAATTAAGCACCAAAATCAACTTCAGTCACCGTAGCAAATCTTTTTTAAGGTTTACTGAAAGTTTTAAGCCGAATTTGGGGATTATTGAAGAAAAAATTTTTTGTCCGATTTAAAAGGTCCGGGGCTTACAGAATTTTTCATACGGGTAAATTTATTTCTGGAGAGTTCTGTGTCAAAATTAAGCACCAAAATCAACTTCTGTCACCACAGCAAATGTTTTTTAATGTTTATAGAAAGTTTTTAGCCGAATTTGGGGATTTTTGAAGAAAACATTTTTTTGCTGATTTTTAAGGTCCAGGGCTTACAGAATTTTCCATACGGATACATTTATTTCTGGAGAGTTCTGTGTCAAAATTAAGCACCAAAATCAACTTTTGTCACCGTAGCAAATGTTTTTTAAGGTTTACTGAAAGTTTTAAGCCGAATTTGGGGATTATTGAAGAAAAAAAATTTTGGCTGATTTTTATGGTCCGGGGCTTACAGAATTTTTCATACGGGTAAATTTATTTCTGGAGAGTTCTGTGTCAAAATTAAGCACCAAAATCAACTTCTGTCACCGTAGCAAATCTTTTTTACGGTTTACTGAAAGTTTTAAGCCGAATTTGGGGTTTTTTGAAGAAAAAAATTTTTGGCCAATTTTTAAGGTCCCGGACTTACAGAATTTTGCATATGGGTAAATGTAATTCTGGAGAGTTCTGTGTCAAAATTAAGCACCAAAAACAACTTCTGTCACCACAGCAAATGTTTTTTTAATGTTTATTGAAAGTTTTAAGCCGAATTTGGGGATTTTTGAAGAAAAACATTTTTGGCTGATTTTTAAGGTCCGGGGCTTACAGAATTTTCCATACGGGTAAATTTATTTCTGGAGAGTTCTGTGTCAAAATTAAGCACCAAAATCAACTTCTGTCACCACAGCAAATCTTTTTTAAGGTTTACTGAAAATTTTAAGGGAAATTTGGTGATTTTTGAAGAAAAAAATTTTATGCCGATTTTTAAGGTCCGGGGCTTACTGAATTTTTCATATGGGTAAATTTATTTCTGGAGAGTTCTGAGTCAAAATTAAGCACCAAAATCAACTTCTGTCACCGTAGCAAATCTTTTCTAAGGTTTACTGAAAGTTTTAAGCCGAATTTGGGGATTATTGAAGAAAAAAATTTTTGCCCGATTTTTAAGGTCCGGGGCTTACAGAATTTTTCATACGGGTAAATTTATTTCTGGAGAGTTCTGTGTCAAAATTAAGCACCAAAATCAACTTCTGTCACCGTAGCAAATCTTTTTTAAGGTTTACTGAAAGTTTTAAGCCGAATTTGGGGTTTTTTGAAGAAAAAAATTTTAGGCCAATTTTTAAGGTCTGGGGCTTACAGAATTTTCCATATGGGTAAATGTATTTCTGGAGAGTTCTGTGTCAAAATTAAGCACCAAAATCAACTTCTGTCACCACAGCAAATGTTTTTTAATGTTTATTGAAAGTTTTAAGCCGAATTTGGGGACTTTTGAAGAAAAAAATTTTTGGCTGATTTTTAAGGTCCGGAGCTTACAGAAATTTCCATACGGTAAATTTATTTCTGGAGAGTTCTGTGTCAAAATTAAGCACCAAAATCAACTTCTGTCACCGCAGCAAATGTTTTTTAAGGTTTACTGAAAGTTTTAAGCCGAATTTGGGGAATTTTGAAGAAAATTTTTTTTTGGCGATTTTTAAGGTCCGGGGCTTACAGAATTTTTCATACGGGTAAATTTATTTCTGGAGAGTTCTGTGTCAAAATTAAGCACCAAAATCAACTTCTGTCACCGTAGCAAATCTTTTTTACGGTTTACTGAAAGTTTTAAGCCGAATTTGGGGTTTTTTGAAGAAAAAAATTTTTGGCCAATTTTTAAGGTCCGGGGCTTACAGAATTTTGCATATGGGTAAATGTAATTCTGGAGAGTTCTGTGTCAAAATTAAGCACCAAAATCAACTTCTGTCACCACAGCAAATGTTTTTTTAATGTTTATTGAAAGTTTTTAGCCGAATTTGGGGATTTTTGAAGAAAAACATTTTTGGCTGATTTTTAAGGTCCGGGGCTTACAGAATTTTCCATACGGGTAAATTTATTTCTGGAGAGTTCTGTGTCAAAATTAAGCACCAAAATCAACTTCTGTCACAGCAGCAAATGTTTTTTAAGGTTTACTGAAAGTTTTAAGCCGAATTTGGGTATTATTGAAGAAAAAAATTTTTGGCCGATTTTTAAGGTCCGGGCTTACAGAATTTTTCATATGGTCAAATTTATTTCTGGAGAGTTCCGAGGCAAAATTAAGCACCAAAATCAACTTCAGTCACCGTAGCAAATCTTTTTTAAGGTTTACTGAAAGTTTTAAGCCGAATTTGGGGATTTTTGAAGAAAAAAATTTTTGGCCGATTTTTAAGGTCCGGGGCTTACATAATTTTTCATACGGTCAAATTTATTTCTGGAGAGTTCCGAGGCAAAATTAAGCACCAAAATCAACTTCAGTCACCGTAGCAAATCTTTTTTAAGGTTTACTGAAAGTTTTAAGCCGAATTTGGGGATTATTGAAGAAAAAAATTTTTCTCCGATTTAAAAGGTCCGGGGCTTACAGAATTTTTCATACGGGTAAATTTATTTCTGGAGAGTTCTGTGTCAAAATTAAGCACCAAAATCAACTTCTGTCACCACAGCAAATGTTTTTTAATGTTTATAGAAAGTTTTTAGCCGAATTTGGGGATTTTTGAAGAAAAATTTTTTTTGCTGATTTTTAAGGTCCAGGGCTTACAGAATTTTCCATACGGATAAATTATTTCTGGAGAGTTCTGTGTCAAAATTAAGCACCAAAATCAACTTTTGTCACCGTAGCAAATGTTTTTTAAGGTTTACTGAAAGTTTTAAGCCGAATTTGGGGATTATTGAAGAAAAAAAATTTTGGCTGATTTTTAAGGTCCGGGGCTTACAGAATTTTTCATACGGGTAAATTTATTTCTGGAGAGTTCTGTATCAAAATGAAGCACCAAAATCAACTTCTGTCACCGTAGCAAATCTTTTTTACGGTTTACTGAAAGTTTTAAGCCGAATTTGGGGTTTTTTGAAGAAAAAAATTTTTGGCCAATTTTTAAGGTCCGGGACTTACAGAATTTTGCATATGGGTAAATGTAATTCTGGAGAGTTCTGTGTCAAAATTAAGCACCAAAAACAACTTCTGTCACCACAGCAAATGTTTTTTTAATGTTTATTGAAAGTTTTAAGCCGAATTTGGGGATTTTTGAAGAAAAACATTTTTGGCTGATTTTTAAGGTCCGGGGCTTACAGAATTTTCCATACGGGTAAATTTATTTCTGGAGAGTTCTGTGTCAAAATTAAGCACCAAAATCAACTTCTGTCACCGCAGCAAATGTTTTTTAAGGTTTACTGAAAGTTTTAAGCCGAATTTGGGTATTATTGAAGAAAAAAATTTTTGGCCAATTTTTAAAGTCCGGGGCTTACAGAATTTTCCATACGGATAAATTTATTTCTGGAGAGTTCTGTGTCAAAATTAAGCACCAAAATCAACTTCTGTCACCGTAGCAAATCTTTTTTAAGGTTTACGGAAAGTTTTAAGCCGAATTTGGGGATTTTTGAAGAAAAAAAACTTTTGGCCGATTTTTAAGGTCCGGGGCTTACAGAATTTTTCATACGGTCAAATTTATTTCTGGAGAGTTCCGAGGCAAAATTAAGCACCAAAATCAGCTTCAGTCACCGTAGCAAATCTTTTTTAAGGTTTACTGAAAGTTTTAAGCCGAATTTGGGGATTATTGAAGAAAACATTTTTTGGCCGATTTAAAAGGTCCGGGGCTTACAGAATTTTCCATACGGGTAAATTTATTTCTGGAGAGTTCTGTGTCAAAATTAAGCACCAAAATCAACTTCTGTCACTGCAGCAAATGTTTTTTAAGGTTTACTGAAAGTTTTAATCCGAATTTGGGGATTTTTGAAGAAAAAAATTTTTGGCCGATTTTTAAGGTCCGCGGCTTACAGAATTTTTCATACGGTCAAATTTATTTCTGGAGAGTTCTGAGTCAAAATTAAGCACCAAAATCAACTTCTGTCACCACAGCAAATCTTTTTTAAAGTTTACTGAAAGTTTTAAGCCGAATTTGGGGATTTTTGAAGAAAAAAATTTTGGGCCGATTTTTAAGGTCCGGGGCTTACAGAATTTTTCATACGGGTAAATTTCTTTCTGGAGAGCTCTGAGTCAAAATTAAGCACCAAAATCAACTTCTGTCACCATAGCAAATCTTTTTTAAGGTTTACTGAAAGTTTTAAGCCGAATTTGGGGATTTTTCAAGAAAAAAATTTTTGGCCGATTTTTAAGGTCCGGGGCTTACAGAATTTTTCATACGGGTAAATTTCTTTCTGGAGAGTTCTGAGTCAAAATTAAGCACCAAAATCAACTTCTGTCACCATAGCAAATCTTTTTTAAGGTTTACTGAAAGTTTTAAGCCGAATTTGGGGTTTTTTGAAGAAAAAAATTTTTGGCCAATTTTTAAGGTCCGGGACTTACAGAATTTTGCATATGGGTAAATGTAATTCTGGAGAGTTCTGTGTCAAAATTAAGCACCAAAAACAACTTCTGTCACCACAGCAAATGTTTTTTTAATGTTTATTGAAAGTTTTAAGCCGAATTTGGGGATTATTGAAGAAAAAAATTTTTGGCCGATTTTTATGTTCCGGGGCTTACATAATTTTTCATACGGGTAATTATATTTCTGGAGAGTTCTGTGTCAAAATTAAGCACCAAAATCAACTTCTGTCACCACAGCAAATGTTTTTTAATGTTTATTGAAAGTTTTAAGCCGAATTTGGGGACTTTTGAAGAAAAAAATTTTTGGCTGATTTTTAAGGTCCGGAGCTTACAGAAATTTCCATACGGGTAAATTTATTTCTGGAGAGTTCTGTGTCAAAATTAAGCACCAAAATCAACTTCTGTCACCGCAGCAAATGTTTTTTAAGGTTTACTGAAAGTTTTAAGCCGAATTTGGGGATTTTTGAAGAAAAATTTTTTTTGGCGATTTTTAAGGTCCGGGGCTTACAGAATTTTTCATACGGGTAAATTTATTTCTGGAGAGTTCTGTGTCAAAATTAAGCACCAAAATCAACTTCTGTCACCGTAGCAAATCTTTTTTACGGTTTACTGAAAGTTTTAAGCCGAATTTGGGGTTTTTTGAAGAAAAAAATTTTTGCCCAATTTTTAAGGTCCGGGGCTTACAGAATTTTGCATATGGGTAAATGTAATTCTGGAGAGTTCTGTGTCAAAATTAAGCACCAAAATCAACTTCTGTCACCACAGCAAATGTTTTTTTAATGTTTATTGAAAGTTTTTAGCCGAATTTGGGGATTTTTGAAGAAAAACATTTTTGGCTGATTTTTAAGGTCCGGGGCTTACAGAATTTTCCATACGGGTAAATTTATTTCTGGAGAGTTCTGTGTCAAAATTAAGCACCAAAATCAACTTCTGTCACAGCAGCAAATGTTTTTAAGGTTTACTGAAAGTTTTAAGCCGAATTTGGGTATTATTGAAGAAAAAAATTTTTGGCCGATTTTTAAGGTCCGGGTTTACAGAATTTTTCATATGGTCAAATTTATTTCTGGAGAGTTCCGAGGCAAAATTAAGCACCAAAATCAACTTCAGTCACCGTAGCAAATCTTTTTTAAGGTTTACTGAAAGTTTTAAGCCGAATTTGGGGATTTTTGAAGAAAAAAATTTTTGGCCGATTTTTAAGGTCCGGGGCTTACATAATTTTTCATACTGTCAAATTTATTTCTGGAGAGTTCCGAGGCAAAATTAAGCACCAAAATCAACTTCAGTCACCGTAGCAAATCTTTTTAAAGGTTTACTGAAAGTTTTAAGCCGAATTTGGGGATTATTGAAGAAAAAATTTTTTGTCCGATTTAAAAGGTCCGGGGCTTACAGAATTTTTCATACGGGTAAATTTATTTCTGGAGAGTTCTGTGTCAAAATTAAGCACCAAAATCAACTTCTGTCACCACAGCAAATGTTTTTTAATGTTTATAGAAAGTTTTTAGCCGAATTTGGGGATTTTTGAAGAAAAAATTTTTTTGCTGATTTTTAAGGTCCAGGGCTTACAGAATTTTCCATACGGATAAATTTATTTCTGGAGAGTTCTGTGTCAAAATTAAGCACCAAAATCAACTTTTGTCACCGTAGCAAATGTTTTTTAAGGTTTACTGAAAGTTTTAAGCCGAATTTGGGGATTTTTGAAGAAAAAAATTTTTGGCCGATTTTTAAGGTCCGGGGCTTACAGAATTTTTATACGGGTAAATTTATTTCTGGAGAGTTCTGAGTCAAAATTAAGCACCAAAATCAACTTCTGTCACCGTAGCAAATCTTTTTTAAGGTTTACTGAAAGTTTTAAGCCGAATTTGGGGATTATTGAAGAAAAACATTTTTGGCTGATTTTTAAGGTCCGGGGCTTACAGAATTTTCCATACGGGTAAATTTATTTCTGGAGAGTTCTGTGTCAAAATTAAGCACCAAAAACAACTTCTGTCACCACAGCAAATGTTTTTTTAATGTTTATTGAAAGTTTTAAGCCGAATTTGGGGATTTTTGAAGAAAAACATTTTTGGCTGATTTTTAAGGTCCGGGGCTTACAGAATTTTCCATACGGGTAAATTTATTTCTGGAGAGTTCTGTGTCAAAATTAAGCACCAAAATCAACTTCTGTCACCACAGCAAATCTTTTTTAAGGTTTACTGAAAATTTTAAGGGAAATTTGGTGATTTTTGAAGAAAAAAATTTTAGGCCGATTTTTAAGGTCCGGGGCTTACAGAATTTTTCATACTGGTAAATTTATTTCTGGAGAGTTCTGTGTCAAAATTAAGCACCAAAATCAACTTCTGTCACCGTAGCAAATCTTTTTTAAGGTTTACTGAAAGTTTTAAGCTGAATTTGGGGATTATTGAAGAAAAAAAATTTTGGCTGATTTTTAAGGTCCGGGGCTTACAGAATTTTTCATACAGGTAAATTTATTTCTGGAGAGTTCTGTGTCAAAATTAAGCACCAAAATCAACTTCTGTCACCGTAGCAAATCTTTTTTACGGTTTACTGAAAGTTTTAAGCCGAATTTGGGGTTTTTTGAAGAAAAAAATTTTTGCCCAATTTTTAAGGTCCGGGGCTTACAGAATTTTGCATATGGGTAAATGTAATTCTGGAGAGTTCTGTGTCAAAATTAAGCACCAAAATCAACTTCTGTCACCACAGCAAATGTTTTTTTAATGTTTATTGAAAGTTTTTAGCCGAATTTGGGGATTTTTGAAGAAAAACATTTTTGGCTGATTTTTAAGGTCCGGGGCTTACAGAATTTTCCATACGGGTAAATTTATTTCTGGAGAGTTCTGTGTCAAAATTAAGCACCAAAATCAACTTCTGTCACAGCAGCAAATGTTTTTTAAGGTTTACTGAAAGTTTTAAGCCGAATTTGGGTATTATTGAAGAAAAAAATTTTTGGCCGATTTTTAAGGTCCGGGTTTACAGAATTTTTCATATGGTCAAATTTATTTCTGGAGAGTTCCGAGGCAAAATTAAGCACCAAAATCAACTTCAGTCACCGTAGCAAATCTTTTTTAAGGTTTACTGAAAGTTTTAAGCCGAATTTGGGGATTTTTGAAGAAAAAAATTTTTGGCCGATTTTTAAGGTCCGGGGCTTACATAATTTTTCATACTGTCAAATTTATTTCTGGAGAGTTCCGAGGCAAAATTAAGCACCAAAATCAACTTCAGTCACCGTAGCAAATCTTTTTAAAGGTTTACTGAAAGTTTTAAGCCGAATTTGGGGATTATTGAAGAAAAAATTTTTTGTCCGATTTAAAAGGTCCGGGGCTTACAGAATTTTTCATACGGGTAAATTTATTTCTGGAGAGTTCTGTGTCAAAATTAAGCACCAAAATCAACTTCTGTCACCACAGCAAATGTTTTTTAATGTTTATAGAAAGTTTTTAGCCGAATTTGGGGATTTTTGAAGAAAAAATTTTTTTGCTGATTTTTAAGGTCCAGGGCTTACAGAATTTTCCATACGGATAAATTTATTTCTGGAGAGTTCTGTGTCAAAATTAAGCACCAAAATCAACTTTTGTCACCGTAGCAAATGTTTTTTAAGGTTTACTGAAAGTTTTAAGCCGAATTTGGGGATTTTTGAAGAAAAAAATTTTTGGCCGATTTTTAAGGTCCGGGGCTTACAGAATTTTTATACGGGTAAATTTATTTCTGGAGAGTTCTGAGTCAAAATTAAGCACCAAAATCAACTTCTGTCACCGTAGCAAATCTTTTTTAAGGTTTACTGAAAGTTTTAAGCCGAATTTGGGGATTATTGAAGAAAAACATTTTTGGCTGATTTTTAAGGTCCGGGGCTTACAGAATTTTCCATACGGGTAAATTTATTTCTGGAGAGTTCTGTGTCAAAATTAAGCACCAAAAACAACTTCTGTCACCACAGCAAATGTTTTTTTAATGTTTATTGAAAGTTTTAAGCCGAATTTGGGGATTTTTGAAGAAAAACATTTTTGGCTGATTTTTAAGGTCCGGGGCTTACAGAATTTTCCATACGGGTAAATTTATTTCTGGAGAGTTCTGTGTCAAAATTAAGCACCAAAATCAACTTCTGTCACCACAGCAAATCTTTTTTAAGGTTTACTGAAAATTTTAAGGGAAATTTGGTGATTTTTGAAGAAAAAAATTTTAGGCCGATTTTTAAGGTCCGGGGCTTACTGAATTTTTCATATGGGTAAATTTATTTCTGGAGAGTTCTGAGTCAAAATTAAGCACCAAAATCAACTTCTGTCACCGTAGCAAATCTTTTTTAAGGTTTACTGAAAGTTTTAAGCCGAATTTGGGGATTATTGAAGAAAAAAATTTTTGCCCGATTTTTAAGGTCCGGGGCTTACAGAATTTTTCATACTGGTAAATTTATTTCTGGAGAGTTCTGTGTCAAAATTAAGCACCAAAATCAACTTCTGTCACCGTAGCAAATCTTTTTTAAGGTTTACTGAAAGTTTTAAGCCGAATTTGGGGATTATTGAAGAAAAAAAATTTTGGCTGATTTTTAAGGTCCGGGGCTTACAGAATTTTTCATACGGGTAAATTTATTTCTGGAGAGTTCTGTGTCAAAATTAAGCACCAAAATCAACTTCTGTCACCGTAGCAAATCTTTTTTACGGTTTACTGAAAGTTTTAAGCCAAATTTGGGGTTTTTTGAAGAAAAAAAATTTTGGCCAATTTTTAAGGTCCGGGACTTACAGAATTTTGCATATGGGTAAATGTAATTCTGGAGAGTTCTGTGTCAAAATTAAGCACCAAAAACAACTTCTGTCACCACAGCAAATGTTTTTTTAATGTTTATTGAAAGTTTTAAGCCGAATTTGGGGATTTTTGAAGAAAAACATTTTTGGCTGATTTTTAAGGTCCGGGGCTTACAGAATTTTCCATACGGGTAAATTTATTTCTGGAGAGTTCTGTGTCAAAATTAAGCACCAAAATCAACTTCTGTCACCACAGCAAATCTTTTTTAAGGTTTACTGAAAATTTTAAGGGAAATTTGGTGATTTTTGAAGAAAAAAATTTTAGGCCGATTTTTAAGGTCCGGGGCTTACTGAATTTTTCATATCGGTAAATTTATTTCTGGAGAGTTCTGAGTCAAAATTAAGCACCAAAATCAACTTCTGTCACCGTAGCAAATCTTTTTTAAGGTTTACTGAAAGTTTTAAGCCGAATTTGGGGATTATTGAAGAAATAAATTTTTGCCCGATTTTTAAGGTCTGGGGCTTACAGAATTTTTCATACAGGTAAATTTATTTCTGGAGAGTTCTGTGTCAAAATTAAGCACCAAAATCAACTTCTGTCACCGTAGCAAATCTTTTTTAAGGTTTACTGAAAGTTTTAAGCCGAATTTGGGGTTTTTTGAAGAAAAAAATTTTAGGCCAATTTTTAAGGTCTGGGGCTTACAGAATTTTCCATATGGGTAAATGTATTTCTGGAGAGTTCTGTGTCAAAATTAAGCACCAAAATCAACTTCTGTCACCACAGCAAATGTTTTTTAATGTTTATTGAAAGTTTTAAGCCGAATTTGGGGACTTTTGAAGAAAAAAATTTTTGGCTGATTTTTAAGGTCCGGAGCTTACAGAAATTTCCATACGGGTAAATTTATTTCTGGAGAGTTCTGTGTCAAAATTAAGCACCAAAATCAACTTCTGTCACCGCAGCAAATGTTTTTTAAGGTTTACTGAAAGTTTTAAGCCGAATTTGGGGAATTTTGAAGAAAAATTTTTTTTGGCGATTTTTAAGGTCCGGGGCTTACAGAATTTTTCATACGGGTAAATTTATTTCTGGAGAGTTCTGTGTCAAAATTAAGCACCAAAATCAACTTCTGTCACCGTAGCAAATCTTTTTTACGGTTTACTGAAAGTTTTAAGCCGAATTTGGGGTTTTTTGAAGAAAAAAATTTTTGGCCAATTTTTAAGGTCCGGGGCTTACAGAATTTTGCATATGGGTAAATGTAATTCTGGAGAGTTCTGTGTCAAAATTAAGCACCAAAATCAACTTCTGTCACCCCAGCAAATGTTTTTTTAATGTTTATTGAAAGTTTTTAGCCGAATTTGGGGATTTTTGAAGAAAAACATTTTTGGCTGATTTTTAAGGTCCGGGGCTTACAGAATTTTCCATACGGGTAAATTTATTTCTGGAGAGTTCTGTGTCAAAATTAAGCACCAAAATCAACTTCTGTCACAGCAGCAAATGTTTTTTAAGGTTTACTGAAAGTTTTAAGCCGAATTTGGGTATTATTGAAGAAAAAAATTTTTGGCCGATTTTTAAGGTCCGGGCTTACAGAATTTTTCATATGGTCAAATTTATTTCTGGAGAGTTCCGAGGCAAAATTAAGCACCAAAATCAACTTCAGTCACCGTAGCAAATCTTTTTTAAGGTTTACTGAAAGTTTTAAGCCGAATTTGGGGATTTTTGAAGAAAAAAATTTTTGGCCGATTTTTAAGGTCCGGGGCTTACATAATTTTTCATACGGTCAAAATTATTTCTGGAGAGTTCCGAGGCAAAATTAAGCACCAAAATCAACTTCAGTCACCGTAGCAAATCTTTTTTAAGGTTTACTGAAAGTTTTAAGCCGAATTTGGGGATTATTGAAGAAAAAATTTTTTGTCCGATTTAAAAGGTCCGGGGCTTACAGAATTTTTCATACGGGTAAATTTATTTCTGGAGAGTTCTGTGTCAAAATTAAGCACCAAAATCAACTTCTGTCACCACAGCAAATGTTTTTTAATGTTTATAGAAAGTTTTTAGCCGAATTTGGGGATTATTGAAGAAAACATTTTTTGGCCGATTTAAAAGGTCCGGGGCTTACAGAATTTTCCATACGGGTAAATTTATTTCTGGAGAGTTCTGTGTCAAAATTAAGCACCAAAATCAACTTCTGTCACTGCAGCAAATGTTTTTTAAGGTTTACTGAAAGTTTTAATCCGAATTTGGGGATTTTTGAAGAAAAAAATTTTTGGCCGATTTTTAAGGTCCGCGGCTTACAGAATTTTTCATACGGTCAAATTTATTTCTGGAGAGTTCTGTGTCAAAATTAAGCACCAAAATCAACTTCTGTCACCACAGCAAATCTTTTTTAAAGTTTACTGAAAGTTTTAAGCCGAATTTGGGGATTTTTGAAGAAAAGAATTTTGGGCCGATTTTTAAGGTCCGGGGCTTACAGAATTTTTCATATGGGTAAATTTCTTTCTGGAGAGCTCTGAGTCAAAATTAAGCACCAAAATCAACTTCTGTCACCATAGCAAATCTTTTTTAAGGTTTACTGAAAGTTTTAAGCCGAATTTGGGGATTTTTCAAGAAAAAAATTTTTGGCCGATTTTTAAGGTCCGGGGCTTACAGAATTTTTCATACGGGTAAATTTCTTTCTGGAGAGTTCTGAGTCAAAATTAAGCACCAAAATCAACTTCTGTCACCATAGCAAATCTTTTTAAGGTTTACTGAAAGTTTTAAGCCAATTTTGGGGATTTTTGAAGAAAAAAATTTTTGGCCGATTTTTAAGGTCCGGGGCTTACAGAATTTTTCATACGGTCAAATTTATTTCTGGAGAGTTCCGAGGCAAAATTAAGCACCAAAATCAACTTCAGTCACCGTAGCAAATCTTTTTTAAGGTTTACTGAAAGTTTTAAGCCGAATTTGGGGATTATTGAAGAAAAAATTTTTTGTCCGATTTAAAAGGTCCGGGGCTTACAGAATTTTTCATACGGGTAAATTTATTTCTGGAGAGTTCTGTGTCAAAATTAAGCACCAAAATCAACTTCTGTCACCACAGCAAATGTTTTTTAATGTTTATAGAAAGTTTTTAGCCGAATTTGGGGATTATTGAAGAAAACATTTTTTGGCCGATTTAAAAGGTCCGGGGCTTACAGAATTTTCCATACGGGTAAATTTATTTCTGGAGAGTTCTGTGTCAAAATTAAGCACCAAAATCAACTTCTGTCACTGCAGCAAATGTTTTTTAAGGTTTACTGAAAGTTTTAATCCGAATTTGGGGATTTTTGAAGAAAAAAATTTTTGGCCGATTTTTAAGGTCCGCGGCTTACAGAATTTTTCATACGGTCAAATTTATTTCTGGAGAGTTCTGTGTCAAAATTAAGCACCAAAATCAACTTCTGTCACCACAGCAAATCTTTTTTAAAGTTTACTGAAAGTTTTAAGCCGAATTTGGGGATTTTTGAAGAAAAGAATTTTGGGCCGATTTTTAAGGTCCGGGGCTTACAGAATTTTTCATATGGGTAAATTTCTTTCTGGAGAGCTCTGAGTCAAAATTAAGCACCAAAATCAACTTCTGTCACCATAGCAAATCTTTTTTAAGGTTTACTGAAAGTTTTAAGCCGAATTTGGGGATTTTTCAAGAAAAAAATTTTTGGCCGATTTTTAAGGTCCGGGGCTTACAGAATTTTTCATACGGGTAAATTTCTTTCTGGAGAGTTCTGAGTCAAAATTAAGCACCAAAATCAACTTCTGTCACCATAGCAAATCTTTTTAAGGTTTACTGAAAGTTTTAAGCCAATTTTGGGGATTTTTGAAGAAAAAAATTTTTGGCCGATTTTTAAGGTCCGGGGCTTACAGAATTTTTCATACGGTCAAATTTATTTCTGGAGAGTTCCGAGGCAAAATTAAGCACCAAAATCAACTTCAGTCACCGTAGCAAATCTTTTTTAAGGTTTACTGAAAGTTTTAAGCCGAATTTGGGGATTATTGAAGAAAAACATTTTTAGCCGATTTTTATGTTCCGGGGCTTACATAATTTTTCATACGGGTAATTATATTTCTGGAGAGTTCTGTGTCAAAATTAAGCACCAAAATCAACTTCTGTCACCACAGCAAATCTTTTTTAAGGTTTACTGAAAATTTTAAGGGAAATTTGGTGATTTTTGAAGAAAAAAATTTTAGGCCGATTTTTAAGGTCCGGGGCTTACTGAATTTTTCATATGGGTAAATTTATTTCTGGAGAGTTCTGAGTCAAAATTAAGCATCAAAATCAACTTCTGTGACCGTAGCAAATCTTTTTTAAGGTTTACTGAAAGTTTTAAGCCGAATTTGGGGATTATTGAAGAAAAAAATTTTTGCCCGATTTTTAAGGTCCGGGGCTTACAGAATTTTTCATACGGGTAAATTTATTTCTGGAGAGTTCTGTGTCAAAATTAAGCACCAAAATCAACTTCTGTCACCGTAGCAAATCTTTTTTAAGGTTTACTGAAAGTTTTAAGCCGAATTTGGGGTTTTTTGAAGAAAAAAATTTTAGGCCAATTTTTAAGGTCTGGGGCTTACAGAATTTTCCATATGGGTAAATGTATTTCTGGAGAGTTCTGTGTCAAAATTAAGCACCAAAATCAACTTCTGTCACCACAGCAAATGTTTTTTAATGTTTATTGAAAGTTTTCAGCCGAATTTGGGGACTTTTGAAGAAAAAAATTTTTGGCTGATTTTTAAGGTCCGGAGCTTACAGAAATTTCCATACGGGTAAATTTATTTCTGGAGAGTTCTGTGTCAAAATTAAGCACCAAAATCAACTTCTGTCACCGTAGCAAATCTTTTTTACGGTTTACTGAAAGTTTTAAGCCGAATTTGGGGTTTTTTGAAGAAAAAAATTTTTGGCCAATTTTTAAGGTCCGGGGCTTACAGAATTTTGCATATGGGTAAATGTAATTCTGGAGAGTTCTGTGTCAAAATTAAGCACCAAAATCAACTTCTGTCACCACAGCAAATGTTTTTTTAATGTTTATTGAAAGTTTTTAGCCGAATTTGGGGATTTTTGAAGAAAAAAATTTTTGGCCAATTTTTAAGGTCCAGGGTTTACAGAATTTTCCATACGGATAAATTTATTTCTGGAGAGTTCTGTGTCAAAATTAAGCACCAAAATCAACTTCTGTCACCGTAGCATACCATTTGGGAGAGGAGTGTCCTAGGAGGAGGTGGTGAGCTGCTGAGACAGGGAGAGGGCTTCCCCAGGCAGGCTGATTCCTCCTGGGGAAGATATCGCTGCTGATCCTGCTGTTTGTGGTGCTGAGGATTTGCTGTGGTGCTGCTGCCTTTCAGCACCATGACTAAGAGAGGCAGACCCCGGGCTGGAGGATCAAGCAGGGGTTCTGTCGCTCCTGTCCCGCCTGACCCGCCTGACCCGCCTAACCTGCCTGCCGGAGGACTGCAGCGCGAGGCCGGGGATCCACCCGCCGGTTCGCGGAGGCCGCAAGTGTGCGCGGCTGGAGCTCCGGACCCCCCTGTCCCTTTGGCGCGCCTGCCCGGGAGACGGAGTGCGGGGAGTCTGACGGAGCAGCCGAAGCAGCCGGAGCTGATGGAGCGGACGGCGGCGGCAAGCGGAGGACTCCCTGTACCAGCGGCGGACGTGCCGGGGAGTCGGAAGGCGGCTGCTGTGCTCGTGGACCCGGCGGCTGGCGGAGGAGGTGTCCTGGACCCCCCTGGACTTTCAGTTCGGAGAGCGGGGGGTCCAGTGGAGTTCAGCAGAGTGCCAGTCTCCAAACCGCTGGTGGCGGGACCCCCGAGTGACGCAACTTGGGGGGTAATGGCGGCCCCCGCTAGCGGTGCAGCGGAGGTGGTTATAGTGGCTGCAGACTCTGCCTCCAAACTGTCAGTAGAGGGACCCCCGAGTGAGGCAACTCGGGGGGGTATGGAGACCCTCACTGGCAGTGAATCGGAGGACATGGAGATGACAGAAAGCAGCAATCTGGTGATCAGTGCTGGAGGTGCAGTTATGGTGACCCTAGCCCAGCGGTGCTCCCCAAACTGTCAGTGGAGGGACCCCTGAGTGAGGCAACTCAGGGGGAGATGGTGGCCCCCACTGGCAGTGAAGCGGGGGGTGCCGCAAAAGGGGAGAAGACGGTGGAGGAGGACCAAGTGTCTGCGGATGAAGAAGATGACGTGTATGCTGCTTTGAGCATGGATCAGCTTCAAAAAGAGATTAGGAAGCTGAGCAACAAGCTAAGCGAAAAAAAGAGAAAAAGAAATGTTAGCGCTACCTGGGGACAGATGGTCTTTTAAAGAGGAAATTACAGCTTTGTCCGTTTCATTGGGAAATGCTAAGGACCGCTTGGAATATTTAAAGAAAATAAAAAAAAAGATGATCAAATCGGAATCTACCTCTATGAGTGACATGGAGGTGGTTAAGTCAGAACAGGAGGAGGTTCCGTCTTCAGCTGCTGTGGAGGCTCAGCCGTCCGAGGATGCTGGTCGGAGAGTGCAGGGGGAGCCAGTTGATAAGGTAAGCGATGATGCAAAGGAGACTGGGGGGATTGGGAGTGGGGGTGCCCAAATTGTTACCCTGGTCCCCCCTGGTCCCTATAGGCGGAGCAACAGTACCTGTGGGGGAACTGGCAGCTACTATCCCTGATTGCACTGAGGCCATGGATTCTGAGCTGATTCAGGCAGCAGTATTGGTAGAAGCTGGCATGGAGGGGGAATCCCATCAGGATAAGGCTCCTGAGGAAGTGCCAGGGGTGTCATCTGTATCAGTCAGCCGTCCAATATTGGCACAGGGAATGCCGATACTGAATAAAGAGACTCTTTCGGCTGAACAAAGAAAGGTGATTGAAACTATATATGGTGATAAAATGCTAGTCCCTGAAAGGGCTAGAGTGGCTGCCGCTGCAATAGAAAAAGACATGGTCTCGAGAGGTGAGAGGCAGTCTAAATCAGCTCCGGGTGTTCTGTCTTATGCCAGTGTGGTTACTAGACAAAGAGCAAATAATGTGTCATATGCTGCACCTACGCCTGGAGGTGTTGGCAAAAGAAGGAACCTTGTTCAATTTAAGTGGATTGCTCCAGGGGAAGCCCCAAGTAGAGAGGCTTTCCTTAAAATGGTGTTCAGCCTGGGGTTCGGTGCGGCAGATCTGTATGCCTGCATTCACCCAGTGCGGACCCTGGAGTATGACTTGAGCTTTGTATCGTACCAGGGTCTGCAGGTTTTCTGGGTGAAGTGGCAGGCGTGCAGATCCAAGGACCCATTTGAGAAGTATGTGGTTAACCTGGTCACCAGGCAGGACAGGGTCAAAGCTACGATCCTAGTCAGAAATGAATCATTACCTCCAGAGGATATTGCCTTTTGGCTTAAGAGATTTTGTGATCTTGAATCGGGGGTAACAAAGGCTGGTTATGTGTTGGGTGTGTGGGGAGGGGCATGGGAAGTAGGAATTAGGTTGAGGTATTCTGAAAGGGGGTGTGTGCATGTGCCCTCGGCTGCCTATATAGGTAGGGACAGGGTTCAGTGTTTTTATCCTGGGCAGCCGAGGACATGTTTTAAGTGTGGTGATCACCGTCACGTTAGTTCTGAGTGCACTGTGGTGAAGTGTTCTTTGTGTGGGGGTGTGGGTCACTGGTCTAGAGATTGTCACACTGTCAGGTGCAATTTGTGTGGGGTGGAGGGGCACCCTTATAGCAGATGTCCGAAAGCCAGTCACAATGTGGTGTTAGAACAGGTGGTGGGTAGTAGTGTGGTGGTGAGTGAGGTGGTGAATGAGGTAGAAGAAGAGGGTATAGAGCAGGATGAGGTGGTAAATGTTGAAAGTAGGGAGGAGGTAATGGAGGAGACATTTCAGGAGGTTAGGCGGGGAGGGAAGGGGATAAAAGAGAAAGATGCAGAAACACAAGTGGTGTTATCAAATAAATTTGATGTTTTCTCCTCTGATGAGGAGGAAATCATAAGGAAAGATGGAGAGTGTTATCTGGTGTCAAAAAAAAACAAAAGAAAAACAAAGAGGTCTTTTAAAGAAAGTGAGAGGCACCGGGACGGGAAAAAAAGAAGGGAGTCAATCCCGGAGGTGGGGGAAGAGGCGGTAAATAAGGAAACTCTGGCCCCGATGGAAAGAAGGGTGGTGGAAAGGAGAAAGGAGGAGGTGGTGGCAATGGAGGAGACAGTGGCGGTTCAGCAGGAGGTAGTCAAAGAGACTGATGTGGAGTCATCCCAGAGCTCGGGGGTCGGGCCAAGTGGCACTGGTGGTGGGGTACACTGCCAGGTCATAAAGTTTGTGGCCAAGGCCCCTGACCCTGGGATCCCTGAGGAGGGTGGTGTACCCTCTGGGGGTGGAAGGGAGGGGGGTGGGGATGCCACAAGCGGTGGTGTGGCTGGCCCGCAGGGGGCTGGCGTGCAGTGTTAAGACTTGTTTTTTGGTGATGGTATGTAAAAGTAAGCAAGGTCTTGTAATATTCCATAACCTAGAAACATGGATCCTCATCCTATACGATGTGCCACGATTAATGTGGCTTCCGTGTTGTCCGAATGTGCTCGTATGATGGCCTTTGATTTTTTCAATACGATTGATGTTGATGTTTTATTTTTGCAAGAGACTAGGATTAGTAAATTGGATATCCTCCACAAGGCGAAGCAGGAGTGGAGGAGGGGTCCTTCTTACTGGTCTCTTGCGGCCGAGCCATACGGTGGGGTGGCAGTCCTTTTTTCTGATATGGTAACTGTGCACAAGGTTATTGAATTGCAAGCAGGTAGATGTATGATTTTGGATGTCAACATAAAGGGACAAGATGTGAGATTAATTAATGTGTATGGGCCACAGACACCAGGTGATAGGAAAAGTCTCTTTATGGAGATAAAACCTTTTCTTTTTACAGCCCAGCAGGTCGTCTTTGGTGGTGATTTTAATACTGTTGTTAGGCCAAAAGACAGGGGAGGCTCAAGGAGACCCCTGGGCTATGATTCCAATGTTTTAGTTAGCATGGTTAGACAGGCTGGTTTGGTGGATGTGCATATTCGTCACTCCCCAGACCTCACGGGTTTCACCTACTTTAGTGGTAGTCGTAGGTCTAGGATAGATAGGTTTTTTGTTAAGGAGACTTCCAAGACTTCATCCCTTGGGGTGAGGTTGGTGGAATTTTCCGATCACGGTTTGCTCTCAGTAACTTTGAATGCTTCAGAAACCCCTCAGAAGGGGCGGGGTCTGTGGCGTTTGAACTCTGAACTCCTGGAAGAAGAGAGAGTTAGGCAGTCCTTCAGGGTCTTCTTTCAATCTCAGGAGACACTTCTGGAGGCTGGTTGGAGTAGGTCTGAGTGGTGGGAGGTGATTAAAAAGAGAACCTGCAAATTTTTCCGTGGCCTTATAGCTAGGAAAAACTTGATAAAGCAAAATATCTACCGTAATCTGAGAAGGAAATTGGATTTCCTGATCTCTGAGGAGGGAGATGATGGGGAAATCTCCCGAGTGAAGGCTCAGATGAAAGAGTTCCAATATAACCGATTGGCATCCTTGGTTTTGGAAAGGGTTTATGGTATGTACCACTCGCCTGATCCCTACCAGAGCTGTAGGAGGTCAGTCGACGCCAAACATGTCAGAGGACTGGTGGACGGACAGGGTGTTCTTCGTACTGACAAGGAAGGCATTCTGGATGTTATTGTGTCCTACTATTCTGATCTTCTGTCTGAGCAGCCACTCATCAGGGAGAGGATGGAGGAATTTCTGAGGGGAACCCCTGGTCTGAGTTCTCAGGGTGCCTCTCTTGACTCCTTGGCAAGTGATATAACCGCAGAGGAAGTTAGGAAGGCGATAATGGGTTTAAACCCCAAGAAATCACCAGGACCAGATGGTTTAACATCTGAATTTTATAAGACCTTTGCTGACCTCCTGATTCCCCGCCTTGTGGAAGTTTTTAATGAGAGCCTGGATGAGGGAGTCCTCCCTCCTTCCATGAGGTTATCTGCGCTTATTTTGCTGTCCAAAGGGAAGGACTCGTCTCGTATTGAGAACTGGCGCCCCATAGCCCTTCTCAATACAGACAGGAAGATTTTGGCAAAGGTACTGTTTAACAGGCTTTCAGAGTTTTCTGAGCTGTTGCTTTCTCCTTCTCAGCACTGTACGGTGAAGGGTCGTAGCACTTTTAGTGCTGTCCTTGGTGTCCGGGAGGCCATTGAGCGGTGCAGGGCTGAGAAGTGGGGAAAGTACTTACTGGCATTGGATCAGTCTAAAGCTTTTGACCGAGTGAATCATGAGTACCTTTGGGCTCTACTGAGATGGTATGGTCTTCCAGAGAGGGTGGTTAATTGGTTACAGACGATCTATCGTATGGCTGAAAGCTTTCCACTGGTAAACGGTTGGGTGGGCCCTACCTTTGGTGTAGGCTCGGGTGTTCGTCAGGGGTGTCCCCTGAGCCCCCTCCTGTATGTCTTTGCAATCGATCCCTTCGTTAGGAGGGTAGAGTGTGGGACTGTAGGGGGGGTGCAGCTGAGTCCGGAGTTTGCATTGAGGGTGGTGGCTTACGCAGATGATGTCACGGTGGTTCTGTCCTCGCAGGCAGAGGCCCGTGGCATAGAACACCTCATTTGCGAGTACTCTGAGGCTTCGTGCTCCAGAGTAAACCGAGAAAAGTGTGATGTTTTCTGGATGGGGGAGGAGGGGGAGCCTTTTCCTCTTCCGGACAGCTTCCCTCAGGTCAACGATCAGATTAAAATTCTTGGTATCAAATTTGATCATGGAGATTATGCCTCCCTAAATTGGGTTAACAAGCTGGAGGATGCTACCAAGAAGGTAGAGAGTTGGAAAAGATGGAAATTGTCTTTGAGGGAAAGGGTTGACTTGTGCAAAACTTACCTGATCCCGATTTTTTTGTATGTCAGTTACGTGTGCTTTTTGCCACAATCTTTGTGGTCCAGATTGAATTCCTTGTTCTTCCTCTTGTTGTGGAAGAACAGGATCAATATAGTGAAGAGGGGTATCACCTACAGACCGAGGAAAGATGGGGGTTTGAACATGGTAAACCCAGTGATCTTTTTTGTTACAGCTTTTTTAAAGCTTAACATTGGGAGCATGTTTTTAGACACTCCTCCTCGGTGGGTAGAGGGATTTAGACCATGGGTGTTTCCCTTCCTCAGATTCTGGATAGATGGAGGCCAAGTGAGAAGTTTCCGGATTCGTCATGGTTACCTCCCGATCTACGTCATCCAGAGCTTGAAGGTGATAAAGCGATATGACGTGGGAGTGGGTGAAGTCAAAAACTTCTCTAGGAGGGAGTTGGAGAGAAGAATTTTGCACACCCACTTTCATGTTCCGCTGTCACTGAGGGACTGTCCAGGTAATGTCGCTTCGGCTGGATTGGTTTTGTTAAATTCACAAAGGTTACCGCCCAAGTTCAAAGATATTGCCTGGCTCACTTTTCATGGGAGGCTTTATGTTGGAGGGAACCTCAGGTGGCGAAGTGCCAGTGAACGTGGCTGCCCACGGGAGGAATGTCCAGGGGTGGAGGAGACGATGGACCACTTCCTGCTTGAGTGTCCTTTTAATGTAAAGGTTTATGAGGAGGTTTCAAAGGCCATTGGTATCCCGTGCCTTTCGGGTCTTAGTTACCCTGAGTGGGCTTATGGGGTAGTCAGAAGATACGGTGGCTTTAATTTAACCACAATTTTTTTAGTTAGTTTAGCTGTTAGGTATCACACGTGGAATGCACGGTGCCAGGTATCTATTCGAAGGAAGGTCCTCCCCTGTGATGTGGTGGTAGGTATGATTATGCAAGAGGTGAAAAAGATGATGGATCTGGATAAGGGGAGACTGGATGCTGTCAGATGGTCACAGTGGTGGGGCCGTTTGAAACCCCCTTGAGTGGGTGGTTGAAAGTCTCTTCTTGTTCAGCTGGGTTTCTTTTCTGTCCTTTCACTCCCTGTAGATTTTTTATTCTATTTTTTGGTTTTTGTTGAAAAGGTTTTACATACATCTACCTGAGGTGGTGTGTATTGGTGATGGGTAGGATTAGATAAGATAGATAGTAGTTAAAGTTTTTTGTATTGTTTTATGGTTTGCTGTGTATATATACATATATAATATATAAAAAAAAAAAAAAAAAAAAATATATAGATAGTGGTTAAGGTAGTTGTTGTTCTAAAATCCTTGCTTACTTTTTCTCATAGGAGATAAGTTGTTTATTATTAGGATTGGTAAAGTTTTCTTTTGGTTATAAGGCATAATATGGAGTAATATTGTGTATCCTTATGTTGATATTTGATTTTGTGTATATATATATTTATCTATTTATTTATTTATTTTTTATATATGTAATTATTGTATATATATATATATCTTTGTTGCAAGTTAAAATAAAGAAGCATATTCTGTCACCACAGCAAATGTTTTTTTAATGTTTATTGAAAGTTTTTAGCCGAATTTGGGGATTTTTGAAGAAAAACATTTTTGGCTGATTTTTAAGGTCCGGGGCTTACAGAATTTTCCATACGGGTAAATTTATTTCTGGAGAGTTCTGTGTCAAAATTAAGCACCAAAATCAACTTCTGTCACAGCAGCAAATGTTTTTTAAGGTTTACTGAAAGTTTTAAGCCGAATTTGGGGATTATTGAAGAAAAAAATTTTTGGCCGATTTTTAAGGTCCGGGCTTACAGAATTTTTCATATGGTCAAATTTATTTCTGGAGAGTTCCGAGGCAAAATTAAGCACCAAAATCAACTTCTGTCACCGTAGCAAATCTTTTTTAAGGTTTACTGAAAGTTTTAAGCCGAATTTGGGGATTTTTGAAGAAAAAAATTTTTGGCCGATTTTTAAGGTCCGGGGCTTACATAATTTTTCATACGGTCAAATTTATTTCTGGAGAGTTCCGAGGCAAAATTAAGCACCAAAATCAACTTCAGTCACCGTAGCAAATCTTTTTTAAGGTTTACTGAAAGTTTTAAGCCGAATTTGGGGATTATTGAAGAAAAAATTTTTTGTCCGATTTAAAAGGTCCGGGGCTTACAGAATTTTTCATACGGGTAAATTTATTTCTGGAGAGTTCTGTGTCAAAATTAAGCACCAAAATCAACTTCTGTCACCACAGCAAATGTTTTTTAATGTTTATAGAAAGTTTTTAGCCGAATTTGGGGATTTTTGAAGAAAAAATTTTTTTGCTGATTTTTAAGGTCCAGGGCTTACAGAATTTTCCATACGGATACATTTATTTCTGGAGAGTTCTGTGTCAAAATTAAGCACCAAAATCAACTTTTGTCACCGTAGCAAATGTTTTTTAAGGTTTACTGAAAGTTTTAAGCCGAATTTGGGGATTATTGAAGAAAAAAAATTTTGGCTGATTTTTAAGGTCCGGGGCTTACAGAATTTTTCATACGGGTAAATTTATTTCTGGAGAGTTCTGTGTCAAAATGAAGCACCAAAATCAACTTCTGTCACCGTAGCAAATCTTTTTTACGGTTTACTGAAAGTTTTAAGCCGAATTTGGGGTTTTTTGAAGAAAAAAATTTTTGGCCAATTTTTAAGGTCCGGGACTTACAGAATTTTGCATATGGGTAAATGTAATTCTGGAGAGTTCTGTGTCAAAATTAAGCACCAAAAACAACTTCTGTCACCACAGCAAATGTTTTTTTAATGTTTATTGAAAGTTTTAAGCCGAATTTGGGGATTTTTGAAGAAAAACATTTTTGGCTGATTTTTAAGGTCCGGGGCTTACAGAATTTTCCATACGGGTAAATTTATTTCTGGAGAGTTCTGTGTCAAAATTAAGCACCAAAATCAACTTCTGTCACCGCAGCAAATGTTTTTTAAGGTTTACTGAAAGTTTTAAGCCGAATTTGGGTATTATTGAAGAAAAAAATTTTTGGCCAATTTTTAAGGTCCGGGGCTTACAGAATTTTCCATACGGATAAATTTATTTCTGGAGAGTTCTGTGTCAAAATTAAGCACCAAAATCAACTTCTGTCACCGTAGCAAATCTTTTTTAAGGTTTACGGAAAGTTTTAAGCCGAATTTGGGGATTTTTGAAGAAAAAAAACTTTTGGCCGATTTTTAAGGTCCGGGGCTTACAGAATTTTTCATACGGTCAAATTTATTTCTGGAGAGTTCCGAGGCAAAATTAAGCACCAAAATCAGCTTCAGTCACCGTAGCAAATCTTTTTTAAGGTTTACTGAAAGTTTTAAGCCGAATTTGGGGATTATTGAAGAAAACATTTTTTGGCCGATTTAAAAGGTCCGGGGCTTACAGAATTTTCCATACGGGTAAATTTATTTCTGGAGAGTTCTGTGTCAAAATTAAGCACCAAAATCAACTTCTGTCACTGCAGCAAATGTTTTTTAAGGTTTACTGAAAGTTTTAATCCGAATTTGGGGATTTTTGAAGAAAAAAATTTTTGGCCGATTTTTAAGGTCCGCGGCTTACAGAATTTTTCATACGGTCAAATTTATTTCTGGAGAGTTCTGAGTCAAAATTAAGCACCAAAATCAACTTCTGTCACCACAGCAAATCTTTTTTAAAGTTTACTGAAAGTTTTAAGCCGAATTTGGGGATTTTTGAAGAAAAAAATTTTGGGCCGATTTTTAAGGTCCGGGGCTTACAGAATTTTTCATACGGGTAAATTTCTTTCTGGAGAGCTCTGAGTCAAAATTAAGCACCAAAATCAACTTCTGTCACCATAGCAAATCTTTTTTAAGGTTTACTGAAAGTTTTAAGCCGAATTTGGGGATTTTTCAAGAAAACATTTTTTGGCCGATTTTTAAGGTCCGGGGCTTACAGAATTTTTCATACGGGTAAATTTCTTTCTGGAGAGTTCTGAGTCAAAATTAAGCACCAAAATCAACTTCTGTCACCATAGCAAATCTTTTTTAAGGTTTACTGAAAGTTTTAAGCCGAATTTGGGGTTTTTTGAAGAAAAAAATTTTTGGCCAATTTTTAAGGTCCGGGACTTACAGAATTTTGCATATGGGTAAATGTAATTCTGGAGAGTTCTGTGTCAAAATTAAGCACCAAAAACAACTTCTGTCACCACAGCAAATGTTTTTTTAATGTTTATTGAAAGTTTTAAGCCGAATTTGGGGATTATTGAAGAAAAAAATTTTTGGCCGATTTTTATGTTCCGGGGCTTACATAATTTTTCATATGGGTAATTATATTTCTGGAGAGTTCTGTGTCAAAATTAAGCACCAAAATCAACTTCTGTCACCACAGCAAATGTTTTTTAATGTTTATTGAAAGTTTTAAGCCGAATTTGGGGACTTTTGAAGAAAAAATTTTTTGGCTGATTTTTAAGGTCCGGAGCTTACAGAAATTTCCATACGGGTAAATTTATTTCTGGAGAGTTCTGTGTCAAAATTAAGCACCAAAATCAACTTCTGTCACCGCAGCAAATGTTTTTTAAGGTTTACTGAAAGTTTTAAGCCGAATTTGGGGATTTTTGAAGAAAAATTTTTTTTGGCGATTTTTAAGGTCCGGGGCTTACAGAATTTTTCATACGGGTAAATTTATTTCTGGAGAGTTCTGTGTCAAAATTAAGCACCAAAATCAACTTCTGTCACCGTAGCAAATCTTTTTTACGGTTTACTGAAAGTTTTAAGCCGAATTTGGGGTTTTTTGAAGAAAAAAATTTTTGGCCAATTTTTAAGGTCCGGGGCTTACAGAATTTTGCATATGGGTAAATGTAATTCTGGAGAGTTCTGTGTCAAAATTAAGCACCAAAATCAACTTCTGTCACCACAGCAAATGTTTTTTTAATGTTTATTGAAAGTTTTTAGCCGAATTTGGGGATTTTTGAAGAAAAACATTTTTGGCTGATTTTTAAGGTCCGGGGCTTACAGAATTTTCCATACGGGTAAATTTATTTCTGGAGAGTTCTGTGTCAAAATTAAGCACCAAAATCAACTTATGTCACAGCAGCAAATGTTTTTTAAGGTTTACTGAAAGTTTTAAGCCGAATTTGGGTATTATTGAAGAAAAAAATTTTTGGCCGATTTTTAAGGTCCGGGCTTACAGAATTTTTCATATGGTCAAATTTATTTCTGGAGAGTTCCGAGGCAAAATTAAGCACCAAAATCAACTTCAGTCACCGTAGCAAATCTTTTTTAAGGTTTACTGAAAGTTTTAAGCCGAATTTGGGGATTATTGAAGAAAAATTTTTTTGTCCGATTTAAAAGGTCCGGGGCTTACAGAATTTTTCATACGGGTAAATTTATTTCTGGAGAGTTCTGTGTCAAAATTAAGCACCAAAATCAACTTCTGTCACCACAGCAAATGTTTTTTAATGTTTATAGAAAGTTTTTAGCCGAATTTGGGGATTTTTGAAGAAAAATTTTTTTTGCTGATTTTTAAGGTCCAGGGCTTACAGAATTTTCCATACGGATAAATTTATTTCTGGAGAGTTCTGTGTCAAAATTAAGCACCAAAATCAACTTTTGTCACCGTAGCAAATGTTTTTTAAGGTTTACTGAAAGTTTTAAGCCGAATTTGGGGATTATTGAAGAAAAAAAATTTTGGCTGATTTTTAAGGTCCGGGGCTTACAGAATTTTTCATACGGGTAAATTTATTTCTGGAGAGTTCTGTGTCAAAATGAAGCACCAAAATCAACTTCTGTCACCGTAGCAAATCTTTTTTACGGTTTACTGAAAGTTTTAAGCCGAATTTGGGGTTTTGTGAAGAAAAAAATTTTTGGCCAATTTTTAAGGTCCGGGACTTACAGAATTTTGCATATGGGTAAATGTAATTCTGGAGAGTTCTGTGTCAAAATTAAGCACCAAAAACAACTTCTGTCACCACAGCAAATGTTTTTTTAATGTTTATTGAAAGTTTTAAGCTGAATTTGGGGATTTTTGAAGAAAAACATTTTTGGCTGATTTTTAAGGTCCGGGGCTTACAGAATTTTCCATACGGGTAAATTTATTTCTGGAGAGTTCTGTGTCAAAATTAAGCACCAAAATCAACTTCTGTCACCGCAGCAAATGTTTTTTAAGGTTTACTGAAAGTTTTAAGCCGAATTTGGGTATTATTGAAGAAAAAAATTTTTGGCCAATTTTTAAGGTCCGGGGCTTACAGAATTTTCCATACGGATAAATTTATTTCTGGAGAGTTCTGTGTCAAAATTAAGCACCAAAATCAACTTCTGTCACCACAGCAAATCTTTTTTAAGGTTTACTGAAAGTTTTTAGCCGAATTTGGGGATTTTTGAAGAAAAACATTTTTTGCTGATTTTAAAGGTCCGGGGCTTACAGAATTTTGCATATGGGTAAATGTAATTCTGGAGAGTTCTGTGTCAAAATTAAGCACCAAAATCAACTTCTGTCACCGTAGCATACCATTTGGGAGAGGAGTGTCCTAGGAGGAGGTGGTGAGCTGCTGAGACAGGGAGAGGGCTTCCCCAGGCAGGCTGATTCCTCCTGGGGAAGATATCGCTGCTGATCCTGCTGTTTGTGGTGCTGAGGATTTGCTGTGGTGCTGCTGCCTTTCAGCACCATGACTAAGAGAGGCAGACCCCGGGCTGGAGGATCAAGCAGGGGTTCTGTCGCTCCTGTCCCGCCTGACCCGCCTGACCCGCCTAACCTGCCTGCCTGAGGACTGCAGCGCGAGGCCGTGGATCCACCCGCCAGTTCGCGGAGGCCGCAAGTGTGCGCGGCTGGAGCTCCGGACCCCCCTGTCCCTTTGGCGCGCCTGCCCGGGAGACGGAGTGCGGGGAGTCTGACGGAGCAGCCGAAGCAGCCGAAGCAGCCGGAGCTGATGGAGCGGACGGCGGCGGCAAGCGGAGGACTCCCTGTACCAGCGGCGGACGTGCCGGGGAGTCGGAAGGCGGCAGCTGTGCTGGTGGACCCGGCGGCGGGCGGAGGAGGTGTCCTGGACCCCCCTGGACTTTCAGTTCGGAGAGCGGGGGGTCCAGTGGAGTTCAGCAGAGTGCCAGTCTCCAAACCGCTGGCGGCGGGACCCCCGAGTGACGCAACTCGGGGGGTAATGGCGGCCCCTGCTAGCGGTGCAGCGGAGGTGGTTATAGTGGCTGCAGACTCTGCCTCCAAACTGTCAGTAGAGGGACCCCCGAGTGAGGCAACTCGGGGGGGTATGGAGACCCTCACTGGCAGTGAAGAGGAGGATATGGAGGTGATGGCTGATTTGGTGACCCCTAGCCCAGCAGCGCTCCCCAAACTGTCAGTGAAGGGACCCCTGAGTGAGGCAACTCAGGGGGATATGGTGGCCCCCACTGGCAGTGAAGCGGGGAGTGCTGCAGAAGGGGAGAAGACAGAAGACGGGGAGCTAGAGTCTGATACTGAGGAGGATGATTTGTTTGCAGCTTTAAGCATGGACCAGCTGCAAAAAGAGATTAAAAAACTGAGCAGCAAGCTGTCAGATAAGAGAAAGAGGAGGAATCTGGCAGCTCCCTTGGAGAGACAATTCCTTAAGGGGGAAATTGCTGAACTAGCAGTTTCCCTGGACAATGCCAAAGAGCGGCTGGAGTACTTGAAAAAAATTAAAAAGAAACTGATAAAGTCCGAATCTACCTCAATGAGTGATATGGAAGGTTTAAAAGTGGAGAAGGTGGAGGCTGCATCAGCTATGGCGGTGAAAGTGGCAGAGCTGCAGGAGGATCCAGGCCCAGAGGTAAGCGATGATGCAAAGGGGACTGGGGGGATCGGGGGTCCCCATAATGCTTCGGTTCCCCTGGTTCCCGCTAGCGGAGCTATTTTACCTGCAAGGGCAGTCAGTGGCAATAGTATGATGGAAGTGTGTTCCGAAGCAACTGACTCAGAGTTAGTCCAGGTGGCAGTATTGGTGGAGGCTGGCATGGAGGGTAGACCAAAAGAACTGGTTCCTGAGGAAGTGCCAGGTGTGTTAAGTCTGGTCGGTGGTGTTGTCCCTGTGGATGTGTCAGCGCAAGGGATGCCAGTCCTGGACAAGTCATCCCTTTCAAATGCGCAAAGGGACATTGTGGAGACTGTTTATGGAGACAGGTTGCTAGTCCCAGAGAGGGCAAGGGTGGCAGCTGCAGTGATTGAAAAAGACTTGGCTCAGAGGAGGGAGAGACAGGCTAAGTCTGTCCCAGGTACCCTGTCTTATGCAAATGTGGTATCTGGGAGGAAAACAACTAATGTACCACCAGCTGCACCCTTGCCTGGGAGTACTGGAAAAAGACGTAATCTAATCCAATTTAAGTGGATTGCTCCTGGAGAAGCTCCAGGAAGAGAGGTGTTTTTAAAAATGGTGTTTAGTTTGGGGTTCTGTCCTGCAGATCTGTACGCCTGCATCCACCCAGTGCGGACCCTGGAGTATGATGTGAGTTTTCTGACGTACCAGGGTCTGCAAACTTTCTGGGGGAGGCTGCAGGCGTGTAGAGACAAGGACCCCTTTAACAAATATGTAATGAATTTAGTCACGAAGCATGACAGGGTAAAAGCCACTATTCTTGTCAGGAATGAGTCACTGCCCCCGGAGGACATAATATTTTGGCTAAAACGGTTTTGTAATGTAGAGTCGGGGGCAGTGAAGGCCGGTTATGTTTTAGGGGTGTGGGGTGGAGCATGGGAGGTGGGTATTAGGTTGAGGATGTCTGAGAAGGGGTTTGTTCATGTACCCTCGGCTGCCTATATAGGTAGGGACAGAGTGCAGTGTTTTTATCCGGGGCAGCCGAGGACATGTTTTAAGTGTGGTGATCACCGTCACGTTAGTTCCGAGTGCACTGTGGTGAAGTGTTCTTTGTGTGGGGGTGTGGGTCACTGGTCTAGAGATTGTCACACTGTCAGGTGCAATTTGTGTGGGGTGGAGGGGCACCCTTATAGCAGATGTCCGAAAGCCAGTCACAATGTGGTGTTAGAACAGGTGGTGGGTAGTAGTGTGGTGGTGAGTGAGGTGGTGAATGAGGTAGAAGAAGAGGGTATAGAGCAGGATGAGGTGGTAAATGTTGAAAGTAGGGAGGAGGTAATGGAGGAGACATTTCAGGAGGTTAGGCGGGGAGGGAATGGGATAAAAGAGAAAGATACAGAAACACAAGTGGTGTTATCCAATAAATTTGATGTTTTCTCCTCTGATGAGGAGGAAATCATAAGGAAAGATGGAGAGTGTTATCTGGTGTCAAAAAAAAACAAAAGAAAAACAAAGAGGTCTTTTAAAGAAAGTGAGAGGCACCGGGACGGGAAAAAAAGAAGGGAGTCAATCCCGGAGGTGGGGGAAGAGGCGGTAAATAAGGAAACTCTGGCCCCGATGGAAAGAAGGGTGGTGGAAAGGAGAAAGGAGGAGGTGGTGGCAATGGAGGAGACAGTGGCGGTTCAGCAGGAGGTAGCCGAAGAGACTGATGTGGAGTCATCCCAGAGCTCGGGGGTCGGGCCAAGTGGCACTGGTGGTGGGGTACACTGCCAGGTCATAAAGTTTGTGGCCAAGGCCCCTGACCCTGGGATCCCTGAGGAGGGTGGTGTACCCTCTGGGGGTGGAAGGGAGGGGGGTGGGGATGCCACAGGCGGTGGTGTGGCTGGCCCGCAGGGGGCTGGTGTGCAGTGTTAAGACTTGTTTTTTGGTGATGGTATGTAAAAGTAAGCAAGGTCTTGTAATATTCCATAACCTAGAAACATGGATCCTCATCCTATACGATGTGCCACGATTAATGTGGCTTCCGTGTTGTCCGAATGTGCTCGTATGATGGCCTTTGATTTTTTCAATACGATTGATGTTGATGTTTTATTTTTGCAAGAGACTAGGATTAGTAAATTGGATATCCTCCACAAGGCGAAGCAGGAGTGGAGGAGGGGTCCTTCTTACTGGTCTCTTGTGGCCGAGCCATACGGTGGGGGTGGCAGTCCTTTTTTCTGATATGGTAACTGTGCACAAGGTTATTGAATTGCAAGCAGGTAGATGTATGATTTTGGATGTCAACATAAAGGGACAAGATGTGAGATTAATTAATGTGTATGGGCCACAGACACCAGGTGATAGGAAAAGTCTCTTTATGGAGATAAAACCTTTTCTTTTTACAGCCCAGCAGGTCGTCTTTGGTGGTGATTTTAATACCGTTGTTAGGCCAAAAGACAGGGGAGGCTCAAGGAGACCCCTGGGCTATGATTCCAATTTTTTAGTTAGCATGGTTAGACAGGCTGGTTTGGTGGATGTGCATATTCGTCACTCCCCAGACCTCACGGGTTTCACCTACTTTAGTGGTAGTCGTAGGTCTAGGATAGATAGGTTTTTTGTTAAGGAGACTTCCAAGACTTCATCCCTTGGGGTGAGGTTGGTGGAATTTTCCGATCACGGTTTGCTCTCAGTAACTTTGAATGCTTCAGAAACCCCTCAGAAGGGGCGGGGTCTGTGGCGTTTGAACTCTGAACTCCTGGAAGAAGAGAGAGTTAGGCAGTCCTTCAGGGTCTTCTTTCAATCTCAGGAGACACTTCTGGAGGCTGGTTGGAGTAGGTCTGAGTGGTGGGAGGTGATTAAAAAGAGAACCTGCAAATTTTTCCGTGGCCTTATAGCTAGGAAAAACTTGATAAAGCAAAATATCTACCGTAATCTGAGAAGGAAATTGGATTTCCTGATCTCTGAGGAGGGAGATGATGGGGAAATCTCCCGAGTGAAGGCTCAGATGAAAGAGTTCCAATATAACCGATTGGCATCCTTGGTTTTGGAAAGGGATTATGGTATGTACCACTCGCCTGATCCCTACCAGAGCTGTAGGAGGTCAGTCGACGCCAAACATGTCAGAGGACTGGTGGACGGACAGGGTGTTCTTCGTACTGACAAGGAAGGCATTCTGGATGTTATTGTGTCCTACTATTCTGATCTTCTGTCTGAGCAGCCACTCATCAGGGAGAGGATGGAGGAATTTCTGAGGGGAACCCCTGGTCTGAGTTCTCAGGGTGCCTCTCTTGACTCCTTGGCAAGTGATATAACCGCAGAGGAAGTTAGGAAGGCGATAATGGGTTTAAATCCCAAGAAATCACCAGGACCAGATGGTTTAACATCTGAATTTTATAAGACCTTTGCTGACCTCCTGATTCCCCGCCTTGTGGAAGTTTTTAATGAGAGCCTGGATGAGGGAGTCCTCCCTCCTTCCATGAGGTTATCTGCGCTTATTTTGCTGTCCAAAGGGAAGGACTCGTCTCGTATTGAGAACTGGCGCCCCATAGCCCTTCTCAATACAGACAGGAAGATTTTGGCAAAGGTACTGTTTAACAGGCTTTCAGTGTTTTCTGAGCTGTTGCTTTCTCCTTCTCAGCACTGTACGGTGAAGGGTCGTAGCACTTTTAGTGCTGTCCTTGGTGTCCGGGAGGCCATTGAGCGGTGCAGGGCTGAGAAGTGGGGAAAGTACTTACTGGCATTGGATCAGTCAAAAGCTTTTGACCGAGTGAATCATGAGTACCTTTGGGCTCTACTGAGATGGTATGGTCTTCCAGAGAGGGTGGTTAATTGGTTACAGACGATCTATCGTATGGCTGAAAGCTTTCCACTGGTAAACGGTTGGGTGGGCCCTACCTTTGGTGTAGGCTCGGGTGTTCGTCAGGGGTGTCCCCTGAGCCCCCTCCTGTATGTCTTTGCAATCGATCCCTTCGTTAGGAGGGTAGAGTGTGGGACTGTAGGGGGGGTGCAGCTGAGTCCGGAGTTTGCATTGAGGGTGGTGGCTTACGCAGATGATGTCACGGTGGTTCTGTCCTCGCAGGCAGAGGCCCGTGGCATAGAACACCTCATTTGCGAGTACTCTGAGGCTTCGTGCTCCAGAGTAAACCGAGAAAAGTGTGATGTTTTCTGGATGGGGGAGGAGGGGGAGTCTTTTCCTCTTCCGGACAGCTTCCCTCAGGTCAACGATCAGATTAAAATTCTTGGTATCAAATTTGATCATGGAGATTATGCCTCCCTAAATTGGGTTAACAAGCTGGAGGATGCTACCAAGAAGGTAGAGAGTTGGAAAAGATGGAAATTGTCTTTGAGGGAAAGGGTTGACTTGTGCAAAACTTACCTGATCCCGATTTTTTTGTATGTCAGTTACGTGTGCTTTTTGCCACAATCTTTGTGGTCCAGATTGAATTCCTTGTTCTTCCTCTTGTTGTGGAAGAACAGGATCAATATAGTGAAGAGGGGTATCACCTACAGACCGAGGAAAGATGGGGGTTTGAACATGGTAAACCCAGTGATCTTTTTTGTTACAGCTTTTTTAAAGCTTAACATTGGGAGCATGTTTTTAGACACTCCTCCTCGGTGGGTAGAGGGATTTAGACCATGGGTGTTTCCCTTCCTCAGATTCTGGATAGATGGAGGCCAAGTGAGAAGTTTCCGGATTCGTCATGGTTACCTCCCGATCTACGTCATCCAGAGCTTGAAGGTGATAAAGCGATATGACGTGGGAGTGGGTGAAGTCAAAAACTTCTCTAGGAGGGAGTTGGAGAGAAGAATTTTGCACACCCACTTTCATGTTCCGCTGTCACTGAGGGACTGTCCAGGTAATGTCGCTTCGGCTGGATTGGTTTTGTTAAATTCACAAAGGTTACCGCCCAAGTTCAAAGATATTGCCTGGCTCACTTTTCATGGGAGGCTTTATGTTGGAGGGAACCTCAGGTGGCGAAGTGCCAGTGAACGTGGCTGCCCATGGGAGGAATGTCCAGGGGTGGAGGAGACGATGGACCACTTCCTGCTTGAGTGTCCTTTTAATGTAAAGGTTTATGAGGAGGTTTCAAAGGCCATTGGTATCCCGTGCCTTTCGGGTCTTAGTTACCCTGAGTGGGCTTATGGGGTAGTCAGAAGATACGGTGACTTTAATTTGACCACAATTTTTTTAGTTAGTTTAGCTGTTAGGTATCACACGTGGAATGCACGGTGCCAGGTATCTATTCGAAGGAAGGTCCTCCCCTGTGATGTGGTGGTAGGTATGATTATGCAAGAGGTGAAAAAGATGATGGATCTGGATAAGGGGAGACTGGATGCTGTCAGATGGTCACAGTGGTGGGGCCGTTTGAAACCCCCTTGAGTGGGTGGTTGAAAGTCTCTTCTTGTTCAGCTGGGTTTCTTTTCTGTCCTTTCACTCCCTGTAGATTTTTTATTCTATTTTTTGGTTTTTGTTGAAAAGGTTTTACATACATCTACCTGAGGTGGTGTGTATTGGTGATGGGTAGGATTAGATAAGATAGATAGTAGTTAAAGTTTTTTGTATTGTTTTATGGTTTGCTGTGTATATATACATATATAATATAAAAAAAAAAAAAAAAAAAAAAATATATATATATATAAATAGATAGTGGTTAAGGTAGTTGTTGTTCTAAAATCCTTGCTTACTTTTTCTCATAGGAGATAAGTTGTTTATTATTAGGATTGGTAAAGTTTTCTTTTGGTTATAAGGCATAATATGGAGTAATATTGTGTATCCTTATGTTGATATTTGATTTTGTGTATATATATATATTTTATCTATTTATTTATTTATTTTTTATATATGTAATTATTGTATATATATATATATATATCTTTGTTGCAAGTTAAAATAAAGAAGCATATTCAGTCACCGTAGCAAATCTTTTTTAAGGTTTACTGAAAGTTTTAAGCCGAATTTGGGGATTATTGAAGAAAACATTTTTTGGCCGATTTAAAAGGTCCGGGGCTTACAGAATTTTCCATACGGGTAAATTTATTTCTGGAGAGTTCTGTGTCAAAATTAAGCACCAAAATCAACTTCTGTCACTGCAGCAAATGTTTTTTAAGGTTTACTGAAAGTTTTAATCCGAATTTGGGGATTTTTGAAGAAAAAAATTTTTGGCCGATTTTTAAGGTCCGCGGCTTACAGAATTTTTCATACGGTCAAATTTATTTCTGGAGAGTTCTGAGTCAAAATTAAGCACCAAAATCAACTTCTGTCACCACAGCAAATCTTTTTTAAAGTTTACTGAAAGTTTTAAGCCGAATTTGGGGATTTTTGAAGAAAAAAATTTTGGGCCGATTTTTAAGGTCCGGGGCTTACAGAATTTTTCATACGGGTAAATTTCTTTCTGGAGAGCTCTGAGTCAAAATTAAGCACCAAAATCAACTTCTGTCACCATAGCAAATCTTTTTTAAGGTTTACTGAAAGTTTTAAGCAGAATTTGGGGATTTTTCAAGAAAAAAATTTTTGGCCGATTTTTAAGGTCCGGGGCTTACAGAATTTTTCATACGGGTAAATTTCTTTCTGGAGAGTTCTGAGTCAAAATTAAGCACCAAAATCAACTTCTGTCACCATAGCAAATCTTTTTTAAGGTTTACTGAAAGTTTTAAGCCGAATTTGGGGTTTTTTGAAGAAAAAAATTTTTGGCCAATTTTTAAGGTCCGGGACTTACAGAATTTTGCATATGGGTAAATGTAATTCTGGAGAGTTCTGTGTCAAAATTAAGCACCAAAAACAACTTCTGTCACCACAGCAAATGTTTTTTTAATGTTTATTGAAAGTTTTAAGCCGAATTTGGGGATTATTGAAGAAAAAAATTTTTGGCCGATTTTTATGTTCCGGGGCTTACATAATTTTTCATACGGGTAATTATATTTCTGGAGAGTTCTGTGTCAAAATTAAGCACCAAAATCAACTTCTGTCACCACAGCAAATGTTTTTTAATGTTTATTGAAAGTTTTAAGCCGAATTTGGGGACTTTTGAAGAAAAAAATTTTTGGCTGATTTTTAAGGTCCGGAGCTTACAGAAATTTCCATACGGGTAAATTTATTTCTGGAGAGTTCTGTGTCAAAATTAAGCACCAAAATCAACTTCTGTCACCGCAGCAAATGTTTTTTAAGGTTTACTGAAAGTTTTAAGCCGAATTTGGGGATTTTGAAGAAAAATTTTTTTTGGCGATTTTTAAGGTCCGGGGCTTACAGAATTTTTCATACGGGTAAATTTATTTCTGGAGAGTTCTGTGTCAAAATTAAGCACCAAAATCAACTTCTGTCACCGTAGCAAATCTTTTTTACGGTTTACTGAAAGTTTTAAGCCGAATTTGGGGTTTTTTGAAGAAAAAAATTTTTGGCCAATTTTTAAGGTCCGGGGCTTACAGAATTTTGCATATGGGTAAATGTAATTCTGGAGAGTTCTGTGTCAAAATTAAGCACCAAAATCAACTTCTGTCACCACAGCAAATGTTTTTTTAATGTTTATTGAAAGTTTTTAGCCGAATTTGGGGATTTTTGAAGAAAAACATTTTTGGCTGATTTTTAAGGTCCGGGGCTTACAGAATTTTCCATACGGGTAAATTTATTTCTGGAGAGTTCTGTGTCAAAATTAAGCACCAAAATCAACTTCTGTCACAGCAGCAAATGTTTTTTAAGGTTTACTGAAAGTTTTAAGCCGAATTTGGGTATTATTGAAGAAAAAAATTTTTGGCCGATTTTTAAGGTCCGGGTTTACAGAATTTTTCATATGGTCAAATTTATTTCTGGAGAGTTCCGAGGCAAAATTAAGCACCAAAATCAACTTCAGTCACCGTAGCAAATCTTTTTTAAGGTTTACTGAAAGTTTTAAGCCGAATTTGGGGATTTTTGAAGAAAAAAATTTTTGGCCGATTTTTAAGGTCCGGGGCTTACATAATTTTTCATACGGTCAAATTTATTTCTGGAGAGTTCCGAGGCAAAATTAAGCACCAAAATCAACTTCAGTCACCGTAGCAAATCTTTTTTAAGGTTTACTGAAAGTTTTAAGCCGAATTTGGGGATTATTGAAGAAAAAATTTTTTGTCCGATTTAAAAGGTCCGGGGCTTACAGAATTTTTCATACGGGTAAATTTATTTCTGGAGAGTTCTGTGTCAAAATTAAGCACCAAAATCAACTTCTGTCACCACAGCAAATGTTTTTTAATGTTTATAGAAAGTTTTTAGCCGAATTTGGGGATTTTTGAAGAAAAAATTTTTTTGCTGATTTTTAAGGTCCAGGGCTTACAGAATTTTCCATACGGATAAATTTATTTCTGGAGAGTTCTGTGTCAAAATTAAGCACCAAAATCAACTTTTGTCACCGTAGCAAATGTTTTTTAAGGTTTACTGAAAGTTTTAAGCCGAATTTGGGGATTTTTGAAGAAAAAAATTTTTGGCCGATTTTTAAGGTCCGGGGCTTACAGAATTTTTATACGGGTAAATTTATTTCTGGAGAGTTCTGAGTCAAAATTAAGCACCAAAATCAACTTCTGTCACCGTAGCAAATCTTTTTTACGGTTTACTGAAAGTTTTAAGCCAAATTTGGGGTTTTTTGAAGAAAAAAATTTTTGGCCAATTTTTAAGGTCCGGGACTTACAGAATTTTGCATATGGGTAAATGTAATTCTGGAGAGTTCTGTGTCAAAATTAAGCACCAAAAACAACTTCTGTCACCACAGCAAATGTTTTTTTAATGTTTATTGAAAGTTTTAAGCTGAATTTGGGGATTTTTGAAGAAAAACATTTTTGGCTGATTTTTAAGGTCCGGGGCTTACAGAATTTTCCATACGGGTAAATTTATTTCTGGAGAGTTCTGTGTCAAAATTAAGCACCAAAATCAACTTCTGTCACCGCAGCAAATGTTTTTTAAGGTTTACTGAAAGTTTTAAGCCGAATTTGGGTATTATTGAAGAAAAAATTTTTTAGCCAATTTTTAAGGTCCGGGGCTTACAGAATTTTCCATACGGATAAATTTATTTCTGGAGAGTTCTGTGTCAAAATTAAGCACCAAAATCAACTTCTGTCACCGTAGCAAATCTTTTTTAAGGTTTACGGAAAGTTTTAAGCCGAATTTGGGGATTTTTGAAGAAAAAAAACTTTTGGCCGATTTTTAAGGTCCGGGGCTTACAGAAATTTTCATACGGTCAAATTTATTTCTGGAGAGTTCCGAGGCAAAATTAAGCACCAAAATCAGCTTCAGTCACCGTAGCAAATCTTTTTTAAGGTTTACTGAAAGTTTTAAGCCGAATTTGGGGATTATTGAAGAAAACATTTTTTGGCCGATTTAAAAGGTCCGGGGCTTACAGAATTTTCCATACGGGTAAATTTATTTCTGGAGAGTTCTGTGTCAAAATTAAGCACCAAAATCAACTTCTGTCACTGCAGCAAATGTTTTTTAAGGTTTACTGAAAGTTTTAATCCGAATTTGGGGATTTTTGAAGAAAAAAATTTTTGGCCGATTTTTAAGGTCCGCGGCTTACAGAATTTTTCATACGGTCAAATTTATTTCTGGAGAGTTCTGAGTCAAAATTAAGCACCAAAATCAACTTCTGTCACCACAGCAAATCTTTTTTAAAGATTACTGAAAGTTTTAAGCCGAATTTGGGGATTTTTGAAGAAAAAAATTTTGGGCCGATTTTTAAGGTCCGGGGCTTACAGAATTTTTCATACGGGTAAATTTCTTTCTGGAGAGCTCTGAGTCAAAATTAAGCACCAAAATCAACTTCTGTCACCATAGCAAATCTTTTTTAAGGTTTACTGAAAGTTTTAAGCCGAATTTGGGGATTTTTCAAGAAAAAAAATTTTGGCCGATTTTTAAGGTCCGGGGCTTACAGAATTTTTCATACGGGTAAATTTCTTTCTGGAGAGTTCTGAGTCAAAATTAAGCACCAAAATCAACTTCTGTCACCATAGCAAATCTTTTTTAAGGTTTACTGGAAGTTTTAAGCCGAATTTGGGGTTTTTTGAAGAAAAAAATTTTTGGCCAATTTTTAAGGTCCGGGACTTACAGAATTTTGCATATGGGTAAATGTAATTCTGGAGAGTTCTGTGTCAAAATTAAGCACCAAAAACAACTTCTGTCACCACAGCAAATGTTTTTTTAATGTTTATTGAAAGTTTTAAGCCGAATTTGGGGATTATTGAAGAAAAAAATTTTTGGCCGATTTTTATGTTCCGGGGCTTACATAATTTTTCATACGGGTAATTATATTTCTGGAGAGTTCTGTGTCAAAATTAAGCACCAAAATCAACTTCTGTCACCACAGCAAATGTTTTTTAATGTTTATTGAAAGTTTTAAGCCGAATTTGGGGACTTTTGAAGAAAAAAATTTTTGGCTGATTTTTAAGGTCCGGAGCTTACAGAAATTTCCATACGGGTAAATTTATTTCTGGAGAGTTCTGTGTCAAAATTAAGCACCAAAATCAACTTCTGTCACTGCAGCAAATGTTTTTTAAGGTTTACTGAAAGTTTTAAGCCGAATTTGGGGATTTTTGAAGAAAAATTTTTTTTGGCGATTTTTAAGGTCCGGGGCTTACAGAATTTTTCATACGGGTAAATTTATTTCTGGAGAGTTCTGTGTCAAAATTAAGCACCAAAATCAACTTCTGTCACCGTAGCAAATCTTTTTTACGGTTTACTGAAAGTTTTAAGCCGAATTTGGGGTTTTTTGAAGAAAAAAATTTTTGGCCAATTTTTAAGGTCCGGGGCTTACAGAATTTTGCATATGGGTAAATGTAATTCTGGAGAGTTCTGTGTCAAAATTAAGCACCAAAATCAACTTCTGTCACCACAGCAAATGTTTTTTTAATGTTTATTGAAAGTTTTTAGCCGAATTTGGGGATTTTTGAAGAAAAACATTTTTGGCTGATTTTTAAGGTCCGGGGCTTACAGAATTTTCCATACGGGTAAATTTATTTCTGGAGAGTTCTGTGTCAAAATTAAGCACCAAAATCAACTTCTGTCACCGCAGCAAATGTTTTTTAAGGTTTACTGAAAGTTTTAAGCCGAATTTGGGTATTATTGAAGAAAAAATTTTTTAGCCAATTTTTAAGGTCCGGGGCTTACAGAATTTTCCATACGGATAAATTTATTTCTGGAGAGTTCTGTGTCAAAATTAAGCACCAAAATCAACTTCTGTCACCGTAGCAAATCTTTTTTAAGGTTTACGGAAAGTTTTAAGCCGAATTTGGGGATTTTTGAAGAAAAAAAACTTTTGGCCGATTTTTAAGGTCCGGGGCTTACAGAAATTTTCATACGGTCAAATTTATTTCTGGAGAGTTCCGAGGCAAAATTAAGCACCAAAATCAGCTTCAGTCACCGTAGCAAATCTTTTTTAAGGTTTACTGAAAGTTTTAAGCCGAATTTGGGGATTATTGAAGAAAACATTTTTTGGCCGATTTAAAAGGTCCGGGGCTTACAGAATTTTCCATACGGGTAAATTTATTTCTGGAGAGTTCTGTGTCAAAATTAAGCACCAAAATCAACTTCTGTCACTGCAGCAAATGTTTTTTAAGGTTTACTGAAAGTTTTAATCCGAATTTGGGGATTTTTGAAGAAAAAAATTTTTGGCCGATTTTTAAGGTCCGCGGCTTACAGAATTTTTCATACGGTCAAATTTATTTCTGGAGAGTTCTGAGTCAAAATTAAGCACCAAAATCAACTTCTGTCACCACAGCAAATCTTTTTTAAAGTTTACTGAAAGTTTTAAGCCGAATTTGGGGATTTTTGAAGAAAAAAATTTTGGGCCGATTTTTAAGGTCCGGGGCTTACAGAATTTTTCATACGGGTAAATTTCTTTCTGGAGAGCTCTGAGTCAAAATTAAGCACCAAAATCAACTTCTGTCACCATAGCAAATCTTTTTTAAGGTTTACTGAAAGTTTTAAGCCGAATTTGGGGATTTTTCAAGAAAAAAAATTTTGGCCGATTTTTAAGGTCCGGGGCTTACAGAATTTTTCATACGGGTAAATTTCTTTCTGGAGAGTTCTGAGTCAAAATTAAGCACCAAAATCAACTTCTGTCACCATAGCAAATCTTTTTTAAGGTTTACTGAAAGTTTTAAGCCGAATTTGGGGTTTTTTGAAGAAAAAAATTTTTGGCCAATTTTTAAGGTCCGGGACTTACAGAATTTTGCATATGGGTAAATGTAATTCTGGAGAGTTCTGTGTCAAAATTAAGCACCAAAAACAACTTCTGTCACCACAGCAAAAGTTTTTTTAATGTTTATTGAAAGTTTTAAGCCGAATTTGGGGATTATTGAAGAAAAAAATTTTTGGCCGATTTTTATGTTCCGGGGCTTACATAATTTTTCATACGGGTAATTATATTTCTGGAGAGTTCTGTGTCAAAATTAAGCACCAAAATCAACTTCTGTCACCACAGCAAATGTTTTTTAATGTTTATTGAAAGTTTTAAGCCGAATTTGGGGACTTTTGAAGAAAAAAATTTTTGGCTGATTTTTAAGGTCCGGAGCTTACAGAAATTTCCATACGGGTAAATTTATTTCTGGAGAGTTCTGTGTCAAAATTAAGCACCAAAATCAACTTCTGTCACTGCAGCAAATGTTTTTTAAGGTTTACTGAAAGTTTTAAGCCGAATTTGGGGATTTTTGAAGAAAAATTTTTTTTGGCGATTTTTAAGGTCCGGGGCTTACAGAATTTTTCATACGGGTAAATTTATTTCTGGAGAGTTCTGTGTCAAAATTAAGCACCAAAATCAACTTCTGTCACCGTAGCAAATCTTTTTTACGGTTTACTGAAAGTTTTAAGCCGAATTTGGGGTTTTTTGAAGAAAAAAATTTTTGGCCAATTTTTAAGGTCCGGGGCTTACAGAATTTTGCATATGGGTAAATGTAATTCTGGAGAGTTCTGTGTCAAAATTAAGCACCAAAATCAACTTCTGTCACCACAGCAAATGTTTTTTTAATGTTTATTGAAAGTTTTTAGCCGAATTTGGGGATTTTTGAAGAAAAACATTTTTGGCTGATTTTTAAGGTCCGGGGCTTACAGAATTTTCCATACGGGTAAATTTATTTCTGGAGAGTTCTGTGTCAAAATTAAGCACCAAAATCAACTTCTGTCACAGCAGCAAATGTTTTTTAAGGTTTACTGAAAGTTTTAAGCCGAATTTGGGTATTATTGAAGAAAAAAATTTTTGGCTGATTTTTAAGGTCCGGGGTTTACAGAATTTTTCATATGGTCAAATTTATTTCTGGAGAGTTCCGAGGCAAAATTAAGCACCAAAATCAACTTCAGTCACCGTAGCAAATCTTTTTTAAGGTTTACTGAAAGTTTTAAGCCGAATTTGGGGATTTTTGAAGAAAAAAATTTTTGGCCGATTTTTAAGGTCCGGGGCTTACATAAATTTTCATACGGTCAAATTTATTTCTGGAGAGTTCCGAGGCAAAATTAAGCACCAAAATCAACTTCAGTCACCGTAGCAAATCTTTTTTAAGGTTTACTGAAAGTTTTAAGCCGAATTTGGGGATTATTGAAGAAAAAATTTTTTGTCCGATTTAAAAGGTTCGGGGCTTACAGAATTTTTCATACGGGTAAATTTATTTCTGGAGAGTTCTGTGTCAAAATTAAGCACCAAAATCAACTTCTGTCACCACAGCAAATGTTTTTTAATGTTTATAGAAAGTTTTTAGCCGAATTTGGGGATTTTTGAAGAAAAAATTTTTTTGCTGATTTTTAAGGTCCAGGGCTTACAGAATTTTCCATACGGATAAATTTATTTCTGGAGAGTTCTGTGTCAAAATTAAGCACCAAAATCAACTTTTGTCACCGTAGCAAATGTTTTTTAAGGTTTACTGAAAGTTTTAAGCCGAATTTGGGGATTTTTGAAGAAAAAAATTTTTGGCCGATTTTTAAGGTCCGGGGCTTACAGAATTTTTATACGGGTAAATTTATTTCTGGAGAGTTCTGAGTCAAAATTAAGCACCAAAATCAACTTCTGTCACCGTAGCAAATCTTTTTTAAGGTTTACTGAAAGTTTTAAGCCGAATTTGGGGATTATTGAAGAAAAAAAATTTTGGCTGATTTTTAAGGTCCGGGGCTTACAGAATTTTCCATACGGGTAAATTTATTTCTGGAGAGTTCTGTGTCAAAATTAAGCACCAAAATCAACTTCTGTCACCGTAGCAAATCTTTTTTACGGTTTACTGAAAGTTTTAAGCCAAATTTGGGGTTTTTTGAAGAAAAAAAATTTTGGCCAATTTTTAAGGTCCGGGACTTACAGAATTTTGCATATGGGTAAATGTAATTCTGGAGAGTTCTGTGTCAAAATTAAGCACCAAAAACAACTTCTGTCACCACAGCAAATGTTTTTTTAATGTTTATTGAAAGTTTTAAGCCGAATTTGGGGATTATTGAAGAAAAACATTTTTGGCCGATTTTTATGTTCCGGGGCTTACATAATTTTTCATACGGGTAATTATATTTCTGGAGAGTTCTGTGTCAAAATTAAGCACCAAAATCAACTTCTGTCACCACAGCAAATGTTTTTTAATGTTTATTGAAAGTTTTAAGCCGAATTTGGGGACTTTTGAAGAAAAAAATTTTTGGCTGATTTTTAAGGTCCGGAGCTTACAGAAATTTCCATACGGGTAAATTTATTTCTGGAGAGTTCTGTGTCAAAATTAAGCACCAAAATCAACTTCTGTCACCGCAGCAAATGTTTTTTAAGGTTTACTGAAAGTTTTAAGCCGAATTTGGGGATTTTTGAAGAAAAATTTTTTTTGGCGATTTTTAAGGTCCGGGGCTTACAGAATTTTTCATACGGGTAAATTTATTTCTGGAGAGTTCTGTGTCAAAATTAAGCACCAAAATCAACTTCTGTCACCGTAGCAAATCTTTTTTACGGTTTACTGAAAGTTTTAAGCCGAATTTGGGGTTTTTTGAAGAAAAAAATTTTTGGCCAATTTTTAAGGTCCGGGGCTTACAGAATTTTGCATATGGGTAAATGTAATTCTGGAGAGTTCTGTGTCAAAATTAAGCACCAAAATCAACTTCTGTCACCACAGCAAATGTTTTTTTAATGTTTATTGAAAGTTTTTAGCCGAATTTGGGGATTTTTGAAGAAAAACATTTTTGGCTGATTTTTAAGGTCCGGGGCTTACAGAATTTTCCATACGGGTAAATTTATTTCTGGAGAGTTCTGTGTCAAAATTAAGCACCAAAATCAACTTCTGTCACAGCAGCAAATGTTTTTTAAGGTTTACTGAAAGTTTTAAGCCGAATTTGGGTATTATTGAAGAAAAAAATTTTTGGCCGATTTTTAAGGTCCGGGTTTACAGAATTTTTCATATGGTCAAATTTATTTCTGGAGAGTTCCGAGGCAAAATTAAGCACCAAAATCAACTTCAGTCACCGTAGCAAATCTTTTTTAAGGTTTACTGAAAGTTTTAAGCCGAATTTGGGGATTATTGAAGAAAAAATTTTTTGTCCGATTTAAAAGGTCCGGGGCTTACAGAATTTTTCATACGGGTAAATTTATTTCTGGAGAGTTCTGTGTCAAAATTAAGCACCAAAATCAACTTCTGTCACCACAGCAAATGTTTTTTAATGTTTATAGAAAGTTTTTAGCCGAATTTGGGGATTTTTGAAGAAAAAATTTTTTTGCTGATTTTTAAGGTCCAGGGCTTACAGAATTTTCCATACGGATAAATTTATTTCTGGAGAGTTCTGTGTCAAAATTAAGCACCAAAATCAACTTTTGTCACCGTAGCAAATGTTTTTTAAGGTTTACTGAAAGTTTTAAGCCGAATTTGGGGATTTTTGAAGAAAAAAATTTTTGGCCGATTTTTAAGGTCCGGGGCTTACAGAATTTTTATACGGGTAAATTTATTTCTGGAGAGTTCTGAGTCAAAATTAAGCACCAAAATCAACTTCTGTCACCGTAGCAAATCTTTTTTACGGTTTACTGAAAGTTTTAAGCCAAATTTGGGGTTTTTTGAAGAAAAAAATTTTTGGCCAATTTTTAAGGTCCGGGACTTACAGAATTTTGCATATGGGTAAATGTAATTCTGGAGAGTTCTGTGTCAAAATTAAGCACCAAAAACAACTTCTGTCACCACAGCAAATGTTTTTTTAATGTTTATTGAAAGTTTTAAGCTGAATTTGGGGATTTTTGAAGAAAAACATTTTTGGCTGATTTTTAAGGTCCGGGGCTTACAGAATTTTCCATACGGGTAAATTTATTTCTGGAGAGTTCTGTGTCAAAATTAAGCACCAAAATCAACTTCTGTCACCGCAGCAAATGTTTTTTAAGGTTTACTGAAAGTTTTAAGCCGAATTTGGGTATTATTGAAGAAAAAAATTTTTAGCCAATTTTTAAGGTCCGGTGCTTACAGAATTTTCCATACGGATAAATTTATTTCTGGAGAGTTCTGTGTCAAAATTAAGCACCAAAATCAACTTCTGTCACCGTAGCAAATCTTTTTTAAGGTTTACGGAAAGTTTTAAGCCGAATTTGGGGATTTTTGAAGAAAAAAAACTTTTGGCCGATTTTTAAGGTCCGGGGCTTACAGAAATTTTCATACGGTCAAATTTATTTCTGGAGAGTTCCGAGGCAAAATTAAGCACCAAAATCAGCTTCAGTCACCGTAGCAAATCTTTTTTAAGGTTTACTGAAAGTTTTAAGCCGAATTTGGGGATTATTGAAGAAAACATTTTTTGGCCGATTTAAAAGGTCCGGGGCTTACAGAATTTTCCATACGGGTAAATTTATTTCTGGAGAGTTCTGTGTCAAAATTAAGCACCAAAATCAACTTCTGTCACTGCAGCAAATGTTTTTTAAGGTTTACTGAAAGTTTTAATCCGAATTTGGGGATTTTTGAAGAAAAAAATTTTTGGCCGATTTTTAAGGTCCGCGGCTTACAGAATTTTTCATACGGTCAAATTTATTTCTGGAGAGTTCTGAGTCAAAATTAAGCACCAAAATCAACTTCTGTCACCACAGCAAATCTTTTTTAAAGTTTACTGAAAGTTTTAAGCCGAATTTGGGGATTTTTGAAGAAAAAAATTTTGGGCCGATTTTTAAGGTCCGGGGCTTACAGAATTTTTCATACGGGTAAATTTCTTTCTGGAGAGCTCTGAGTCAAAATTAAGCACCAAAATCAACTTCTGTCACCATAGCAAATCTTTTTTAAGGTTTACTGAAAGTTTTAAGCCGAATTTGGGGATTTTTCAAGAAAAAAATTTTTGGCCGATTTTTAAGGTCCGGGGCTTACAGAATTTTTCATACGGGTAAATTTCTTTCTGGAGAGTTCTGAGTCAAAATTAAGCACCAAAATCAACTTCTGTCACCATAGCAAATCTTTTTTAAGGTTTACTGAAAGTTTTAAGCCGAATTTGGGGTTTTTTGAAGAAAAAAATTTTTGGCCAATTTTTAAGGTCCGGGACTTACAGAATTTTGCATATGGGTAAATGTAATTCTGGAGAGTTCTGTGTCAAAATTAAGCACCAAAAACAACTTCTGTCACCACAGCAAATGTTTTTTTAATGTTTATTGAAAGTTTTAAGCCGAATTTGGGGATTATTGAAGAAAAAAATTTTTGGCCGATTTTTATGTTCCGGGGCTTACATAATTTTTCATACGGGTAATTATATTTCTGGAGAGTTCTGTGTCAAAATTAAGCACCAAAATCAACTTCTGTCACCACAGCAAATGTTTTTTAATGTTTATTGAAAGTTTTAAGCCGAATTTGGGGACTTTTGAAGAAAAAAATTTTTGGCTGATTTTTAAAGTCCGGAGCTTACAGAAATTTCCATACGGGTAAATTTATTTCTGGAGAGTTCTGTGTCAAAATTAAGCACCAAAATCAACTTCTGTCACTGCAGCAAATGTTTTTTAAGGTTTACTGAAAGTTTTAAGCCGAATTTGGGGATTTTTGAAGAAAAATTTTTTTTGGCGATTTTTAAGGTCCGGGGCTTACAGAATTTTTCATACGGGTAAATTTATTTCTGGAGAGTTCTGTGTCAAAATTAAGCACCAAAATCAACTTCTGTCACCGTAGCAAATCTTTTTTACGGTTTACTGAAAGTTTTAAGCCGAATTTGGGGTTTTTTGAAGAAAAAAATTTTTGGCCAATTTTTAAGGTCCGGGGCTTACAGAATTTTGCATATGGGTAAATGTAATTCTGGAGAGTTCTGTGTCAAAATTAAGCACCAAAATCAACTTCTGTCACCACAGCAAATGTTTTTTTAATGTTTATTGAAAGTTTTTAGCCGAATTTGGGGATTTTTGAAGAAAAACATTTTTGGCTGATTTTTAAGGTCCGGGGCTTACAGAATTTTCCATACGGGTAAATTTATTTCTGGAGAGTTCTGTGTCAAAATTAAGCACCAAAATCAACTTCTGTCACAGCAGCAAATGTTTTTTAAGGTTTACTGAAAGTTTTAAGCCGAATTTGGGTATTATTGAAGAAAAAAATTTTTGGCCGATTTTTAAGGTCCGGGTTTACAGAATTTTTCATATGGTCAAATTTATTTCTGGAGAGTTCCGAGGCAAAATTAAGCACCAAAATCAACTTCAGTCACCGTAGCAAATCTTTTTTAAGGTTTACTGAAAGTTTTAAGCCGAATTTGGGGATTTTTGAAGAAAAAAATTTTTGGCCGATTTTTAAGGTCCGGGGCTTACATAAATTTTCATACGGTCAAATTTATTTCTGGAGAGTTCCGAGGCAAAATTAAGCACCAAAATCAACTTCTGTCACCGTAGCAAATCTTTTTTAAGGTTTACTGAAAGTTTTAAGCCGAATTTGGGGATTATTGAAGAAAAAATTTTTTGTCCGATTTAAAAGGTCCGGGGCTTACAGAATTTTTCATACGGGTAAATTTATTTCTGGAGAGTTCTGTGTCAAAATTAAGCACCAAAATCAACTTCTGTCACCACAGCAAATGTTTTTTAATGTTTATAGAAAGTTTTTAGCCGAATTTGGGGATTTTTGAAGAAAAATTTTTTTTGCTGATTTTTAAGGTCCAGGGCTTACAGAATTTTCCATACGGATAAATTTATTTCTGGAGAGTTCTGTGTCAAAATTAAGCACCAAAATCAACTTTTGTCACCGTAGCAAATGTTTTTTAAGGTTTACTGAAAGTTTTAAGCCGAATTTGGGGATTTTTGAAGAAAAAAATTTTTGGCCGATTTTTAAGGTCCGGGGCTTACAGAATTTTTATACGGGTAAATTTATTTCTGGAGAGTTCTGAGTCAAAATTAAGCACCAAAATCAACTTCTGTCACCGTAGCAAATCTTTTTTAAGGTTTACTGAAAGTTTTAAGCCGAATTTGGGGATTATTGAAGAAAAAAAATTTTGGCTGATTTTTAAGGTCCGGGGCTTACAGAATTTTCCATACGGGTAAATTTATTTCTGGAGAGTTCTGTGTCAAAATTAAGCACCAAAATCAACTTCTGTCACCATAGCAAATCTTTTTTACGGTTTACTGAAAGTTTTAAGCCAAATTTGGGGTTTTTTGAAGAAAAAAAATTTTGGCCAATTTTTAAGGTCCGGGACTTACAGAATTTTGCATATGGGTAAATGTAATTCTGGAGAGTTCTGTGTCAAAATTAAGCACCAAAAACAACTTCTGTCACCACAGCAAATGTTTTTTTAATGTTTATTGAAAGTTTTAAGCCGAATTTGGGGATTTTTGAAGAAAAACATTTTTGGCTGATTTTTAAGGTCCGGGGCTTACAGAATTTTCCATACGGGTAAATTTATTTCTGGAGAGTTCTGTGTCAAAATTAAGCACCAAAATCAACTTCTGTCACCGCAGCAAATGTTTTTTAAGGTTTACTGAAAGTTTTAAGCCGAATTTGGGTATTATTGAAGAAAAAAAATTTTGGCCAATTTTTAAGGTCCGGGGCTTACAGAATTTTCCATACGGATAAATTTATTTCTGGAGAGTTCTGTGTCAAAATTAAGCACCAAAATCAACTTCTGTCACCGTAGCAAATCTTTTTTAAGGTTTACGGAAAGTTTTAAGCCGAATTTGGGGATTTTTGAAGAAAAAAAACTTTTGGCCGATTTTTAAGGTCCGGGGCTTACAGAATTTTTCATACGGTCAAATTTATTTCTGGAGAGTTCTGTGTCAAAATTAAGCACCAAAATCAGCTTCAGTCACCGTAGCAAATCTTTTTTAAGGTTTACTGAAAGTTTTAAGCCGAATTTGGGGATTATTGAAGAAAACATTTTTTGGCTGATTTAAAAGGTCCGGGGCTTACAGAATTTTCCATACGGGTAAATTTATTTCTGGAGAGTTCTGTGTCAAAATTAAGCACCAAAATCAACTTCTGTCACTGCAGCAAATGTTTTTTAAGGTTTACTGAAAGTTTTAATCCGAATTTGGGGATTTTTGAAGAAAAAAATTTTTGGCCGATTTTTAAGGTCCGCGGCTTACAGAATTTTTCATACGGTCAAATTTATTTCTGGAGAGTTCTGAGTCAAAATTAAGCACCAAAATCAACTTCTGTCACCACAGCAAATCTTTTTTAAAGTTTACTGAAAGTTTTAAGCCGAATTTGGGGATTTTTGAAGAAAAGAATTTTGGGCCGATTTTTAAGGTCCGGGGCTTACAGAATTTTTCATATGGGTAAATTTCTTTCTGGAGAGCTCTGAGTCAAAATTAAGCACCAAAATCAACTTCTGTCACCATAGCAAATCTTTTTTAAGGTTTACTGAAAGTTTTAAGCCGAATTTGGGGATTTTTCAAGAAAAAAATTTTTGGCCGATTTTTAAGGTCCGGGGCTTACAGAATTTTTCATACGGGTAAATTTCTTTCTGGAGAGTTCTGAGTCAAAATTAAGCACCAAAATCAACTTCTGTCACCATAGCAAATCTTTTTAAGGTTTACTGAAAGTTTTAAGCCAATTTTGGGGATTTTTGAAGAAAAAAATTTTTGGCCGATTTTTAAGGTCCGGGGCTTACAGAATTTTTCATACGGTCAAATTTATTTCTGGAGAGTTCCGAGGCAAAATTAAGCACCAAAATCAACTTCAGTCACCGTAGCAAATCTTTTTTAAGGTTTACTGAAAGTTTTAAGCCGAATTTGGGGATTATTGAAGAAAAACATTTTTAGCCGATTTTTATGTTCCGGGGCTTACATAATTTTTCATACGGGTAATTATATTTCTGGAGAGTTCTGTGTCAAAATTAAGCACCAAAATCAACTTCTGTCACCACAGCAAATCTTTTTTAAGGTTTACTGAAAATTTTAAGGGAAATTTGGTGATTTTTGAAGAAAAAAATTTTTGCCCGATTTTTAAGGTCCGGGGCTTACAGAATTTTTCATACGGGTAAATTTATTTCTGGAGAGTTCTGTGTCAAAATTAAGCACCAAAATCAACTTCTGTCACCGTAGCAAATCTTTTTTAAGGTTTACTGAAAGTTTTAAGCCGAATTTGGGGTTTTTTGAAGAAAAAAATTTTAGGCCAATTTTTAAGGTCTGGGGCTTACAGAATTTTCCATATGGGTAAATGTTTTTCTGGAGAGTTCTGTGTCAAAATTAAGCACCAAAATCAACTTCTGTCACCACAGCAAATGTTTTTTAATGTTTATTGAAAGTTTTAAGCCGAATTTGGGGACTTTTGAAGAAAAAAATTTTTGGCTGATTTTTAAGGTCCGGAGCTTACAGAAATTTCCATACGGGTAAATTTATTTCTGGAGAGTTCTGTGTCAAAATTAAGCACCAAAATCAACTTCTGTCACCGTAGCAAATCTTTTTTACGGTTTACTGAAAGTTTTAAGCCGAATTTGGGGTTTTTTGAAGAAAAAAATTTTTGGCCAATTTTTAAGGTCCGGGGCTTACAGAATTTTGCATATGGGTAAATGTAATTCTGGAGAGTTCTGTGTCAAAATTAAGCACCAAAATCAACTTCTGTCACCACAGCAAATGTTTTTTTAATGTTTATTGAAAGTTTTTAGCCGAATTTGGGGATTTTTGAAGAAAAACATTTTTGGCTGATTTTTAAGGTCCGGGGCTTACAGAATTTTCCATACGGGTAAATTTATTTCTGGAGAGTTCTGTGTCAAAATTAAGCACCAAAATCAACTTCTGTCACAGCAGCAAATGTTTTTTAAGGTTTACTGAAAGTTTTAAGCCGAATTTGGGGATTATTGAAGAAAAAAATTTTTGGCCGATTTTTAAGGTCCGGGCTTACAGAATTTTTCATATGGTCAAATTTATTTCTGGAGAGTTCCGAGGCAAAATTAAGCACCAAAATCAACTTCAGTCACCGTAGCAAATCTTTTTTAAGGTTTACTGAAAGTTTTAAGCCGAATTTGGGGATTTTTGAAGAAAAAAATTTTTGGCCGATTTTTAAGGTCCGGGGCTTACATAATTTTTCATACGGTCAAATTTATTTCTGGAGAGTTCCGAGGCAAAATTAAGCACCAAAATCAACTTCAGTCACCGTAGCAAATCTTTTTTAAGGTTTACTGAAAGTTTTAAGCCGAATTTGGGGATTATTGAAGAAAAAATTTTTTGTCCGATTTAAAAGGTCCGGGGCTTACAGAATTTTTCATACGGGTAAATTTATTTCTGGAGAGTTCTGTGTCAAAATTAAGCACCAAAATCAACTTCTGTCACCACAGCAAATGTTTTTTAATGTTTATAGAAAGTTTTTAGCCGAATTTGGGGATTTTTGAAGAAAACATTTTTTTGCTGATTTTTAAGGTCCAGGGCTTACAGAATTTTCCATACGGATACATTTATTTCTGGAGAGTTCTGTGTCAAAATTAAGCACCAAAATCAACTTTTGTCACCGTAGCAAATGTTTTTTAAGGTTTACTGAAAGTTTTAAGCCGAATTTGGGGATTATTGAAGAAAAAAAATTTTGGCTGATTTTTAAGGTCCGGGGCTTACAGAATTTTTCATACGGGTAAATTTATTTCTGGAGAGTTCTGTGTCAAAATTAAGCACCAAAATCAACTTCTGTCACCGTAGCAAATCTTTTTTACGGTTTACTGAAAGTTTTAAGCCGAATTTGGGGTTTTTTGAAGAAAAAAATTTTTGGCCAATTTTTAAGGTCCCGGACTTACAGAATTTTGCATATGGGTAAATGTAATTCTGGAGAGTTCTGTGTCAAAATTAAGCACCAAAAACAACTTCTGTCACCACAGCAAATGTTTTTTTAATGTTTATTGAAAGTTTTAAGCCGAATTTGGGGATTTTTGAAGAAAAACATTTTTGGCTGATTTTTAAGGTCCGGGGCTTACAGAATTTTCCATACGGGTAAATTTATTTCTGGAGAGTTCTGTGTCAAAATTAAGCACCAAAATCAACTTCTGTCACCGCAGCAAATGTTTTTTAAGGTTTACTGAAAGTTTTAAGCCGAATTTGGGTATTATTGAAGAAAAAAATTTTTGGCCAATTTTTAAGGTCCGGGGCTTACAGAATTTTCCATATGGATAAATTTATTTCTGGAGAGTTCTGTGTCAAAATTAAGCACCAAAATCAACTTCTGTCACCGTAGCAAATCTTTTTTAAGGTTTACGGAAAGTTTTAAGCCGAATTTGGGGATTTTTGAAGAAAAAAAACTTTTGGCCGATTTTTAAGGTCCGGGGCTTACAGAATTTTTCATACGGTCAAATTTATTTCTGGAGAGTTCCGAGGCAAAATTAAGCACCAAAATCAGCTTCAGTCACCGTAGCAAATCTTTTTTAAGGTTTACTGAAAGTTTTAAGCCGAATTTGGGGATTATTGAAGAAAACATTTTTTGGCCGATTTAAAAGGT